>OX376226.1:21141648-22341648 GCA_947364205.1 Agrochola lota
CTGTATTGTACTGCGTCACTGAAGCTTGTCAATTGATACAAAAAACCCTGATTTGTTTTGACACTTCATAAAAATGCAAGCAGATTTTATTTATTTCAGTTTTATGTTAATAGGGCCCATTTTTGTCTGCGTATGGTGTTTTTCTTGATTTATCTTGTCTAACAATTTTTGTAATTCTATGTGGATCAGCCAAACCTAATTATCTTCTTAGGTTTTTAGTGAACCATTTTAGAGCATGTTTTATCGGCGTCAAAACTTACACCCTCTTCGACAGTGTTATCTAGAAAATATTTTCACGGCACCCTGCCAGTCTACTTCATAATTCAAGAAGTAGGTACCTCGGTCTTCATCTTGACCCTTTTCCAGCCCATTGTATTCAATTTAGATAATTCTTCCTTTTAACAATACAGTGTGATCCTTGAACTTTCCTGTAGGTACCTAATGATTTTGAATATTCTCATTGTTATAAATTTCGAGTGGTTTCTTTTGTTCGGGGGAAATACAATTACATTCGTGAGTACATAAGCTTTTATAATAGCAAAAATATCTCAAAACTCGATGTTTTTGGGATTCGCAAGCACAGTTTTATATTCAGGTTATTTTAATAATGAATTCAATTTTTTGAGGTCTTTAGAAGCTTTCAGTTAACAAGTTAATGTATATTTAAATACCCTGCTTCCTTAAAATACGATGTATGCAAACATAAGTCTCAATAAGCCAACTTGAAACCAGAAACCAGTAATTTGTGTAGTTTCGCAAAAAAAACTGAATTTTATCCACCTATAACATACCACTCAAAAAAGATAACCAGGTCTCTTCTAATTGACATTTTGACCCGTCAAATTTCTGTATACCTTTCTTTTATTCTCGTCTATTATGAATACTTAATGTGTCCATAAAGGTACAGACGGACATAGCTTTTACCCAGAGCCTAGCGCGTTAACCCGTGTGACGGACAGGGGATTAGGGGCATGACGTCTGTCACCCCTTGACATCCGCCACGCTAAATTGCGCGAGAGTGTTTTATTTCTGGTGTATACAAAGTGGATTTTTCTGTAATCCTTTGTGTTTTTGTTAGTTATTTGGGAATGTATCTTAGGACCATGAATGTAAAGGGATTAAATTCTAAATCTAAAATTTCTAAAGTAAAAACTTGACATTATTTAAAATGAAATCTGTTTATTTTGAATAAAGGTATCATTCTAATGTAGGATCATTTGATAATACCTTAGAAGCCTTTGTTCAGTTAATGAGATTCCATGTTTCATTACATAGGACTTTGAAATTAGAGCTTAGTTTATTTTAGTAGTCAAGCAATTGCTAAGACTCATCTTGATGAGATTCTTCTGTATTAAAATTAAAGCGTTTTTTAAAAGCCCAAGGTAGGTTTCTGGTTATATCAATAAATGTCAGAAGCCCAACCTAGCTTTCTTGGAACATGAATGAATGAAATGTATACAGGCCAAGTGCGAGTCGGTCTCGCTCACGAAGGGTTCCGTACCACCGTACAATCTTTAGCAAAAAACGCTGAAAAAAAGACACGTTTCTTGTAGGGGGACCCGTTAAACTTTTCACTTTATTTTAATTTTATTATTTGTGTATTTGTTATAGCGGCAATAGAAATACACAATCTGTGAATATTTCAACTATCTACCTATTACTCTCTGGCTCATGAGATACAGCCCGCTGATAGATAATCGGACGGCCAGCGGACGCTTAGTAATAGGGTTCCGATTGGCACCATTCGGGTACGGAACCCTAAAACTGCTAGCTTATCAATGAGCAATTATAATTTTAGCCCAAACCTACTTACATATATCAGTCACTGACCTTTCCATTTCACGCTGTTTTACATAAATTCCAATACAAACAAATCAGGCACAAACTAACTGTTCCTAATATAAGAAGGCGACGCAAACATCGGACAGGCAGCCGTGTCCGGACATGTCCGGCTGTGTCCGGGGCTACAGCTAGAGGCTGAAATTAAAAATTCCTCGGACCCATATATTTAAATCCCGGGTTTGAAAACAACTGAGCGTCATGTGTTGGATGTTTTTTAAGCTGCTTTTGTTCTGTTCCTCGCGAGGAGCAAAAAAACATATAGGGTACCTATAGATGTCTTAATAACGGATCGATGTGTGGCAATACCCACATGTAACAGTCTTATTACAAAGTGTTTAAAACAAGGCACATTGACAAACAACAATTGGCAGATGTTGCAAGGAATATCCCACGATCTCTGAAAGCACGATTGAGTCTCTGGGCAGTAAATTTGCTGTCAATTTCATATGTATTGATTAGTTGACGAAAATAAACTAGCCATGTAAGAATAACTATTTGTTAATGTGAAGCGTGCTGTCACACTTGTTCGGGGAACTTTCTCTTCGGTCTATGCAGGAAAAAATCTATTTAGTAGCATCGTAAAGGGAAAAAAGTTACAGTTAAAAGCTTTTTCGAACTTTTCGAGCTGAAAGCGTAAATATAACATAAAAAACCATTCTATTTTCAGTTACGGTAGTTCCGTTTTATGTCAATGTGATACCTACCGTAAGTTTATTAACGTGATATCATAGAATAACCAAAGACCTAATACTTTTTTAGGGTCCCATACCCCAAAAGAAAAAAAATTATCCTTATAGTATCACTTCGTTGTCCGTCCGTCTGTCTGTATGTCAGTCTGTCAAGATATTTTTTCTCAGGAACGCTTGGAGGTATCAAATTGAAATTAATATCGATATCAAATATATAACACGACATCGACATCGTCTCTATGATATGACTGAAAACGTATTAATCTAAAAAAAAAAATATTTATTATTCTACATCACAAACATCCACATAATTATATACATACATCCTCAGGTATAACATTCGGTCAAACTCTCAACACTAACATAACTATCTTAATTCTTACACCCACACAATCACACCGTATCACACATACATACACCATCACAATCACACACAACAAACATAAATACTTATATCTACTGTTTTCTTTGTGTATTGGTTTTTATTGTATATTCCATCTCTATTAGATAACGAGTAGATTGACGACAAGCTTAGTTTTTATTTACCCTAAACCTCGAAAAAGAGTACCTACCTAAACCTAAACTAGATAAAGGTTGTATATTCTATTACATGTATAGCAATTAATGTAAACGGAACGAACGAACCTGGATCTCACGACACAGGGAATCCTAGTGTGAGAAGTGATGTAAATCCAGGAATCAACGCATTTGAATGTATTTTCTTAAACAAAAAAAAAATCTTTATTCTTCTTTAAAATCTTTTTATTAATTATTCTTTATTCTTTATATACGTAGATCTATGAACCCTTGGACCTCTAAAAAAAATTAAGTATCTAAGTGAACGCAATGAAAAAAAACGGCCATTTTATGTGACATATTTTATACTCGCAAATGATCAAAGCCTGGGTACTTCCCGTTGACTTAGAATCTTGAAATTTGGGAAGAAGCAAGGTCTCACAGCACAAGTAAAGGAAAAGTCCGAAAATCGTTAATTTCTACCAAGAATATATATAATTAATAATTACCAACCAACATAATAATTAACAGGAACCTAGAGATTCGTTTTTAATTATGTCTGAGAAGTGTAGGCATATATTAATGGGTTTTCGAAGAAGACTAGTCTGTTTGAGCCTTCGTCGAAATTCAATTAGAAGGCCTCAAGTTTTTATAAAAATCATCTTTCACATCTTTATTAGTAGTTAGGTGTAATTAAGGAGAACTTAAGATAATAAATTAGTTTAGTAGAACAGTCCTGTAAGAATAATTTGCATTATTAAAATAAGATGCAAAAAAAATAGGACTCGTAAGAAATGATCCTAATTTATAATTTAGGTTTTGTAGCGGTTCATAAAACTAAAGTGTCTCTACTTCTATGACTATCATGTCTTTTAACCTTCAGATTTTCACACCGCCATGAAAATTTTACATACATATATAATATTTTAATTTCGTAAAGGTTTGGGGCCAGGATCGTATTACAGTGGGTGCCTGAATACGAGCGTCTTCACCGAGGCAGACCTTTTTTTTTTGAGTGTTGGAAATTATCAAATAACTTCTCCCGCTCTGGCCGGAGCGGGAGGGCGTGTCAGACTCTTCCTGACTAAAACCCACCCGTGTTCCTTCAGTTGCCTGTACATTGCCAGGGGCCACGGTATCCCTATTGGACTTTCCCGTGACCCCGGCAGGCATCGGTCCTAGCGGACCCCGTCAGTGGTGCTGACATCTCTTTGAGGCGCGCGTGGAACACAACGCACCGTCGACTCGGGCCTGGTCCTTATCGGACGGCGAGCTACCCATTGCTCACCGTCCGCAAGCCCGCGCCTACGGTGGCGTCGGGAATCGTCGGGAATCGGCCTCCGATTCCCGACGCCCAGGGCGTCTCCTGCGGCGGCTAGGGGTGTGAGGGCGCGACATTTGCCTCTCCCTCACGCGCTCCGTCTCCTCCTTCGCGAGCATTACTGCTTCGCAGAAGGAGGTGACGGCTTCCTACGCCCTCTTGCTCCAAACTATGGCCTTGACCAGGGCCGGAAGTGAGAGATCACGTCAGGCGGAAGGTGAGGACGCCGTGGCGCCGCTCTAGCCACTCCTCAAAGAGGGGACTTATCGCTGCAATTGTGGCGTGCCCAGAACGGGGTTGCGACAATCGCACTCCATGACGCCATGAGATCCCGCCGGAGCTCTGTCCGCTGTGCCGTGGTTTCTCGCGGAGTTACGCCCCGGCGTTTGGCCTCCTCGCGCCACTCCCAAATGTGCGCGAGGACTTTCGCCTCCAGATCCCATGGCGGCAATCTGGCAAGGAGGCTTGCCGCCTCACCGGAGACCGTGCGGTATCCCCGGACCATCCGGATAGCCATGACCTTTTGGGACGCGTTCAAACGGCGGGCTGGCCGCAGCCTCAAAGAACGCGCCCACACCGGCGCCCCGTAAAGGGCCATGGACCGCACGACACCGAGGCAGGCCTAAGAAACGCTGGGGTAAGATTTGAACTCCTTCCTGACCGATTGGCCCGGTAGACAAAAAACAAATAATTGGAAGACTTTTTGCCTTAAAACAAAATAGTCCATGACAACACTGTAGGTACCTTTTTTGATCCACATAATTTCAGCAATCAAAAGAACAGACATTTAACCTACTCTTTAAAACAAAAACTTCGTGGTTACATTTACCAGCGCCAGCAAAAAATTCGTTTATAAAAACCTGTGTAACCGACGTTTGCGAGAAGCGGCCTGTGTGGCTGGTCGCCTAAATAGCACGCATTTATAACGCGGGGTCACTACAAAATGGATTCTTTCATTAAATCTCGGCAAAGGGCTGTGTTTGGAGTACGAAGGTGGAGCAGGTCTGCTAGGAATACGGGATCAAGATAGTATGGACCGCGGTTATCTTGTAGAATCTTGACAAGCAACGAGTTTCATAAGCATAGTGCGTATGTTGGTTAGATACGTGCGTTCCCAGCAAATGATTTTAATTTCAGCTAACTGAGTTGTGGCATGAAAGCCAGCTTTGTACCTCCAACAAGATTTTTTAGAATATGCCCAAAAATCTAGATAGAATGGACTGAGGTTATTTTGTAGAATCTTGATTAGCAACTAGTTTCCTATGCTTAGTGCGTGCCTTTCCTTGGCAAACGATATTTCATCTAACTGACTGGTGCCATAAAATACTAAATACTAAATACTTTAAATGTTTAGATTAAGTACCAACCAATATTGAATTTGACGACACGGTTGGCGCAGTGGCTGAGCGATCGATTGCTGCGCAACGTGTCGCGGGTTCGATCCCCGCACGGAACAAATATTTGTATGATCTGCAAGTAGTTGTTGCGGGTCTGGGTGTTAGTGTATGTGAGTTTCTATGTTTGTAAACGCACCCACGATACAAGAAGAAATTCTTAGTGTGGGGCAACGTTATTAAAAAAAAAAAAAAAAACAAAAGAGACATGTGCAGAGTTCTTCAAACATGATGAATAGTTTCATGTCACTGTAATATTATTTATTGTCATTGGAACTAAATACAGGGTGCAAAAAGACCCATTGCATTGCCGTTATCTAGGCATTTTTTTTTTTTTTTTTTTCAGGATGGGAAATCATCAAATGACTTCTCCCGCTCTGGGCAGAGCGAGAGGGTGTGTCAGACTTTTACTGACTAAAACCCACCCGTGTTCCTTCCGTTGCCTGTGTGCCGGGGCCGCGATATCCCTTTCGGACAAACCCGCAACCCCAGCATTATCTAGGCATTAGACAACAAAAAAGTTCCGTGTGGTGCCGGACGTAAAGAATAGTACCATCCCATTTCTTCCCGTGGGTGTCGTAAAAGGCGACTAAGGGACTTACTAGAGAATGGGCAGAAGCGTTCTCCATGCATTTTAACACCATACTGCGATCGCCAACCAGCTTGCCAAGCGTGGCGATTATGACAAACCCCCCCATTTGGGGAGGCCTATGTCCAGCTGCTGGACGTCTTTCGGCTGAAATGATGATGATGATGATGAACAAAAAATATTGCTAGAAATGAACTTTTATTTTTGGTGTGAGTACGAGTGACACTCGGCTTCGCAAAGTGCCTTTTTACACCCGCTATAATAAACTGTCGTGATGGCCCACGTTAAGGCCTCGCCTCTCATACACGAGGTTGTGGGTTCAAACCCGGGCAAGTAGCAATTTGATTTTTTCAATTCATATTTAATTTTTGAGTTTATCTTGGTACTGACATCAGTGAAGGAAAAACATCGTGAAGAAACCAGGACTTATTATAGTTGTAAGTCTGAAATCACCAACCCGTTTGAGCAAGCATGGTGATCAGTGCTCATGCCTTCTGTGCATGAGAAGAGGTCATTGCTCTGCAGTAGGACGGTCTCAGGCTGGTATTATATTATTATGAAAGCGCAAAATTTCCTCTCTTTTGGTAAATGACAAGTGGGTGGAGATTCGATTACAAGATAAAGCTGTCAGACTTAAAACTAATTTTAGTACGTCATGGTTGCAAAAGACACCCACTTCTTATCACATCCACAAAGGCCCCAAAACACGTCTCTGGCTGGATTTTTTAATTACACGAGTGAAAAATAAAATACAACCTTTTTAACCTCTCTGCTCGACAAGATTTTGACACGTGACACATCAGCTAACTCGACGGGGTGTTACGTATTACGTCATGAAATTCAGGAATTTACATCAACTTTCAGCATTCGAATTTATTAAGAAACATATTATGTTACCGCGACTATTTTATACAATAAGTTTGTGGCAAATATCTTTAATTATATGTTGAAGTCAGTCAAACCGCGTTAGTACACTGGGAAAGTTGCATAAAATAGGTATTACTACACCTATCCAAAAGGTAGGCTATTTAAATTCGCTGAAAATATGTACATAAACAACCTACTCTCTTGCTGCAAATATGCAAAAGGGAATAATAAAGATATTATCATTCTCTCTGCATTCTTAATTTAACCATTTTTCATACATAAAATGAACATGAAAAAGACGATCAAATCTTGATAAAAATTAATTAGAGTTGTGTTGCGACGTGACACTTCTTAGTGCTGCCCGTGCACCCAATTTTATTATTTCGATTCAAAAGTTGCATTCATCCTAATCGATACTTGCAATCAAATCGAGCATAAAAAAGTAGTAGAAACTGAATAAAACTCTTTGGTATATTTCCAATTTATTATTTTATTTTAGATAGTATTAATTTTATTTGTAAGTGCATGTATGTACAGTGTGGATAGGGGAGTAACTTTTTAGGGTTCTGTACGTACGAATGAAAAAAGAACCTATAAAGGATCATCGGTGTGTCGGTCTGTCGGTCGGTCTCAGCCAATTTGCTCCGAATCTACTGGACCGATTAAGTTGAAATTTGGTACACATATGAATTTCTGTGACCCAAATACGGATGTGTAACTAAAATAAATGTATTTTGAATATGGGGTCACTTATTTAGTAGTAAATTAGAAAATTGAAAACTAAAGTTTTGCAAGCTGTGTGCCGTGTGACATATCAAATGAGAGCGAACGAGCTAGTTGTTGTGAGGGTCCGATTAAAAAAAAAGATATATCTATATTATTTTTGGAAGGAAATTCTTAACGCGGCTTGTGGTAGGAGTAATCTGGCAGAAATCGTCACACGAAAAGTGTTCATACTTGCGACTGTCTTCTTCTAATTTGATAGAGAGAGAGAGAGAGAGAAAATGTGAATTTGGTCAAAATGTAAATCCAAGATGGTGGCTGCGAAAATTTTCAAATATTTCGTCGTGGGTGTCGCTTTCACGGTTTTACAGGACGTTAAAGCCGATAGTGGCGTTAAAATGTAAATCCAAGATGGCAGATGATTTTAAATTTTTTCATCATCATTGTAGTTGAAAAACATGTTCTCCCATACATCGATATATGTCACGCGGTCATTTCTCCAACTGTAAATGTAAGTTTGTAACCGTAAAAAAAAGAATATGTGATCAAACTACAAATTAACGATTTTCGGACTTTTTCCTTTACAAGTGTAAAGGAAAAAGTCCGAAAATCGTTAATTATTAATTTAAAAGTGCTGTGATTGTTTCCTGCCAAATTTCTTGATTCTAGGCCAACGAGAAGTACCCTGTAGGTTTTTATTTATTTGCGAGAATCAAAATATGTCGCATAAATAAATGGCCATACATATTTTTTTATTGCGTTGACTTAGAAACTTGATTTTTTTAGAACCCCAAGGGACTATGGACTGCTGACTATGGTTGCTGAGAAAAAAGTTCTTGACAGACTGACAGACGGACGGACAACGAACTGTAGGACACTTCGTTGTTGGGGTTCTGTTTTTTCCTTTTAAGGTACGGAACCCTAAAACTATGAACGTCATTTCAAAGTGTTTCCGGAATGCCTACCCAATTTATAGAATTAATTTATCAACATTCCCAAAAACAATTTTTTTAAGACTACCTAATATAAAAGGTATACTTGGCATTCTGTAGTCATGTCTGTAAATCTATCAGAAAGTATCAAAAATAAAATCCACAGTAATTAATTGTCCAATACATTTAAATAATTTTGAACAACGAGCGCATTCCGAATTTAAATACAAATATAGAAACAATTCGGCGCGAAATTCAATAAATGAGGTACCTATCCCGGTCATATACCCAGGTCCTGTCTGTTGACTCGTTTCATAAATGTCCGAAAAACGATTAAAATTACATTAGAAAAGTATATACCATTACTATAAATAATACTTACTGTATTTAATGCTTAAAACAAATTAATTAAAATTTCCAAGTATCGATTTCTCACATATTAATTAATCTTTCAATCGTTTAGCATAATCGTTTTCGCACATCATTACAATAAAAAAAACAATTACAGTCGGCGATTTTTAACACAAATTGAGTAGTGGTAATGAATATTACGTGTTATTGGACCTGTGTTCGTGTATTACGTTAAGATCTGGGCATTTTCTAGTTGTATACAAGATTTTAAATAATATTTGTCACATTTTAAATCATAACTACATGTGTATGTGTGATATTTGTGAAAAGTAAAAATGTAAACACGCACGATCGGCGCGAAACTTCGACTTTGGATATAAAAAAAACTTAATTACCGCTACTTATTTAACTAGAAAAATGGATGAATTCGTCGAATAATTAAATGACGTATTATTCACTGCCCCTGTGGTGGAGTTTAGATGTTCGAAATCCCCAATTTTTTTGTTTTTTAGCCTCGACCGCCACTTTGATCGAAATGGCGATCATCGCATTTATGGACCAAACGTTTATTAAGGTAAATTAATTAACTTGCACGTTTAATATGAAAGATTCAATGGCGTTAACATATGAGTTGTTTATCCAACTCTATTAATTAACGTACATTCGTATGATTTGATGGGTGGCATAATAAATATTTACATCATCAATTTAGGGTGTAGTATTTCGTCATTCTGGGGTCCAATTGGATCCGCTACCGAGCCGGCGGAGGTTTGTGTTTTCGGGTCCAATCGGGGGCGCTTCCGAACTATACGGTTAAAATACCATAATTCTCATGATTAAATCTTCAAATCAGTGAAACGAGAGATCTAATTGGATCATTCCATCGCACCAGCTATTAATACAGTCAGAGAAGAACATTCTTAAGCATATCGACACCCTACGTCAATAGCCATTTATATGAAATGGCTTTTAAATTAAATTAAAAAAAATATTTAGATATTATTTATTTCAGGCAATTATTAAACCCATAACATACAGACACGTACTCTTAAAATAAAACAATAACACAGATAGAATATAATACAAAAATTCAATAACTAAAAATATATATTAAAAGTCTCTCTTGCAAGATGTACGACACGGTACACAGCTTTTACAATTTCATTCTTACTCAGGGTTACCCTTGTGTAGAATGACACTCTGAGCTTTCCTAGCAGCACGGAAAAGCCGGCAACGTTGCTCTCGGCGAACATGTCAGTCGCACTACACCGCCAGGGCAAGTTCATCATAGCCCGGTAAGCATTATTATACTATACACGGAGAGTGTTATACGCACTCCTCGTGTACCGGTACCAAAGTTGGCTGGTGTATAACGACTGACAGTAGCCTCTGAACAGCGTCACCTTCACTTGATTCGAGCAGTGATAAAAACGTCTAGCTAGCATATTGCTTCTACAAGCGATACTGCGTCTCTGTCGTTCCAAATCATCAACATCCGATAAGTTTTCTGTTACAATATGCCCGAGATATTTAAATTTTGTAACTATTTTTAAATTAGTTCCACCTAAATTAATAGGGAGTATTACTTCGGGGCCTTTCTTATATAAAAAAATCATGACTTCCGTTATGTTTACATTGTATGTCAGGTGGTGTTGAGTTGCGTACCTCTTACAGATGTCAATCAGTTTTCTGAGGCCGTTGACCGACGGACTAAGCAGCACCATGTCGTCCGCGTAGCTAAGGTTATCAACGCGCACACCGCCGACTTGGCATCCGACTCTGGTGCTGCTCAGGTCCTCGATCACCTGGTTTACATACAGGTTAAACAATATCGGTGACGTCAGCCCTCCCTGTCTCACTCCACTTGTTAGCCTGTACGTCTCCGACAGAGCATTATTCCACTTAACCTGATTAACCTGGTTAGCATACCAGAATTCTAAAAAGTTTACTATTTTCGGTGGTACTTCTGTTTTTCTTAATTTTTCCCATAATATATTATAATTAATTGCATCAAATGCTCGGCTTATATCTAAAAAGCATGAATAAACTGTTGTATTCCTATTTAAGTACTCGTAAACTGTATTTTTTAAAGCAAAGATAGCCAGATCGGTGGATAGATAGGTGGAAGATTCAGAACAAGATTCTGAACCGACAAAATATTTCAAAGCAGAGGGCGTTGACATTTTTCGTCGGTTATTTAAAAAAAAATCTGCTGTTTCATAGAAAAGTGCAATAACTACGCGGTCAAAATGTATGGAGATTTTTTTTAAATAACCGACCAAAAATTTAAACGCAGAGGGGTTCAGAATCATGTACTGAATCCATGGTAACAGTGTCGATGTCTCTGCCACCCTGTATACGGACAATTTACGTTGAGACTCGATTTGCTTAGTAATTAATTTCCCTGACTTTATCTAAGGATTATCACCTATGACATTAGCCAGCCAATCCAATGTGACCCAGCCCGGTCTAGTACCTAATATTGATCTAAGTGTGTCCGGCGTGCATTAACAGGCTCCATAGAATGGAAAATCGAATTAAATGGAGTGCCTCAAGGCAAATGTATCAGACATGCAGACTGATCCTTCTGGTAGAATTTTGGAGTCAGTGAATTAAATACAACTGTAGTGTCAAAATCTATTAAGAGCGTGCATTCGGGAAGGGGGCTACGTCGCAAATGGACGTCAAATGTTTCGCTGTTTTGATTAATTTGGCAATATTACTGTATGGAATTAAGAAACATAATGGCTAACTAGTGAACTAAAATATTCATTATGAAATGCAATAATTAATATCGTAAGACGGAATATTTAGTTTTAGATGTAAAAAAGTACTTATTTGGAAACTTTCAAAATGCCTTTTTTACACCTAAAACGGCTACAACATAAAATTTAGTGTTATAATTGTAATTCAATATTATTATTCTAGTTAACTATTTAGCGATTTTTCATATTTACATATTGCCAAATTAATCAAAACGATTAAATATTTGACAGCTATTTGCGACGTTGCCAACATGTAAAATGAAAGCACTTAAGCCAGGAATAAACTGTATACTAATATTCTATATTTTATTTGTAATGAATAGCTCAAAAACTACTGGATCCATGTAAAAACTATGAGTAACTTATGCTATAATTTATAAAGATATCACTCGGGCAAAGCCGCTAGCGGGAGCTAGTGTGAAATAACTTTTGTGAAAATTATTGGCAAGTGTACCTATTCCTGGCTTTACAATGTCATGTTAAAATGTTACAACAGATAGTTCTAACTTCATAACATGTTTTTAACTAAGGACATTATGAACTTTCTTGGTGTCACTGTCTGCTTTTGGCATTTTTAACAAAATATATTTTGTTAAAAGCTCGCCCTCCTTTTGGTAACTATTTTTTAAAGTGATTTAAAAACAGTGATTAATTTCAACGGTCCTTGGATCCAGGTAACAGTTTTTGTTCCCCACATGCGTTCCCTTGTTTTTAGCAGGTGCTACCGGGAAAAGGTGTTATAATCCTAATGTTGGGAAAACCTCGGATACTTTTCCTCATTTTATATGGAGATTAGTTTCTTATTTCTCCATTATTTTTTGGGTAACGAGAAGACGGATAGATACTTAAATTTACATTCATTATATGTATAAATAACATATTTTGGGCAAGCAAAAAATATTGAGAATATTACTGGTCTTTCTAAAAGTAACAATCAAAACTTCTAAACATAAATACTTTGCTTTATCCATAACATTATTATTTCAATTCACGAATCGAAAGCTAGAAATAATGTTGATACACTTAGTTACGAATGCTTAACAAAATAGACCTTCAAAACTTTCCTTTTTAGCTTCTCTCCGAGCGTAGCAACTCATTCGGCCTGTATTTGTTCAGCCCCTCATCAAAATATGCAAATCTCGCTTCATACCGGTCATCCCCTTTAAGTAAACAAAAATGAACTCAGACTGGCGTGAAAAAGATATTTAATTGAGTTCCTGATTAATAAAGGTGGGTCTGAAGGTTAGGTGTAGGAAATTTAAAAAGTTTCAGCCAGATCGAGTGAGAAGGTGCCTTAATTGTGTTTATCACTCTCACCCCCAGCCAACTTTTTCTATCAAAAGTTGAGTCGGTCGGCCTTTGAAAGTATTTAATTTCCCGCTAAATGTGACAACGCGGACTATTTTGAATTCATTTTTAATTCACTCGTTGTGTATAACAGGCGAATTTTTCGCGTAGATCTTTTGTGTAATGGGGTGTTTGAGTTGTTAAGGGACTATCAAAATTTATGATGTTTTGAGAGCAAAGTGCCGCAGTTTTTTGGAGAAAAATTGGTACTGAATTGACAGATGAGGAACTAAGTAAATACATAAAATATGTTACCGACAGATTTAATCTATTCTCAGTATTGTAAGCCACAAGGGTTTATGGTAATTGTTAGCGAACAGTGAAATAATAACAGGCTTGACCGACAGTAATGGTCACTCATCATACTTTTTCACTTACTATTAATAATGTTGTGAATAATTTTCTGGTACCAATAAACACTTTTTTTTTTCGCCTCTGAGTGGCTCTGCCAAAGTTAATTCAAACCTAAATTTAATCGCGTTTCTCCATACTCTTTTCATTTATTCTTTCAGTTATTTCCAACAAAATTTCGCCATGTTGGTGCAGTGAACGGAACGCAATAGTTTGCAAGTAAGAACAAAGGACGGACGTGCGCTAAACGTTAATGAAAGTTAGTTTCGCATTTTTTGTTGTATTTCCACTTTGTTTGTAATATATTGAATTGTTAAGTTGGCTCGGTGGCTAAAGTTATCTTGGTGAATTCACTCACAAATAGAATTGGACGCAACATTCAGAGCAAAGCATTTACATCAAAGAATCGTATCGGTAATATATAATATTTTATATCCTAGAATTTGTTTTAAATGATTGAACTCGCTCAGTTTTTCTTCCATTCTCGGAACTAAAATGAATGAAATTCCTAATAACATAATTTTTGTTTTATTTGTTTAATTGTTTTATGGATGGGAACTCGCCGATACAACTGAGCACGAGATAAAATGATAAAAATAAAACGACTCCTAACAATCGGAACAAAAGCTGATAATTAACGAGTATAATTAGTTTCATCAGGCGATGTCGTTAAAGGCCTTAGACGAAGCTTTGCCGGGTTGTGTATTTCTGCATACACTGCAATGGGCTCCGGGATAACATTGAGATCGGGTTTTCCATTAATCTTATAATCTTAATGACTCTAGCATTGCATTGGTGTAAATATTACAATGGATTGATTTCTGATGAATCAATGTATGTAGTAGTAGGTATGTGCTTAATTGATAGAATTGCTTCAGTAATAACTCAAACAAACAAACATACATACAAAAAACTAATCTTTTCTCTTTAATATATTAGTTTAGATATGTAATATATATATACAAATATTGCTCATTTAATAATATAGGATATTATCATATTCAATATTTATTACGTTCAATAAGGTAGATATGATTGATGTTACAAAAGGCTCATAGCTACGTACACATTATGGACCGTGTTCGGGCACAGCAACAAGATAAAATATAAAAAATAAATAAACTCACTATGACACTACTCTTAATTTGCCTTCTTAAAGTCCCGGAACTATTTGACCAATCAGGGAGTTCCTTAAAAAAACATCAAACATGAACTTTACACCACAAATATAAATTTTTACTCCACATTCTTATTTAACTATTCACATTCTCAAATACCAATAGTCTGGACCACTCGCGTGTTCTCGATAAAAACTTAGGTATCGAGGAGTTGGGAACAATTTGCAGCAGCAGGAGTATCGAACTAACTCGAGCGGTCGGCGATTACTCGATGCCGAAACTCTCGATATCTCGCCACGAGTGTTGCGGAATTGTGATGCGCGCAGGGCTACCACGGACAAGAATATTTTTTGATTATGACAGTGCTTTAGTAGCGGTTAGTGTTGAAAATAAAAATAATTAACTTTGTACTGACGTTTAAGTAAGGTTTGGTAAGGAGTTTTCGAAAGACAAAATGTTCCTATAGTGTTTAAAGGTACGGAACGGACGGAGGGTACGGAGAGTCTGCCCAGCCTTTTCCCAGTAGCTGTATTTTATGGAATCCTGCCGTTTTACCGAAAAGATTTTGCCAAAATTTCACTACCCAAACAAATTTTAGCAACCTTTTTTATACCATGCATTGGTATAAAAAAGGTTGCTATAGACAGACATATGTGACGGGGGACTTTGTTTTATAATAATATGTAAGAATAATATCAATACTCAATACTCAATACTCAATTCTTTATTGCATTCCACAATGTAGGCTTAGGTGGTAAACATTTATTTGGTAGGTAACAATCGTGGACCCTGTCGGGCACAGCAAAAGATATAATAAATAAATGTGGAGAGGACTTATCATTATTACAATACAACTTATTCTAAAAACATAGACATAACATTAACATTAAAATTGCAAAAGACTTTATTTTTCAAGTTTTAGAGACTTATCACTTAAATATTCATCGACACTATAGTAAGATTTTTTAAGTAATAGCTTTTTTAATTTATTTACGAATAAATGGAGTTTTTTTTCTTTTCTTATTGTTTCTGGTAGCACATTATATGTTTTTACTGACATTACCAGAGGACTTGTAGAATGTATTTTTAAGCGGGATGATGGTAGGTTGAGTCGTGTTTTGTGTCTGAGTGTGTACCTTGTTTGTATGTCTTCTCGTTTAGTGTAAAAGTCTTGGTGTTTGTGAGCAAATTTGCATATTTCAAGTATGTACATACAAGGCAGAGTTAAGATATTTTGTTCTATAAAATGGGGTTTGCAGCTATCTGTCTGTTGTATATTTACCAGGATACGGATAATTTTCTTTTGAACGGTGAATAGTGTTGGGGCATCTGTACTGTATCCCCACATAATGATGCCGTAGCTCAGCCACGCATATGCATAGGCGTAGTACATAACCAGAGCAGTCTGTAAATTTGTGGTTTTTTTAACTTCCCGGAAAGCATATAAAAATTTCGATAGTTTTGATTTTATGTTTTGTATGTGTAACTTCCAATTTATATTTTTGTCTATGGTTATGCCTAATAGTTTGAATTCATTAACTGTTTCTATTATATGGTTATTGAAGGAAAAGAGTACATTTAGAGAAGTTTTTTGGTGGGGATGGAAAGTTATGAGTTTAGTCTTTTGGAAGTTTATTTCAAGGTTGTGCTCATTCATCCAGGTTATTATTTTCCCGAGAATTTCATTAAGGGTACTGTTTAAGTTCGTATTGTCATGACATTGGGTGAGAATGGAGATGTCGTCCGCAAATAAAACGCAAGGTCCGGTTTCTGCAATAAATTTTGGGAGATCATTGATGTAAATGAGAAACAGAAGACATCCAATAACACTACCCTGTGGTATTGATGCGCTTATCGCCTTTAGGTCAGATCGAAACTTTTGAAGTTCGTTTATAGTGCTATTGAAGTATTCTATCTCTACTAGCTGTGCTCTATTTTCCAGATAAGATTTGAACCATTCGTATGCTTTACCGCGGATCCCTAATCTATATAATTTATGTAATAAAATATCATATTGCACTTTATCATAAGCTTTGGTCATGTCAAGCATTATCCCTACTGCGTATTTTTTATTATTTATTATGCTTAGGGCTCCCTGTATAAATTTATAAACTGCTAACGCTGTTGATCGATTTTTTCGAAAGCCGTTTTGGCATTCGTCAAATATTTGATATTTTTCGCAGAAAGTGTACACGCGATTGCACATTGCTTTCTCGAATATCTTTGAAGCTGTAGGCAGTAAAGCTATTGGACGGTAATTACTTGGCTCTGTTTTGTCATTTTTCTTGTGTAGAGGCTTCACTAACGCTATTTTCAGCTGGTCTGGGAATACGCCATCTTCAAAAGACTGGTTTAGCAATTTATAGAAGGGTAGTGTAAGCTCATCAGCGCATTTTCTGAGTAGACAGGGTGGAAGTTCGTCTATGCCGTGGCTTTTTTTATTTTTTAGTGTTTTTAGCATACTATTGATTTCGTATGGGTCTACTGGAGTGAGGAACATTGTATTTTCGGTTTGTGAAGTCACTGGTATACTTTTCGACTCATCGTTAGTTCGTACTCGACTTCCCTCACCGATAGATGCAAAAAAGTTGTTAAATATATTGACTACTTTCTTTGGCTCTGAGGTTGTTTTATTATTATTTGTTTGTAGTTTTATGTTAAATTTGTCTTTTTTTATGATTTTATTGGTTCGCTCGTTTATAATATTCCACATTGTTTTGACTTTGTTATTGGATTTTTTTATTTTGTCTATATACTGTTGTTTTTTTGCTGTTGTTACTGACTTTTTTAATATTTTTTCATATTGTTTATAGTGTTGTGATAGTATTGGGTTATTTGTTTTGAGTGTCAATATTTTCAATAATCTCTTATTTTTGCAGGATTTTTTTATACCTTTGGTTAGCCATTTTTTCTTAAAATTTGATTTTAGTTTAATTTTACGCAATGGTATGCATTTGTTTTGGATATTTGTTAGGGTATCATTGAATGCTTTGTAGTTATCGTTCATATTTTGGTCTTCTAATATTATTTTGTTCCAGTCTATGTCTTGTAGTGCAGACTTAAACTTTAATATATTGGTGTCGTTAAATAATCTCTTTTTCGCATACCAAGTAGGTTGAGATGTGATTACATGTGGTATAGAGATTTGTAGTGTTGTTCCGCTATGGTCTGACAAACCAAATTCTTCAATTTTTGTACATATTCTATTTATGATACAGTTTGTAAATATTAAATCTAAGCATGTAGATGTAGTTTGAGTAATACGTGTGGGGTTTTTTACGTGTTGTGTAAGTTTGAACTCTAGCATTAGATCTAAGAATTGACTAGTTTTCCTGTTGCTCTCTAAAACATTTATGTTAAAATCTCCGCCAATTATAATATCAAATTTGGAATATTTATTTTTGCTTATATAGTTTAGAATCATTTTTAATTGACCTATAAATATATCTTCCTCTCTTTTATTCCAATATATCGCTAGTAATAAAATATTTTCTTTGGGTAATTCAATTGCACATAATTCAATAACATATTCTATGGACATATCTGTAATATCATTCCTGTCTATAAATTCTATGTGATCTTGGACCAGGATGCATACGCCGCCACCTCCTCGATTCTTTCGGCAGTATGAGGTAGCTATTTTGTAACCGCTAAATTGTATCATGGTTTGTTTTTCGCACGATAACCAGGTTTCTGATAAACATATTGCATTAAATGTTGGGTTTTCTTCAATAAAAGCTTCAAATATGTCTTGTTTATTATATATACTTTGTATGTTTTGGAATAAAATGTTAAAATGTTGTCCTGTGGCTTCGAAAGGAGTTGTTTTCTGTATTTATGTTAGTTATTGTTTCCTTGTGTTGGTCGTTGCTGTGAATATTTTTTTTGAGTTATAAATGTATTATCGTTTGTGTTTTTAGTTTCATTGTTTTCTTGGTATGTTTTATTCCTCTTATTTATTAGTTCTCCCTGGACGTATAATTGATTATTCCGAATGACTGAATGTAGGCCTTTCTTTCGTGCTTTCAACATTTCTTCTCGCAAGAGTTGCCTTTGCTTACGTGCATCTTCATCTAAAAATTCAGATACGGATAGTCTTGTGCCTTGAAAGTAAAGACTATTTTTGATTAAGTATTTCACCATTCTTTTGCTTAGTAGTTCTACTATCAGGGGTCGGGTATTGTCTGGTATATCCCCTTACGTAATCATGACATTCACAAGTGGTTTGATCCATGTCAAAAACATCTGCGTGTTTCAAATCCTAATTAAAAACCAAAATAGCATTTGTGTAGACAGACACCTACCTATCTCAAAAACTCCACGTACCCAGAATCCATTGGAATAGTTAAGTTTGAGTATAATCTGGAGTATTTTAATTAAACGGTGCGAGTTCCCAATCTGATGGTTAACTTTATTCATTAGGGTTGTCGCTGACAATTTGGCGCGGTGCGAAACTTTCCGTGTCCCACATACTTTCGATCAGTTTTCATATAAAGTTAAAATAAAGTTTAAATGGTTTTTTTCCTATTAATCTTTTTTGTGGCAGCAGCGGTGGCCCCGTGGTAACGGCCGCGAATTACGAGTTGTAGATCGTAGGTTCAAAACCTGACAAGCGCTTTACTTTGTGTAATTTATTTTATCGGGATCCTGCCGTTTTACGGATTGTGCGGACCAGCGCGACTTGTCGCGCGACGCGACACGAACAATACAATTTCTAAGAAAACTTCACAGTATAACAATAACCGGTGTCGCGTCGCGCGACAAGTCGCGCTGGTCTGCACAAGCCTTTACCGAAAAGATTTTGCCAAATTTCACTACCCGAACAAATTTTAGCAGCCTTTTTTTATACCAATGCAATGTTTGGAATGATTTTAGTAAGCACATTTTCATTTGGTCAAATTTTTACTTGGCAGAATATTATCAAGTAATATTGTCTTTTAGCCATTTTGGTCTTTAATCAAATGATTTATTACAGCAAACAATCTTTAGACAATAAACGTTTGGCCAGTTAGTTATAGAACTGGTTAGAGTAGGTTAATTATTTTTAAAAAAATGGTTAGGTTAGGTTAGGTTAAAACTGTGACCTCCTATGCACGAGCCGAGCTAGCGAAGCGAGCGGTGCCGTGGTAGCGGCCGGCGAGTGCCAGAAACGACTAGATTATTTAGAAAGAAAAAAAGTGGAAAAAAACAGGCTACCCGAAACTGAACTAGTTAGACGAGATTAATTATTAAAAAAATGCTACGAACTAAAAAAAATACTACCAGAATAGTTAATATTATTAAAATGTTTTAAACGTCTTTGACATATCTCGGGACCCTAGGGTCCCGGACCTTTGGAAGGCCGAAGCCAACTCGCAGAGACCCCTTTTTTTTTTTGAGGATGGGTAATCATCAAATGACTTCTCCCGCTCTGGGCAGAGCGAGAGGGTGTGTCAGACTTTTACTGACTAAAACCCACCCATGTTCCTTCCGTTGCCTGTGTGCCAGGGCCGCGATATCCCTTTCGGACAAACCCGCAACCCCAGCAGGCATTGGTCTTTCGACCCCGTCGGTTGGTGCTGACATCTCTTTGAGGCGCGCGTGGAACACAACGCGCCGTCGACACGGGCCTGGTCCTTATCGGACGGCGAGCTGCCCATTGCTCACCGTCCGCAAGCCTGCGCCTGCGGTGGCCGGAAGTCGGCTCTCGACTCCCGACGCCCGGGGCGTCTCCTGCGGCGACTAGGGCCGCGAGGGCGTGCAGCTTGCATCTCCCTCGCGCGCTCCGCCTCCTCCTTCGCGAACATAACTGCTTCGCAGAAGGAGGTGACAGCCTTCCATGCACTCTCACTCCGAACCATGGCCTGAACCAGGGCCGGACGCGAGAGATCGCCATTGTCGATCGCCTCCGTGAGGACACGGCGGTTCTCCGCCCAAGCCAGGCAGACCTCCACCGTATGCTCCACCTTGTCCTCCGGGCGATCCACACAGTGGTGACACCCGGGCGTTTCCTCCCGCCTTACGCGGAACAGGAACCTCCCGAAACAACCGTGTCCGGTGAGGACCTGCGTCAGGCGGAAGGTGAGGACGCCATGGCGCCTCTCAAGCCACTCCTCAAAGAGGGGACTTATCGCCGCAATTGTGGCGTGCCCAGCGCTGGGTTGCGACAATCGCACACTCCATGACGCCTTGAGATCCCGCCGGAGCTCTGTCCGCTGTGCCGTGATTTCTCGCGGCAGCGGAGTTACACCGCGGCGTTTAGCCTCCTCGCGCAACTCCCACATGTGCGTGAGGACTTTCGCCTCCAGATCCCATGGCGGTTCGCAGAGACCCCTTAGACATTTATACATAAAAATGACGCACCAGCTGACGATTATCCCTGTATGCACTACGAAAGTGCACCCAAGGACAACCCTCGGTTGGTGTAGGACTATTGCAGAACATGGAAACAAAATAAATTGGGCTATGGGTTTGGGTGGCTAAAGTTGACTGGTGACCTGGAACTATGGAAGGACTATGGCCCCTGCCTGATCAATGTTTTACATGTACACGGAAAAATGGCAGGGGGTGACTTGCACACTCAATAATGGGCCCCCGAAAACTGTCGCTAGCACATAGTGCGAAGCGTAGTGCGTAGTGACAAGGGGGCAACATGTCCTGAGATGCTTGAGGAGTGGAGAGGTATTCCACGGCTTTCAGAACAATCTCAGAGCCTGGACGATGGTCAAGATCCCTTCGAGCACTTACTGGAATACTTCTTTCCTCCGAGCACGTTTGCTCTTGCGAATCTCCACTCAAGCCGGCCAATTAAGGCAAGAATGAGGTGGGAGCTCTAATCCTCGTCAGTGTTCACTCCAGCCGGCCAATAAAGGCAAGCCAGAGATGAGAAACAAGATTTCTCTCGGGAGATAGGGTCCGTGGGGTCGCTACTGCCCAACAGTTCGCCACATGCTGCCCTGCGGGTTTCTGTACCTCTCTTGGTCTGGCCCCTCATCCTAAACCTGTTCCGGCAAAGTAAACTCTACCGGCACAGACCCAAAGTTTAGAGCGCGCAAGCCCCACCACGACTTCAACGTAGAGATACGGCAGTGGGGATATAATATTAATATTATTATTACCTGTTTAGAATTTGTCCCAAGTGGAAAAAACACCCTTGTAATAAAACGTCTTTATTTTGTGTAAAATGAGTTATTCGTTTCGTATTTATTTCGTTCGTATTGTTTAAACGATCACTTGCAAAACATTCGGTTTTCGTTACAATTATTTGTGAAGAGATTTTTTGCTAAGTAATAATTTGGCAAATTAAATTATGTGGAAAATTGTTTGGGAAGTGATAATTTGGCAATTTCTTTTCGATGAAACAAGGGAGACCAGTATTTTATATCGAGCGATTGCCTATGTGACGTACGATTACAGTGAGTACCAGTTTCAAATTTCCATAAGCCCATAATGATGGTCATACAAAATCATACATTGAAGCAAATGTTTCTTTGCAAAAAATTTAAAACACAGTCAATGTTCTACGTGTCCACACTGTAACCAAACACTGTAATAAAGGCCAGAACTGCGCAATTTCCGTCGTTTACGCAAATGGCGCATACAACAACACTTAAAAATATTTTCGCCAAAACGTTGGTAGCTAATTAAAGTGCGCTTAACCTGAGTTACACGTAATGCAGTGCATGGCAGCCCTGCCGCTAACTGGGTCAATAGGTACATTTTGTATGTACATTGTAATGGAGGTATACATCAGTGGAGCTGTACTTAGGACGGGCTTCTTCAAGAATTCACTTCGGTGACCTGCTGTCTTTTATTCGTTGTTAGCAGGTTTAGAATTTTCTGCGTGCCATAGTAAAAAGAAATGTAAATCGTAGATATTTGTACATATAGGCGAATTTAAAAGCTGCTACCACCTGCTGTGGGTGGAGGAAAAGCAAAGAAGAAAGTTGACTACACTAAAATTTTCGTCATCAAATTCAAACTCTAATTCAAAAGTCATTTATTCAAAATAGGCTGAGAACCAGCACTTTTCGAACGTCAAATTTACATAACACAGTCCCTCAAAAACGCCCACCCTTCATCACTTCCTAGTGCTTAGCTGGGAAGAAGAAGTGGCGCAACAAACTCCCCAGCAAGTCGGCTGTCTGTTCAGTTTGAAAAACTTGATTCTATACAATAGTAGTTATGCAAAATAATGTACATTATGCAACATAAAATATCAAATTAAATTATTTGCTATATGCCAGCTAGTACACGCCAATATACCAACAAAAAAATCATCGAAATCTATACTCAAGCGAAAATAAAAAGAAAACAGAACTTAATACCCGAATGCCTCCAGGCATAAAGGGCGTGCCCGCTTACATATAGCTATTGAAGCTGTAACTCGAAGTCACAAATGATAAACTAGGCCCATCGAAGTAAAAATAAATAATGTAAATAAACAGTTAATTACTAATAACAATAACAAAACCATGGTCACGAGTAAAATTGGATAATTTAGATGACACAAACGCAAAATCAGGTTCATCTTTATTTGTTCTCTGCTTTTTTCGGGCTGTGTAGCTCTCGCAAAATTGTTAGCGTACCCACTTACAAAGCTAGGAAGACCAAATCATTTCAATCACTATTCAAAGCTTTCTTTTTTCCACAACCAAAATCTATTTCTCCGCCAGTAAATTATAATAATATTCATAGATACTTCATCTATGACCTAGTTGGATCTGGCGAATACGTTTCACCAGTTTGCGAAGACGTTAGCTGCCGGTGGCTGCATCCCCGGCATGGCATTGGAGAGCACTTCACTAACTCCATTGGACTCGCATCTGCTACCTATTTCTATGTAAATTGCGTCACTCCACACCAGATTGATCACGATGTATGTTTGGCTTGTATAAGCAATTTTGGGGTATACTTCGATGATGTTGTTATTCATTCTAAAGTAATTAAGTTAGAGATCACAAAGCAGTGCCTAAAAATATATAGTTCAAAAGACAAACAAAACTAAACAGAATCAAAAAACAAAGATGTCGGCCATAGGAAGCACTCACTTTCAGAGCCCATGCCCCATTTACAATGGACGACGTTCGTGGCCACTGACAAAGGCGTTTTCTTCGACAAAGGTGCGCTCAAACTAGTGCCATCCATCGAGCCTATCAAAGGCAAAATAAAATATAATATTCCCTAAATGGTGTTGCACGGGGGGCTGTGGCAACACCATTTAGTAATTTAAATTATTGGTTTGCTTTTGGTTATGATATCTCTCAACCCACACTGAGCCACCGTGGTGGATTCCGGCTAGCTTCTTTTCGCAGAGAAGAGGCCCGAGTTCAACCATTGAGAACATTATGGGCTGTTTATGTTGTTGGGTGCTTTATGCAACTTCTCTGTCGCGTTTTACAAAATTCCCGAAAAATTATCTTCAATTCTACCTAAACCTACGAAAGCAAAGGGTGCTACGGCATATTGACCTAAATTACTCAAAGACACGATCACTTTCACGCTTCCACGTATAGTGGACGTCGTGTTAGTGACAAAGGCGTTTTGTTCCGCACAGGTTGGGCTACGAGTGCCATCGACAGACCAGCCTAGCCGTGAATAGCGCCCTCTGCCGGGTTAATTAGTTACTATTGTTGATTTTCTCACTAATTTGTAGAGAGAATTGGGATGAGGAAGGGAGTCTCCTAAGTAGGAAAGGTTCTATGCTTTGGGTGAAGCTCAACAAAATGAATATCGAAGCTCAGATTTCATAATTAGACATGTTTGAAACTTTGAATAACATTCTTGACGAGGATTTCATCAATATTGTTAGTGTGTTAACAATGTTGTTCGATGAACCACACAATGTGTTATAGTTTGTGTATGACTCGTTAGTGTTAAGCTTATAACAATTTGCAAGGTACTTTTTGGATAGTTGTGAAGTTAAAGACTGTAAAATCTTTGATTAAAGTGAAACGTAAGTAGTAGGTTGGTCTTCTAATTTAATAAATCCATCCAAGATTGCACGAAACTAATTTACTGAAAGTAACCGAAAAAACCTATAATATGTGGGTAATCTAACCCTATGCGCCCATACCCAAAGCTTATAAATTATAGTATACCTACTCTATATCAGGACCTTTACGTCTGAGAAGAAAATAACCCCAAATTAAAATAATAAGCACGCGAGCATGTGTTGAAACTCAAGACGTTGGAAAAGAGCGTGCAAAAGAGTGTGAATTGCAGGTGGATGTACAACTATACATGTTTGTGCGCCCTTCACACTGACACTCTAGCCATTAACTGTTGGGAGCACGGCTCATTATTTCCAACCGCGAACATTGCATACAAAGATCTATAAAAGGTTCAGTCCGTGCAAAGGTTTTCCACATTCTTCATCTTTCTTCATAATGTTCAGGAAAAACAACTTCATCACAGTTGTTATTCTCATCATTTGACTAGAATTCTTCGGAATATTTCAATAATGTTCGTAATCACCGAAATTCGGAAATCGCTATGTGCTAAAGAGCTATATAGTTTCATTTATATTCTTCTGTAACTGATGCTGCTGCCAATTTTTTTCATCTTTTTTTGTTTTTCTTACTAGCCTGCGCTATCCCACTCCTGGGTGGAGGCCACTCTCCTTCCATCTCTCGCGAGCCCACGCATCGTCCTTGATCTTGCATCACTGAAAATTCGATGGTGATATTTGTGTTTCTACAGCATCTTTGGGTGAGTAACTAGATTACTGTAATTTAGATCTTCTGTACACATCTCTTTTGTGATTTCAACAGTAAGGCGACGATTTGCCACATAAGGGCCTCTTCCCACTGCGCTGTATCGTAAGGGTGGCTTGTTAGAATTGCAGCCTGCACGTGTTATTTGTGTGCGGCGAGTGGAACGTTGACTTGTATAGTGTGAACGCGTGCTTAAATATTTTTCTTAAGACCTTTGCAAGGGGCTTTGGTTAATCTTCGATTTTGTTTATATTATTAAAATGTACTATTTGAGTGCTGGTATTCAAGAAGATTATTATACGACTTAGAGCGAATTCGACCAAACTTTTATACCTAGTCTAATATATATAAGTAAAAATAAAATAAAACATATTAGCCAGATTAGCGGCTCATATGTTATATTAAATTTTTCCGTACAAATATTTTCAGACGTCAATTTTATTCCACTGATAAAAGATATACTTATACTAGACTTTGGTAAAATCAGCCCTTAGAAAGAAATAGATTCAGCCACACCAAAAAAGAAATATTGTTTGTACTGACGGCCATGAAAAGCTAAGCCTTTCTGTAGAGTCAATTGTTACTTCATGTTGTTTACTTACTATATGTACGTTTCTTAGCATTGTTATACGTACAGACTTTCACCGAATATTAAGAAAAATAATCTTTCCAATAAAAGGAAAAACAGCTGGTCTATTATGGACTAAATATATTTTATAGCATTGGATAAAATCATGAAACTTTTAACAATGTACAGTATTACCTTAGATAGTTGTTACAAAATGTATTCTTGTTCGCAGACAATAAAATTGTCTAGGAGGATCTTATTGCCCATTTCATGAAATGGACGATAAAATAAACATAAATACATAAAATTACGCTTATGATCTCCCGAGGATTAAATAAAATTGCAATTTCGGCCAAACATACTACTAGAAAACGTTAAAGTCTATGACACTAACCCTTGACATTAATTGTAATTGCCCATTACTTTTCTTCAAGTACAATACTGTCCACTTTAGCAAGAAAGAATTGAATCAGGGCATACATATACATTTTTTCTTTTATTCACGAATCAGTTTGTAACAAAATTGCAATAAAACAAATCGCGAGTAAAATAATAGATCTGAAAAACCGACACTGCACACGAGAGCAGAAACAGAAAAAAAAACAAAAAGAGAGAACTCTACAGAAAAGACTATCCTTAATAAATTCAGCAGTTTTTTACGTTTTTCCCAATAGATCGCCCAAATACACTAACAGCGTCGGATGCGCTGAAAGAAAATGAGTTTCACCGAGCAAGGGAAGAACAACAAAGGCATGCAGAAATTTTCCATTCCATTCGTGTTCGATTAGCCTCGCCCGGCGCCTTTGTCCGGTATCAACCAGTTCCGACCGGTTCTTTTTCCAATTCGTATAATTTGTGCTCGACTGTGATGCTGCTTTAGTGGTGCAGTGAGGATGCACCCTTTTATTTTTTTTGGCGACAGTTTTTTGTGTTCTGTGTAGACTAGCTGGAGTAGTGTTTCGAATAAGTAATCAGGATTGTCTGGTTTTGTGTTTTTTGAGTGTTCTTGGGTTCAAAAGATTTGTTTGTATTCTATTTAATCATTTGTTTTATGCATTATTTATATAAGCATAAAAATTAGTAAGAAACCAGAATAAGTTGCATTTTTATACAATTTTTCCTGAAAATTAAACAGGGAAACGTCAGAATAAAGTTTTAGTAACAAAATTATAGTTTAGTGGTACTTTTTCTAAGATGTAAGTAAGTTCCAATAATAATACAAAATCTGTTCCATCTTTGTTTGCTCAACCTTTAGAAACCCCTTTCAAAGTTAGTTGTAAGTATGTAAGCGACAACTTAGGGTAACGGCTCAACTTATGTAATTGTAAGGGAACTAGCAACTTGTTACTCAGCCGGTCGAAATGAAGCAAGTTTTATGAGCTGCTAAGTGATTGCCTGCCTTTGCCTGACGCACCTCGGTGCGAACCCGAATATGTCACGAGAAAGGTGGCAACCTCGATGGTACAAAGTATTTGGTAACTACACTCACAATTAATGTACGCTCATATTGATGGCAGCAATAGGATTTTCTTTAAGTAAGGAAATGCAGTGCAATTTTTTAATTATTATGTTTAAATCTTTAAACTTAAAGCACATAGAACTTTGAACTTTTGTTAAAGAAATAATTATTAATAATCAATCCATCTGATATTAAATGCTTTTAGTTGTTGTGACCATGGATATTGGCTCTAGATGTGAACAGGCACGTTCCTGGTTCATATTATTATGATTAAATGATTTTTTAATAAATAAGTATAGAATAATTAAAATTAATTATTAAAAAGGTTGAACAAAATCCACAAAAACTCCAATTTAAAATTGTTACCAAAAGATTCGTAGCAATGAAAATTACGCAGCCAAACACTGTAAGCCAAAATATTATGGATACCATCCAATCTCGTTTGACGGTAAAAATAATAACAATAAAGCGTGTTGTCCACTATGACGCGTAACGAGCACTAAACGCTGCGCCAACGGCGTGCTAATGAAAACTCGCGCTAACGATATTAGAGGTCGCACCCCACTGCACGCGAAGGGACCAAGGAAGCAGGAAAGGGAAACAAGAATCAAAGGAAACACCCCTATACAATGTCGCCCATGGGCATGTGCTCGCCCGTATTTTTCTGAATATTCATGAAAAATTATCGAAAATTAACTTTAAAAGGTCTATCTTTAATATTTGTCATGTTATTCAGTTTTTTTTTTTGTAGCGTTTGCCATATCTCCTATGTTATTGGCTCGATTTGGATTCTGTTTATTATTTCTAATAGCTTATGAGTTATTTTATCGGATTAACTAAAAAACATAATATTAATGATAAAATTTGTCGACTATGAAAAAAAACCGGAGGTGAAGACATTTTTTTCTAAAAATGTATTAATTTAAAAAACAAATTACAATTTAATTACTATAATTACTTATTATAATTACAATTTAAAAACAATTAATGTATTTATTTTAAAAACACAAGTGTAAGTCCATGAAACCATAGCGGAACACAGAAAAAAATAATAATAAGAAAATAATGAAAAAAATTAAAGATTTATTTTAAAGGTTTATTTTAGATAATTTGTCATGAATATTTAGAAAAATACGGGCGTGCACATGCCCATGGGCGACATTGTATAGTTATAGTATGTTTCAGAAAGTCGTCAAGCCTTGCTGTTAATTTGAGGTCTTTGGTTAACTCGGATATCAATCAAAATGGGTTGTCTGCATGTCTGTTGGTTCATGATTAGAGTCCAAAAAATTGAAAATAGCGTTTTATTTCTCATTGTTTCTCATGTCATTCGGGGTTCATTATTGTTACATTTCCTGTCCCTGTTTCTCCATAAACTTTCATACTATTAACTTCATTTTCCTCTGTACAGAAACCTAATAACAAAATCCTTGTGTTTTCAACAACATTCATTGCAACAACAACAATATGACGTTTGAATCCAATAAACATTTTCTAGACACCTTCCGGTGGCAGAATACACAATGTTTTCCGTAAAGCTTATTTCTGCTCCCAGTTCTGAAAATTCTTCTTCAATACGAGGAATGGAGGAATCCTTCCCTCGAACAATGGTGCCACACCCGATGGCAGGAGAAACAGTAAAGGCGGCACTAGTTGACACTGGGCTTAATGAAAAATTTCATAACGGCCACCGCTGGACAGAGACTGTGCACAAACAAAACAAAGATGGCTGCCGAATATTCGAAATTCAATTCGTGCCGCTTGTGTTTCGGCTACGTGCTTTTTTGTTCGCTTATTTAGCAGGGTGTTTAAAAATCCTAGTCTTTTAAATGTGGGATTAGATGAAGTATGCTGGATCAGAAAATATAACAACATGATCTAAAACTTTTTGGATTATCATGGATAAACATTGTCCACCGCACATGTATAGCAATAATACATCCTTGTATTTTTTTGTTCAAACCTAGGTGGTGCAATCGTAAATCTTTGCCAAATCTTTTGGAAAAATATTGATACGCCAAACATGAAAGTAAAAAAAAAAAACTGAATATTTTGGTCCTTTCATGCGGGAGCATCCAATTTAGTTCCTTCCGTAGTGTTTCAGATTATTTTTGCTCATATTGCTCGGTATATAAAATTCTTTACTCTGCACACGTGACTTTGGTGTTAGCACAGGTAATTTCACGAGATGATATTAGGTTTTGTAGGAACGCCGCAGCGGTGTGATAAAACTGATGAAAGTTAAATTATGTGAAATAATTTTAGAAAAAGTAATCCAATTTTTTATCACTTTAAGACTAGCTGAGCTAGTTAATAAAACTGGTCAGGATATTATAAACTAATTTAGAAGTTGTCTTAGTATCGTTGTCGTTGTCGTACTCTGCTCAACCGGCTTAGTGGCTCAAAGCTGTAATAGTACTGGTTAGAATTGATGGATACTTCGAAAGCGAGTCTCACTCAACTTTCTCTTCGTAGGTATATTCATTTTGTTCGTATTCCAAAACTGGACACAACTATTAAACATGCTTCTAATAACAAGTAGGCTACAATAATAGAACTTTGACATAATCATTACGTTTGAAGGAGATATTACATTGTAGCTACCAAGCATATTATTTCATTATAATGGTTGCACATTTTTTTACGACCAAATTGCCTCTTCCTCTCTCAATGCACGTCCCAAACCCCTTAAAGACTAAGCCAGAAGTCCCACATCGGTATCCCGGACTCATGTCTCGGCACTAAATCCCGTGATTGAATACATAGCGGGACAGCGGCCCAACTCTAATTATAGCTAAGCACGGCGAGACGATCGTAAACCGGGCTGAGTTTATAGTACCATCGGGATTTCTTACCCCTTATGTTTGCACATTCCCACTGTTACAACGTGAACCTCTTGAAGATAATTAGAAACTATGTTATTTGCGTACCAATTTAGGTACAAGATACTTTTATTAGTTTTGTACTTATCAGCCCCTTTGTGTTTGACTGTGATAACTTGTGTTGTCGCTTCAAAGTTGTTTCCACCTGCTGCAGGCAGCAACACTTTGAATATACATTTTCTGAACCTCGTTTTTACTTGTACTAGTACAAATATCCTAAAACATAGCTACCATGTACAGAAAAGTTATATAATACTATAACAATTGGTTGTCTATAGATGCATGAAAACACGGTTGCGCGACGCTCACAAATACGAGCTTTTCGTTTTGGTATTTTAACAATAGTCATTGAGTTGATTGATTCGACCACCATTGATTAACTGGTAAAATTATAATGAAGTGTGTATCAAGTGATGCGCATGTTATCCGATTAGAATTCTGGGCACTATCGCTGGTGGATGCCCATATTTATGAATATTCAAATCGATGCGCATTTAATTTGTTAGATAATTATAAATGCCTCAATTAAAGTACATGTGTATGACAGCATAAATAATGTATATGTTACCGTTAGAATTCGGAATACGGTAATATGCGCATTGACTTAGGTAATCTGAAACGGATACGATCCGTTAAAGTGCGAAATTTTACTATAAGTAGCAGATATCTGCACTTTACCTAGTTAATCTGCATAATAACGAATGCCACACCGTTAAATCGCAGAAGACAGTGAGCAACCAATTCAATCGATGAAAACATTTCTGCGACCAACTTAGAAGTAGCGCTCGCCGGCCAGCCCGCGGCACCGCTCGCTTAGCTCGCTCGGCTATCGCACGGTTAGTCACAGTTCTAACCTAACCTGACCTGTTTCACCCAGTCCGAAATTACGAATCATACAATCTGCCGCAGAAAGGTTTTCACCATGGTCGAATTATCTAGTCGCAGGCAACGGGCACATTGCTCGCAGAAGAGTGGGCCGATGGGCCGAAAGATTCCGGAGTGGTGACCAGGTACCGGAAGACTTAGCGTTGGAAAGCCTCCCACAAGATGGACCGATGACCTTGTGAAGGCTGTAGAAAACCGCTGGATGCGGGAAGCACAGAATCGGTCGAACTGGCGGTGCTTGTGGGAGGCCTATGTCCAGCAGTGGACGTCTTTTGGCTGAAATGATGATAATCATGATGAGGCAGATTGTATGATTCATCATATTGAACTAGGTGAAATAGGCTTGGTTAGGTTAGAATTGTGACCAACCGTTACTTGCAAGTTGCTCGCAGAATTTTTTTTCACCATTGTCTAATTATCCGTGTTTTATTTACGTAACCGTATACTTGGTCGTTAGTCTGCAAATTAGGAATGGAATTCTGCAGATTATCTAGTTAATATAAGAACTGAAACAATTTATTTCACTTTAACGGACTCAACCAGATAATCTGCAGATTTACGAGTAAATCTGCACTCTAAGTGATTTGCGTACATTAGCGATAAAATATTAAATATAATAAACAATAAATTAATTTAAATTTGAAAAATCTTTAACTCAAACAATCTGCCTAGCCGTTTCCCAATTATGTTGAGGTCGACTTTACATTTCGCTATATTCATATCGTAACGTTTGGGTGAAACTCGCTATATGAACTGGTATTGTTATCAATATAAGAATGTATGGTAAATGATTAAGGAGACAAGTAGAATCCTTCAGCTCAGGAGAAAGTGTTATCACGTATTTCCAGTATCAATCAGCCTAGCATTTCCCAACTATATTGGGGTCGCTTCCAGTCTTATCGGAGGCAGCTGAATACCAGTATTTTACTTGGAGCAACTGCCTCTCTGACCTCCACAACCCAGTTACTGGGTAATACGATACCCCTTGGTAAGACTGGTTGTCAGACTTTCGGGCTTCTTAAGACCCCTCACGACTGCCAAAGATCCACGAATGACAGCCGGGACCAATGGTATGTAAAGATGGTCACCCATCTATTAACCAATCGCGAAGGGCGTAGCTCATCCTGATTGATCGACCCGTGCGGCTCATAATACTTAATTTCGAAATAAATACATTATTGTATCTCGAACGAGATGAAGTTTGTGGCCTACTTCTTTATAAAACCATAAGATTTTATTACTATTTACTTTTAATAAATACTATCTCTACAACTTTTTGTTCTTTTGAATTAACTACAAGATGTATCAAGAAAGGGCACACCCACATTATACTAACATAATGTAGTTATTTAGCGTAATGAGATCTAAACCTACCCTCTCAATCCTGTACCATTGCCTCAGGGCTGTCCGTAATTTGATAACGCTGCTATCGTCCATCACACTAACTAATAGTATAGACACATTTACTCCAACTCCGAAGATCGAATATCAAGTAGCTCTGACGTTGGTTAACTGATATTTGGAATGGATTGAAGTCTCTATTACATGGCAGACAGCTTAAAAAGTAGAATTGTGGTTTGATTGTGAATAGCTGAGGTATGATGTGATAAGACAACGGTGTGGTTTAAAAGTAGTGAGAAAAAGTTTAAAGGGTATGTTTAGATGGTTTGGTTATGATAAAAGGATGATTGGAAGGCGACTAACAAAAGGTAAAGTTTTTCTAACTGAATAGACAGCTGTGCTGCTGGGGAGTTTGTTGCACTACTTCTTCTTCCCAGCTAAAGCACTAGGAAGTGGTGAAGGGTGGGCATTTTGGGGACTGTCTTAAGTAATTTTGACGTTCGAAAAGTGCTGATTTTAAGCCATGTTTGAATAAATTACTTGTGATTTTGTATTTACAAGGCAGATGTGAGTGGAAAAGCCAGGAGGGGATGCTCTAGGAGGACAATATAGTGACCTTATTGGTGATGTTCTTCAGAAAGGTCAGGGGCGTAGTCCTCGCAACCGGCGTGCGTGTATGACCAGATGTATGAACGTAACCGACGCAAAATGAATATGTAAGGATACTAGCAAGTGGCGTTCTGTAGTTTCTGCATACCCCCGTGGGTAGAAGGCGTGAGTTTATCTTCATACCCAGTATACATACATAATGTATGTATAGATCACCACGCTTACGCTCGCTCAAGACAGGTTGGCGACTTCAGACTTAATTTGTCCAGGTTTCCTGACGATGTTTTTCGTTCACCGATCTCAGTAATGTCCAAGATAAACTCAGAAAGTACATATGAATTGAAAAATGTACATTCTTGAGGTTATGTTTTTTAATTGTCCATAGATTAGACAACGCATCGTCAAGTCCCGTTTAAGATCTCTTTATTAAACGGTCATCACTTTATATTTCCAATAAGTGTACTATTTGCAAACGTACGAGTATAAACGTATAACGTAAAAACCTTTTAAAAATGTTATCAAACTTCCTGTATGTGCCCATCAACAAGGACTCAATACAAACTCATCATACCCGACACTTTATTTGCCCATACGTCTATTTTATCTTCACGGTCGGTATGTTTCCGCTCACCTCCACGGCTAGGGTTCTTTATATCCTTAAGTGCTATTTCAAAAAAGAATCCGTCCCACAGTGACACAGTGACCTTAGTTACCGCCCGTCAGCTGACATCCCGTTTCGGAGTCCGTCCCGCGCATGCGCGGTATCTCTGATGCGGGATGTTACATACGTTCCCAACCCTATTTATTCTGCAGTACGCCGCTGGATGTCACCAGGGGTGGGCGTTTTGCGTCCCTTCGTCTCGCCGGTTTTCGTATTTCGAATGCGGTTGTGCGAATACTTTCTGACTTGATCCCATGTGTTGTGTATGGTAATGTCACTTTAGAACAAAAAGTGGACTTGGTTATTTCGTTCTTTTTCAGAATATTTTATTAAAAGGTGAGTTATTAACACGTTTTAAATTATAATTTTTATAGCGCTCTACGGTTACTACGGTTTTTATTGGTACTTAAACAAATGTAACGATTTGAAATTTAAATTCATGATCGTCATTATATTCACCTTTTTACAATATTTTATTATGCTAGTAAATTTATAAGTACTAACCGTTTCGAAATTTTCATGAAGATTTAGGGTTTCATCCTCAATTAATATTATGTCTACGAAAAGAATTACGCCAAATTTGTCTGTAAAATTTTCTTCTTACATTTTAGCTAAAACGTTAAATGTGTCTGAATAAACACGTTCGTACATATCAGGCCTGTCACGTATAAGGCTGACAGACAAACGCGTGTTAACTGATACGATCTCAAACCCTTTGCCTTTTCCAACGTCGAGTTGTTATTCGTAAGCAGCCATGACAGGGAAAACCTCTATAGCTTTATGTACAAAATCACGTATGTAGGTCTGCATGTCATCCTCGAAGAGTTAACTTTTAATTAGTAATGTTAGACTTCTTTGAATGAGGGTTTTCGTAAACGTAAAAGATGTGTATTACACCTAATTGGGTGGTGGGAAAACCGTTGCTTAGAATTAATTGTTCTTTTCTACATATCAATGTTACTTTTATACATTGGTGAGAGACATTTGTGTTGTTTTAGATCTTGTTGGGACATGTAACTTTATTCGTTAGCCACAACATCTTCTGAAATATATGTTTATTTTATTTCTTACTCAGTTTGCGACTGATTTTAAATTTAGTATCAATGGATTTTTGGTCATTTCTTTTCCATGTAACCTAATAGTCTATTACGGATTATTAGAAGCTATTTAATATCTAAATTGATAAAGGCGGTAATCACGAGATTATCGCCTTTATCAATTTATCATTATTATTAATTTATTAATCAGTTTCTTCTTTTAATTTTTCAGGAAGAATATAAGTAGATCACATAACTTTTCTAATTCTAATTTGTTCTCGTCATGAGTTTGGTTTCGAATTTATGTTTCGGTTAGGCCTGTAGCTAGAATAGGCAAACCCTTTCCCTCCCATAGGTATCGTTAAAGACAACTAAGGGTATAAGGTGAATAGATAGCGGTCTCCACGTGAGAATTATCTCTAGGATATCAGAGAAAATACAAAGAAGAAAGTACAAAACCACCTAATCATGAAAGGGGATGAAAATTTAATAAACGTTTCTTATCGTCATAATAAAATGGCCCTTAGTTTTCCTCTTACAAAAAGCAAGGATGACGAGAAACTTTTTTAAATAGCCATTTATGAATGGATCGTTAGCTTTTAATCAATACCAACGGTTATAAATAAGTTATTAATGACAGTCTGAATTAATATTACTTCACCATCCGTGCATAGATGATAGATGCTAGCTACTGAATAAATAATATTTTGTTTGATGTTTGCTTTCATCCAACTAAATCGTTTCGATGAAATGTGAGCATGCATAATATTTATATCTGTACTAGTAATATCAATAAATTCAATCAAAAGAGTGTTTGTTTACTGAGTGATTTTTAAAAAGCTTTCAATAAAGTTAGGTATTAGTTATATTTATCGTTTAAAACTGAATATTCTTCGCTGCTTTAGATATTCTCTATTATGAATTAATGCAAAATAAATTCTATTCTATTCTATTCTAATTAATTGGTCTACCTCATCACAATTAAGTAAAATTTAAATGTTTTGATTTTAGATTAATTTGCACATCACTATTGTATTGCTAATTTGTATGTTGTTCCCCAAGGTTCGTAATTAGGTCCTTTGTTCAATTCATTTTACTAATCACATTGTTTAATTCCCGATATTTGGTATGTAGGTAGATAAGTGTAGGTAGTTATGACATGAAAAAACGTAAAAATATATAAGTACCATAGAATATGTTATTACCTAAATATGTTAAAGGAAATGAAGAGAAATATAATGTTCTGACATTTATGTCTTACATAATACGCTTTTTCCTACACACAAAAATTGTTCCAAAGGAAGATGTTGCCTTTGTAATAATATTTAATGTGGACGATATGTTCTCAAAGAGTCTTTAATAAAATATTTCTATTGCTATCATGTCTCATAAGAGAACATCTATGTACCTACACCTAAAAGTATAATATGCAATCATTACATACAATTTGTAATAACCCACTTAAAATAACAAGAACAATGAAATACACGAGATATAAATATTTTCATTACTTACTCAACCTTTTTAAATGATTAATTTGAGTCATTTTCCCAAATAGAATAATCAATACTATTGTCAACTATATCTGAGTCTAGAACGAAATCGGCTGGTATAATTTGTATCACCACAATATGTATTTAGTCACCAGATTTCACGTCACATTAAAACTTTGAAAGGTGAGCAGTTGTGGCTTTGTACAGGAAAACTTCTACATCACTTGAAAGGTCGAAGGTCTTGTAATAGTATCAAATGCTTATGTAATGAGTGTCAAAAGTACTGTTGTTTCACAATACGTACTTGAAGTAGGTACTTATTTCATTGTAAAACCCCTTTAAATGTTTTCTAAGCTGAAGAGCGATTCATGTTGAAATCATAAGGAGTATCTATGATTCGGAATTGTTAAGAATTTTAACTATGAATCCAAATTCATGTGTTGTGATTATTATGAAGTTATCAATCCCTTGTCAAATTTCTCCATTCTCAGTCCTCCGTAAACATGCAGTTTTGTTTTCAGACCTCTTCAAATTCAAGAATGGTTTTATGTACCACTGAACAATTTATACAACAATTTTTGGCGTTGTTAGACAAACATTTTGATTATTATCATCTCGTCATCTTATCTCACACAAAAGGCACATCGTATAAAATTTCTAAGAAACGTGAAACACATCTGAACGATTCTGTTTAAATCAAGGTTTTCGTGGAATTGTCAAATAACTGTTCACAACTCTAAAATGAGTTCATTATGTAACGTAGGCTATTCTCAATGTAGACGGGGCGAGAGCCATTTCTTACGAAATTCCGTCACAGACCTCAGATTTATCATAGACCTATAGGTACGTAACTAGGTATAGCACAGTCTAATGAACCCACTGTCACATACTTATCAGGGCGAAACTCACTCGGGTTCCCAAATTAACACGCCATTAAACGCTCACCCTTTTTCCTAAAAGCCTATTTGGGGTCTTCCGAGACACGGCAGGACCTTGTGAATTACTCAATTTTTGCCGACCGCCTCCTTCACGGGTTGGTGACGCCGAGATACGGTTGTGGTTTGCTGATAACGGCTTGGCAAATGACAAGGGAGGTAAATGACAGGAGAGGCAAATGGCAGGAAAGGTAATAGCAGGGGAGAGTGACAGGATAGTTATGTGTGTCATGTAGATGTGGATGGAAGGTGATGAGACGTAAGTGTGGATGTTTATCATGGAAGACTGTGAAAATGAGGTTTTTCCATTTGAGTTCATTACTGTATTTTCATCAGGTATGTTAGCACTCAGAAGTGCTTTTATGACTCATAGAAATATCGATGCTAAGATAAATAAGATCGGATTTTACATACCTATTGTAAATATTGATTCTCAAAGTTTTTACGCGACTTTCGTTCCTTAGAAATCGCAAAAAAGTAATTGAATAAACTTTATAATCAACAAAAGAAGAAGAGAAGAAACCTGTTCTAGATCAGAAACTTCTTATAAATACTGTACACCCCAAGCTTTTCTTTTTGCTCTGAATAAAAAACCATGAAAGTCCATTAAATTAAAATCTCCGACATCTTACTCGCCATATTGCGATAATACAGTCCACCGGAAGAAAATGAACATTCCTTTTCCGTTCTCAACAAAATAAAAGTTACCTTAAAATTAGCATAAGCATGTCCGTTTCTTGTTCCTATTGCTTATTATGTATGGTGATTCTATTCATTAATACGGAGACAGACTTCTGAGTGGTAAGTACTTGCAGTTTTTGCTTTCATAGTTGAGAGTTGAGATAGTGTCATTCTGCTTTGTCTTCTACTTTTTTTTGTAAGTATCAGGCTTTTCTTCTTTAAGATCTGTTTTATGGTCTTTAGCAAGTGCCTGATCAGGCTTCATATCTAGATACTTGTAGTTTCTGATTGTAATCGATTAAAGTCTATTAAACAGATTCTTATTTCGTGTAAGCATTAGCTACACAAAAAAAAGTCGTGATAAAAAGATGACCATGTAGCATTGCTGACTGCCCAAGGGAACCCGGATGATCATTCATATATCGTCGCTCATGGAGGCTCTGACTCCTATGTGGGACATGTTACTGGTTAATAAATTACCTTGACTTTAAAGAGTTACTATTTTTCTTTTTGAAAGTTGTTTGAATCCATACAACACAAATCCAACATGACAATAACGTGGCACATACAAGCACTACTTACATAACACGAATGTTTCCCGTAGCTAAAGTAAATAACTTGGCAAATCCAGAAGTATAAAGGTAAACAATATGTTTGCTATTCTGTTTCTATTCTACTTTATCGTCACATTGTTTGCACGCATGACTAGCTTCAGTTTTATTTGATAGGAGATATTTATCCCGATGTTAGAGCTTTGTAGAATGTAGGTTATGTGGTCCTTCATTTTATCGAGTAGTTTCTTATAGATCTTTATCAAGGAAAATAAGGGTTCCATCATTATAATAATCCATGTTGTTATGATTGGGAACATGCTTTTCTGCTTGCCAATTCTAATAATCATAGCTATTATCTTCATGATACATGTTTTCTTCGAGTTAACATTTATTTTCAATATTGCTTCATGCTTTATCATTTAACAGTCTATGATTCTTATTGTAATGCTTGTATTGACAATTTTGTTGATAATTATATTTTTGTTATCTTTTTCGCTAATATTTCTTGTTCATTTAGTTAGGCAAAGCGACATTGCACCCATTTTTCAAATAAAATGAATGTACAAAATGTGTGTGAGTTTCACGACTAGAGTCGGGGAGAATTGTGGTTTGCGCTAGGCTAACCATCTGTCACCAGACTTGCAGTGTTGTTTGTTAAAGCTACATATACCTCATAGTGCATATGCCTTTTGTTTCGAAGCTGGAACGTTTATATCTAGATAATACAGCATCTTTTACCTTAGTATGAGAGTCAAAATTGTATATTTTAGGGGTAGTAATAAAAGTACCGATTTTTTTTTAAATATGGGCACACTCAAAATGTGAAAGTTACTGCTTTAAATTCAAATTTTCGGACAACTTATATGCGAATGCAAATAAAGAAACGAAGGAATAAAATACTGAAAATTCCGAAAAACCAATACAGCATTTGCTGACGTAATATTTTTCCACCAGCTTAAATTGCGTTTTAACGAAAACTTCAGTTAGTCATTTTCATCCCAAAACCCGGATTAGAAAATGGTGAAAAAAATCTGCGAGCCAATTGGTAGTAGTGCTCGCCGGCCGCTGCCGCGGCAACGTTCGCTTCGCTCGCTTGGCTCGCGCGCGGTTGGTCACAGTTCTAACCTAACCTAACCTATTTCACCCACTCTTTCACCTCTACACCCGAACGCTACTATCGGCAGGTAGTTATTTTCATTAAAATTGAGAGTTAAAAAAGTTATTCTTTATCCAATAGTAGAAATTAAGCTGGTTTCTATAGAGCTTAAGAAAACGATTATTTTAGCAGAACATGTTTTCGGAAACTTAGTATTTTTTTTCGGAGATTGTTTATTTTCGGTAATTCATTTTAACACAGCTTAGATAGTATTACAGTCAACCACAGGTCGCTGGAAGTTAATTTGTTTTTCGGAAGCTTTATTATTTCCCTATTTAAATGGGTATACATTTCGAGCACTGCTTTGCTAATAAAAATAAAGATCGCTGTCTTAATAATTCATGTGTTTAACTGTGCAAGTAATGTTATGAATGCTATCTGGATCTGTAGTTTCCCTTTCGGTAAATGAAAAATATTGCACAACTTTCATATCAAATGAACCGGTTTTTATGTACTAAAACTTCTTCATATAACAAACTTTTTTAATAACATAAGCAAGTTTTCTCTTTCCTTTCCAATAACTTAATCAGACCTTGATACTAGCTTTAGAAAGAAAATAATAATAAATTCAGTTCTTTTATATGTATAAATAATTCTGACTCCTCCGCAAGCGAACCAGTGGCCGACGCTACGCCAGAGCGAGCATCATTATACGTAATTACTGCAAAGCCCATAATACCAGGACTTGGACTTACAAACTTTAATTCAGACCTAAATAATTTCAGCCAACAATGGTGCCTTATTCAAAGTCTAGATCCAACTGGGACTTTCAGCCTGTTTAACTAAGGGGTCCAAGACAAGTGAGACGAGGGTCTTAGTTGGAAGTAAGTACGTCCTCCCTGCGGTATTATTTCAAGTTATTTTGGTCTTTGGGAAAAGCGCCGAACAGTACCTACTAATGATATACAATAATTAATGTCAATTAGGAAAAAAATACTTAACATAAGTATGGTTGGTAAAATTTTATATGTTCAGATCATGGAACCAAAAATTAATCTAAAATAAATGACTTATGAGTAGTACATACTAGACATCTTTGCATAAATATGTACACACAATATTCATATTGCTGTTAGAATTTCATCCAAAACTCTTTACATTATTTTATGGTCGTACGCTATCATTATTTAAAGCCTCCGCTTTACGAGATATTCTCCCCCATTACAGGCGGAAACACCGCGTCCTAAACTTACTACCCCAACAAGCATTAAACTAAATTTACAATTTGCAAGCCCAACAGATCGTCGAAAAGGAAATAGGATCACGAGAGAAAAAAAACAATCATATTCCGTATCCCTTTATAAACTCGTTCCAAGTTTGTGAAGATTCATTTATGAAATGATCGTGAATGACGTCCCTCCCCCTCTAGGCTCTTTGAATTATTCCTCTCAAGAATACAAGGCCTATACAATTTCGTACAATCTCAAAGGCACACTTGAAGCGGCCTTGCGAACAACGAAAGTGGCAGTCAAACAATAACAACCGGACATTACTCTGAACGACTGGTCCCGTTAAATAATTTAGGAATTGCTTGACATTTAATTTGTACGTGAGGGGTACTGAGTGACAAGTTGGATTTAAAATTAGAGTTTAAACTGAATTTTAAACTGTGAAAACAGAAATTAGGTACCCAAGTACCTAATTTCTGTAATAACAATTACATTATTAAGGTATTTTTATCAGTCAGTCGTCATTGTAAATCAAAAACAACAGAAGCATGCAAACATAACTGATAAAACAGCACCCTTTACGCCAAAAATATACCCATTATGAAGACATTATCGTTATCGACTTCACACAAAAACTTCAAAATTAAAACGTCCTTACAAGTTTCTCATCGTTTACGAGCCGCATCAATCTCAAGTGACTCCCCCGAGCCCCCAACATGTTCAGATGACATGCACAATCCGATTACAATATTTGCGTATCCATCGTCGGGGACTTATGGGGGACTTAGAGACCTCACTTTATTCGGAAACTTTGCCGTGTGTACATTTGCATGGAATCTTTTCGAACCAATAAACAGGTGATTTGTACGTAATGGTTTTAGTTTGGAGTTTTGTTTTCGATGTACTGCTTGCTGTCAGACTGTGGCTATTTCGGGAATTAGATTTAGTTTTGTTTTTATATGGTTATTTGTTTAAATTGAGTCTATGTAGCTGTCTCAGTCTACTATGTTTTAAAACAAGGGTATTCGTTAGTCACGCGTCTCACATAATGTCCAGAATTTAATTTCTACACGTTTTGTCCGTTCTTTACGTGACCACTTGTATTTCTATGTTTTCTGGGGTACAGACAGGCATTAATGACTAAGTGTATAGTTAAAATTGCATGTCTTAAATAAATATCAAGCTATACATATCCAGTAGACGGAAATCATATGATTTCCGTACAATGAGAGGTCAGTTTATACTGGAAATATATAGCCGTGTGTACAAGTAGGTTGTAATAAAACAAAATTCTACAGCATTCCAGCTCGTCAATTTAACAAATAATTTTAATGCTCTTCTATTAGATTGTCTTAGTAATTCTTATTTTTTAAATGAGACTGCGACCAATTTATAAAATGAATGGTATTTTATTGAACTTCTGAAAGAATTGCAGTAGTAAGACGAATTGATTGCTCATTGTTTTGTGAGACGTCGTTATTCAAGACTCAGGTGAACTATTTCTAAAGTAAAATGCTGCATATTGTTTTATTGTGTAACTACCATAATGTTTATAAGAACAAATGAAAACTTTGTGCTTAATTCCTATAATGTATTTCTCGGCGTTTGTGAGTCAAACGAGGATATAGGTTTTCGCCTTTTCATAAGTATTTATTATAACATAATTATGTCATCGTGGAAGACGAAAACCCATGACCGAGAACTCCGGAAGAATATGGCGGAGACCTATGCTAAGCAAAACAATCTTCTGAAACCAATGCCTGAAAAATTAACTAAATAATATATGTAATTAGATTGTAAGATTGTTATTATCGGCTAATATTATTATATTATCGTAAGTTAAAAGTTTAAGCTTAAAAATATATTCTTCAAGACTAATCATTGAAGTTATCAAGAAAACAATAGTATTGCGAAATCTTTCACTATACCTACTTCTTGGCAGAAATCCTTAAGGCTTGTGCAGACCAGCGCGACTTGTCGCGCGACGCGACACGAACAATATAATTTCTAAGAAAACTTCACAGTATAACAATAACCAGTGTCGCGTCGCGCGACAAGTAGCGCTGGTCTGCACAAGCCTTTATTCAAGCTTATTTAACTCACTTCAAGCCCTTAGGCGAAATAGCTTATCAAAATACAAACATCTAACTTAAAAAATATTTTTAATACGAGTATCAACATAAACATAATGATTTGCTCGCAAAATGTCACAAACAAAAAGTCTTGGCCTTTCCGTGGGTCAGGGCGGCGCTCGGTCAACGATACGGATTAGATTAACGCGCGTCACATCTGGGAGTCAGTACGGGAACGCTAACGTTTCAGTTACGGGTGAATCGAATCCCGCGATTCTGTTGTTTTCGGTAGATGGGAGATAGGATTGTTCTATCTGTTCCCGTAGGTGTCGTTAGTTTACGGGATTGGTTTTAAAAGATGGATTGTTGGGTATCTAATGGTGGCTTTAGTAAGAGCATGGGATCTCGCCTTACCTATTCCATTTCCCGTACGATCAATGGATAGTCCTTTCACCTGTAAAAAGTATGATTTTACCTTTGTACTCTTCTAACTTTATGTATTTTTCTCTATTATGTGTTTTGTGTGTACATGTAATTTTAAATGTAATTTAAATAATGCCACGAGAAGTAGGTACCATGGATGTGAAGCGTCGGATAATAAATTTGAACCATTTACTTGCAAGAATAAGAGGAATGTAGCATTAAAATGCATATTCCATCTAATATTATTAGTTTAACATTAATCTATCAACGGAACTACTAATATTTGTACGAGAATGTATATCAAAATAATCAAAAAGTTCGAGAGTATCAGAATTTGAACTCGCTATCGACTATTGGCTAGTTTGTGCTGCAATTTTATTATTACACATTTAATTATGCTTGTTAGATGTAGGCATTACGAGGCTTTTAATAATACCTACAGCTTTTATTTAACGTAAGCTCTATTAATTTAGTTGCTTTTTTGCTTAGCGTGAGGTAGTTCTCAGTTTGGTTCCTGGGTTAGGCAAATTGTCCTTTTTCAATTAAAAGTAGCAGCTTAGAGTTTAAAATTTGCCCGAATAATAACAAATGGCTCGTCCCGTGTCATACCAATCGAAAAATCTCTGCCTATCCGTTGGACGTACGTAATGTTATGTTAGATTATTTCTTTCTATTTAATTTGTTTCCTTTCACTCAAATCTCCAAGACTTCGGCCTTGACAGTCAGACAATTTGTGAAATGTCAGAATATTATTATTCAACGAAGCATAAGAGACTAGTCCCAAAGGATTTCATCTGCGTATGTATTTATATGAAACCGCGATGTTTTAGATGGATATTTTTTTTTAAAGATCGTTTACGATCATGACATACGAGTACATATACACATCTATACTAATAATAAAGAGTTTGTATGTTTGAACGGGCAACTCTCTGGAACCACCAGTCGGATTTGAAAAAATCTTTTTGCAATTAATAGCCTAATTCTTGAGGAAGGTTATAGTCTATAGAACAAGCTACGGCCTTCAGGAGCCGAATAAAAAGAAAAAGAGTCAGAAAGAACGCTAAGCGATAACGAAGTAGTAGTGCGGACGGGCGATACGATGCGACGCCGCGGTGGGTTTGGGGACATATTTTATGTTAAAACATGAATTTTTACGCAGACGAAGTCTTGAGCAGAAGCTAGTATACATACAAAAACTCACGCTTTTTCATCATGACATGTCAATTGCTGCTTATTTCTAGCTGGTTCCTCTAACTTCAAATAAATACAAAGTAGTAACTAAATAAATTAATAATGACAACATCGTGAGGAAACCGGCATCCCTGAGAGATATATATCGACGACATGTGAAGCCAAGTCAGAGGCACATGGGCGGCTTTAAGACTCTGACACCAGGTTACTCATTAACCACACGAAAAGAAGAAGAATAATGACGACTTTTAAAGTGCCCTCTCTACTTTAACTTCTATAAATTCATTTTGGTTCTAATTTCCATTATTTCCAGTTACATTCGTATGAAACCAGTTCTAGGTACGCTAAAATTTTTAGTGTTTTAAAGTCCTTAGTAACTAGTATTTCATTTCTATAATTTAGTATAAGGCACTTATTTAGAAAGGTTTCAGGGAATTTCGCAGAATCCGAACATAATTACCTAAAACCTAGGTTCAAAGCGTTGAAATGGGGTACTTTATATGAGCGTAGTGGCTATACAGTCAAAACCATGCATTAAAAGGTGGTCACATTTCACTCGAAAAATACATACACAGGAGAACATAGACAGGAGAAAGTGAAAAGGGTATCGTGATTAGGTTACTCTCTGTAGTGTAATAAGTCTTCTAATGCTTATTTATGTGCTAAATATTTTAAGTCAATAATATGTCAGTTATACGCGCGGGCTCGAGAATGATGGAAGGAGTAGAGGGAGGCCTTTACCCAGGAGTGAGACAGCGTAGGCTAGTAAAAAATGTCAGTACCTACCATCACCTCTTGGATGACGTAAAAGTAAAGGCGGGTAAAGTGTTCTTTTGTAGTCTGGCTCCTTGACTGCTTTTTAAAGACCGGTGATGACCTTTTTCAATCTATTTAGGAAACCTATGTTGAGCATAGGGCTTCTAATATTCGTTCATTTTAACTATTCGAATATTTCGAATTCTAAATTTTTTAGTATTCGAATACTTCGAGTTTTCCGAAGTTTTCGAATTGTTCTATAAGACGGTCATAAACAATGATAAACAGTCATAATCATAATACCTACTAATGTGTGCCCTGCCCTTGCGAAATGAAAACATATTTATGTTTCAAAAATCCTATAATAACTTACTATTATAGGATTTTTGAAACATAAATATATCATTCACTCATTCATTATGTTACACATAATGAATGAGTGAATGACATGGTAAAACATGAAAAAAAAAAGTTGTACGATTTTTTGTAGTGCAACCTTAAAAAGCACAAGGCATCGGGACTTTCATCATATGTGAATCTACGAGACGAAAATACCCTTGCAGATTCCACACTCGTGGGAGAAATGGGTAGACAATAATAAATTATAAGCCTGCAATAAATGCAAGTTTGTAGGTCTACCAGCATCAAAAGAAGCCATTTGGACACAAACGGCAGTCTCAAACTCATTGATCCTGAATAGCGATGACGTCGATGCTGTAGCCACATTACTAACGTCGATCTCTTGACGACTCGAGAAATGTCGTCTTCATCATCGGCACACGTCATGTTGACACTGTTATCGTTACAAAAATACTTGTCTTATTTATATGAACCAAAGTTTTAGTGGTAATATCATTTGACGGATTTGGAAAAGCCTCAGAAGGTAGTTCTTGATAGAACTTTGAAGGGTTATACCTCCATATTGCGGACATTTCGTGTCTGAACTACGAAACCAACAACTTCACCTTCAGTGTCGCTGTCACTACTTTGGTTGACGTTAGTTTCTATTTCTGTGTCTTGTGAACATCTAGGGCCCCGCTTTGTATATATACCATGTATAGTTGACATTTGTCTTTTTTCCTAAAGCTCGCATAACACTGGCTCCATCTGTGACCATGCATGCGTTATCTTTTACTAGGTCCATTGCATAGCTTCAGCTTTGTGCTCATTATAATTATTATGAAAATCGTCTGCCGTGCCACTTCCTTGAATCTTCGCCAATCCTAGGTTTCGGAAACCAGTGCCATGAAGTTTTGGAGAATGAATGTTCACATTAACATATCTACGATTTCGGATAGATGTCCACTCGCCTAGTGCGTTAATTTCATGAGAAAACATTACAAGCTGAATAAATATTCGAAATATTCGGAATACTCGAATACATGTGTCTGTCTTATTCGAATAATAAGCCCTAGTTGAGCATTAGACTTGGGCGTCCCCGCGGCGACGTAGTCTAAAATCACAGACTAGATTAGATTTATAACTCGGTAACGACCAAAATCAAGCCCCGCCGTTTTCTTTTCATTAAACTTCAATTAAAAGTTTCCTAATAAAATAAGCATGAAATTAACTACAAGTTTTGAAGGAAATTCCAAGAATTATCCCAATTACCCTTACAGGCGTACATACCTGAAACATTTTCAACGATAACAAGCCCAGTAATTTTCCACTACGCTTTTTAGGGTTCCGTAGCCAAATGGCAAAAAACGGAACCCTTATAGACTCGTCATGTCTGTCTGTCTGTCCGTCCGTATGTCACAGCCACTTTTTTCCGAAACTATAAGAACTATACTGTTGAAACTTGGTAAGTAGATGTATTCTGTGAACCGCATTAAGATTTTCACAGAAAAATAGAAAAAAAACAAAACATTTTGGGGGTTCCCCATACCTAGAACTGAAACTCATTTTTCTATCTATAGATAGGTCTTGTAAAATCAATAAAAGTTAAACTAAATTTAACTCTGTTACATTTTTGCCTGAACCGTTATTGCAAAAAATCTTTTATTAATATCTTGCGCTAGTACAATATGTTTAATTTCGTTGAATAGCGTATTCAAATATTTAAGTAATTTAATGCAAACAAACTGCTGTTAATATTTTTGTTTGAAGTACAATAAAAAAAAAATCGTAATTTGATTTTTATGGAAATTTCCGTGGACGAAAATGTATATTTTTTTGACCTACTTGTGATACCTAATCTCTTCGACAAACACTCCATACAAACATATCTGTTAATATTTTTTTCTACCACGTAAAATTGAAATTAGATGTTTTCTTAAAAAAAAACGTACACGCGGGGTGAACTTTTCGCGGTATACAGTTTAATATACTCCCTTGACCATACCCTACACGTTAAATGAAAAAAATCGCTGTTTTAAATTAATGCAAAGTTAGCCTAAAATTTGGCGTAACTTCCCCGGGCTAATTCTTGTTTCTGGTAAGAAACATCATTTTTGTGTTACGGTTTTACGGGCACCGTCGATGCTTAAATATTATAACTAAATGACTATGCTAAGGAAGGGACATGATTATGACACTAACCCCGCGTCCTAATAGAAAGCGGTCGTTGCGTATGTCACTTTTTGTTGAACTGGAATGCGTGATCGCGCCGACCGGAGGGCGCCTTGCGGTTTTTCGAACAAAAAGGACCGCGTATTCGCGCGACCATCGCTTTCTATTAGGACTCGGCCTAAGTCATAGGATTTCTAAGATCGGCAATGCATTGGCAATTTCCTTAGAATTATATTCTTGTATTTTATAACCTACAGCTATCTATATAATATAATATTGTATCCTAAAATATTATAAAACAAAGTCCCCCGCCGCGTCTGTCTGTCTGAACGCGATAAACTCAAGACCTACTGAGTGGATTTCCAAAAGGGTTTTCACCAATGGATGGAGTGATTCATGCGGAAAGTTTGGTGTATAATTCATTAAGGTTTTGCGTAAATTGGCTGACAAGAGCGATTATTGTTGAACATGTCGGAAAAAATCATCCCGACTGGGAGTTTTACTGGCGTGCGCCGCGTAAGCCGTAAAAGATATATAAAAATTATGTTCTACAGAATGATTCATCTTAAAAAGTTCAACAAAAAATCCGCAATAGCATATGTCTATCTTCTAAGGATGACCCACAGTAACTATTATGAGCTTTCAGAATTTGATAAAAATTTCATTGTTATTTCCGAAGCTATTTTGACCGGTATTATATTAATCCTTATCCAATAAAATAAGTTATTTCAATTAGGCATTTAATTTAGACTAAAATATGCCCTGACATCATATCATTTAAATAAATAGTTTAAAAGATATCACAGATTCAAAATTACGCATAACAAAATAATTATGGTTGACGGCTACGCGGGCGCAGCGGTAGCAGTTAATGACCTTTCCTCGGCTATTAGGTATATAATTCCGGTAGCGCGTTCCCGTGGGAAATATTGCGACATCCACGCGGGCGAAGCCGCGGGCAAAAGCTAGTTAATAATAAAGGTGAACAGTGTGTTTGTTTGAACGTGCTAATCTCTGAAACTACCGATCGGAACTTAAAAAAAAAAGTAGAAAGAAAAAATAGCCCAATTCTTGGGAAAGGTTTAAAATCTTGCTACGAACCTTACTAGGAGCCGAGCAAAAAGAAAAAAGGTTGGAAAGCTAAGTTAAAAATAGGTAATATCGCAGGCGGGCGATGCGATGCGACGCGATGGGACGGGAGAGCAAGAAATTTCACGCGGTTGATGTAAATATGTATGTAGTAATAAATATATATGTACCTAATTGATGGCTTAACATATATTGAAAACCAGGAACCTACCTCTAAAATAATTATTTATCTTAATTAGGGAACCTACTTAGAGTTCTATTTCAACCAAACTAACAAAGAACTTCAAAGTTTGAACTGTGAACTGCCGCGACTAATAATGAAACACAATCTTTACAGTTCATCGGGAGTTTGACAAAAGAGTCAACCCTAACTCGTGCTACTAAAACACAACTTTACAGCCCTATTATTTGCATAGCATAAATAATTAGAGAGCACCCATAAAGCCTTTACTTTGCTTGTTTAATTACACCATCGATGCTTAAATATTATAACTAAGTATCTCACAGAGTCTGCGTTGAAATATTGCGTAGGCTGGCTGTACAGCGGCGATTTATTAGCAAAAATGGAAGCGTGGGCGATTTTTTTTTCTTACAAAATGTGTATTTAAGTTTACCTACCCTAAAAGCTGGGGATTGTTTTGTTTACATTTTCATTTATGTTTAGGTTTTATTTGGAGTTCTATCTCTTAGCGTGAAAATCCAAACCCCCCATTATGTCATACGCTTGGTCGCATAGTCGCAAGTATACAACCAGCCTTACATCTTCATTACGGCGTTTGTAATTTGCAGGGGTGACGCAGTTGTAAAAAAACATTGCGGTTGGGAGTAATGAAAATATTTTAAATTTTTTTATTCGAGATAATTATGTTTCCCTTTATTGCTTGCTCCACAAAAAGGTCTAATGGAATATGTATGAACTTAGTGATGTTCTGCCAACGATTAATTCGAGATATTTTAGCTGTGTGAATAATTTCGGGGTGATCTGAAAATAATGAGATAGCAGATAGCATTAATTATTTCTTGTGTTTCTTTCATACCATTTCTAAACGTGATAGTAATTTTAATCAGATTTGATGCTTTTTGAGGGCAAAAGCACTTAACCGAATTAAAAAAAATAAGGAGCCTGATAATAATAATATCAGAAACAGGACGAAAAATACTTTACATCCCAGAAAATTTAAAACTAGAAGTATATAAAACAGAAATGACAAGTAAAACTGAAATGTTCCCTATTTCTGTATTCTCGCGAGCTGACGACTTTATTTTTTCATAAGTTTAACTTGGTTCGTAAGCAGCCCCAAATGGCGCCATATGTTACACTTGCAGCGTCAGTGAAGGATGTAACAAAAGGAAAAGCAAAAGGACCACTTCTTAAAAAAAAAGAATTATTGGCTTCAGCATGCATGTAATAAGTTTTATTATGTCTGACACTATCTGAGATATTATGATTTTGAAGCCTTCCACAGAAGGCTTCAAAATCAAAAAATCGTTCCTTTACAAAAGTTGATGGAAACTCCTTGGTGATATTAACTTCTTGGATCGCTGTATCGTAATAGAAAAGAAATTGTTTTATATAATTATTTTTTTAGAGAAAAAGTGTTGTATTATGATTCTATTTTTAAATTTCGGTATTGTGTTTATAAAGAATGTCAATATAAACTCGTTTTGAAGTTTATAATTCGAATATTAGATATGAGAGTAGATAAAAGAGTTTTTCAATTGTTTTTAGTTGTGCTTGTGACACTATTTGAGCGGAGGTGCGATGAGGTAGCAGCGCTGGAGAAATAAAAACTTCTGTAAGTTTATGAGAATTATGCAACATAAGAGACTCATCCTGAATTCCTATCAATATCCTAATAAAATTAAACGAGGGACTTAATAAATGGACTCTAGCTTTGGATATTATATTTTTACTTCTTGAAAAAATAGATGATCGGATACCCAGGAAAAGACCAAAATACTAGCAGATCTGAAATAAAAATCCACTACGGATTTAAATAATCCCAGGGCAGGACTGTTGCGATAAGATTTAAATATATTTATTTATTTCTCCTCATAATGACAAGTTTATTCTAGTTCACATAATTAATATGAGTGTGACTGCTTACGATGTTTTTATATCTTCCACAAGATTAAACCTTTTGCTCCTCTCAATTTCGTGGTGAGACATAAAGAGATAAAGACTGCAATGGTGCATAAAATAGGGATGAGCATCTGTCCAGCCTATCCACTATTCTCTCCCACTTTACGAGTTGCGCAGTAAAACGAGCTTTATTCTTTTAGGGCCCAACTATTAGGGACCCTAATAATTTTGTCATATCCCTCCACATGTATCTTGGTTTGTTTCAATTTATTGGTAGATTACTTCTGTAATATGAGCACTACTGGTTAATAATAGATTGGAGAAAATAAAATGAGACATGTCAGAGTGAAATGAAATTGAACAATGCCTTATAAGATATTGACGCGACCGTAATTATCATCTTAGAAATGCGTTATGGCCAAATTTGGATTAGGACCCACTTGCACTACAAATAACTAAATGCGTGTAATGCTAAACTTAACTTAAAGAAAATTTTGTCTCTGACATTTTCAAACGATTGACAATTTTTTTTTTAACTTTAATTAATTAAGAATCGCTAAATGAATTAAAGTTAATTTTATTTCTGTAAAATATTTAGTGATTTGTGGTGCAAACAGGCTTTAGATTGACAAAAAAAAAAATTATTCAACCCTGTCTCAATAAAATTAACTTTGAGTAAAGGAATACAATCAACTATAAAAAATAATGCTTCCCATAATCAGTATGTAGGTATACATACTGATTATGGGAAGCATTATTTTTTTCACATTCTCGACTGCATTTTACCTAGGTACCATTACATAACTTGTTCAATAATAATCCCTCTCAATGCATATATCCTTCCCAATGCGTACAAAAAAGCAATGACACACATAGCATACGCTGTACGGTAGACTGACGTCAGATAAAGGGAGGGCACTTCAAAGGCGCTGAATCCGCTAGCCGCTTTGCATACTCAATTAAATGGACTCGGGAGTTTTTACAGCTGACCACTTCTTCTTATTGTGTCGGTGCACTGTGGTTTGGTTTAGAGACGGGGATTTTGGTGGCGTATGCTAGGTACCTCTCTTGGTTAAGAGTAGGATCGTGTTTTGTTTTTCTGATCTGAGTGATGTACTTCGGGTTTTGTGTTTTATACATCGAGGTCGGGTCGGGTTTCTACGGATTTCATATGTAGGATATCAGGTAAGTATTAATTATAATTTACCTGTTATTAGAGATGGCCTCGCATAGTAGTATTATAAGTTCGGTTATTGGAATACCGTGATTAAAGTATGACAACTTCCTCTACCGTGTCCACTTTAATGAAACCTGAAAGCAATATTCGATGAAATGAACACTTAAATAAATTATTAGAAATTCTTCAAATTGAAAATGTGTCTTCATCAAACGAAAAGGCAAAAAAGAAAAGAAAAAGTAACTTAAATTAGGGTCCCGAACTTACAAATTCGTCTAGCCTGAAAAAAAACCAGTTCGCATCTCCTAAAAAGGTTCCAGTTTCTGAAGCGTCTTCAAGGTAATTCTTTTACTTTGACTGAAATACCAATTAACTTTCACCTTACGATTCACTCAAAGAGTAGTAAAGAGGTCTTATTTTTTATGCTCAGTAAATAAGGTACGCTGAGCATTTTATGAAACGTAATGTCAACGATGAAGTTTTAATTTAGTTACCTGCTTCGGTGAAAAGTTTCGCCTATGCTTTTCGCTTATATCTCACAATAAATACTTTTTTTTTCTTTCTTTCTTTCTTTATATCGGCTTTGACGACAAACTTTTGATCTATTTTTAGAATATTGACACTGGTTTTATTTTGTCTGACTGAGGTGAATGACCTCTTCTTATACTGACGGACGGACCGAGAATTGATTATTGCTTGTTAATTTTTTTCATGGAGATCAGAATTAAAAAGCTCAAAGTCGGATGCAACCAAAATTAACGACGAAGGACAGGAAATAACGCATAGGAGGATTTAAGACTGATGTCCTTTCCTGTCAAAGAAATATCTAAACTATTAATATAAACAGAGAAAAAATATATTTTGTATCTTTCTTTGTTACGCTTTCACGCTAAAACAGGTGGACGGATTTGGATGATTTTTTTTGTGCTGGATTTAGGCACCTTGTGTTTAAACTTAATATTAAAAAGAGAGAAGACTTAAATTGTTGTATGTTTGTATATTTGTACGTTTGTTTCGCTTTTAAGCTAAAACGGCTGAACAGATTTGGATGAAATTAGGCACATGAGTAGACCCAGACCTAGGCCAGAACAAGGGCTACTTTTTATCACGATATTCTAACGGGGTCGAGAGTTATGAGGGTGAAACCGAGGGCGCAGCTAGTTTAAAATAAAATAAATAATATAATATCTTAAAACTTGGTAGTGAGTGACTTTTCATACACGAGTAAATATTATAAGACCTTGCAAACTAGATAAAACTTAGTCTGAAAAGTTCCGTCACTAGGACGGACTATTAGAAAGAAAAACTTTATGAGATATGCTTATATAATTAGAAACTGCGAAGATAACTTATTTAAAGTACAGTAAGTGGAACAAATATTTGTATGATCTGCAAGTAGTTGTTCCGGGTCTGGGTGTTAGTGTATGTGAGTTTCTATGTTTGTAAACGCACCCACGATACAAGAAGAAATTCTTAGTGTGGGGCAACGTTTTTTTAAAAAAAAAAAAAAAAAAAAAAAAAAAGTTTTTATTATTTAAATGTAGATTCTAGAGTATCTATTTCAAGGCTTTGAGATTTTTTTTATTTGTTCCCTTTTTCAGTAATTTTGTATCTTAATTATGTTGGTCAAGATTTGCATTTATGAAACGCCAGAAGCTAAGTGTACGGTGCCAATTCGTCGTTTCCTATGGAGAAGAGTTGGCCAAAAATCCACGGTATAATCTTTTTAAAACAATTGGCTTTTACAATGTCTTTGTATAACACTGTAGGCCTGTCAACAACTACCAGGCACTTAATAAAAGTTCAGGTTTTACTGATTCCATTGCAATAGTAACAAAGCAAACACGAAGAAGAATGATTACTAGGATTATTTTTTCTCTAGACTACGACACGTTTTGTGCAAAAGTATTTTGGGTCTTTTTCTTTCAATGCACCATTCAGCATCAACCCTACAACAAACGAGGCGCGTGGCAATGTTATTTAATACAAGACAAACAATTAATCAGTGCAGTAACTCGAGCTTGTCACCGCGGCAGTTATTACTTGTAGTTGTGATTACATTCGTGTTACACAGCCACATTGTGGAGTGACTCGCTGTTAATCTTGAGGAGACTCATTAATCAAAGTAACTCACATAACACTAGATTTTCCAGGATGTTTCATGAAGAAACAAATACTTTTCACGGTTACACTTCATTATTTTTCAAATTCAAAACCTTTCTTTATTTGTTCTTATGTGGCCCATCTCTGGGATCAGCTGTATTGTTGGTTTGGTTACGGACGCAAACATCCAGATACGGATCAGACATATAAAGACCTAGGACTTGGTGCAAACTACCAATAGCTCAGGATCGAAGCCAATTGTATCCTCAATATTCATTCCCCTATGACAAAAGGCCTTTCGTAAGTATGCACCTAATTTCGGTATTTTTAATACCTACAGGGTGGCAGGGACATCGACGCGAAAACTGATACTATGGATTCAGTACATGATTCTGAACCCCCTGATTTTTTTTGTCGGTTATTAAAAATTAAATCAGCTGTTTCATAGAAAAGGGCAAAACTTACGCGGTTAAAATGTATGGAACAGCTATTTAAAAAAAAATAACCGACGAAAAATTTCAACTCAGGGGGGTTTAGAGTCATGTACTGAATCCATGGTATGAGTTTTCGCGTCAATGACCCTGCCCTCCTGTATATTTTTCAGCAACTATTAACACTAAAAAACGGCTATAATTTTCGTGTAAAACATAGCTCAATATCTAATAAACCTATTAAAATTACAATTTTAGCCTTAGAATTCTAGGACATAAGGAGAACGGTATTTTTTTGCAAATTTTTAGGTTTATAATCCATTGCAGCACAAGATACATTAATTATGAAATAAAAAAAAATTCTCACACACACAACAGACCCCAATAACAACGACAATTTCTGATCAAAAATAGCACACAGAATTAATCCAGCCAGTACTCCACCATTTAAGTAACATCTCCTTACTCCATAAACTGTCACATTCAGCTGCCATATATCAGCCTGACAGTTATTGCTGGTAGTTGTGATTAAATTCCTGTAACAGCGCCCGAAATGACGGCGTTCATTACTGGTTCACCGTTGATCTTGATTTGCTTGGATGTGTCACATTCTAGTGTGGCGGTTGAAATTGTGATCAGCTGAAATTGGGATTGCTGATAATAAAGACAGGGAGCCACTTTTAGATAATGTAACAACGGTGGCGTCGAACGATTGAGTCTACTCAGTCAAATTATTGCACTCCATTGATTTATTTCTAGTTTACTTATGTACCTACCAGCTGTATTTAAAAATGAAAAATATTTAATTAAACTGACATGGCAAATGTTTGTGACACTATAAGAGTAGTAAAAGATAGTTTTTTTTTGTTATAGTCATATAAATCTAGCTATCCTGAATATTGCGTAATTTATTTTTGTTAAATCTGCAAACCAAATGCAATCCTGCAAAAAAAATATTAATGGGATTTGATTCTGAGCATGGGTCAAAGGATGACACTTGTGTATGAATGAATAAATGATTATTTATTTGTTAAACACAGGTACATTGTTAACCCATCCTCTCCATGGGAAAGCCGGTCACTATTCAACTTCATATAATTTTTAATCTCATCCTCAATTCCTCATCTCATCATATTTCCCCACTATCTGTACAGCCTGTCCTCATACACATCACACTGACAGTTATCGGCCGTGTTGTGATTACATTCTGTCCGCGACCACATACTGGCCCGCGTTAATTACTGCCCCACTCGGTATCGGTATCGATTCGGACACTGATACCTAGCAAACTGTTTGGGGCATCGTTTAGTTTAAGTGTATATTGGGTTCGGAAGTCAATTGGAATGTCTTCATGGAGTGTAGCGTGGTGCACACTAAAGGGTGAATGTGTAAACTAATGGGTGACGTAAAAGAGTGATTATTCCTTGGATTTGCAATCCGTTCCGTTATTGAAGCATGTAGATTTTCATTTGAATCACATTAGTGGTAATTTTATGGGAAGGCTGGGTTAGTTATACGTGTTTTAGGTGATGGTGATTAATATGAATTAAGTGTGACGGTTAATATCAATTTTTTTATTGATTCAAGCCGATTAACTTTATTCTGCAAAGGTAGGTTTTATCAAACGAACAATCACAACAAAAGCATTCTTTTTCGATATCCTTGACATTTTAGTATTGATAGACCAACGAAAGAATGCTTTATTCCTGGCTAAATAAAAATAATTTGATAGAGTGGATATTGAATGTGTATTCGTGTAGGTGGCCTTAAAAAGAATAACATAATAACGATGATAAGAACACACGACAGGTTAAAACTAGTAAATATTTGAAAGGTATTGCAACTTCTACCGAACAGCTCTAACGAACCAAAGTTCTTGCTTTATGAGATTCTCAAATCCCCACCAATTTGAGATCACTATTACAAGCGTCAGATTCTAAATTACTTATAATTCCCGAACGTACGCAGGATGTCAAAATCATCGTTACCATCATCATTCCATTAGTCAATTACCAAACGTTTTAATCAGTATCTGTTAGTCATAATGGAAGTCGTTTGCAACGACAGCTGAGCAAGCCAATGCGAACATAATCGCCGATAATTAATACTGATGTAATTGCCATCTAATCTCCTTTGAACCTTTTTGTTTTTACGAAGGTAGGTTAGACCGGTAATGAAAAGACATAAACTGACTTTAGCGAAAAATCTATCAAGAAACGGTATGGAATTCGAACAGGTATTGTGCTTGGAATCTGATGGAGCCATTCGAATTTTCCTTGATTTTCATGTACCTATGTTAAACAAATTAATTATGACATAAAAGCACTTAGTAAACGGAAATCAATTTTGTCACTGCAAATCCAAAGGCATTGTCTCATTCAGAGAAGAACTGAGCATTCATCACCACGCTTGCTGACAGTGCGTTGGCAATTTCAGAATATAAAGTACAAGTTTCCCCACGATAACACAAAACTTGTTTACTGCCTACTCTTATCATTATGACATGTTCAGTCATACCTGCTACCTATTCACCAGAAGATGAATTTCCCAGACAATTCAAATCCCTCTATAGACTATCATAATCTATAGTCTCAAAACGATCCAACAGTTTACCATAACATCGCAATTACACCGCGAATTTAATAACAATAGAAATCGCGTATAAATCATAGAATATCTGGCAGTTTATTACTCGGATTAGTTCTTGGGACGTGACGTAATGAAATTCCGAAGTGACACGATGACGCGGTGCGCTCGTGTCAGTTGAGCTTATTAATTTTGTTATAATTACCTATTGTTTGGTGTGAGGCAGTTTATGATTAAGTTTAGTATGAGTTGAAGGTAGATTTATTGGTGTATGTATTAGATCTGTGTTTTTTGTTGTTCCTTGGTTTTTGCGCAACTGATTGCCCACCTGCTAACAAATGTTTAAAGACCGTAACAGTTGATCAAATTGATGATCTTCTAATGGTTTTCGGTCTTTTCTGACCAAGTCCGAATTGTTTGGAGATAAAAATTGAGATAGAGGCTAGAATTGCTCCGGTTATAGTTTTTAAAAGGATTGCTAGAATAGGAATGAAGAAGAATAAGCATAGGAGTCGTATAATTTTGCCCATAAAAATGCAATTATTACAAAGTAAACTGTTACTTTAATTAAAGGTTGTGAAGGGCAAGTATTTTATTTACACAGCACACCTTAAGAAATACTCACTTTTAACAGAACCAGGAAAACCACAATATCTATGAAATTGTTTCCTGGAAGTCAACAAAAAATTTAATAGGTTAGCCTGAATCCATGTAAACACAACAGAACAAATTACACAATTTAGCTACTTAAATTCACTTTTCCGCCTCCATTTCCTCAGTCATTTCCCTTAAATAAAATATCAGATTTCCGGTTCCGGAATACATCCGTTGGAAACGAATATAAAGTAAAACTCGTTTAACATTTATTTACAAGTTACATAAGTGCCTGAAAGTATTCTTGATTACTCTCTGTCTGCAATGTATGTAGATTTTGCGAACGAAGTTTATAAGAGGTATGCGGGCCGTCGCCCGCGTCGCCCGCGTCGCCCGCGCCGCCCGCGCCGCCCGCGCCGCCCGCGCCGCCCGCGCCGCCCGCGCCGTTCGCGCCGGCTAGCACATATAAAGTGTCGAGTTTATTGTTGCTACGAGTATGTGGAGCGTTTGGATGGGCTATTCCACTTGCTTATAGCACTAGAGTTAAATTCTTTTGTGATATTTTTATAGGCGAGCGTTTTTGTTGATGTGGTTTATGACGTTTTGAGGTATAAATTATATGTGGCTTTTAATTAAGTGGACATGCAAGACAAAGTATCAAAAATGTCATATCTACTTTTGCTGTTTTAAAAAGAAAATAGTGCAGTTTATTTCCGTGAATATGACGCATAAAATTAAAAATAAAGTCAACAAAGGAAAATATGCGTCACATTCAAAGAAAACTGTCATCACTGCAAAAAATGCTGCAACTCGTATGCGAAACAGAGCCACAGTGCTGTTATTTGATAAAAAATAAAATAAATGAGATCAATAATATTAATTATAGAAAATACAATATTTAAAATGTCAAAATTCCGTTGCGCCACCATCGGCCATTGAAGCACGCGCAGAGGCGTAACACTAAAAAAAATGTGTTTTCTGTGTCAAAATAACAAAGTTAGACTTTTTAATTTTGCCTTATTTATTCAATAAATAAATTGGTAGCTATATTGTCAGTTTCAGTATGTGATAATGGATGGTTGTTATTCTGATCAGTGTTTGTGAATTTTGTGTTAGAAGATGTTAAAAGAATGTGCACATGGCAAACTCAGAGATGTGTAGATCTACAATATGTAAATATAATAATACTAACTATATGTGGGAATACCACAAATTTAAGAGCTACCTGTTATTCAACACAAACAATTGATTGTTACTTATTGAAACGTGTCACAATTTCATGGTGATTACAGACTTTCTATTGAAATTATATTGAGTAGATGACGACAACACAACGATAACAATACAATAACGAGCATAAAACATATATACGAGTAGTATAGTAGTCGGCAGCTGCTGGCACGTCATGATTGTAACAAATGTGGTAACAGATGTGTTCATCGTGTTCACGGGATTTAGTTTTGAAACTGCCGTTCGATTCTCTAAAAATATCACCATGTAACATAGGTGAAGTGAGCGTGAAGTGAGCTGTCAATAGTGTTAATCCCTAGCATCCTGCCGGTCGATTCTGTGGCAGCGACAGCTCACTTCACGCTCACTTCACCTAAGCTTCACGTTAATATTTTTACAGAATCGACCGACTGGTTAGATATGAACTTCTTTGATGGTACACTTTTCTTATAATCAACGTCACGGTACGGACTAAACGAGGCACCACCCGCATCCAGTATGTAGGTAACAGAGAGACGCTTAGCGGTTTGAAAGCTCTTCAAAGATTCCTTCGTTTACGGAAGAAATATAGTTATTTTCAACACATGCTAGTTTTCAAGAGATGCGACTAGAATTCTTAAGAAACTTCGTTGTAAGTGCCTTTCAAGTACCTGTAGATGAGATGTGGGATCTTCGAGATCGTGGTTCCAAAGATAATCTAATTTATTTGACTTACCTAGTGATGGAACAGTGCAGGTTTACTTGAATAAAACACAGATTGCGTACAAATATTCGGATTTAATCCGCTCAGTTCGACTGCTGAATATCAAGTGTGTTACTTAAAAATGAAATAGACAGTTGTCATAGTATAATGACAACTGTCACGGCATGTCTATTGAATACAGATACTAAAATGTGATATCGACACGAGAAATAACTCGACTAAATAGTATTAGGCTAACACTAGTTCTCTAAAATTAATTTTTCTCCTACGAGTATCTGTCTACACTCGTCTTTTTAGAATTTAGTTCCTAGTTTGCTAAGATTGCTCGTGCATTTTCTGATGTTGGCGAATTATATACTTTGTTCAGCTATTAATCCTTAAAATGAAGCAGGATATGGTAGTCTTGGGAAGAAGTTGAAAGACAATGAAACACATCCGAATTCAAACTTACTTTATCGCCTCTTCAAACCTCAAAACTATTCACTCCGCACAAAGTCCACTTAAAACTCGTATTCCGCAAAATAACTTATACCCAAATTGAATCTACCCACATTATGGCGCAGTAACCATTACCCCGGCCACTGAGATACGTTAAAATGTAGTAAAACCTGCAACTATGTCACTGCCACTAAAACTCGTCGTTCTTTTCGACTAGGGATGTAACGGAGACCATCTTAGCGGAGGCGGAGGGGGAATAAAAGAAAATAAAAAGATTAATGAAACTTTTAATAAAGAAAAAATCGACCTCATCATCTGCCTAGGTTTTTTCCAACTATGTTGGGGTCGGCTTCCAGTCTAACCGGATGCAGCTGCATACCAGCGTTTTACATGAAGCGACATTTTTTTTTTTGAGGGTTCGAAATTATCAAATAACTTCTCCCGCTCTGGGTGGAGCGGGAGGGTGTGTCAGACTTTTACTGACTAAAACTCACCCGTGTTCCTTCCGTTGCCTGTGTGCCGGGGCCGCGATATCTCTTTCGGACAAACTCGCAACCCTGACAGGCATTGGCCCTTACCGACCCCATCAGTTGGTGCTGATATCTCTTTGAGGCGCACGTGGAACACAACGCGCCGTCGACCCGGGCCTGGTCCTAATCGGACGGTGAGCTACCCATTGCTCACCGCCCGCAAGCCCGCGCCTAAGGTGGCCGGAAGTCGGCTCGCGACTCCCGATGCCCGGGGCGTCTCCTGCGGCGACTAGGGGCGCGAGGGCGCGAATCTTGCCTCTCCCTCGCGCGCTCCGCCTCCTCCTTCGCGAGCATTACTGCTTCACAGAAGGAGGTGACGGCCTCCCATTCACTCTCGCTCTACATGAAGTGACTGCCTGTCTGACCTAACCAACCGAAGCCAACCAGTAGTTTTGTGGAGGTCAGATGACTAATTGTCAGACTTTCGGGCTTCTTATTACCTGTAACGATTGTGAAATAGCTACAAATGACAGCCGGGATCAACGGCTTAACGTGCTTTCCGAGGCACGGAAAGGTCTCGATATGTAATGGACCAATCCACGGACCGACCTCGGCAAGCGTAGCTTAACCTTCGATCGACTAGTGCGGCTGTTATTATTTAGCCACATGCCGAATGAAAAAATCTATTATATGGAGAATCGAAAATTTATAAGGGGCAAAGGCAAACTATATTTCACAAAAACAGTTTTCCGGTTTTGTCAGCTTTTTGGCGATGTCTAGTTGTTATAAATTAAAACAGTTCCACTAAACAGTTGCTCCACTGCACTTGGTACCTACTGAACCTGGCGGTGACGGTGAAATGAAAGCAAAAACTTTGAACTTCGAGGGGGTCTTCACTTAGTTGGGAGTCAATTGTTTTTATTAGACTGGCCTCCGTTAATGACCTCTACGGACGTACGATTTCTTGCGGAATTTTCGCACTTGCGGAGGCGGAGGCGAGGTTCCCTTACAACCCTATTTTCAACATGTTGCTTCAGCTTAATCTGATCCAGTGTCTTAAATTCTGGGTGTTTGAGGGTAGTTTTAGATGTTTTGACTGTTTTGGTGGTGTTTTGGTTTGGCTCTAAAGTGAAGTCGGGTAATTCAAAAGTGTTTGCTTCTACTTTGTGGAATTAATGTGTGTGTGCATTTGCAGTGTGTTACAGTTTGCAAATTCTGCTAATTATGTCTGTAACTACTCATAGGCGAAGCTGGCTTTGATATTTATCTCTCATGTTTTCACTTAAGCAAATAATGTTTATGATGAAAGGTCATTATTCTTATTCAAGAACCACAAGACGTTTCATCCATTGGCGGATGAATATGTTAGCTACAATCAATCTAAGCCAAAATAAACCCGACATCCACACATTCACACTGGATGAATCGTCTATTTTGTAAGAGAGCGGTTTATAGGTACTTTATGGACGTAGTAGCCAAATGGATTGATTCTCTCTCTCGCATTGATTCTATGAGCCGTGTCGAGTGTCTTTTGTAAGTACATATTATGTAATGGTCGCTCGGGGATCGGTATGTATTTATGGATATTCACGTTTTATTTTCTTCAGAGATGAGGCATAAAAACGCATGGCTATGAATAGAAGCCTACAATTTGAAGAAAATGCAATTAAATATAAAACATTAATTGGATTTATTTTAAGCAACAATCTACATAGTAGTAAGTAGAGTGTAATTAACCTGTCATTGACAATTCGTAATTATACTCCAGTGGCTTTATTTTAGACTGAAACCTGTTTCAGCTAAATATGTTCATGAAATACGTTGAACATATTTAGCTATAACAGGTCAGGTTTATAATTGATTCTCGTAAAATAGTTCAAGTTATTGTAAAACATTTTAGGTTGAAATTATGATGATGATTGTAAATCATACTGCGATCAGCATATTTAACTAACTTAATTATAATTTTAACAAACATATGCACCCTCTATAACTTAATAAAGATATTTCCAAGTAGCGTGAGTGACTTATGAAAGTACGTAAGATTTATATCTAGTAGAAATAGGGGCTGAATAAATGATAGCCTGTTTGCTGGCTTGTGGTCCCTCGGGGCAACAAACGGTTTGTCTGTAAATTAGATTTTGTTTGCCTAGCTGTAGGTGTTGTGTCTTGACCTTAGGACCGAAAAGATTCTTGAAATTGTTCGTCATTTTTGGACGTTCCATCAAAGTTTGATTAGAAGACTCAAGTTTGGGGGATATTGTAATGTATTTGTGGTTTCTAACAAGTTTTTATATTAAAACTTTGTAAATGTACATGTGTAAGTGTACGTGTGTTATATCTGATTTACACACCTTATTGTTGTTGCCAAGTTACAAGTTATATTATAGGTATCTAGTCAAATAAAAGTTTTACTCTACGAAGTGTTTATATGAATTAGGTAATTAATATTCTAGATTTTATTCTTAAAATCATGTGGAACAATAATGTAACCTAAATTGTCTTATGGTGAGTTATCACATTGAAATAATCCAGCACGGTTCCTGATCTAGTTCAGTAACTGAAAAGCAACAATGATAAACGGCAAAATAGCCGTTTATCATTGTTGCTTTTCAGTTACTAACGTCTCGTTTTCTCAACACACGCAGAAGTTAACACAAGTTTAAAGTAAAGAAAGAAGCCAAAAGAAAAGCACCATGTTTTTACCAAAGTCACAGAATATAAAGGGGTCGCCGTTAACCAACTTAAATACACGAAAAGTTCCCATCAATAGCAGACCACTGGGAAGGAAGGAATTCACTTGGTTCCGTTAGTTCCTTGTTTTTATCGCAAAGTGAACTATCAGAGGAACTCCAAGTAAGTGTTCTTCGAGCTTAGCTAAATCCTTTGCTTTTGATTTTACGCTTGATTACACTTTAATAGAAAAATACTCAGAGTAAAAAAGATGCTGTCGTAAAGTTTGGTATGTGTTGTGGTTACGAATGTTGGTTGCTTGTAAAAGTTGAAATAATCTTGTATAGGAAGTTTTTTATTTTTATTCAAGCTCCTTTCTATAATAAAATTCGGAGAGTTTCAAGTTACTCTAAAATTTAGGAAACTATATTTTTATCTTTAAAATATAACCTGTGATTTGGTTCTAATAAATGAATTCCAAACAAACCATTTAAAATGAAAAAAATTACAAGCCACGGTAACAAAAGCACAGATAAGAAAATAGAAACTCACTTATCCGGACAAGAACGTATCCTATTTAGTAATCCTCATCATACAATATTGGTCCCGACAGCCGACCCTCAGATTCCATTGTTTGTGATCCTAACGCTAATGGGACACTCGATATGTTTGCCCAATGCGTTACTATTGATCTGATATGATTAATAATAAACAAGGAAGAAGGTGACTCTATAGATGGAGATAATCTCCGTCTTAATTCGGTTACAGATTTGTTTGGGAAGGTTGTTAAAAAAAATTGTTTTGGTTGTGCCTTTTTAGATAATTATGTGTTTGGAGGACGTGACAATATGAATGAAACGAGCAGTGTTGGAAATAATGATCCACGAGTAATGGATAATTTCGTTTATTAAGCAGGCGGCAAAGAAGAAATTGAAGAAAAGGCTTCTGTATTTCACAACAGTTTCATAAATGCCAGTGCAAACCTTAAGTCAACTTCTTTGTACATTATATTTGCATTGAATAAGCTACTCATAGGATAGAACCATTCAAGTATTTGCCATGGCTCTAACAATAACGTCCTTTGTATCCCTTCCCAAAAAGGGGCTTTCAAGAATACCATTCAATCCCTCTCCAAATCAAATCGTTCCAGGGTGATCCTCAGAAATTTAGCCAAGCGTTCGTAAAACACAATATTGAGCCGCAAAAACGATGAAAAGCAAAAGTTTCCCCCCTAAAGTAGGGGGAGCGAGCCAAATGACGCGTGGACCGCGCTCCCTGATCGGCCACTAAACGATGACGTATGAAGTTTTTTGGCTCTCACTATTCCAACAAGGTGACTCAAATTGGGAATAGTTTGGCGAACTTTTTGAACGATCATCGGTTTACATTCTGCGTGGCTTTGTTTTGTTTTAAACAGTTGACAGGTGTTTTGTTTTATTTTGGGTAACATTTCTACCATTGTTTTAGTTAGTTCTGCTTACAGTGCTTAAGTTTCAAAACACTCCGGAACCAGAAAGTTTTGATTCGGTTAATTAAACATGGACTCGGGATTAAATCAGTATAGAGTATCAACTTAATTGAAATACCGTTTTAATATGTATATGTATAGTTTACAGCGAAACAGACGCTCAGTCCACTATGAGGTTTTGGTTTAATTAACTTTGAGAAATTGCGTAGGATACAAGCACTTTATGATTTATAATTTTCATTTGGGAGACAGATCCTTTTTTTAATTCATAGTTAAATTATAGGAATATTCACCTCATCCGCGAGATTAAGTGACGTCAGCGAATTTGTCGAGGGTTGACAATGCCTCACGTAATGCGATTTCAAGACGAGTCGTCAATCGATTTGACTCATGACGCGGCAATTTAAAATAATCGATGTCAGAAAAAAGAACGCCAGCTACCGTTATATTTATCTTCAGACTATTGGGGGTTGGCACAAGTAAATCGATCTACCAAAACAATGTTAAAACCTTGCGCGGTTTGTGTCTCTAAAATCAAAATGATGTCTAAGCTAATTTTAAATTTGTTAAGAACCTTTTATATTTGTAAAGATTCGTTGATTTGTAGCTCTGTCTACAAATCGGGTCAACGAATTTTGTATAGTGTCTGTTATAACCTTTTTGACTTAAACCTTAAAGATAATTTATCATTTCCTGTCTTTAGTGCATACGTTATTACCATTTTAATTCTTTTTCGTAGTATAGCAAGTTGGTCACCGATTATTTTTGCTCTCAAAATCAGCATATAAATTAAATAGCTACCTGGTTTCCATGCAAAAATTGTGCTATAAAAAGTCGACTCTATCGATGAACAAAATAATCTATGCATGAGTCTTTTGATATTTTTAAAGCGGTTGTCCTCTCTTTATATTTTAGGTTTGGTTTTTGAAGCTCACCAGCCTTTCTATATTTATAGGTTTCATAGTCAGTATGAAGTTATATTTTCAAGCATATATTTTTATATATGCAGTCATACTAGAAGTCTATTGTTTTAATTGTGTTGGTACTTGTAACAATTAAAACATTTATAATTTTATGAACTATGGAATCACAAACAAATTATATTTTTGCTTGTATTCTTTGGAAATAATATATGGAATAATTGGAATAATATCTCTCCGTGATACACAAATGAAATGACGAAGTTGAATGTATTTGCGAAACTCTTCAAATAATTAAACAAATCCAAAGATTCCACATGATTAAAGATAGTCAGAACCTAAATTGAAACACTCACATAATTATACACCACACACATCCAATAATCCCAGTTGTCTTCATTTGCAGCTACCCAAGCGGACCAGTTAGTTGCAATACGGTTAGAATTGATTCCTGCCCAATGAAACGTTATATTCGCTAAATCTAGACCATTGTTGGGTCCTCGAATAATAGCATTGAATACTCCGTGATAAATGTGAAATGTACTGAGAATCTGTAATTGGAGAGTTGTGTTGTTCGCTATGTTATGTATTGCTGTTTTATTTATTCAGTTCCTTTAAGTATTAATTTATATGGTTCTACTACTTAACTATTACTTGCTTCTTGGTTGTTTGATCCCAATGGTGGCCAAATATCCCTCATTGCTGTTTCCGATCTTGCTTCTAGAGTTACAAAACATTATTACCGCCATCTTCTTCCTCGTCATCATTCGTCTTCTTGTCCTGAGCTGACTTTTTTTTTAAAGTTTCTTACTAGTAACCAGGAGTCTGGATTGTGCCCTATTAATGGCTTGAAGGCTCATCCTCTTTCCCATGGGATATAAATAGCTATAACATTGCAAAATGTAGGTTGACTAACACCTCTGCCTTCTCCTTCGCAGAAAAAGCGTGATGTTCTTCGTAACCTGTCGCGACGTCGTCTGGCTGTGTCAGACCTCCACTTAGCGGAATGTTGGCTCACAGTTTATAGCCAACATGGCTACTTCACCTCTCCAGCATTTTCGATCCGCGTCAGTGTTTTGTGTTTGTTTTGAAGCGCAATGTGGTGTTTCAATACGGTTTTATTACGTATGCGTTTTTTACTGTTCTTTTATAGACTGGTCGAAAGTTCATGCGAATGAAATTTGATTTCCACGAAGTACTGTGTGTGTACCACGATTTGTGCTGTTGTTCGCGTTTCTTTTTGATATTTTTCATTTACACATTATTTATTTGGATATAGGCAAGTGGTTAGGGATTTCTCGTGCCTACTTCATTAAAATCAAAAAACATTCACTGACAGACAAACGCACAGCCACTGGGTGTAAAACAATGAAATTTTGCACAAAGGTTCTATACGTAACTAAGGTGAGCACCAAGAAAAGATTTTTGAAAATACATTGTTTGAAAGGGTTGTATAGGGGATGAAAGTTTGTATGGAATGTATGTTCGTCATTCTTGCTGATGAGTTATCCCATCGGGTACATGGCGTAGTATATTTTTGTACCAACGGTACCTATAGTCAATAGTCATGTACTGGTCATTGACCTTCTGAAATATCTACATTGTTCAATTTCCTAGTCCCAAAATACCTAGTAAATCTTTATCCCTCCAGCCTTAAAATTCCCCAAATAATTTTAATCTAAGCGGATCCCGTTTGACCTTCCCCTATGCTTCTATAACCCATAACGTTGCCTAAAGCTATTACGTACCTGCTCTTTTCAATAGGTTTCTTTATCTCCGGCCTTGTTCAGGCCTGTTATACCCGGTTACCCGGTTTTAGGGAGCTGCCATTACTCAGTTAATAACTCATTGATCCCTCTTGAGTTATGGGCAAAGGAGACGCTTTGGGGAATATTTCCCATTATGTTAGGACGGTGGGAATTAATTGCCGCAATTGTGTTTATTTAATTGATTGTATTAAGTTTCTTGCTTTTCTTTGATTTATTTTTGACGTTTTGTGTATTGTTCGTTTATTGGGAGGACGACGTCATTTTGGGTTTATATATAAAAGAAAGAAGAAATATATATTTTGAGAGGCATTTTTGAAGAAAAATTGCAATGGTATTATACAGTTAGTTAAGCCAGTCCTGATTTGTTTTCAAAGATCATGGATAGATTTAAGTATATTTTTAGACTGCACAAGATTTCGCGTAGCATAAAGCAGAATCAGTCAATAATGATCCCACTGCTAGGACACAGGCCTCCTCTCTGTGAGAGGGAGTGGGCCGTAAACCACCAGGCGGGCCCAGTGCGGATTGCCATGTTACAAAATTTCGCATGATTTCGCGAGATTTCGAGTGGTTTAAAAAAATAATTTCTATTCCCTACAAAAAAGTAGGTAGATATATTTATGCTAAATACGTAAGCTTCGAACTCAATTATTGCAAAGGAAGAAAACAACCTGAACTGACACGCAAGATACTTTTTATTCGGCAATCGAATCTGTCTCCCAAGGGTAGCCTATTCTCAATTTAACACGGGTGAAGGCTGCGAGAATGGTTGGTAGCAGTGCTATGCGGAAAATAACATCACGCTTGTATTCCCTGAAGAGGAAAGCAGAGGTGTATTATAGTATACTCACATTTTGCTTGCGACCTATGTAATAGGGGCAAGCCTATTGCCACTAACCGGACTCAAATAGAGACTCCTAGCTGCTACTGAAAAACTCATAATGGAAAAATTTAATGATGCATTGCCCGCCTCGCGACACCAGTCACGAATTTTACCACTACAGACTAACGAGGTTGTTAATCCTTTCGGAAAATATAATTACCTATTTAGAATTCCCCGTAAACATTGTAAAATCTAAATAGTAGTTTAATTGAAACAAGAAATTGGGAAAACAAATTGCTATAGAATAATTTCCAAATCTGTTTAATGGATTAATGTTTATTTATATACCAACTAGAAATAACATTGGTGTCGAAACTCAGTTGTAACAATCAAATGCTCGATTGGGGATCCGACAAATATAATTGGATTAAGTCCCTACTATGAATTCATATAACTTACGTCTGATTTAACTCTCACGACCTTTGGAACTTCAGTCAAAGGAGCTGTAGTACATATTACTCATACTCGTATATCAATGTTTTCCCTCAAAATCTTTAAGCTCTTCGATATTTTATGAGGATCTCCTTCCTTTCATCCATCTAGCATAAGCATGGCATAATAAGCCTATAATTTTCCCATTACCGGGACACAGGCCTCCCCTTTTTGAGAGAGAATAGACTGTAATCTACCACGCGCCCCCTGTGCGGTTTGGTAGATGTCACATGCCTTTGAATTTTTCTAGGACATTGCGCTTTACTCACGATGTTTTCCATCACCGTTTTGAGAGCAGTGGTGGTGAAATTATTTACACAAAGTAAAGCGCATGCCAGGGTTCGAACCTATGGGCACGCCACAATTGTGGCAATAAGTCCCCTCTTTGAGGAGTGGCTAGAGAGGCGCCACGGCCTCCTCACCTTCCGCCTGACGCAGGACCTCACCGGACACGGCTGTTTCAGGAGGTTCCTGTTCCGCATAAGGCGGGAGAAAACGCCTGGGTGTCACCACTGTGTAGATCGCCCGGAGGACACGGTGGAGCATACGGTGGAGGTCTACCCGGCTTGGGCGGAGCACCGCCGTGTCCTCACGGAGGCGATTGGCTGCGGCGATCTCTCGCGTCCGGCCCTGGTTCAGGCCATGGTCCGGAGCGAGAGTGCATGGGAGGCTGTCACTTCCTTCTGCGAAGCAGTAATGCTCGTGAAGGAGAAGGCGGAGCACGCGAGGGAGAGGCAAGATTCGCGCCCTCGCGTCCCTAGTCGCCGCAGGAGACGCCCCGGGCGCGGGAGTCGCGAGCCGACTTCCGGCCACCGTAGGCGTGGGCTTGCGGACGGTGAGCAATGGGTAGCTCGCCGTCCGATAAGGATCAGGCCCGGGTCGACGGCGTGTTGTGTTCCACGCGCGTCTCAAAGAGATGTCAGCACAAAGTTTGTCCGAAAGGGATATCGCGGCCCCGGTACACAGGTTTTAGTCACTAAAAGTCTGACACGCCCTCCCGCTCCGCCCAGAGCGGGAGAAGTTATTTGATAATTTCCTACCCAAAAAAAAAGGGTTCGAACCCTTAGGTTTCCAAGGTTCTTTAGGTTACAACCTACAACTTTTAAGTCAGGGCCGTTTCTACTAGGCCACCACTGCTCTACCATCATTCATCCATCTATGTACTTAATAAAAATCTTAAATTAATTTATTCACTGACAGACAACGCACATCCCATACGCCCTGCGTCCAGAAAATTGAAGTTTTGTTCAAGAATTCAGAACACAACAGAACAGAGAGCACTAAGGAAGGATTTTTTAAAGTTCATTTAAGGGAGTTAAATATGGCATGACAGTTTGTATAGAAGTTCATCATTTATACCGATGGCAAATCACATCGGGCGCACGGCTGTGCGCCCGATGTGATTTGCCATCGGTATAAATGATGAACGTGAATGTGATTTTATCAAATTCTAAGACACGCGCATTAAAATTTAAAATCATGCGTAGCCTATACGTACGTCCAACATCTCTATATGAATAAACTCCATATTATTATGTTTATTCCTTCCCATGGCATGGGGCTTGTAAATAAACAGTTAATCCCCAACAGCCCGGTGAGGCGTGCGAGTCGTTTGCGTGCATCTGAACACGCCATTACGCCGGTTACGTCGTCGGCTACCGGGACACTTCTGTTTAGATATTAAAGTCTTATTTCAACTGGTGTGTCTGTGTTTTCTGGAAATGTCTAAACATGCTGAAGGTTATAGTTGTGTCGGGAAATTGTATAGCCTTGTGCTATTTGGATTATTGACGTCGTGAAAACTGTTTTACGATTAAAATAAAAGAAAAAACTTAAAAATAACACTAATAAATAAAAGTGATAAATTAATTAATTAATTTAATTTCGGGAGTCGGTGTTTTGGGTTCTGTATTTTATTTTTTTGCCACCGACTTACTATTTAGTGTTTTTTTTGTAAGTCAGTTGTTTATTTTTTTGTACCAAAGTTTTTTTATTAACCGACCTACAAAATTTTGTATATTTGTTTGGAAGCCTTAATAGATTATCATTTAAGAATATATTGCAGTTCCAATAATATTACATAGGTACATACGTATCGAATTGACAACCTTCTTTTTTTAAGTCGGTTATAAAGAATTGGAAGGTGCTTAATCTTACAATTCTTTATAACCGACGGTTGTCAATTTTTTGATATTGTCTGAAGTCCGATTTGGAAAACTGTGTAGAGGCACCTACGGTAGGCCGCACGTCAGTGGTAAACAATCTGTATTAGCTGGCCCCTTATTCCATTGAAACTCCGTACTACGCTAGGCCAACTCAAGGTCAAAGTGTTAGCACTGACGTGCAGTCTACTGTACTTCACGTTTTCTGTGAGTGACATCAGAGAAAGATGAACCGAGAATTCAATCATTGGATGTTTACTTATAAACTAAATGTGTGACGTTTGTATATATATTTGGTCTAGATATGTACAATAATCAGGGTATAATATCCTTCGTTTTAGATTTAAGGAGGTGTGCAATTCGCACAATAAATTCAAACACTACTAGCCTATATGACACAACAAAATTTAATGTGTAGGTGTAATATACTTCTCATAAGCAAGGATTAAGCTTCCCACTACTTAATATTCTTGAAGATAGGATAGTATGTTCCTCAGAAACTGGAACGGATTGTGTGATAAACACTACACAAATCGTAAACAGTTTGTGTACTTTGGACTGTACCTGGTCGATATACTCAGAGGAATTACATTTGAGATAAAACATGTTCTTATGAAACATTTCTCAGAAACTAACTGCTCACAGTTGTTGTAAAAATGTATCTTTTGCTACCTTCCTTTCACGGATTTTGGGTAAATTCAGGTTTTTAAACATGGCCAACTTTCTTTGTCAAACATTCTGTTTTTGACTCTTCATGATTTCGGACGAGGTAATAGTTTATTTGCCGGTACATAAGTTGCGTTAATTTTGTTTCCTTCCGCATATGACTCTAAGACAGTTCAAAAGTGCCTGTCGAAGGCCTAATTAAAATATCATAGTAGACCTACATGAAGCAACCGCTTTTTCTGAGTTACATTATTCAGAAAAAGCGGTTGCAGTTACTTTTGCTTTTACTGTTGCGGTTATATTTTTTCAAACGTATATGAAGTTATGGAAATAATAATAATGGTCTATTGGGAACAAAAACAAATACAGTGAAAGAAAAAACAATGGTAAACGATGATAGCTGTAAAAGGTAAAACTGTAGCGCCACCAACCACGCCCGACTCCTAGTGACAGGGTAGTTGGTCCACTGCCAGGGTTGCGAGTTTGTCCGAAGGATATAACGGCCCCGGCACACAGGCAACGGAAGGAACACGGGTCGGTTTTAGTCAGTAAAAGTCTGACACACCCTCTCGCTCCACCCAGAGCGGGAGAAGTTATTTGATAATTTCCCACCCTCAAAAAAAAAAAAAACCCTATACTGTTCCCACAGCTGGGACACAGGCCCCCTCTTTCTGTGAAAGGAAGTGGGCCATAACCCAACACGCGGGCCCCGTGCGGGTTGGTAGATGTCACATGTCTTGAAATATTTGTTTCTAGGACATGCCGGTTTCCTCACGATGTTTCCCTTCACCGTTTTGAGAACAGTGGTAAAGGTAAAGTAAAGTGCCTGCTGGGTTCGAACCCACGACCTCAACGACTCGTAAGTTTAGGCCGACCAGAAAAAACTATTATAAAAAGAAATTCCAAATTTCATTCAAAATCCTTCGGATTACCAAAATTGTGGTGCTGGTTGTTAATATGGCATATCAAGTGTTAGAAAGCGTTTGCCAAACATGTTTGATTGACAGAGAGCTATGTTTACGAGCGCATGTCTCTCAATGTGTTAAAAAAGAACTCGATGTGCCATGTTTACGGGCGCATGTTTGTCAATGTGTTAAAAATTTAAATGTTGCCTATAGAATTGGAAGAACGTCATTAGGGATTACTTGACATTGCCTGCTATTATTTTGTAAAAAAACTGTATATTTCCACATTCCATCGCCCGTAATATTGATTCGAGGTCAAACAATTGACAGTGCTGGCAAAAAAAGAGAGATTTTCATATATCAGAATTCACACTGAATTTTTGCACAAAAATAAATATCAACCAGTATCAATACTCTCAATGTTTCTCGTATCGATATCTTTTTCAGAATTCAGTTTGTTTTAATTAATATTTTTCTTTTTGTTTTATGGTGCGTTCAGAGAGGTAGCAGGCTCTGTTTTATAAATACCTTACCCAAGTATAGGTACGATAAAATCGTTTCATATTTATTGCTTTCGAAATATTTCTTTTTAATGTTGAATATATCAGTCATGTTTCTTTTTACAATATTTTATTGTTAATATTTGCTCAACAGTAAAAAGTTTAACCCAAAAAAAATATCAGAAAATATATTGAAAATGTTTTTCATATTTTGCGTCTATGATGCAAAACTAATTTCTTAACACTATCGCTTGGATAAAAATAATGTATGGCAGAAATATACAGAAAACTAATTCGAATAATGTCTTTACGTACATCTTATAAAATATTTCACTTGTAAATACGATGTCCTTCTTTAGAGTAGGAAATGTAGTAACCGCACTCTGAGGCAGTAACAGATAATTGATTATTTGTTTCTTAAATAAATAATCACATATATAAAAATAATAAAAAGCGAAAAGTAACACAGGCGTGATGTTATGTATGTTCATGTAAACTAACGCAAAATTTAAAAAAACCAAATCCAATGAAACAGGAAACATATTTTAAAACCGACCAGTTACTGACAACAAGAAAAACAAAACTGTTACGTTCGCACAAACTTCCTATGATTTAGGCATCTCATAATCTTACTTCCTTTGATCTATTTCTTGTTTCCGGAGTTTCAATTATCTTGAAAGTATTAAATTCCAAAGGAACTGAGAAACAGAATAAACTGAGTAATTAGATAGATAGAAGGTAATAGATCTTAAGAAAACATGAAAGAATAAAGTGTTGGAGTGAATGACCGAGAGGCAAATAAAGTACACTGGTAAGAACTTTTGTAAGAAAAATAACATGAATTAAACTTCACGACTTTGATTCCTCAAGGAGTAAATAAACAAGTAAGTACAAATTGCCTAGGCTGCTTGTGGGTACGATTTAAATTCTGAGTAGTTAGAAAAAACAACGTTACCTAGATACAAACTAACGCGAGATTTTTTTATAAGTTTGATGTGATGATTTGGGAATCTATGTTACTGACATACCTATTAAGATTGAATTACATAAACTCGGCTGAATAAGCAATATTATACAAAACATTTTACATTGTCAAACCAAGAACGGTAACAAAAACCAGTGGGATAACTAACATTTGAAAGAAAAGAAAGATGAAAGTTATGTGTTTTTATTTTATTTTGTCTTGTCTTGTACTTTTGCACACGTTGTCTACATCTCTTTAAATACTTTCCTATCCTAGGTATTCTGGAAAAGATTTCTTTAGAAATAAGCATCACCTTTGTAGGTACGTATTTTTCTGTTCCTTTCTTCTTGTCTGTTTATATGTGTGTACGTAAACTGTTAAATAAATATATAAGAAAAAACGAAATATTTGTCACAGAAACAAGTGCATAAAAATAAATAAGTTTACTCAATTCAATTCATTTATTCAATAACAATTTTTACATCGTGTCTGAATTTCTCTAACTAAAATAAGAAACATCATGCATGCAATCCATATTTAAATTATTACAATTATCCAAATTACATTAAAATCAGAATAACAATAAATGTCAATTATAAAATTCAACACAATGTTCATTTCAAATCAATAATTTCTTTATTGTCACTTTCAACTTTTGTATTAATTTATAACTCATCAATAGAATATAGACACTTATTTAACAAGAACCGTTTAAGCTTATTCTGAAACCCACTTGTATATACTATTTCTGTCGGCAGTTTATACGTATTGAACATTTTTAATGACTTGTGGTAGGCGCTATGCTTTGCAACGTTCAGGTGAGTCACTTGCTTCATCTGGAGATCTTTTCTTCTTGTACTCTCCCTTTTTTTCCTTTCATCTTCAGTCTCATATTCAAAGATATATTTTGATTAGTGACTAAGTAGGACCAAAATGTACAATCTTGGGACTGTCAATATATTTAAGTCATAAAAATGTGGCTTGCATGATTTTTGCTGTTGAATTCTAGCTATGGTTCTGACTGCTCTTTTTTGAATCACAAAAGCTTTTTTTTGAGTATTGTAATCATAACTTCCTCCCCAGAAAAGTATGCTGTATCTCAGTTTTGACTCAACTAACGCGTAATAGACCATTTTAAAATGTTTTATGGTTACCTCGTTTCTTAGACTTCTTAGTACGTAACAGGCAGAGCTGATTGCTTCTCTAGGTGTGTTAGCTCTTGTTTCCACTTTAACTGGCTATCGATATGAACTTCCAGAAACTTAACCACTGCGACCACGTTCACTGTTTCTCCATTTATGACGCAGTTAATGCTATCTTTATTTTTGGAAGTAGAACAAAAAAGCATTACATTCGTTTTACTGGCATTAACTTTAAGACTGTTAACAGCAAACCAGCTGTGGAAGATATCTAAGGTATGACTATGACTAACTATGGAATTAAGAGCGTTTATATTGTCAGCCGAAACAACTGCATTGGTATCGTCAGTAAACACTACAAGCTGGATAGATCCCGCAGCTTTTCCACTTATGTGTTGTATAAGGTCATTAACAAATGCGATAAAAAATATAGGACCCAGTATGGAGCCTTGTGGTACGCCAGTGTGCACAGGAGACAGTTGGGACCTATATGTTTCTTCACTTGGACAATTTTTACCTGAAGAATTTGTCCGTGACTCCACTGCTTTGATCTCCACGAACATCTTCCTGTTTTTTAAATATGACGTCAGAAGTGCCAATACTTTACCCCTGACACCGTAGAGCTCAAGTTTTTCTAGCAGTAATTTGTGATCCACCGGGTCAAATGCTGAACTTAGGTCTAAGAAAAGTACAGCTTCTTTCTGTTTGTCGTCCAATCTGCTAACTACGTCCTTAATTAGAGTCGATATTGCGTCTTGTGTCCCAACGTTTTTCTGATAACTAAATTGTCTTGTACTTAACACTCCATTTAGGTTGAAATGTCTGAGTAATCCAGTTTTAATTAGCTTTTCAAGAATTTTTGTGTGAATAGGTAGTAATGAAATTGGTCTGTACATCTTTGGGTCTGTTTTAGATCCTTTTTTGTGTACAGGTTTTTGGCTATCTTCAGTTCATCTGGAAAAATTCCTTCGTCAAAACATTTATTATAAAAAATGCTTAAAGGTTCCGCTAGTACGTCTATATTGTCCTTTATTACTGATATATTTATGTCATCATAGCCATTATTCAAAATGGTGAAAAAAATGGACGACAAAAAATCTGGTTTTTTGTCGTCCATTTTTTTCACCATTTTGAATATCCCAAAGGGAGTTACAGGGTCTAGGACAAGGTCATTGGTTACTCTTTTTGCACTTATACGTAAAATATCCATAGCAGCCCCTGTGCACGTAGTAGTTGATGAATTAAGTTCGAACTGCTGGGCAAAGATATTCACAAAATCTGATGGTTCTGACACAATCTTATTATTTGATTTTAAAATTAGTTTTGTGTTGTTTTTGACACTCTTATTTATATATTTGTTTATAACTTTCCAAAAATCTTTTGAGATGTTCGTTGATTTTGCTAATTCTGATTGTACTGTTAGCTTTTTGGCCATATTTATTACTTTCCTATACAGAGCGATGTATTTTTGCCTATAATCAATCACAGTATCATTTTGTCTATTCCCTTTGCCAGCATAGAGAAATCGTTTCATTTTACTAGAAACCTTTACTCCCTTAGTGACCCAGCGCAGCTACGTATTACGCGTTAAGTGTACCTGCAGTTTCCTTTTTCTAAAACAACGTGTGAACATTTCTTCGAATTTCTTTAAAAATGAGTTTATTCCGAAATCACTCCGGTCTTGATTTAATAGCAAATTCCTAAAGTTTCTTCTTGTATTTGCATTAAAAATCCGTTTGGTAATTTTAACACTACTGTTTTTTATATTCCTACATGGTTCGTTACTTTTGAATACTGTACTGCAAAGTAATCCCACATTTCCATCTGCCAAGCCATTGTGGTCAACATCGCAACTTATTACGCAATCGTCTCATAAGTTGGAGAAGACATTGTCGATACAAGATCGTGAGTCATTTCGAATAAATGTAGTCGAGCTAATTACAGGTCTAAAGTTGTAACATGTTAATAAATTTAATAAGTTGTTCCTTTTTTTATTGTCAGTTAATAAGTCAATATTAAAATCACCGCAAATAACACAGTTCTTGTTAAAGAAATGTTCTAATAGTTTTTCGTCTCGTGTCTAAGTTTTTATCATAAGGCGTACGATAACAACAACACACCGATAGGCCTGTTACTCGAATAACAAAGAAAAATAAAACAAAAACAAAAGAAATCTACGAGCACTGACCAAAAAAAGCGTATTTGGTGTATATGTCTCGTAACTTTTACGTGACAAGACGTTAAGAAAAGAAATCCCATCAAATATTTTTAAACACAAAACAAACTGATATTACTGCCACTTTTTTCACAATACCAGACATCACTCATTTTTCCCCGGGGAACCAAAGTTATTAAGCCCAAGAAAAGGCGTCCGTAAATACAGCCTACAAAATTAAGCCTGTCAAGCCATTGTGTGCGACGGTACTATGACCATAATAATAAGGACACCATTATTGTAACGCGGTTATTTAGCTAGGCAATGGCTTTAAATAATGATCGTGTAATGCAGATTATGGTGGGAATTAGGATGATAGGGGTCAGAAGTGAGGGTGGGGTTTGAACTTACTAATATTAATTTTTCATGATGTTACTAGACAGCGTGGCAGAATCAGTATCACGATCTAATAATTGTAAAAGAGATATCGAAAATGGCGCTGTGGTGTTGAGTATGACATTTCTAGGTCCTTGCTATTGTTTGCGAGGTGAGTCATAATCATAATAACATAGAAAGAGTACACAGTTTTTTACATTGTAAACCAAGATATTATAAACATAAAATAGAAAAAAAAAACAAACAAACAAAGAGTACCATAGTGTACAATATGGTACTCTATCCAATTGCAATAGTTACGCAGTTACAGTCATACAATCATAGATTATCAAATTAAATTATTATCTTATAGATTCATTCCACAAACATGTTTGTCTATTGGAAGGATGCCGAGAAGACAAAAGACCTGTTGAACTAATTTGCTTGTTGGTATTAAAAATAAATATCTTCATACAAAAATATTTCCAAGTCCAATTGTACTAACCAAAACCGGAGAAGTAAATACAAATATTTCCTCTACCCTTTATTAGTCTTACATTCCATTAGCATCTGACGGAATTAGCCAGACAATTCTCAGTAGTTTCAAGATACATTCAAAACTATAGAGGCATACCTACGCGCACTCCATATTGGGTTAAAATGGCAATACTGCAAAAACCGTGCCTGCACTGTTAACGAGCACTGCAGTAACCTATTTCTCCGAGTTTGTTTATCAAATAAGAAGTTCCAGAAGTTTAAGTTCTTGCAAATGTAAGATTCTAGAACTCACACACGAACATTCGAAATTACAAGCTTAGGTAAAGTCAAGGAGTAAATAAGTATGTTAAGTACCTTAAAAAGTTAATTTTAACTTGCACCTTAATTTTCCGAATACGTCATTGCCGACATTTTGAATGAAAATGACAGTTCGAAAAGGTGACATGCACCCGCTACTAGGAAAGGAATTTGTTTGAAAGTTGCATAACATTATCGCTCCTTGACCAGTTACTTAGTGAAGTGTTTTGGTGGCTTGACGAAAAAAATGTTTCCAGACAGGGGTACTCAGCAAGCAAGTACGTTCGTTCAATAAGTCTTTTTTGTGTTAATCTGATCCCAAGACTTACAGCTTAATAATAGAAACTTCGTATAGTAATATTTTGTATTTATCGGATGAATCGAAATCGTCAAAACAGCAACCTTCGTTTTCAATTGAGGTTCTTCCCCTAACAATTATAATTCGGTTAGTATGATGAGAAATATTAAAAATTAAGAAAATAATTTTCATTGGCACAGTAATTTTTTAAAATTCAAACCCTTAAGGTGGTGGTGGGTTAAGTTTGTATGGAATTTCGTCATTTTTGCAGACGACGGAATACACTATATAAGATAAACCAAGTCAAAGCGCAATTCATTTTTCTTCCTTTCATTTATCCTTTTGAGGTCTCACAGTTATCAGTTCTAATGTGATACTTCTGCATCTATTTACTTTGTGGTTCATTTTATAACGCTCAGTGAACGTTTGAAACACCCTGAGAATTTCTACGTTTAATTCGTTCCCTGAAAGCATTTTAAACCTGTTTTTATTTCATTTGTGGCACGGTATTTAAATGATATTTCTAGACTAATAACAGCACTAGTTTCATAATAAAAAAGTCGGAAAAATAATCAGGAAATGATTCATTCAATAAAAATCAGTAGAAGGACACGACTAGATTAATAAATCAATCTGCCTAGCCTTTTCCCAACTATGTTGGGGTCGGCTTCCAGTCTAACTGGATGTAGCTGAATACCCGTATTTTACATGGAGCGACTGCCTATCAGACCTCCACATCCCAGTTACTGGTTGTCAGACTTTTGGATTCTGACTACCCGTAACGACTCTAAAAGATCTACGAATGACAGGCGGGACCAATGGCTTACCGGCTATATTCAATCTTCACTAAAATTGATATAACTGCATTTTGAATATTTCACATTAGGCATAAGTTGTTTTATTGTTCCAATAAATTTTAGCGAATCAGCAACAAACAATTAATCAAGCAATTAGGGCTGGAACACAAATCAATAGTTTGCCATCATCACAATTGTTTCGCGATTGCTGGGAGCTAGTTTGTCTAATTGCGAAATGTAATCAATTGTAAATTTATCTGTTTCGTCCCGTATCCATTTCGTGGAGCATGAATTCTATTTGTTTGGACATTAGTAACGAGAAACAGACAGTGAGGGTTGGCGAGATAGAAAAGGTTTTGTTTTATTTTGTTTTGAAACATTATAATGTTTTTAAGTTGCGCGTTTGGTTATTGAGATCGCAAGCAATAAATCATTTTTAGCTTATGCGAATAAGTTAAAAATGATTTATTACTTATAACCAGTGATCGGAGTAGGTAGATTGATTTTTAGTACTTGTATCATAAATGCACACAGAAAGAATAACATGGATAAGCCATTTTTCCGGAAAGTAATTCCGGTATTTCCGGATTCAATTAAATATTGTTAATGTTGGTAGTGATATTATTACTACTCAATTCAAAATTTAAAGGAAGATATCAAAACTAAATTAATTCATTATTTATCTGTTGAATAATAAAAACAATCGAATTCCGATCGAAGCTTTAATATTTATTTTTTATTTTTAGCCTAGGATAGCTAGATAGCTAGATCTTTTATAGATAGATATAAATTGTTGCACTCTGGCAGAATACAATTCCTACATAAGTTCCGGTTTTTTTTAAATAATCCACCAATTCCGGAGGAATGTCCATAGTAATATATACGTTTCGGATCAATGACCCCAGTTCAATCTACCTACTCCGATCACTGCTTATAACGGAGGTCTTTGTACAAGTATTCTTTTCGTCAGTCCATTCCGTCAGCCATTACAGCACTTTATTTATTTATAATTAGCAAACTAACAATAGTTCAAACAAAAAAGCAACTAAAATCGGCGATATTTAATCTGTTATGAGAAATAGTTTGAAATATGAAAGCATTTTTTATTCTTGGTTTCAATGTTTTTGACATGTTCCTTGAATAAAAAACTGTTTGAAATCGTGCTTATTCAATCAAGCTTCCAGTCTAATCGGATGCAGCTGAATACCAGTATTTTACATGGAGCGACTGCCTATCTGACCTCCACAACCCAGTAACTGGGTAATACGATACCCCTTGGTCAGACTGGTGTCAGACTTTCGGGCTTCTGACGACTCGTAACGACTGTCAAGAAGCACGTGAAGCCGTTGGTCCCGGCTATCATTCGTGATAGCCGGGACCAACGGCTTCACGTGCTTTCCGAGGCACGGAGGTTTCTCGGTATGTAAAGATGGTCACCCATCCACTGAACAGCCCCGGCAAGCGTAGCTTAACCTGATGGATCGACCAGTGCGGCTGTTGTTACTTAGCCACGAGCTCCTCCGGAAATCGTGCTTATTCGAAAACTACAAAATAAATCGCAATGCTTTTTTTTGCTAGGCTTGGTAACTAGAACATAGACCGAGTTGGTAAAACAGGCCCTTAATCCACTATTTGCGCATCAAATTCCAAGACATAAAGCATCTCAAGGTTACGACATAACACGGTAATCATATCACCTCGCTGCCATTCAAGTCTCCACATAAAACCTGCTCCAATTAACCACACTCAAAATTAGCCCTTCTCCGTCCACAAATTAAGTATCAAATCCCTTGGCGTACATTTCGCATAAATTTCGTCTTAGCAACCCTGCAAAAACAGTGGTGTAGGTAAACGGGAACGTATGCCCGCATCATTTGTCAATCTCTGGTAACGGGCCGGATCCGGCCTCCCTTTGAGATTAATTCACCTCACTTTAGTTTTGCTGTTCATTTCGGGTATAGAGGGGAGTGTGCGGGGGGGGGAGGAAAGGAAAAATTGTGTTGACTTAAGTGTTTGTTCGGTGATTGCGTGAAGTGGAGTGTGTGAAATTGATTTGTTATAACCGTTTAGTCAAAGTCAAAGTCAAATCATTTATTTCAAATAGGCCCTTGCAAGGCACTTTAGAACGTCAAAAATTACAAAAAAAAATAATTGATTCTAGTCGCCCCTTCCAAAAGATAGTTTTCGTATGGAGAAGAATGGGCAAGAAACTCCACCGTTACTCTTTTAAAATGTTTTACAATATTTTGTATATGTAGGTAGGTACATTAGTTATATAATTATATGTGAAGACGATGCATCTAAAAATAAAAAAATAAACTACTATACCACAATATAGGTAAAAATATTTTTTTAAAGAGAGCAACGACAGATAAATTAATTACTTATGTGATAGATACATGGTTCTCACATATTTACAAACATTGTAAAAGTAGACGATTTTCCAAAAAAAAGTTACAATTCAAGTCAGTGTGTAGATTATGACTATATAATATATAATACTATAATACCTCAAATGACTATATAACTCAAAGACCACTCTTTGAGTTATAAAATTTGCGTAGTTTTCCAAATATAAACCGTTCATTTCGCAAATAAAAGTAGTAAGTACTAGTTAAGTTGAATAAAAATTTTTCTTTATACCATTACAATTTGTCATAAATTAGATCTTTACTAAAACAACGGATTCATTTTTTGGAGCTGAATTTTGAGAATGTTAGGATTTTTTTTTTATGCAGTGTTAAACGTGATCTTTTAAATTTTAAGGGAACAATGTCGTAAGTAATCATTTGATTAAATTCGCGTTCTAAGCAAGATCCATGTTTCGTTAGATGGATATAAGCAAGATCCATGTTTCCTTAGATGGATCTAAGTAATATCCATGTTTCCTTAGATGGATCTAAGCAAGATCCATGTTTCCTTAGATGGATCTAAGTAATATCCATGTTTCCTTAGATGGATCTAAGTAATATCCATGTTTCGTTAGATGCATCTAAGCAAGATCCATGTTTCCTTAGATGGATCTAAGTAATATTCATGTTTCGTTAGATGGATCTAAGCAAGATCCATGTTTCCTTAGATGGATCTAAGTAATATCCATGTTTCCTTAGATGGATCTAAGCAAGATCCATGTTTCCTTAGATGGATCTAAGTAATATCCATGTTTCCTTAGATGGATCTAAGTAATATCCATGTTTCGTTAGATGGATCTAAGCAAGATCCATGTTTCCTTAGATGGATCTAAGTAATATCCATGTTTCGTTAGATGGATCTAAGCAAGATCCATGTTTCCTTAGATGGATCTAAGTAATATCCATGTTTCCTTAGATGGATCTAAGCAAGATCCATGTTTCCTTAGATGGATCTAAGTAATATCCATGTTTCCTTAGATGGATCTAAGCAAGATCCATGTTTCCTTAGATGGATCTAAGTAATATCCATGTTTCATTAGATGGATCTAACCACTTCTTGCCCATTACTTATGTGGTCACTTGCTAGTTACTACTACAGTAATTTAGTTTGTAACGTTCTTATTTTCTAAGACGCAGTTCGTGTAATAACGTAGAGAGCTTTTCGTCTCAATGAGTGAAATACTTATAACAGTCGAGTAACTGCCTACTTCTTTTACTTAAAAAAAAAAACGATTTAGTTATGGTGTAATTTTCCTTTGCCAAGCTATTCAAAAACCTTTTTTGTATAAAACTGTCCTCAGCATCGCCGGCGTATTGGGCTGTCAATGTGTTAGTCTGTAGGATCTCCCTAACTAACCCAAATTAATGCTTTTTGATAGAAGAACATTGAGAACTGTCATGTAAATTGACAATATAGTCTATAATATCAATAAATAGAACAATAATAATATATTTTTAGTAAAATTTCATAAACACTTCATATGATTGATTCTAGAGAGATACAAGAATGATTGTTATTACCTATAGCAGTATCTCATTAAGATTAACGAGAGACCCCTGGACCTCCTTGATACAAATAATTTAGTGTGTAATGTTCTCAGCATCAGCGTGATTTAAAGAGTGAATCCGTCTCTGACTCGACTTGAAGTCATAGTTCTTGTTGCGTACTGTAGGAACAGTGCAAGGAAAGTTGTAATGCTAACTTTGTATTATAGTTTGGGTAAGGAGAAGCTTTTATGAAAGAAAATATGGAAGTAGTGAAACTCAAATAAATCTCAGACGCGTATCTAATATTAGTCTGACATAAAACTCTTTACATACATATTGTGTTTACCTAACAGTTTTTTTAGCTTAGGTAACAGTTTCGCAAAATTTTGCGGTAGTAAAGTATGGTACAGCATACCTATCCAAACTGACTGACCTCCAGGAATTACTGATAGGTATGACACCACATCCGTTACGTGTAAAATCTTGTTCTGTCATCTTCTAAGTTATTTATAGAATCGCGTATAGCACCCGCCGCAAGAACATGTACATGCAGAAGATGCGGTTATTGTGACGCAACATGCAACCCAAACCTATACTCTGTTGCATTCTGCATCCAAGCCTGGATCTAGTTATTGCAGAATTACAATTAATTATTTTTACTCTCATCCTCTGAAAATTCAAAGCTTCATCCCCAACATACTAAAATGAAGTCATTCTGGTCCACCGAACAACAACAATTGACAACGAGCTCTTAACACTATTAGTGCTACAATTTCAGAGGATGTCGTTATGTGCGGTAATATCCGCATTTCAATGGTCAGTGAACGGGTTAAATTGCGTGGCAAGGTTACCGGTGGGATGCCTAGCAGTTTTGATATGCGCCGAGTATTTCGCATTGTTGTATTGTATTCATCAACTTGCAAATATTTTCGGGATGAATATGGATGGCTCCAACTGATGTTGCAGCGGGTTTTCGGTATTTTTAGGGTTTGCATAAGTATAATTTCTGTGAAAATGTGCGTAGGTAGGTATATCACAGCGCTGAAGACCAATAAAAAAATGGAAAGTAGAACGACAAATACATACTCAACATTATCATCATCATTTCAGCCGAAAGACGTCCACTGCTGGACATAGGCCTCCCCCAAATGGGGGGGTTTGCCATAATCGCCACGCTTGGCAGGCGGGTTGGCGATCGCAGTATGGCGTTAAAATGCATAGAGAATGCTGCTGCCCATTCTCTAGTGAGTCCCTTAGTCGCCTTTTACGACACCCGTGCGAAGAAATGGGATGGTACTATTGTTTACGTCAGGCACCACACGGATTACTTAAATACATACTACATCACTGATATAGTATTATTATACTATCTTCTCTCTACTTTTATCCACTCCTATAGAGTAAACAGGCGTTTTGTTAATTACGACGTATGAGCCGTAGGTACAATCAGGGAAATTATTTATTTGTAAAGCTGACACACTACGTCACTTTGCGTGTTGTGTCAACTGTCAAAGAACGACAGTTGTGATTTAAATATATGGGCAGTTTGTGTTGGTAGTTAATTTGATAAACAATTAATTTATCTGATTTTACATACTTTGTAATTCATACTTACAAGTTAGTATATAATTATTATGAACGTGTCATTAGTAGTCACATGTTACCTGAAGCTCGTGTACAGTCGGCTAATGAGAAAATTTGTAATGCAGCCCACGTAACTGCTAATAAAATAGAAGACATTTTTAGTACTCACATTAGGGTGGGTTTTAAGCTAATATTGTTAGAAAAAAGTCGGTTTGGTAGGTTAGTGAAATAATAATGATTACCTGACCATATCTTCGCAAATCCATATTTTTCTCTTTTTGATCTCACACACTGTTGTCTATATTTCTTTCTCATTTCTCCTTTCGCAGGTGTGCTGGTAGAAATTTCTTAAGAAATAAGCAGTACCTTTGTCCTCAAATTATAATTATGTCGTATATGTATGTATTTTACTGTTTGTACATAAATAATAAAATAAATAAATATATTTGTATTTAAATAAAAATGTGGTATGGTGTGGTGGAAATCGACTTGCTATTTTTAATCAACAGTGAAGACACATTGATTTTATTTGCGTTCCACAAACAACAACCACACATTTACGTATATATAAGTTCTGCGAACACTAGACCTCGCGAGTACAAACTTTTTTGCGGCATCTATTATACCACTAAAGTAAATTCTGAAAATTCTTTTCAGAATTCTCTACTTTTGTGATGAGAAGGTGGTCCCAAGTGGTCCATCAATCTCAACTTAGTGGTTAAATGGTAGAAATCTAAAAGTGAGCAATTTACTGTATTTTGAGGAGCTATTCTGCTCATTAAAATTAAAAAAGTAACCGTGGAGTTTCATGCCGGCTCTTCTCCATAGGTAACGACCAATTGGAACCGTGCACCTATCTTCTGACGTTTCGTAAGTGCCCTTGTAGGTTTATGTGAAATAAAATATTTTGAATTTGAATATTGCATTTTGAGTCACGCCGATGATCCTCATCAGATCGTCATCAAATATTTATGAGACTAACTTGAAGTTTCTACCTTTCAAATAAAAGAAGAACCATCGAAATCGAATCTCTAGGGCAGAGATATCCAGTAGCCCCCTTTTTTGCCCCTTTTTCGAGGAAGTACTCCTCCAATAAAAAATCCCCGATGACAAAAAAAAAAACTATAAAGTAAAACCTGTATATACCAAGTTTCGTCCAGACCGGTTGTAAAATAAGACCTGTAGAGGAGTACCAATATACTGACACCCGAAAGCAAATTTTGCCAGAGTTGAAGCAGAGCTTTAGAGCAGGCGCTTTGCTCTCTCGGTCAATAAATGTCTGCTTGTTGTTTATTAGAGTAGATTACAAGAATCTACTGTAATTAATAAAGGTATTGATTTTGCTCTGCAAACAGTGCGTGGGACATTCTAACCCAGACAGATTGATATTTAACGTGCGCTATGCTCAAATAAATCTCATATCGGTAAAAATACACAGCGTCCCTAAATATTTAACTCACAAAACCCACTTCACTAACAAACAACGCAAAGAAAACAACACAAACATCTAATTAGTAAGATCGAAATCCTCAGGCCCTCTTCTCTTTCCCAAAATGGCCGAAATAAGTCGAATACCGACCGCAACCAGCCCTAGTCGGGCGGTATTTTGTACCCACTCCGGGTTATTTTAGCGGAATTTGTGACCGGTAAATGTGACAGGATTTTAGTGCAGGCACGGGCATTTTCGGGTTAAACTTTCAACCAAAATGCCGCAATACCTCGTGATGTGTACTATAACGGGTTTTAGAAAGTGTTCGAGTTGGCATTTTTTTCTTTGACGATCTGGAATTACGCAAGGTGAGTTGTGGGGGTTTCTCTAAAAACATTATTCGGTAAAATAAATGTTTGTGATCATATTATTTTGACGTACATTTTATGTGTAGCAATAAATTCGACTACCTATAGCAAGGAAATACGGTAAGTAGTACCTGGATTATTTAGATAACATAAACAGCAAGGGACTTTGTATTGGACTTACATTGTTGAGAAATTGCTCCATTGTTTATTGCATCCACAAAATGTACAGTTACTCGTATAACTATTATTCCACAAGCGCTTTATTACAATACTTATACTAATGCTACAACAGTGTTATATTCCATGAGGCTCTCAGTTACGATCTCGACATAATGGCGTCGTGCGGTTAGGCTAACATTTGATTCACAGTACCGACATACAACTGTAAGTATGCGTAGCAAGAATTTCTATAATCTTACGAGCACTAATTCGACTTAAACTTATTAATGGTAAAAAATATAGCATGAAAGAATCATGCTATATTTTTTGCGTGGAATGAAATGTTTTTCATAACTACATTATTCATCATCATCATCATTTCAGGCGAAGGTCGTCCACTGCTGGACATAGGCATCCCCCAAGGACTGCCCCTTCCGCCGGTTCTGTGCTTCTCGCTTCTAGCCGATTCGTGCGGCCATTACCAGGTCATCGTTCTACCTTGTCGGGCCTTCCAACACTCCGGTTCCGGTATACGGTCGCCACTCGCCACACCTTTCGGACCCATCGCCTGTTCTGCGAGCAAAGTGCCCTGCCCACTGCGACTTAAGTTTGGCAATTCATCGGACTATGACGGTTAGCTAGGTTCTCTTTCTCTTCATTTCTGTTTCGATCACGTAGGGAAACTCCAAGCATAGCCCTATCCATTGCCCTTTGGGTGACTTTCAGCCTTCTAATGAGGCCCATTGTGAGCGAACACGTTTCAGTGCCATAGGTCATCACTGTCAACACACACTGGTCAAAAACTTTCGTCTTGAGACACTTTGGTACATTATTGCACTAACTTAAATACCAACCATCACTGGATATGAAATAAACGCCTAACCCAACAAAAGGAAGCAGTCACTCTATAAAAATGTAAAGTAACTCCACACTTCTAACTGAGAGACACTGTCTATACGATTACACGTCATAAAGTCGCTCTGACACCGTCATATGTGGAGCCCTCTAAGCTGGTACTACAATTTTATTGTCGGCACTCTCGGAGCGGTATTCTGAGCTACGCACACTGCTTTTTGACGACCTTATAAAATTTCATACAAAAATGTATTGAAATGTGGCTAGCGTTTCCTTTTTATGATGTAGTGGATTGGGGTGAAATCTGATGGGGCTCGATACACCCGGTACATTTATTTAATACTTTAAGCACACAAATGTACAGAGGCTTAATGCCGATGCGGATTTTATTGAACCAAAATGCAATAGACGACGTATATTTAATTACCTAATCCCGTAACTGTTCTTAAAGAGTCATAAAGAACCCTGTAAGAAAACGACACGTGTTTCACTTGTCAACGAGGCATCCTCAGGATGACGATTGACTTGTTGCGAACCCGGACCCGACGTGTCTACACGTCAAGCGTCGAGATCAGAGGGTCTGCTCTCGACGGATTCGCAACATGTCAATCGTCTATTGATTCATCATTCATCTATTGTATTTTATAATGGATTTTCGCATAGTCACGCCTGAGTCAATTAACTATCTTAATTGAAAAACTTAACATTACGCCTGTACTTCCCAAGGTGCATCTATAGTACACGGTACACCAACATTTCGCCAGTTATGTTTAAGTCTCATGTGTCCCGTTTTTGATTAATATGATATACATTCAGCCCCCTTGTTAATAGTTTGAATGAGAAGCCACTTCTTTAAGTTGAATTTATTAGACAGTCTCTCTGCATGAAAAAAAAACTCAATCGTATTAAGACATTTTTCAAAAAGGAATCTACTTTTTTTATTTTGATAAAGTGCAAAAATAATTGAAAAAGCAACGTAATTTAATAAAGTCAAGTTGAGTATCTTTGTGATTTAAAATTAAAAAGAAAATCCACTTCATTTTCATTGTAATAAATCCATAACAATTTCAGTTACGTAACTTGATTTATTTTATTTTATAAATTAGTGTCTGCTTACTAATCTCAAATATCAGACTTTTCAAGTTCAACATTATTACAAGTATTAGAACAATACTTATTTTTGCTGGAACTTTGATATAATTTCATAAAATAACAGTTTTATTAAATTAGAGACAATAGTGTTTTTATTTCTATGAAACAAAAGATTAGTTATCTTTCGTTACAAAGAAATAAAAAACTAATGGGTTACTGTGTATTAGGTTCTGATAATATGAAACTTTATTTTCAAAATCTAAGTTTTTATTTAGTGTAAGTAGGTAGTTCTTTTACTATCATTTTCAGTCGTTGATTTAATTGGCGACCTTTACAATAATTATAGTATAAAAAAGCCAAAAACCTTAGTACTTACAAACATTTTGACATGATTCATTCCCTACTCAGACTTAAACAAAGTTACAAAAGCAGTTGAAAACATTGTAGAAACGAAACAAGGTAGCGGAGTGGACATCAAAACTTTGTGGAGACTCTTCATACAGCAGATTTTCATACGACCCCACAATATGTCGAGTGCACTCGAGAATGTTCTACAATAGGGTCAAGTGTCAATAATACTAATTTTTGCGAGGGTCCTTGGATCTGGGGCAACGCTGCAGGCTACTTCATTATGATCCTCCTTTTGAACTTGCTGCCGATAAGTTTGACACTGCTTCAGCCCCCTTGTGTATGTTGCTTGTATGTGGTTTATAGTCCTTGGTTTATTATTGAAGTTTCTTATTGTTAGTTTTAAATGATTTAACGGAAAAAAAAGCGGGAGACGGAGTCTGTGCATGAACGTATGCACAGACTCCGCTCTGGCTTTATTTTGTAAAGGCAAGTGTTGTAGTCTTGATCCATACGGTGTAGAATCTCCACCAATAGTTATAATAATAATTACTCAGTGTCATTTATTTACCCAAAACATTCAACCAGAGAGGCTTAGACTCTTAATAAATTATATTAAACTCAATAACAGCATCAATTACACAGCGTTGCTAAACAAAAATATCGACCATGTCTATCAGAGGGCCCGATCCGATCCCATAATTGTACGAGTCGGGAACACGAGCGAATCAATTTGTCAAATTGCGACCAAATGTGGCCAATAAAGGGCGCCTGTGACGAGGTTTTGGACATGAAGGGGTATTCTGGGCTTCATGCCGTGATGCTATGATATTGGAAGGCGGTTTACTGAATTACAGGGATCAGGGGCGAAGATTTGTAAGACAGAATATGAAATAGTAAGAAAATGTTATTTTGGATCCAGATACCTAGAATGTTTATTTTGCTTCTTTCTTTTTTTTTCGTGTGGTTAGTGACTGGTGTCAGAGCTTTAAAGCCGCCCATGGGCCCTGACTCGGCTTCACATGCCGTCGAGAAATATCTCTCTATTTTGCTATTCATAGACCTCAACCAGATACCGGTAATCCTCTCAATATTTATTATGTCGGATTGCTACACTTTTTAAAACAAAACAATCATATTTTGAAAGACTTAAAAAAAAAATTGTTCTTATTCTTATTACGTTTTTGAAAGAAACACCAAAGAAAACCTGCCCCACCACCCAGAATAAGACCGCAAAGTATACAAGTAACATTCGGTGCTCCAATAAACTGACCAAAATTGGACAAGTTGTAACTTACACGATGGTTAAATGTTCCTTTATTGATAATCCTGGCAAAGGTTCTCTGGGGCATGCCGATTATAAATAGATGGATTTAATTGTCCAAGTTTCTGGATCCTTCGGTCGCTGGAACAGGACCTTGGTTCTGTAATCTAGTTTAATGGGCCACAGTTTCCTAAATGATGGTCCTGCTTGATCACTTGCGTTTGTATACGTAGGTTTATTTGTATTGATAGTTTGATGGATTAATTCTGTTCCCAATTATTTGTAAGGATGGGAATTTAACAATTAATTTGGACATGTTTTTGAATCATTCAATGAATGCATTTCATTGTATTTACGGCTTCAAACTATGCGTTTGTGTTTGGTGGTTTTGTGGTTGTTCCGTAAAATCTCTAACTCTGGTAATTTTAGCTGAATGCATAAAAAAACATTACACGCTAACAAAAGCTTACAAAAACGGCTACTATTTCTACACCATTGGGGTTTTAAAGCAAGAATAAGGGTGGGAGTAACATAAAACTCATCGCATGTTCGCTCGAGGCGCTATTTACATCGTTAAGTGGAATCGTAAGCGATACCATCACAATATAATCCAAATCGCCATCATTGTATCTGGTCCTAAGATGCTCAAATCCGCAGATTGGCGAAGAGTTAAATTTTATTACAGTCTACTAACGACCGCCCACCGCTGAGTATTAGCCGGTACTTCCCGTCTCAAACGGGGTGTGAATCCCGCGAGAGTGATTCCCGAATCCCCCCAATCCCGATGTCCGGGAACCGAAGCCCGGGGTCGGGTTTGGCGGAAAATCAGCGATAACGCCAGTTCACGGAGCGGGAAATTAAGTGATTCTTTGTGCTTATGATGTGCACGATGAAGTCGCGAAGTTAAATGAAGACGATGGATTGTTCATCCTTTTGTGGGATTCCTTTGTCGTTGTCACGTGCGTGTGACGAGTTATTATTTCTGGTTTATTCGTGTTTCTTTATCAGTTTTTCAGACATAGTTAGTTGTACATAAAGTATATTTGTCATTTTAATTTTATTTACATTAAACTATCTGCTAATTTTAGGGATATTATATTCTTAGTGTTAATTATTTCTTGTGTTTTTAACAAACTTCGAAGCACTAAACACAAGTTAGTAGTCTAAATACGCTGTAAGCTGTGCTCGTATTATAAGAGTTTATTTTTAAAGAACCTAGGTACTTAGATTATTTTATAAAGTTCCTTTTTCGCAACGTTTTCCTAGTTCATCGTCGAGTTTATTTAACTGAAATCATTTGATAATATTTTATGAGAATTTCCGCATAAAAGGCATGAATACAGATTTATATTCCGAGTATCGTTCGCCTTTCGATAATATTAATTTTAACAGCCAGCTCTGGTCGGATATTTTTCTAATAACGAGTATTATAAAGGCAGATTTCTGCCATGGCGACCAGAGACTGAGTGAAGAGAGATTTACTCTGATCTGCTTTCCATTTCCATGATTGAACTTGAAAGTGAAATATTAATCATGAACACAAGAAGAAAGAGAGAAAGGTATTGCTAACCTTTGCATAATGCCAAAGTATTATTATGCTAATAAAGGTTATGCGAAAACGATATGCCAAACAATATTATGCCTTACATTTTCTTTGCCAAGAGGAGGATTCCCTATTTTATATACCTACCCTGTTTATCATTTTGGAAAGAATTGCCACTTTCATTGCCGACAAACTGATGTGGAATTTGGCAAATACTGTTACAGTTACTGTTACTGTGTACAACAACACAATAAACAAAATACCCATGAAAGAGTGGTCATCATGGAGACCATGTCCAGTTGACTTTTATTAAACCAATAAAAATATTGTGTGAATTCTGATGTTGAAGTAAGCTACATATTATATAACCCCACTCAAATTAAAGTAAGCCAATTTCAATAATAGTACCCAAAGGGGCAAGTCAAGTTCCCAACCAAACGAAAGTTTAATTACTACTATGCGACGTGTGTGACTATTTTGATTTTAAATATAAAATCCTCTTGCTAATCATCTACAAATTCTAACACTCTCAGTACTCGCTCCATTAGCTCTACATATATGTACAGATCGATACAGCTGTAGAGTCGCAGAGAGCTCGATCAATTAGCAGCAGAGTACCGGCTCTTATTGCGTTATCCCACAGGACGGCGCCACCGCGATCCGTCTCTACAAAACTAATTTGTCGTATTACAGACTCTATGATAATGTAATCTGTTGTTTGTCTTTGCGTATGTAGTAGGAGTGGTTTTAATAGGGGGTTAATAGCTTTCTTTGTTTTAAGTTACTTGAGATATGGATTTTGTTTCTCTAGTATTATACTAGCAATCCGCTCCTGTTTCGCACGGTTTTTACGACTTGACAAAAAGTCGAGATTTTCTTATTATTATATCACCATCTACCTAGCCTTTTGCCAACTATGTTGGGGTGGGGTCGGCTTCCTGTCTAACCGGATGCAGCTGAATACCAGTATTTTACATGGAGCGATAGCCTATCTGACCTCCACAACCCAGTTACTGGGTAACACGATACCTCTTGGTAAGACTGGTTGTCAAACTTTTGGCCATCTAACTACCCGTAACGACTGCCAAAGCTCTGCAAATTACAGCCGGTAATAATATAATATTTGTGTAATAATATAATTAATGTATTTTATTTATTATCACTTTAACTTCTATTAAATTCTCAAAATTATGATGAAAACCGCATCAAAACCCGTTTCGTAGTCTAGAAGAACAACGAGGTCATGAATATAGTTAAAGAAGCTCTTTCGGACCGAAATTCTTGAAAGATTTGGTCAATTTCGTCACTATAATTTCGTGTCGATCGTTCTTGTTCGATGTTAATCATAATTTAAAAAAATGTTGATTGTTACTTAATTTGTTTTTTAATTTATGTTTAATTTAAAGAATTAATTTTATTCTTTTTGCTGTGTCCTATAGGGTCCGTATTTGTACCTTTGCTTTAAGTTATTGTAACACCTTTATACCTACATTATGGAATGCAAATAAAGATATGAATAAGACATGGATACATTGATATTTAATAGTGATGCAGTTGAGCGATACTTTGAGTATTCATTTGGTCTAGAATGTTTGTCCTATAATGTATTCAGACAGCCCATAATGCAATGGTCAAAGATAGAAGAATGAAACCGTTTTTTATGCGAAACAAATACAAAAACAAACTAAACATTTATCGTTCAAAAGGTTAGCCAGGTTTTGTTCTGAAATCTGGGACTGGGTTAGACCTGAATGGTGCCGCCCAGATTCATATTAAATTACGATACTCAGGTCTTTTTCAACCTGAAAAAAAACGCAATTTCTCAATTTGATTTTTTTCTGTGGGATAGATAAATCGTTCTTTTTATTGCACACAAAGAAATGACACAACACTCAAAAGTACAAATTACATGACTATTAAGAAAATAACTACAAGGTGCCAAAATACTAAAACAGCATATTTTGTAGACACTAGATATATCTACATTTTTGTTGTATCATATTTAGATAAATACCCATCAAGTCTGTAGAGTTTCGCTACGTAATTTCATTTGACCCTGTTTACTTTAGAAACATTGCTTAGAACTCTAAATTCCCATTTGTATTAAGGATTTCCTAGAAATTACTGCTGACGTTGCATATGCCACTTAATTTCAAGAATTAGTCTGAAGCAAAGCATTTCATAAGAGCTCGTCGCTTCCTCGAACAACAGATTTATTCGGTGTAAGTACTCGCAGATTTGAGTGGCAACGCAATTATGTGCTGAGTATGAGTTGCAGCTATGTCTATGTTTGGGACATCATCTTTTAATTATAACATGAACCTTATTCACTCGTTATCTTAATCAAGTAGATATTTTTAGGGTTCCGTAGTAAACAAGGAACCCTTATAGTTTCGTTGAGAGTGTGTGAAAATCATTAGTCAATACAAGAATCCGTTTGCGAAATATTAGGCCTTAAAGTGCAAATTTTTGTTAGAGTCAAGTGTCCTCCCCCTGCCAGCTAAATGGTTGTACTTGGATTTGTGAAAAAATTAACAGTAGTCGTATATATAACGAAATTAAAAGGAAATCTATCAGAGCTTTTTTTTTTTGATTTTACAGGTTAACGACTACCTAATAATCGACCAACTTAAAGTGCAGTTTGGAAAACATGATCTCCCATACATTCCGTATGGGAGAAAAAGTTTTTCAACTACAATGTTAAGTTTGTTCTTGGGATAAATTCATCCCAACTAAGGAACCCTTCATGGTGCGTGGTCCGACACGCACTTGGCCGGTTTTTTTCTTTCGTTAAATTGTTTTTTTAGATTAAAATGCAGCTGACTTGTGTTTAGCTCTGAGCAAATCGAAGATGCACAACAAATCAAGACAAAGTGTAGTTTATCAACATATTGAAACTCAAGATAACAACGGATTCTATTGAGTTTATGTTAAAACTAAATTAATTCATATTTATAAGCCGACTTAAAAAAAAACAAATGTTTAAAAAAAAAAGTCATCGATATTTTCGTCGATTGAGGACCAATTTTGAAAATTCTTTTTTTTATTTTGTTAGTATGTTGCGCGGTAGTCTCATATTTGCTTGGATAGTTTTTGAGTTAGCTTCGATAATACGTAGGTATTTAATCCACTTTGTGTATCTTGATGATGTTATATAGTTCATATCACTGTTGTTTACATAGCAAGTAGTGGTATAGTGGTATACAAATTGGTGTAGGGTAAGTACCATAACCAAAATGTGAAAAAAAAAAAAACTTTTTGTACAAAAAAAAAGCGACAGCCTATTTTTTGGAAGTCGGTTGTTCTTATTATTGTCAACTACATTAAAAACGTGGCAAGTGACAGAATATGCATAGTTACGGTAAGTCGACCTCGTGCTTTATCACCCTAAGTTGGATGTCACTCGCACGTTAAAAAACGACAAGGTATATTTGTCAAAAGTGATAAGCAATTACGAGGTCGACTATAAAACAAAAGTTGTGCTCAACAAAGACACCACCCAATCACCAACATCTACAATATGTTATTCTTTCTCCAGTTCCAATAAAACACGTACGTTACACGTTGACGTAGTATGTATATCACAATCACGCTGGTCCCTAGACGGCAATGCTCCGTTCTGTCGGTAACGAAGTAACGTCACGTAGAAAATTAGGTCAGCCGCGGGCGCCGCTTTGACGAATATGTAGTGTTTAGCTTTAGCTTCGTCCTTTTGCAACGATGTCCGCTGTTAGACTTCCTTTGAGGAGGATCAGGACTTTCTTCTTGCAATCACTAGAGGTTATTTATTTTTATTCTGTTGGTAGTCTATTTAATTTATTTGTGTAAGTATTGTGCTTGTTCTTGATAATCTATTGCATCTAGATTGCCGCGTTGGTCTAGTGGTTGCAAGCCCCACTGCTGAGCATGAGGTCCTGGGTTCGATTCCCAGGTCAGGCAGTGTTATTAGGTTGTCCCATCTGAAATTTCTCAGTAGCAGCCTGGAGTCTGGATTTAATGCCCGGTTGATGGCAACTCTGAACTACTCTTTTTGAAAAACACAAATATTATATCGTCAATAAACTAGAATTGAAGCCTAACAATGAACAGATCGTATTAAATATAATAAGCCGAAGTAACGTTTGAGACTTTTTAAAATCTCATTTAACAATTCAGTGCTAAGCAAGCAAGCCTTATCGAATCCGAACTAAAGTAAACATTGATGCATTTAACACCATAAGAAAAAAACGTTTAAAAGCCCATTGTTCATAGTAACCCATTCAACATATCCAAGCTAACTTGTCCCAACATACAATAAATTGATGTTTGCTTTGAAAGCGATCCCACCGTGCATTATCTACCACAGTCGGGTGAGCTGGTTGAGCTATGAAAAATAACTCAAACAACAGTAGTCGGTCAGCGGTCGTGTTTTACACCGCGGTTACACAAATATTCACGTTCCGTGCCCACTGTATCAGAAAGTCATACGTTAGGTTGTTCGGTGTATGAGCGGAAGCGGCTTTGAATACATTATTATTTTTGTTTGAAAATCTGTGAACCAAAAGTTTTTTTTTAATGTATCAAATATTTCTTCGAGCAAGACACTTCAGTATAAAGCAGTTTGTCACTATAAAATCTGAATAAATATACATTAATGAATGATTTAATTAATAAATGGATGAACTTAAGAATGAGTTATATTTATTCATACTTAGGACGGTCTCCCATTCAGAGATTTCTATTCAAACGCTTCTTCAGCCGGGCTGACCGCGTATTTATTAGAACACCTGTCTTCATTCCTTGTATAAATACTTTAACTAAATCGCTCTCCGCTCCGCTTATACACCCCTCATAGCGCAGTAGCCAAACCATTCGTCCGTAAACCGATATGAGACGAAGTTTGAATTGCAAAACTAAGCGAGCCACGAACGCTGCATTTTATGCGGCCACCGAACGTCAATACACCACCCGTACCCGGGTAGCAACTCCTATTGTTTTGTTTGTAAGTTCGGTTATCGCAATCTCAGATCTAGAGAATAGCTGCCTTCAAACGCGATGTTTATTTATGATTTGTGCAGTCAACGGGAAAAGATAGGCTGCTTCTATTTTCCGTCGAACTGCTTGCTAGTTTCGTGGGATGATAGACGATATTTTTATTATACATTGTAACAGTGAATACATTTTTACGCCTCACCCTTAAGACCTAGGCCAAATATTTTTTGATATTCGGATAGCTCATGACCTAAAGAGGTGCCATAAGGAATATGAATTAAAAATATTGACTCCGTCAATATTCGCGGGTCAAGCTCGTTTAAGACAATTTTCCCAATTGACAACCATTTAAGTCCGCTAGGGAGCTAACATGGTCTCATGAGACGTTTAAATTGATAGCGTTTGAAAATAAAACAGGATAGCGAATTCATCTGTCTCGACATTTTGCTAAATAAATAAATTATTTATTGCCATAAACAGGTTACAGAAAAATTTGAGACCCTGGCCCCAGAGCTAAGTTAGAGTACCTGTATTGCCGGAGGCAAAAATGCATTATGTATTGTTCATAAATGTCGTGATGGTCCAGTTGAAAAGGCCTCACCCGCACGTGGTTTTGGGTTCAAGTACCAATGTGACTTTTTCAATTCATATGTATCTACTTTCTGAGTTTATATTAGGCATTATACTGATATCAATGAAGGAAAAATATCGAGAGGAAACCTGGACGTGTAGTCAAATATAAGTCTAAAATCGCCAACCCTTCTTCAGCAAGCGTGGTTATCAGTGCTCATGCCTTCTCTGTATGAGAAGAGGCCTTTGCCCTGCAGTAGGACAGTAATACGCTGGTATTATTATTGTTTCATAATTATGAGACAATCCAAGCTTTAAACTAAATATTATTTCTTCAAACGTCTTTGATAATAATTATTACTAACTGGGACTGCCCTAATCTACATCTAAAGCTTTTAATCTAACGCCACAATTAAAGGAAAATAACATCCGAAATAACAGCTACATCGTATTGTTTATTCAAACAAAAGCTGCTAAGAAGCTCATTTACAATTTTAATCGGTTCAGTCGGATAAACGAAAACTCTATTGAAATTTTAACGTTCATTTTAAACATTATCAAAGTGATTTATAGGGGTAAGAAATTATAATTTTATTTTATTTTTAGTTTATTCAAAAGGGACAACCAACAGTTACAATATAAAACATAGAAACGAGAAGTACACAAAACTTATAGACGGTATTGCAGCCCGATGTTCACAGATTAGCTGTAGCATAACAGTGAAAATAATCGCTAGGGTTACAAATACAAGTTTATTCCTATTTTTAAATATCCTTATAGTTATACAAGGTGTAATAACGGAAAACCTGCAAAGGAGTCATTGTATCATCTTTATGCACAATTTGTATCATGGGACCAACTCTAAAATTGTGAAAAAAAAAACTGCTTTTTCACATATTTTGTCCATTTTGTTTATGCGAACTACGTATAATACGAGTAGTTATAATAATTTATGTGAACACAGGTTTTTTTTCTCATAATAACAGTTGTTCATAATGATGAGTACATTGAGCTATTTTCAGGTTTTCAGTTATTTCATTTAAACCTTGTATTTATAACGAGTTTTTTTTTACCTGCATCCCTCAAGGTTTCATACTGAGCCCCAAGATCATGTTTGTTTAAATGATAGTCATAGTGAATGAATCAATCTGCCTAGCCTTTTCCCAACTATGTTGGCATCGGCTTCTAGTCGAACCAGATGCAGCTGGACCAGTATTTTGCATGGAGCGACTGCCTCTCTGACCTCCACAACCCAGTCTCCCAACTGGGTAAGACAGATTGTCAGACTTTCGGGCTTCTGACAACTGGTAATGACTGTCAAAGATCCACGAATGACAGCCGGGGCCAACGGCTTAACATGCTTTCCGAGGCACGGAGGAGTCTCGGTATGTAAAGGTGGTCACCCATCCACGGACCAACCCCAGCAAGCGTAGCTTAACCTGATAAATCGGCCCGTGCGGCTGTTATTACTTAGCCACGAACTTCTCATATAATAGTCGTAGATATTCATTTTTATTTATCTCAACATCATATTTACAAGGTACTGTTTGATAAAATGTAACATCTTAAATAGAGACAGCTGTCTGAGGTAGGAGGGTACTGAGTTACAGATCACCCGGCTCTCTTAGATAGGACATGTTAATTTACAAATAATAATATATATAATTATAATGTTACAGCAGTTTGTAATATTTTTTCATGCGTATCCTGTTTGTGTAAAGCAAATAGTTATTTGAAAAAGTTGAAATAAAATATAACATTGAAATGTTTAATCTAATTATTGAACCAATAAACAGGACTTCCTTTGACGTCGTTTTATAAGTAAAACGTATCAAACCCTTCGGATGATAACGGTACTTTTATTTGGAAGGCAACATTTAAAGAACGAGGAAAATCCTATATGATTTATGTCTTGCTGACTTCTCCTGCAAGTATTGTTTATTGTTCCCAAGATTATTATCAGTTGATATTTTTTGTCGATAAAAAACTTTAGCAATTTGTATTTCTGTACTTCTAAAATATTGTGTAACTTGACTAACCAATGATATAATATAATTATGACACAGTTCTAGTTTATTCAGTATAATGCCAGTAAGTTTTGGAAACTTCGATGTTATTCTCCACCATTAGAAACTTTACATGATTAGGCCTGAATTCCTCCTACGCTATGACATCCCTGACCCGACCATAATACCCTTCCAATAAGCGAACAAAACTATGATCACATTACTAATGCTGACAAAACTAACCAACACAATAACGCCACATATAATAGTTCGGAAATTACAAGTGTCGAAGCAACTTGGCCCATAATCAATCACACTTGCTGAGATGTTTGCTCCACGCCCTTCGATACCTACACAGGCCACACGTGAACAAAGGAAATAGAACCCTATGAACTAAGTAATATGATTGTTTTCTTAATGGCGATTATGCTAAAAGAGCGTGACAAAGATTTTGAACTTTATAACATGGATTATTGTTATTGTGTTGTTGACAGCCAGTTTACTGAAAGTTGGTGGGACGTATATATTTTGAAAAGAATAATAATTTTGTATATGAACTTAGTGATATTTTTTTGTAACATGATAATATCATAATAAATAATATTATAAAAGCAATAATGTTATTAATAAAAAAACATATTATTCGTATAAAATTTTGCCTGAAAATGATTTTAATTTTAGATGAGCTACATCCATCCCTATTTCCTGGGAATTCAAGAAGGTATCACAAGTAATATGATTATTTCGAATCAACTGTGAGAATATATGAGTGGTTTTGGCGTTACGTAAATAACCTGTCCTGCTCCTCTCTGTCAGGAAATTTTGACGTTGACATCGCTTTCTGATTATACGTGTCTCTCTAAGAACAAAATATACGAAGAACTTCCCAACCTTCAGTAGACAGGCTGGAATATCAATTTGGACCTGTCTCATATTTATTTCACTACGTGACAGCCAGCGATATAGAATAAATTGGGGCAAAACTCAAGAAATTATTTATTAGATATTATTATACAATAGAAACATACTCGAACAAGCCAATTATCCATAACATTCTATCAAAAATCTATTAACACATTTCATCTACGGGATTACTCACATTTTTCACTCAGAACAAATATTTGATATTAAATTAACGAAGAGAATGTCGTCCAAATTTTTGGCGTTAATAAACTTATTAAGCTGAACTCTTGATTGATCAGCGTTCCAGATTCTCTACGAGGGCAGCAGAAGGGGGGGTTCAAACAAATCCTTGTAACAAGTAATTTATTCGCATTAAGATCAGGATCTTTGCCGTAAACAACGATCAATGTCGCCAGTCTTTGTTTTAAATTATTTATATCGCGAGAGAACAGAGTGATGAATAGGAGCTGGATTTGAAAGGAGCCCGTGTTATCAGAACCATTTATAGCTGACGACAGATCGTTTGAATTGAAGGCGGATAAGGCGGTAGAGTAATGAAGACATGAGGTAATTAGATGGCGTCCATTTACCCTTTGCTCTTTACGTAAGCCGGGGTAAGCCGTATCCTCCTTTTGTTTCCATGGCGACAAGAACCTCATAATGCCTTTCATAGTTATGTCTAAGGTCAAATTATGCAAATATATTTTACTTTCATAAGAAAATAAATTGCGAGAAAGTAGATTAGAAAAGCCTGAAAAAATATTTTTACAATTCTCGCCTTCGGAACGAGTGCCGCTCTCGAGTCGAGATCCCTAATCATTGGACCGTTGAAGCTTTAGAATAATCTTGAAAGATACTCTTTATCCCTAGTTTCTATTGCTCTAAAGATTTCTAAGTAATACTGGCGAGAGAAATTTAAACCAAACAATACTTTAAAGTCTCTCAATTCGTAAACACGATTATATAAACAGACAGTAAGTATGCGGAATTTAGCAAACTCTAGACGCTTCATTAACTTTTATAATCCACATTCTAAAAAGCGTACACGAACCACCTCTTAGCTGGCTAGCTTCGAGGAATACACAAGTTGGATAGTTAAGTAAATTCTGCAGTAACACAATCCGTAAGGTTGAAAAGATAGGCTTCTGAAAGACGGCGAGAGGTTGATTTGAAATGCTAATGTAGTCTCGCAAATTCCATTCGAGATTACGAAGCTAAGACTCTTTTAGTTAATAGTAACAGTGGCTGTAACAGGCTCGCCGTCGACAATGGCCTGCATTGAGAATAAATAAAGGAATAAGGATTTCTGAATTTCGGGATTTTCGGCGAAAACCTTGGGATTCAGGAATGGACTCATTATAAGTTTGTGCATTGGGATTCTCGCTCTCGGTTTTATTTTTAGGTATTTGTTAAAAACACCTTTAAGTGGTTGAAAAAAATGGGTTTCTATCAAAAAAGAAACCACGGCAGAATCTAAAGTTTTTTTCTTCTTGCTATGTTTTATTACTATTAGTATATATTAGAAATTGAAATTTTGGAAGGAGTAAAACACAGGAAAAAAACTGTCGAACCCTCAACATCCCGAAATATAGTAGAAAATGTTTTTTTCACGATAATCTTCAAAAAACATTAAATGTAAATAAATATAATGCCTACATCAAAACCAAAATTCAAGCATCAAAACGTAGATCAAACCGCTCGAAGCCTTAAAACAAAATAAATAGCAACCTGCTTGAACAAATCTATTACTGCGACATTACTCAAACAAATTCGATAGGCAAGAAAGGTTCGCGTGACGTAGCCCCGCGAGAGATTTCACCGAAAACATAATTAAGAGTCGGCCAAGAGTTGGCAACTTTAATCGAATTACGAACCACCCGCCGGAAGATTAACTCGCCTCTTGCGGTTTAGGGCTACTATAGTACTACAGTCGGTAATCGGGGCGAACAACTCGGTACCAAAGAAGTGATTTTGTGATGAGTTTTGTTTCAGATTTTATTCGACGATTTTATAGAAAAAATTGAGCATTAGTTACAGTTTTTTTTTTTTTTTTTTTTTTTTTTTTTTTTAGAAAACGTTGCCCCACACTAAGAATTTCTTCTTGTATCGTGGGTGCGTTTACAAACATAGAAACTCACATACACTAACACCCAGACCCAGAACAACTAATTGCAGATCATACAAATATTTGTTCCGTGCGGGGATCGAACCCGCGACACATTGCGCAGCAGTCGATCGCTCAGCCACTGCGCCAACCGTGTCGTCAGTTTTATTGACGGGTTATTTATTATTATTTATCGGTTATTTTATGGGTTTAACTAACGTAGGAATTTTAATATGCTTGTTTGTTTTAATTGCTATTAGTATATGACTAAAGAATAGCATTACCCTATTTCTTCCCATGGGTGTCGTAAGAGGCGGCTAAGGGACTCACTAGAGAATGGGCAGCAGCGTTCTCTATGTATTTTTAACACCATACTGCGATCGCCAACCCGCCTGCCAGTCGTGGCGATTATGGCTTAAAAATTACAAGGACCTTCAAGAAATGGCCCCTAATGATTTAGTGAAGGCCGCAGGAATCTTCTGGATGTGGAAAGCACAGAACCGGTCGAAGTAGCGGTGCCTGGGGGATGCCTATGTCCAGCAGTGGAGGTCTTGCGGCTGAAATAATGAGTATGTCCAGAACTTGTTATAACTTTGGTGCAATCTTGTTTACCTATTCATGAAAAGACAGATTTTGTATAGGATTTTTACCACAGAGTAAAGTACTCCATACATAATTATAGAGGTAGAAGTACATATAAATGAACAACGACGTGCTTATAGAAATAGGAAAACAACCAAATGTTAGTAACCTCTCGAGGTCACATGAAGGGCATTAGTTTGTACACTCTAGTTCATTTGGAGTGACATCCTACAAGTGTTTCACTTACACCGCTGAGTGGTATCCATCAGGTGGGACATTAGATATGTATGATGATGAGTATAATTTAGTAGGTATGGGTATTAAATGTTTGTAGGTATTCCTTATTTCCTGCATCGCTTCTGTATTTACCGTGACGTGGGTCACGGTAAATACAGAACCGATGCATGTATGCATCAGGTATGTCTGAGACTTTGATTTTTGAATGCTTGTGTTCTTTTATTATTCTATAAGCAGTATCAATTTGTTTAGCGGTATCGTGTTGTCCAGATTAAAATTAAGGATTTCAGCTACACCCAGGTCGACTGGAAGCCGAGTTGGGAGCAGGCTATTCAGATGATGATGAAGCTGTATCATTTTGTTTAAATTAGTTTCCATTTCATTTCCGAACAGTTAGTTTTCGTCAACACATCATATCGAGTAACAATGGTAATTTACTTTACGTAAATATTTATTTATTGGCGAATTCTCATTGGATCTTAATTTTTTATTGTGTAGTGATTCAATTTACTTCCATCAAATTAATGGTAGGTACAAACAATTTTACTTTACTTGAGTTTAGGTACCTCTTTTTTTATTTTTTATTATGGGACATCATCAAATGACTTCTCCCGCTCTGGGCGGAGCGAGAGGGCGTGTCAGACTTTTACTGACTAAAACCCACCCGTGTTCCGGGGCCGCGATATCTCTTTTGGACAAATCCGCAACCCCAGCAGGCATTGGTCCTTACGGACCCCGTCAGTTGTCAGACATCTGACATCTCTTTAAGGCGCGCGTGGAACATAACGCGCCGTCGACCCGGGCCTGGTCCTTATCGGACGGCGAGCTACCCATTGCTCACCGTCCGCAAGCCCGCGCCTACGGTGGCCGGAAGTCGGCTCGCGACTCCCGACGCCCGGGGCGTCTCCTGCGGTGACTAGGGGCGCGAGGGCGCGCATCTTGCATTTCCCTCGCGCGCTCCGCCTCCTCCTTCGCGAGCATAACTGCTTCGCAGAAGGAGGTGACGCCCTCCCATGCACTCTCGCTCCGAACCATGGCCTGAACCAGGGTCGGGCGCGAGAGATCGTCGCCGCCGATCGCCTCCGTGACGACATGGCGGTGCTCCGCCCAAGCCGGGCAGATCTCCACCGTATGCTCCACCGTGTCCTCCGGGCGATCCACACAGTGGTGACACCCGGGCGTTTCCTCCCGCCTTATACGGAACAGGAACCTCCCGAAACAGCCGTGTCCGGTGAGGACCTGCGTCAGGCGGAAAGTGAGGACGCCGTGGCGCCTCTCTAGCCACTCCTCAAAGAGGGGACTTATCGCCACAATTGTGGCGTGCCCAGAGTTTAGGTACCTAAGATCAAAATTTATCTTTTACGCAACGGAATAAATTGTTTGCGAAAGATGTAAAAGAATCTTCTTTAATGCTTTGTTACTGCTTTCAATGGGCTAACAATCTCCGCTCATTTGGAAAAATGATTATTTAAATCCATGAGATCGATTAGCTCTAGAATTTTCTATGGCGTAGAGAGTGATGAAGAGATTAATTTGAAAATGCCCAGCCCAGTCTTACAGTTAGATAATTTCAACCTTATTAAACTTTTAATATTTGGTATTGTAGTCAAAAGTGGTAAACCAATAAACGAGGTTGATTATACACAAAGCGACTCAAATTCGTCAATCGACATCTAATCTTGTCCATTGCCGAATTTGAGTCACATCGTGTCGGCACAGTATATATTTAATTTTATATTGTGGTGTCGGTATGTTTCATCCAAAATCTTTTCGGACGAAAGTTTTTCTTGCCGCTATTGAAAATACCGAAAACTTGAACGTTATCTTGATATGCGATATTTTAAAAACAATTTGCGAGTGTAATAATGAACAGATACAAGGCAAACTTTCCCGGAATAATAAATTAACGAACTTTTTGAACGAAATATGTGCGAGGGTTTTTGTTAGCTTGGACGGGGTAAAAATTTCGCTATCAGCTATTAATATTCTTTAAGTTTTTTGGTTCAGTAAGTCGAGGTTTTACGCACGTGAAATATGGGACGAGGCTATTTAGTGCCTCATGTTCAACATAATGTGAAGTTAAAAGTATTTTGGTTCTTAGATAATTTATGATAGGTTATTTTTGATAAATGTATTTTTCTGCTTTCTTTTTTAAATGTTTGTGCTTTTTTGTTATGTTCAAATAACTATAATGTACAGGAAATCGATAGATTATTTATTGTGTTTGCCAGAATCTACGCAAAGTAAACAGCAATAGGTACTTGTGCCCAATCCCCTACGAGGCACATGTCACGTCATTAATCTATGACAGTCCGCCAAACTCCAATTCATATCGATTGGTTCTTCTATTAGTTGGGTGGCCACAAAACTTGGGACCAATCAATCATACATAATCCAATATTTGTCCAACGTGTTCGACGTGGTGAGCCCCTAATTGTGGCGTGATTAATGACCCATGTTCGCCGTTTGTCGACACTTGTTTGTGCAAATGTTTGGCATATTTGTGCTTAGTTGTTATTAGTAAAAGTGGACGGAACTGTTGATTGTATTCAATGATTTGATGTTGGTTTAGTTGAATTATTTAGACTTTGGAACTTATTATTTCATTTTATGAATATGTATCTAAATGAAAAACACTGGTATCCATTTTTTTGGGTCCCGTACCTCAAAAGAAAAAGCGGAACCCCTATTCCCACTCGTGAATCTGTCTGTCTGGCTGTCTGTCTGTCAGTCCGTCTGTCACAGCCAATTTGCTCCGAATCTAATGGACCGATTAATAAATAAAAGTATTTCTGTGACCCAAACACAGACATGTAACGTAAATAAATGAATTTTGAATATGGGGGTCACTTTTGGGGGGCAAATAAGAAAATTTAAAGAAAAAGTTTTGCAAAATGTACTTTGTGACAAATCAAATGAAAGTGCTAGATATTTAAGAATATTCTCTGTACGAATGGTTCTTTACTCATAGATTACAGGAAAATCTATAGAAGTCTTAAAATAACATGGTAAATCTCCCAATATTGTGCGTAGATACTTAAATTTGGAGTTGGAATGTATGGAAGAACACGTTTTTCAACTACAATGTTAAGTTTGTTCTTGGGATAAATTCATCCCAACTACGGAACCCTTCATTGTGCATAGTCCGACAAGCACTTGGCCGGATTTTTATTTTATATTGTATGTCAAATTCCTCAGAATCGTCGACTTATGATTTCGTTAAAATAAGTATTGATAAAACTAAAACTGTTTAAGATTTAACCTAGAATGTAGGCTTTAAAAACCTCTAGCTTCATACATTTGGTTTAACACAACCAGCCAAACCGAAAGCTCGCAATAAGGAAATAGTCTTACTTACAAAAAGTTATCCAAAACAATCACCACCCAGATAAAGAGGAAACACAAACAGACAGATAATGTGATTAACTCATAGAGCTTTTAATTCGCCCCACAACTGAATTAAGGAAGGCATTAGCAATTCAGATTAGAGACGGTACATACGCGAACATTCTTAGGGAAGTTATGACGCGTTAGTTCCGTTTGTTTTCTCAAACTAAGTCGTTGTAAGTTTAGGTGAATATTCGGGCCCATGCGGATTTTAGGGTAGTTAATAGAATTTTGAGCGATGTGGTCCCGGCTTACGCGTGTCGGCCTCAAGGTTATGGGGTGGTTGTTCTTTACAAAAGGAGAAGTCTTTTTCTTCCGTAGAGTTATAGGCTTTTATGGAATTGTTTAAGATTGGAATCCGGTTTACCTACTACATTTAATAACCTAACTAATATACAAATGTCGCATCATCAATACATAAAAGTTATGTATCCCGAACATTTCACTAAATCAATAAAAACAGCGTTCGACACACTTGTTAGGTATACAACTATTCCCCACGAGCTCCATGACATAACACATTCCCTTTATTTTACTCATTACTCCTAAGAGCAATCTCAGCAATAAAAATAACATCCATCCTTTGTTCCAGGTTACGCTGCAGCCGCTGCCACATAAATCACGAGCATTTAAAATAAAAACAAACGCATTCATCCCAAAGTGCGCCAAGAATTAAAAAACGAAATAGGGAAGGAACAAGGACGGACGCTCATCGTTCTTGCGCGGACTATCGTTTACCCAGCTATCCGGAGCACTCATGAATATGACATCAGCGGTCGTAGCTGACCCACGATGTTGATTTATGCGGCGTCGGTGATCCATCACACGGGCTACGGATAACTGAACGTACAAACAGACAGGGCACACTTTTGCTCGAAACGACGGCCCGTAACAACCTTTTGTGCATCGAACTGAGATTGTTTGCCAATTGAGTATGCATGAAGTTTCCACCGATATATTGAATCGATGAGATTTTCTGTCGGCTGAGACTTAGTTTGTTTGAGTTTTATTTCAGTTTTGTTAGTAAAGTGGGTTAATGTATTCCAAAGAGTTCTTTAAGTATTAGGTATCTGTCTGCTATTCGATTTAGAACAGAACTACTTTGTTAGAACTATATATACAATATAAATAAAAAACAACCAGAATTTCGTTTCAAATGTCACCAATATTCAACTCAACTTTAAAAAAATGTTTGCCATCAAATATTCAAATAATAATATTCAACAAGGGCTCTCGGAATGTAAACTAAAACTAGAAAAATAAAACCAGCAAAAAAGTAAAAAACAGTGTGTGAAAATGCGTCGACGCCCGTTACCGCCGGTTCGCGAAGAAGTGTCAAACTCGAAGTCATGGCGGACATTATGCGAAAGTGAGTGGGCGGTGTACACGCTCGTTGCGTCAGTTGGGGCTCTGACGTACGCGAATAGTTTGAATGGCGAGTTCGTGCATGACGACATCCCTGCGATCGTGTCCAATAGTGACGTGAATGGTGGTAGCTATGTGCTACAAGTGTTCAGGAACGATTTCTGGGGAACCCCGATGTCGGATCATAATAGTCACAAGTCGTATCGGCCGCTGACGACGCTGTCTTTTCGGTGAGTGTTAGCTTTTACTTTATATTTACCTTCTAGGCTAAAACGATGACCTACAGTACTAACCATGTGTTTGTTTGCCGATCAATATTGTCACATCAATTATTTATTGAGCCCGCTAACCACTAGTGTTCACTTTTCTCTTCATGTCAGTTATATATTTTTTAATATTGAAATTCTTCGATGAATTATTATTCAGTAGCATTCAAATAACTGATACGAAAGTAATTGTGAACGCAGGAATTCCAGTTCAACTCCATGATTGCAACTTAATGGAATATAAAGATTTTTATTCAGTTATTACTTTTAACGAATGGCTCACAATGACTGAGAATCATCTGAAAACTCAAACCGTCATTAAACTTGAATCTTTTTCCATTGAAATTCAATCTTCATTTAAGCTTTTCCTCCTCCGAGAGTTATTCGACAATTTATCCCTTTATTTGTGTGCGAGTAAAATCGTTGTGGTGTCATCAAGGCCCGTGTCGGTTACTTGCACAGTTAACCCGCTGGTTAACCCGGCCGTGACAGCCGCCCGCGGTTAGTCGGTTGCACGCTAGGCTACAGTTTGTTGTATGCTAGTGATTTTGGTATTTCGTTTTTGTCTTTCACTCATTTTAATGCACATTATTCAAATTTTGAATACTACACTACTATCTTAGACTACCATAAAGGTTCCCACCTACAGTCAATGCTCTAAAGAGCAAATCGTCGAACAAAAGAGTACCTTAGTAGTCTCGAAGTATCTTTTTTTGAGATCAAGTGTTTGACCCAACTACGTAACAAAGAGTCTCTTTAAGTGATGTTCGAGACTATTACAGCTTCGCTACTTATTTTTAGCGCGTACAAACCTTGAACTAGTAATTGTAGATTTTAAATGATTAACAGTAAATTTTCAAAAAATTACTACCGCCAAGCCATACATCATACACTGTACATCCAACTACCAATTCAATTCACAATGATCAATTCTAATTTTGACGTTTAAAAGCGCCTGATTGAAATAAATGATTTGACTTTGACCTTGACACCCATCCTGCTACCACGATGGCGATGGAACGTTTCGTATTCCTACAACGAATTTCAACAGGATTGACATAACTAGCTCTATAGCTATTCAATAGCTTATGTAAGTCTAATACATTATCACTTTGTCTGCCCTCTGAGCATTCTTTTCTAGAAATTCTTGACATTTTAGTATGGATTGGCCAACGAAAGAATGCTGTCCCTGATAATATTAAAATAATTAGGGTATTTCGGGATAGTTGGTTATGCACGATTGGTCTGACATTAGTATTGCACCACGACATTAGAAGAAGATCTACATTACATCGTGTTTACATTTACTACTCATTTACCATTCTACAGTAACTAAACCTACATGATAGCTAGGTAGCACACTCTATTTAGCCATTTCACGCCTAATTTGTCACTAACCGATACTTGAAATTCAATATTGATTGCAGGATTAAGCGCTTTATTGTGTAATAAAGGATCGGACGGCTGACTTTGTTAAATATTTGGGTGTAAATGTCTCGTATATTACGATGAATTTTGGATAAAAGCATATTAGGTAGTCTGGGTGTGTAGGAATGGAAAATCCAAGTTGTTTAATACTTGTTTACGATTTGTATGTAATTTCATCATCGTCATCATCATTTCAGCCGAAAGACGTCCACTGCTGGACATAGGCCTCCCCCAAATGGGTTTGCCATAATCACCACGCTTGGTAGGTGGGTTGGCGATCGCAGTATGGCGTTAAAATGCATAGAGAACGCTGCTGCCCATTCTCTAGTAAGTCCCTTAGTCGCCTTTTACGACACCCACGGGAAGAAATGGGATGGTACTATTCTTTATTTCCGGCACCACATGGACAACGTACGTGATTTACTGGGTGCTTATTGGTACAGTCGTCATAAAGTCAGGTCTCAAATTGAATGGAAATGGTAACCTTATTGGTGACGTTCTTCAGAAAGATCAGGTACTCGCGACCGGCGTGCGTATACAGAGGAATTCCGTATTTGAGTAAAATGTCTGTCACATGAGTATGTAAGGATTGTCGCAGGTGGTGTTCTGTAGTTTCTGCTTATCCCCATGGGAAGAAGGCGTGAGTTTATGTGTCTCCCGGTTTTTTGAACTCTAATAATTGGCTATTTAACAGCACACCTTTGCCAATCTCGTTTAGGCATATAGCCGTGATGGCTCAAAAAAGGCCAGGTATGGCGTATACGTAAGTAAGGAAAGATTTACGAGCGTAGAGGCGAAAGGGTTGGTTGGTTACTCTCGTAGCACGTAGCCGCGTAGCTACTGTCGTAGCACTCGTAGACACGTGGCATTTCGTAGCAGTCGTTTCGTAGCGTTTGGATTTATGTTTTTGCTTCTTGATATATGTTGGGGCAATCTTGTTTTTTTTTTCGTATTCGGGTTTTTTCTATGTATGCGAAAAGTTATTTATAATTGTGTATATATATATTTTCAACACATAATTATAATTTCATGGAAATATTTCATCAAATTGTTTTTATTAAATAGCTGCAAAGATATTATTTCAAGTTAGTAAATTATTACATTCATTTACATCAAATCAGCCTCAACAAAAATGGCGATTCGTTCCCAGTCCCCACTGTTTTGACGCGTCGGTCATCTATCATAGCATCATTTGGCGAATGCTCGTGAAGCCCCAGTTTTTGCCTTCGGATATTAATTATTGTTTCTAGTTAGTCACTGTTTACCGTTGGGCAAATTATAACCAAATATGTTTTATTAAAATATTTGTCTTGCTATTTTGGTAAAAGAGGAAAAAATGCTCGTACATTAACATTTATTATTAATTCTAGTTTTCCTTATTTCAAGTTACTTTTTTTTCCAATAACTCATCCCAACTTATTTATCCTAGCAAAAAAATTAAAATCACTTTACCCAAAAACTCTATATCAAAGAATGCCCTTAGAAAAACGCAAAAACCGAACGGTATTATAGTGGCACACACCAAAATATCTTTATCAGAGGAATTTCCATGCTACCCACATTTTTCCACAGGCGGAACGTTTGTTGTACATACAAAGGCAAAGCGACCCTCATGATAAGGACGGCATTTTGTTGTCAAATATTGTACTGAAAAGATGCGGTCAAATTATTATTTCTACTTTGAAGTCATTGGCATCTGGGTATTTTAGTTTAAGGAAGATTTATAGGATAACCTGAAGTACCAAGTCGTAGTGTAGTGGAATAACTTCAGTTTTATGCAGTCTCTGTATACTTAAAATTATGTGAAATTAGGGTACTAGCCCATTGCCTTTGTGACTAGAGGTGGATATGGAGTGATTTAAAACCCGACGTGTTACAATTTAGACGTATGCCTCACATCTGGGACAATTTAAATTGAGCTTGTTTAAGTGTTGTAAGGACAGCTTTATTATTATTTATTTTATGAAAAACCCTCATTTGAGTGTTCTTAAATTACCGTAGACTGACAACATTTTCGTTTTTCCTAAACATTTGCATTGGCTTTCCCATGGTGAGCATGATTCAGTTATAAAAAAAAAAAGAATTGCTTTAATAATTCTTTAATTACTTTAAGCCTAAATACATACGTAAAATCAATCACTATAAGAACATCTACATGTCCAAAGCCAAGAGCTAAACTAGAAAATAAGATCCGTAAATAACTAGATAACAAAGTAATTTATCTTATTGAGTCGGCACCCAATGTATCTACGTTTCGCCTATGTACTTACTTCTTTTCTCTTAGATGGGAAACGGTTCGAATGCTCGCTAAATAATGGTATTGGGAACGGCTATTTTATGTAAAGGTATATAAAGGTCGGAGATAGTTTGGGTGTAGACTGTCTTTAGGCCAGTCTTAGGAGATTACAAACATATAGTACGTACGTAATCATTATCGAGTTGATGGATTGTAACTGTCAGTATAATGACGTCATTTGTGTAAACGTGCACCTTGGGTAGACTTGGTGAGCATAAAGACTTCTGACAGCTTTCTTAATTCCTCATTGAGATAAATTCAGGTAGACGATAAAGTTAAGGTCTCATTTAAACGAAAACTCTACCAAATACCTTAGATATTCTTGTGATAGATTATCTTAGAGATACAAAAGTTTTTAGTCTGCTCATGAAGATTAACTAAGATAATTTGGTAATTATGAGTATTTCTGCCGATAATTTGGTGGAAATTCCTTCATAAAACATCAAAAAATAAATCAATACAACACAAAATCCTATCAAATTACTGCCAATTCTTCCAACAGCTCCAACAGACCAACATTGAAGTCTAAATAAAACATTGTGTAACAGTGGAATCCTGTAAATAAATCACGTCTCGCCTTAAAAGCGCCGTCATACCTCCGACGTTACTATATTCGCATCGCAAGCCGGAGAGGCTTGCGATGCGAATACCATTTAGACTGGCAAGGTAATGAAGGATAGACACGCGAATTTGAATCGATTCAATTATTTTTTTGTTGCTTTCGGAACATTTTCGGTTGTAGCTAATTATTTTGTAGAAGTTAAAGCGTTCTTCATCTTTGTTGTTCGATGGTCCTGTTAAATTTTATTAGCCCAATACGATTCGTCACTACCATGCCGTCGTCGGTGACAGCACATAAGTCGCTAAAGAAGGTATCTTTATAAGAACGAAAACATGTTTAGGAATTCCTTTAAGTTTGAACTTTACTAAATACGACGGATCGTAATCGAGATCTTCCTATAACGTGTCATTCGTGATGATTGTGATGCTATTCAAGAAAGTTTGAACCTTAAAAATAAACAGTGTAGCCCTACCAGGGCTACTTTGTTGGTTGGTCTCGAAAAACCCCGGTTACGAATAAAGCTTTCAGACACACAAACTATTGTAACTGAAGTTGTAAATCCGGTGGCACCAGAATATCTAGGTATCATTGATTTTCGATGAACGTGCCTATTAACCGTCGTAATTAGAGGTATTGATCGTACTGTCTTTGGAGGAATGGGTACAGAATATGACAATATTAAAGACTTAGTAAGCATTATTGATTAAGAAACACACGCTTTAATGTTGAGATATACCAAATAACAAACGATTGTCACGACTTTTCACGACTGAATATTATATTAACAATACAAATTTTCTCCATTCATATTCCATACTTTTTATTTCTATCCTTTGACCATTTTCTATATTCAAGCCTTTGCGAACCGGATCTAGCCAAGTACGATTGTCTCCTCAAATATTATGTTCGATCTATGAAGGACGTAACGTGTGGTATGGATAGCATTGCTACGGCCTGGATTTCCATTTATCCGATATAGAAAGATCAGTCAATATCAAACCCATAAAGTAGAAGAATCACTTGAACTGTATCGAATATCAATATGAACTCTTTTTCCCACAGTGTGTTCGTACAGGCCTTTTCGATATCACACGAAAAAGGCATATTGTAACAGGAAAATAATTTAACACATCAAAACCTTGTCACATTCAATTCGGAACTTTGTCTCTTGGTCATAAGGTTGGTTGTTATACGACAGGGAGTTGTTAGATACATCAAATTTGCTACGGGATGAGAGGGTAATGGAACGTGTGATATGTAGATTTGTTGTGTTACACTTATTATTGTGAAGGTTTCCGCATTGTGCCTTTAATGGAGCAAAATCGATTCGTCTATCTCTCAATTTTCAAGGGTTAAAATATGTACTGTGGGTTTTGTGTGATCTTATCTTTTTTTTCGATCTCATCAAGATGAGAGGGTTATAATATTATCCTTTACCTGCACTCTATGCGTAGGTATTACAATAACCATTTTTTTAGATTGTTGAGAGACATTAGGTTGGCAACATCAGTCCGTAATTACCTATCGTCAATTGACAACATTACTATAATTTTAAAGTCTTAGGAAATAAAATAAAAAGTAACAGCCTCTTTAGGACGTTACCTTCTCGCATTAGACCATCTAATGGGCTATTTGCAACGAGCTTCGCAATTACTCCACCAAAACTCAATGAAAGCTTAAGTGTATCTATAATTGTCAACAAGGTGTACCCCATGGGAGCATACTTGGTCCTGTACCTTGTGATATCCCAACCGCTCCTTGCAGGGATCCGCTTCAAAATTGCGCATCAACGTTATGTATACAAGATGCTCTCACCTTTCCCACCATTATGGAGCTCAAAGAAGTTTCGCGGTGGGCTCACATTAGACACAAAGGAATTTACGACGGTTGTGTAATTTAATGACGAATATAACGACTTTACTCTTGAATGGGAGGTGCCTGAATTTGGGATGTTTGGTATTCATTTTTGGTGAAGTAATTAGGGTGTCGATTTTGCGAGCTAGTTGATGGTTTATATTGTTTAATAAAAGGAGATGGTTTAAAATCAAATTTAATTTTACAAAACGGAACAGTCACAAAACAATAAGTTCAGTGAAAATGCTGAATCGATATTTACAGTGCCTATTTTCCACCACTTATTTAGACCACTTACAGGCATTTTCAACGGCTAAGAACAGTTGTGCTTTATTAGTATTATGGCAACTCAGTAGATTTGAATATTAAATCTCCATTTCATTAAACTAAAAACAATCACAAATCTAAATACACAAAACCCGCAGCCATTCAAGCTTTAAGCACCCAATTCAGCCTCAAATCCTCCATAAACCTAAAAACTTGTTCTGTCTCTCGCAAACTTGGGACACGTACAGAACACGGAAAACCAGGTCACAGTGCTGAATCTAAAGACAATAGCTGGCGGAAACAGAGGCCGGCAAATGTGATAAACGACACAGAGATGAGTAGCTGAAAAATGCTTCGGTGTAAATTAAAAGGGGACCGGAATGATTGATGACGACTCCACTCAGGATTTCTGAGAGAAAAATATAATTTCGTGAATTGAATGAGTATTTATTATGGTTTCTTGTTCAAGGGTATTACTATGGGATTTGGTTGATGTTATTCTTGAGATGAATAATGATGTTTTGTTTAAGCATGATTAATGTTATGGGGAAGTGAGATATTGGTATGATTGAGTTATGAGATTGAACTTTTTTTAATGTATTTTTTTTTAAATGTAATAATAATTTTATTTATTTATTTCAAAAAAGTGTGGTACAGTCTGTTACAATAACTATAATTTTCAATTTACTGACTGACTGCTTAGGACTAGGTGCTGCTAAGGTGCAAACGTGTGCTAACTTATATTTACTTACTAAGTGTGTGAAGTGTATTCATTCGTCGTTTATGTTTCGTTCCAAGCGTATTGTCAAGCATCAATTTTACTCAAGCCAAAATCCACGAGCTAAGTACCAGCATTTCATTTAGAAATATATTTTCGTTCTTATTCATCATCCCGTCGTTTTGGAGCATTAAAGAAACTTAATTTCCTTATTTCGCCGCTAAGTACAAACGAAGAAAATAAAAGCCTGTTGATAAATTCTATTTACCTGTCACTTGCAAATCAGTACGGAACAGATGTGACATCTTCGTGTAATTTCATAAAATTTACCCAAATTAGACGTGAAAGTCATGTCATGTTCCTTTTCAAGGATGAAAGAAGGCATAATGGATACTCATTAGTGCCTTGAGTCTTGGCGTAAAGCGACTTAATGGACGCCAATGTTACTCTGTATTTTATAAAATATGATGTATCTTAAGCTTAATACAATGAGGAAAATAAAGATAGAGCAGTATGTTAATTGTATGCTTATAAAAATATAAATGAAAACATAATATCTACTGGTTAACAACAATTTTTGTCAAAAATATTCGGCATTTTTTATGTTTAATGGCTTAATGTTAGTAAGATAATCTTAGGATAAGTTATTTCGTTTGGAATAAGGCTTGTATGTTAAGGTCATTTCGTTGTTCTAGTACTGCTATTGGAGGTGGTTGGATGGTTTTGCATCTAGAAATTCAAAAGCCAAAAGGAATTCCCATAACCAACTCGAGGCATCTACATGGTGAAATTCCGCACTGAAACAGATGAAAGTAATTAAGTTATATTGCGCGCGACCGCGGGTCCAGATTGATGGCTGCTATCAAACTTGTTAATGATAGAAGATACGTGCTCAACTATTTGAGAGGGACGTTCAACTTTGTCACTTTACCAGCTGTATAGTTAATTGACGTCATTCTTTGATAGTTGATGGTAATGGGCAGTTGGTGGACTATACAATGACTGAAGATGGTGGTTAAATCGTTTTTGATAGTTACTTAATAGTCACACCACGACACATGTTTTGATCATCACTTTGCACTATAAAAATCTCTCACGGACGGGTAATATTTTGCTTTGTAATAAAAAATCAAAAGAGATGGAATTCCAAATCGACTCACTAGCTCACGAGTTTAAACTTTTAACTCTTTTGTCAATTCATTTCGTGCCGCGATGCATCCGCGCTTTCGTGAGCGCTGCGCTGTTTCTCTGCAAAAAATAATCGCGTGTGTGAATACTGCGATTATGCTGTATTGTCAGCTTAATGCCTGTGAGCACGAAAATGAGCAAAATATTTGCCAAAATTCAACTGAAGTTGGAGAAGATTATAGACACTTACTGCCCATTAGAAGTAAATAAATAAGATATAATGGCATAATTTCGTTAGTGTTTTTGTGTTCCTCGGTTTCGCGTTTTGCCCTCTAATTGAACTCTTCAAAGTACGAGACAAAGAGACCTCTCCGGAGGTTTTCCGACATTATCAGATTATCTGAGTAAAAAAAACATAACGTTTGCGTTATTTTCAGAAAAGTACTGCCTTTGTAATCAGAAAATTAAATAAAACACAGATTAGGAGCGCTTCAGTTCTTACATTTTTAATTGCGTTTGGCAAATTATGTTTGGAGAGGTCCAGTTTTCGGGCTTTGAACTCGGATTGAAGGGGTCTAAAGTGTTTGTGTTGCGTCTATTGTCTTTCTGTTTGAAGCTGCTCGGGTAAGTAATTGTCATTATGTTGAATGTTCTATAGGCCTTCAGCAAATAAATTCAGTGGCTAGTTTAAATTCATGGAAATTAGTGTCGACATATGTAAAGCTAAAATCAGTGGTTGCCAAATGCATTCACATTTTGCCTCAGTTTCAACACCGATTTCAAACGATAGTTTTGCCATTTCATTTGAATACTATTGACGTGATCTTCAACCGCATTTATCAAAAATTTCGCCGTGACACTTAATCTATTACGGTTGTTTCACATAAAAACCTCTTCATGATATTCTTATATGTAGTAAGTAACTTCAAATACCAAAAATCTGGAAAAGAAATTGTATTCACAAAATATAACAGTTAAAGCTAACTATCACATTCATCGCTATAACGCCTATCCATTCCAAGTAACACAAGAAATGCAGCACAAATTCTCAATCTCTGCATTCCAGCACGACAAACACCCCGTTGACAAAACAAAGCATCTCAAAGCGAACTCCTCATAATTACGATACAAAATGAAGTGTATCGCAGACTATTAGCCGGGAAATGAAATAAGGAAACCGTTCGCGTGATACGGGCTTATTACTGCACTGCAATATCCGCTGGTGAATAATTTAAGTTGGCAGCCCGATCCGAGGTTCGCTGTGCAAACATGGGGCCCGTACGGAGCTAGACTTTTAATATTGTAATTTGTTTGGTTATGGGTGAAAGAGAGGTGGATTAGATGTACATTATTCAGGTAAGATTTGGTTGGGGATAGAAAACTGTTAAGTAACGGTACCTTTATTCGAACGGTAGGAAGAACAGCAGATTTTTTGGTGTGCTATACTTGTATCCTTGGATTTAAAGACGCTTTGATTCTGTACCTAGTAGGAAGTTTCAGTTTGATGTTATTGTGGCTATTACATCAGAAATCTAGGAAATAATATTCCGATTCTTCTTACTAACACTGGGTCCAATGGTCCGTGTGCTTGCACACGTGCTTCAAAGCAACTCAAACAAGTAGGTATCCAAGCTCTGCTTATCTGAAAACAAATGGCGGCCCAAATAAGTAAACAAAGTAGAAGAAGAAGGCTCTTTCCACAATTATATCGTATAAAATATGATCGGTTGGTATTCCTTACGACGAACCATATTTCAACTGTTGTTTCTCCACATTTTTCTTTTTTGTCTGTATATATGCCTTGCGGGTCGAATTGTATCTTGTTACAAACAGTTGTTTGGCGAATGTCGTTGAAAAGTATTGTTATTACGGGAAACTCATACGCATTAGTCTTTGTTAATTTAAAATGGGAAATATTTAACTGATCCTCTAAAAACTTATTGAACTTCTAAAGATGCCCACTTTTTTAAAATAATTAACCCTTTTTTTACACAGACCTTTTCTCACAGTTGGTTGCAGTAACTATGCTAGAGCATCCCGACAAATGGGTTAGGTTAGGTTAGAACAGTGACCAACCGCGTTGATTACATTCAAGTTGGTAGCATTTACTTAGCTATTTAGTATTTATAGGACCTCTAAATATATACATTATTTGCGGTTCATAAAAAGAGTCCCAATTATTATATTTTACATTATAAAAAAATGCGTTCAATCAAAATTGAAAATTAACAATTTATTTGAAAATGTGGTGTGAAGGTTCATACTTTTTTTTAAATAGTAATTCGACCCTCTTTCATTGAATTTCGATTTCGTCGTATTTACTTTCATTTCGATTCAAAAGTTTTCTGAGAAACAAAAGATCATTAATTAATATTTGTTTAATTCTTAGAAATCTAAAAACGGTATTTTTAAGAAAAAGTACCACCACGTAGGGTGGTGGGGCCACGATGTTGTTCGTGAGTTATTTTATGCCATTAATTCTATATGCTGTGAGAACCTTAACTCAAACACTGAATTATTATTTACTAAAATGTTAGGAAAATCGTTTACGGTTAAAATATTCGTAAATACGTGAGCACTATGTAAATATCTATTTCATTTAATTGCCATTGCTTAATATTAATCTTGCACCTTTTGTAGTATAGTAATATTGTTCTAGGTACATCTTCTTCACATATAATTATAATTATGTAATGTATACTAAATGTTGTAAAACATTTTAAAAGAGTTACTATGGAGTTTCCTTCCCATTCTTCTCCATACGAAACTACTTTTTGGAAGGGGCGCCTGGAATCAATTCTATGTTCTTGTGAATGTACCTTTTGAAATAAATTATTTGACTCTGACTTTGACAAGATGTGATGAGAAATGCTTTAACAGGATTTATTGGATTAGACTAAAAAAAGGCAGAATACCAAGATGACTATGATGATGCCTTTCCTTGTTTTGACCTAAATTCACGTTACACATTTCTTTTCATCGCATCGATTGCCCATAGAATCAGCATCGAGTGATTATCGCCTACATCACTAGGCTTGAACTTTAAAGAGCCCAATATAATATATTCGTCGATTTTGGAAATTACTTTCAATAAGCACCTACTAAATCAAAGTAAAGCTATGGTGGTCACCTGAGTCATCAAAAGTGAATATTATGTTATGCAATAGTTGAATGAAACGGCCAAGCCATACTTTTTGACCAAGGTATAAAGTTTGTAGAGTGGGGCTTGACTCTGTATTAGATCTGTTGTAGCAGTGTCTTGGCAATCTACTTGACATGTTTTTTTTGTTGGTACTATTTACTAGCCATTTAAATACTATTCCGATGAAATTTCTTCCCATCCATTCTTATGAAAACTAGAAACTGTTATAAAACTCGTATAAATGCTATCATTCACGAAAATAAAGCCATTAACATTTCAAATGCTAAAGAAGTCGTAAAAGTAGTTTTATCGGGAAATAAAGTGGAACATAACGCTGACAACGCTCATCTCTCACGCGACCAGTTGAAGACGCGCTCGATTGTACCGCAGCTCACTCAGCCATCAGCAAAATATTGATGGAATTAGAAGGTTTACTTGACGCAATGAAAGCTAATCAATAGAGCAACATATATTGCTTGTAATGTTCATCAATATATAAGTACCTATCCCTAGAGACGAAGCAACATTGGACACTAGCTAAATAAACTAGGCATTGAATTATTTAGATACTAACAAAAGGTTATGAATAATAAAATTTTAGGTAAATTTGATACCGCGAATTTGATACCGTGTCCCCTTTAAGAATCAAGATATATGTACTGTGGAGAGATTTAAATCCTTTCTTGCTATTGTCATCTCATTTGTTTTGAAGGTCCAAGCTATGTTGTAAGTATCTATCTATTTATATTCCACTTCGTTTCTGGTCCCCTCTTATCTCACGAATCGCTCATACCTATAAACTTTGATTCCGTCATTAACCTTCATCTAAGTAATATGACGCTGAAGTCAAAGTTTCATTAGCTTAATTATCAATTCTCTTGTCTCAGCACCACATTTATGAATTTTCTCAGCTGACTCCTGAATTTTCTCCCGATTTTCAAGAACTGGATTTTCTGTCTTTTACCTCGTGATTGCTCACAACTCACTCGCTCAAATCCCGCGCGCCGTCACTCGAACATATGACAAATGACACATGTTGACACATGTCATTGTACTGACATGTCATTATAAGAATTGTTTGGCGTTGCAGCAAAGATGGGGAATGTTCACGGTAGGGAACATGTGGGAGGTGTGGTGTGACATTTATTTCACGTAAAGAATTTGTATTGTAGATTAAAAAGTATTTACGTGATGCAAGAACGCGCGCGCGTTTACTGTTGCCACTGGGAAAGTTGACTTAGCGTGAAAACGGCCAGTAAAAAAAGTTTAATAATACAAACAAATACCTAATGATGTAAGAGATTTTGATAATATAAAAGATTAGCAAAATCCCAAACTTAAATCGTCACAGTTTCTAGTGCACAACTATAGGGTCTCCAGTGGAAAATTTACAAACTTATAATGTAATAATTCCCTTACTAGTGGGGTGAGGTAAGTGAGAGGGGTATCGTTCAACGCGAGTGATTTGCGGATTTACTCATCGCAATGAGTCACTAGTCGGGAACGCACCGCGCGTTCGCGGTTAAGCAATATTGAATGGAAGTGATTCTGGTCCGTGTGCGTCGCCGTTTTTGTACTCACTATAATATTCGACGAGTAAGTGATGGACCGCAACGCAACTTATCTGGTCGTGGTTCCAAAAATTTAGACAAAAAGGGATAATGGTTAACCAAACTCCTCCGGGACCATCAACGTTAGCAGCGACATTAGAACATGTGGCTCAAGTTCGACGTGAAATTATGCGCAAATCAAATCAAATAATTTATTTATATGCTTTGGTATAAAAATAAGGTCGTGGAGAATTAAAGTTGAGCCATACATTCTGTTCAAGAATTTTGACATGCAAAATTTAAATGAATGAATACGATGCTATGATAAAAATAAAATAAAACATTTAAACAATTATCAGATAAAAATTAACAGTTCGATATAACTAAAATCAATTCAGTCAAAATGCAATCAATAAATACTTATTAGTCAAAATAAGATCAAATGTCAAACTACAATTAAAATGTCAAAATACATTTCTTAAGTCAAAATACAATTCCAATGTCAAAATACTATTAAAATTTAAAAAAATACTATTAAAATATCAAACAAAATACAATAAATTTTTTGTCGATAAAATTAAAATGTTCAAAATTTAATTTATTTAAGTAACAAAATTTCAAGGTCTATAATAATCGGTCATCTAAAAAATCATGAATGGAGTAATAACATCAATTCATGCAAATCGATAAAGAAGATTGCAGCCGGATGATCGACGCGTTTTTGGTACTGCAACTGCAGTTGGTCCCTGGGTTCAACAACTAAATACATTTTCAGCAAAACGGTGCCACTTCACACACAGCTAGAGTTTCTATAGAGAATCTGAGGTAAATTGATCAGCAAGTACGGAGACATACCCTGGGCATGTCGGTTGCTGAACCTTACACCATGTAACTTTTTGTTGTGAGGATACCTTAGGTCGAGGGTTTACAGTAACAATCCTCGAATAATTCAGGCCCAACAATATATCCGCTGTGAAAGTTGCTGCCGTTGAACCGACGCTGTGCTCTCACGTGTTCGCAAATTTAAGAGTTCTATTGCAAGAGTTTCTTGAGAGAACCGGACGGCATTATTGTTTTTAAGATATAAAATCCGCATTGTAAAACTCCATTTTATTTAAATAAAATATGAGAATACCATTGTTGTTTTTCTTTTACTTACTATTGACCATGAACATTTTCCTGTGGACATCCATTACTTAGTTATTAAAACCAGCAAATAAACAAACTAGGTTTGTCAACACCAAATAACAAAAATAATTCATAATTCAAGGCTGTCAATAATAAAAACATATACGGAATCGGAAATCACGGAATGTTTGTACAGCCCTTCATACATTATTGAACAACATTCGTTTAAAATAGCTTTTGATTTATGTTACTGAATATGAACGGTTGATTTCCGAAATAGCCTTTATTGCCAGCTTCGAGTAAAGTTCATAGAGACTTATGTATATTGTAACAAACTGTGAAACATGTTACTGGATGAAGTAATAATATTCGTTTGATCCAAAGTCAAAGTTAACTTACTTGTACATCATTTTTGAAAGTCAAAAGTTACAAGAAATAGAATTGAATAATTAAGCACAGAATATTTTATAAATATAGTCAAGAATAATAAGATCTCAATCTTCTACTAACAATGCAGATGAGAAACACGACAAAGATGAACATATACGATAATATTATTCTTGATATTTCCATAAATATCCCTTTGCAACTGTTCAAGATAGAAGCTCAATTTAGTATTTCACTAAACCTTGCTGATAACGTTCTAAATATATCCCCATATATCGGCACTGTGTCTCCAAACCTCCAATAAAGCTGTAATCCATTGTGAGTATCCATAACTCATGCTATTGTGAGCCGCGTTAAACAATAATCTTTATCTGCAGTATTACAGTCCGCTTCATCGCCTATCGGTGCGTCGTTACGAAGTCCTTTCTACCCTGCCTCTCCCAGCGCACCGTCGTGATTGTGGCAAGGATAGTAGTGGCAGATTGCACGGTCAAACGATGAGGAAGAATAAAGTTCTTGTTTGTCGTTATACTCGTACCTAAGGAAAATAATATTAGTATCTATAACATATTATAATGACCACTATTATCTCACCTACTTCCCTTAATTCTTCTTCATTACGAGTCGATTTGACTAACATTTTGACCGTTTGTACTCACCTGTCTCATCGGGTTCGGTTAAATTCTGGAACGTACAGATGGATGTGCAAGATGGGCAGGAAAAAAAAGGTACCTTTACTTCCGTGCTGATTGCTGAGCTCGGGATTGCGATTTACAATACAGATATATGACTTCTGAACATTGCAATAGGTTGGTAATGTATCAGCTAACCCCTTGGTTTTGTATGAGTTCACTTTCTTCGCGCGTTTTTGGGGGACTGTCTTTTGTAATTTTGACGATCGAAAAGTGATGATTCTCAGCCTAGTTTGAATAAATGACTTTTTTTTTTGAATTTTGAATCCTTTTTTCATCCTGTCCCTATACCAATTTTCCGAAAGTATGGTAACAGAAAACCACCAGTCTAAGTTTACATCAAAGAAGTTTGCCTCTTTCAAATATTAGGTATGTACCAAAACAGCAGAATAAGTCTTACACTGCAGTAAACTTTTCACAAAATGGACCGGCTTTCCCGAAATAAGTCCTCAACTCGCAAACTTTCAACCTTGGTCTTATTTATTCTGACCGATACCGTTCCAAGGTCTACACAAAGTTCTGTTTATTTTATTAATTAAGGATTGTTCGGTAACCTTTGCCTCCTGCATTAAGAGGTGTTATACTTTTACCGTCTTCTGAAAGCCTCTTGCCTAATCCTAACAGCCTTACGGGTTGATCGAAGGTCAAGCTATGCTTGCCACGATCAGTTCGTGGATGTGTGACCATCCATTACATATCGAGACACTACCGCCTCGGACAGCAAGTTAAGCCGTTGGTCCTGGCTGTCATTCGTAGATCTTGGACAGTCGTTGGGTAGTCAGGAATCTAAAAGACAACCAGTACAACCAAGGTGTATCGTGTTACCCAGTAACTGGGTTGTGGAAATGTGGAGGTCAGATAGGCAGTCACTCTATGTAAAATACTGGTATTCAGCTGCATGCGGTTAGACTGGAAGCCGACCCCAATATAGTTGGGAAAAGGCTAGGCAGATTGATACTTGTTCCGTTTACTGTGTAAATATTGGTGCCGTCTGCTGTGTTAAAAGAGTGAGTTCAAGTCGGTAGGTATCTCTCCCACTGTTACTTTGGAAATGGCCTGTTCTTTTCCAGAGTTTACTTTCTTAATATCGCATTTTGTAAAAAGAACCGTCTTTTAACTTGGGTTAGCTTCTAGAATACCTAAAATTCCCACCAGATAAAGCACAACTAGCTTGAAATTAAATATTTCGTATCTAATGTCCTACGTCCTACTTCCAATAGGGTGAACACAAAATGGCGGTACCATCAAATAGTTACTTATAACAGTAGCCTATTATTGTCCCACTTCAGGGCAAAGGCCTCTTCTCATACACAGAAGGCACGAGCATTGATCCCTCGCTTGCTCATGACGGGTTGGCGATTTCAGACTTATGTATATTGACTTTATAAGTCCAGGTTTCCTCATAATGTTTTCCTTCACCGATGTCAGTAATGTCAAGATAAACTCAAAAAGTACATATAAATTGAAAAAGTCACATTAGTACTTGCCCGGATTTGAACCCGCCTGTACCACAGGCGTTAGCCATCATAAGTATACGTAGTTACTTTAAATTAATTACAAAATATATAACATCACCTGCCCTCATTAATTATCGCAAACAACACCAGAATATTTTAGGAGACCATTTTTCTAAATACATCGAACCCTACGTGAAGGTTACCTCGATCCCATAAGGTTTTAATTAAATGAATTAATCAAACCACTTTGCACGGAGTTTTGCGGCGCGGGCACGTCACTCATGTGACGTGGCGGGTTGTGAGTCTGTTTTTTAATTAATATGTGCATGTCTATCAGGGAATTTTTTTATTCGGCTTCGTCATTGTTGGGTAGAATATCTGCGGGCGCAGTTTGCGGGTACATGATTTAATCATATGGACGTTCAAATAACTTTCTACACTGGTAGGAAGGTTGGTAGCTTGAACCAATCAAAATAAAACACTGTTACCGGCTTTTGTTTTAATGTATATTAGTTACGCCCCGCGGTTTCACCCGCATAAGTCTCGATCCCGTGAGAAGATCGGGATAAAAAGTATCCTATGTCCTAACCCAGGCCATGGTCTACCAATGTGCCTTTCATTCAAATCCGTTTAGCCGTTTTAGCGTGAAAGCGTAACAAACAAACTAGCAAACAAATAAACAAACTCACTTTCGCTTTTATAATATTAGTAGAGAGATCATTGTTTTATTCTGGTTTGTTCATAGTGTTGCAAAAAATATGTTTATGCTACCTTTGAGTTAAAAGTCGCCCGGGGGTGGAACCCGGTATGACACAGGTCGTATAATGAAAGGCAGTATCCAGGTGGAGAACACAAAGTATATTAGTATACAGAAGAAAAAAAGAAGCAAACAATATCATACGCCCCAAAATTGTAAATGGTTTGGTAATGAATTTAAATAACAGATTCAGGAATCTATATCAGGAAATAAGCATGCAGAACAAATTCTAACTTTAACATAAGCCAATATTTGCAATGCCTACAAGGTAACATGCACTAAAAACACACTGCATGCAGCTACAACCTAATAATTAATCCCTCACAAATCAAAGCAGTTAATTCTTCCTGAACGGCAGCCCTCAGCTCTCAGGAGTTAAACGTGAAGTTGACTTTAGGATGTAAATAAATGTCTGAGAAACCCACACGGCTGCGAGTCTAAAACGTTGCATAATTTAAGTGGAACGGCGCGCTACGAGTAACTAGAACATCCCTTGTTTCTCGACATTTGTCTGGTTTACCTGAATATGTTAGAGAGGTGTGGGTCCGACTGGGAATGGGGACGCTCCCACGCGTGCTGGGAAACATTAGGAATTTTATTGTATTTCTTGATAAAAGGCGGCAGTATTCAGTTATGCGGTAAAGTGTGTCATCATGCTTAGTTTCCTTTAAAGTTTTGTAGTGTCTAGCTTATCTTATCGTGAATTATGAAAGATTTAGTTCTGTTTTTAATTCCTCAATCAACGTTTATCTATTATATTTGCAAAAGTAGACTGCGTCTTATTTGTGAAGAATAAACAATTGTTATTACTGCAGTCCAGTCTGCATTACCTGTATCCTGTTAATGTCAATAGGATCACCCTTACATGATCCTTTAACATAATTGACGAAATTTTGGTATATTGCACTTATTGCCTACCCTTTCTATGAATACAGGTGCGATATTATGGTTTTCATAAACGTGTATTCTAAAGTAAAACTAAATCTGTGCGCTGACGTCAGCAATAGCCTGGCTCACCGTCTCCCAAGTCTAAACTGTTGTATAATGTAGCGAGCGCCGCGAATACTGAACTAATTCCTAGCTAGTTCGTATTATTGTATTCACCTGTGTAGTATGCAGGCTAGTTTTGTATTCTGTTTTCAGTTTTAACGTTCTATTGTTTTAGATGAAACAATTGAAAATTATTTCTGAATTAACGCTAGGTGCATAATGTAACACTCTAGTGACCCACGTCTGGTTCGCACATACAATGACGACATGTCACAACATCGAGAGTTTTGTGCTAAAGTAATAAAACTTTATTTCAGATAACAGGGAATCCATACAGCAGTGCTATGTTTAGGTTAAAAACAGTCCAGCTATTTTGATGGGTTGTGTTTTTTGAACCAATTTAGGGAAATAAATATTATAAATCAAAAATGAAAGTACACATAAAACTTCTAAACGGTGGTGAAAACCGCATCAGAATCCATTATTTCTGATGCGGTTTTCACCACCGTTTATACCACCCACCACCATAGTTTGGAAGATCTAACCAGACACACAGTTATACACTAAAAGCAACTCTGTTTTATACTTTGTATAGATATAGGTAGAAGATACCTTATTGGTAATGATTGTGGAAAGGAAATGGATATCATACTATAGCCAGGAGTATTACTATATGTTATAATCGACTAATCCTATAACGTTGGAAATAGAAACATACAATTTACCAATTAACCGTCATTTTATATCTGGTTTTTGTGTTTTATGAGGTATTTTCTTATGTGTATGACACCTAATATCTTGATCAGCAAGAGTTACTCTTTTTTACTTGCAAAGAGTATTTTTAAATCAGGTTATGACTACGCCTGATAAAGTTGAGACGGTAATGTCAATTCAACTCCAATCAATACCGTGAAGCGTGCTTATTTTGAGCCACTTCAACGGGAACGTGACTTTTGGAGAGTGCCGCGTGATTGGCTCCGGATTACACGTCAAAGTATGTGTTTATCGCTCAAGCTTCTCTTGCTTTGAGGGCACAGGCTTCAAAGTAATACCTGAGTCTGCGGAACAATCAGTTAAAAAGGTAAAAAAAATATATCTAAAAGTTAAATCTGAGAGGGAAGATTAAAAAAAAAATGAAGAAGTGTTTATTCACAGTTTTTTTTTTTTTTTTAAATTAGGTTTAGGTTACATTATTTTGGTCTAATTAAAAGCGTGTGTGTTATGTCTAATTGTAAACAAACAAAAATAAAAGCAATAGATTTAAAAACTAAAGTAATTCAGGCAACAAACATTCTTTGATAAAAAAAATGACTCAACACAAAGCAGTAGGTATGCCAAAATATCCATACGTAAAAGGTCTCAAAAACACTTGTTATAATAAAGGGTCCAAACCATTCCAACCCTTCAAATAGAGCATGAAAATTTCAACAGAAAGGATTAATGGCCGACTGGACCGAATCATTATTTAGGACCGGAACGATGCTTCATCCTGATTATGGAGAGTTAGTTGAAAAATAACCTGAGTTATGTGTTATGTGCCGTATATGGCTTTTATCTTGAGTGCTTTATTTTGTCCTCACTTTCCTGTTATTATGATAGCAGAATTTTGTATGCTTTCTGCATGGGGGGGATCGCATCGTTCCTTTACGTGGATTTTGTTACATCAGGTATGTTATTGTCACCACGGAGAGTGGAACCGGCGCGAGATGTCGTGCGGTGTCCCACAGGGATCGGTCCTGGGGCCGCATCTGTGGGACATCGGCTACGACTGGGTGCTGCGCGCCGACCTCCCTAGCGGCGTCAGCGTGGTTTGCTACGCTGACGACACGCTGGTCCTGGTGCAGGGGAGGTCACATGAGGCGGCGGCCGAACTAGCGACACGTTGGGTTGCGACAATCGTCGAAAGGATCCGGCAACTGGGACTCGAGGTGGCCTTGCACAAGTCCGAGGCCATGTGTTTCTATGGTCCTCGGAACGCGCCACTGTCTGGTTCCCAGATTACGGCGGGAGGGGTTCACATCGGTGTCGAGTCGACGATGAAGTACCTGGGACTCGTCCTCGACAGCCGGTGGAACTTCGTGGAGCACTTCCGACGTTTGGCTCCCAAACTGGATAGGGCTGGGGCTGCTTTGAAGCGGCTCCTGCCCAACCTGGGAAGTCCAAACGCCTCCTGCCGGAGGCTTTACGCGGGGGTCGTGCGGTCCATGGCCCTTTACGGGGCACCGGTGTGGGCGCGTTCATTGAGGCTGCGACCGGCCCGGCGGTTGAACGCGTCCCAAAGGGTCATGGCCATCAGGCTGGTCCGGGGATACCGCACGGTCTCCCGTGAGGCGGCGAGCCTCCTTGCCGGACTACCGCCATGGGATCTGGAGGCGAAAGTCCTCGCGCACATGTGGGAGTTGCGCGAGGAGGCGAAACGCCGGGGTGTAACTCCGCTGCCGCGAGAAATCACGGCACAGCGGACAGAGCTCCGGCGGGATCTCATGGCGGCATGGAGTGTACGATTGTCGCAACCCAGCGCTGGGCACGCCACAATTGCGGCGATAAGTCCCCTCTTTGAGGAGTGGCTTGAGAGGCGCCATGGCGTCCTCACCTTCCGCCTGACGCAGGTCCTCACCGGACACGGTTGTTTCGGGAGGTTCCTGTTCCGCGTAAGGCGGGAGGAAACGCCCGGGTGTCACCACTGTGTGGATCGCCCGGAGGACACGGTGGAGCATACGGTGGAGGTCTGCCCGGCTTGGGCGGAGCACCGCCGTGTCCTCACGGAGGCGATCGGCGGCGACGATCTCTCGCGTCCGGCCCTGGTTCAGGCCATGGTTCGGAGCGAGAGTGCATGGGAGGCCGTCACCTCCTTCTGCGAAGCAGTTATGCTCGCGAAGGAGGAGGCGGAGCGCGCGAGGGAGATGCAAGCTGCACGCCCTTGCGGCCCTAGTCGCCGCAGGAGACGCCCCGGGCGTCGGGAGTCCAGAGCCGACTTCCGGCCACCGTAGGCGCGGGCTTGCGGACGGTGAGCAATGGGCAGCTCGCCGTCCGATAAGGACCAGGCCCGTGTCGACGGCGCGTTGTGTTCCACGCGCGCCTCAAAGATATGTCAGCACCAACCGACGGGGTCGAAAGACCAATGCCTGCTGGGGTTGCGGGTTTTTCCGAAAGGGATAACGCGGCCCCGGCACACAGACAACGGAAGGAACACGGGTGGGTTTTAGTCAGTAAAAGTCTGACACACCCTCTCGCTCTGCCCAGAGCGGGAGAAGTCATTTGATGATTTCCCATCCCAAAAAAAAAAAAAAAAAGTATGTTATTGTGACTTTTATTTAATCATCACTTTACATCGGGTGGTTCTCCTACCATAATCTTCTTTGGCCATTTCTTTGAGATTTAATTAGATTAGAATCCATTGATTTGGTTGTGATACAAAAATAAAACAGCCAAGTGCGGGTCGAACTGGCTTACGAAGAGCTCCGTACCACCGTAAAATATTTAGCAATAAACGCCGAAAAAACACATTTCTTGTATGAGAACCCCCTTAAATTTTTAACTTTATTTTATTTTTATTACTGTGATAATTTCAACTGTTTACGTATTACCGTGCATGAGATACAGCCCGCTGACAGACAGATGGATAGCGGAGGATTATTAATAGGGTTCCGTTTGGTAACCTTCGGGTACGGAACCCTAAAAAACCAAGCCAACTTTTTACATACTATCTTTCCTACAAAGTTATGTTGAAAACCTCTGTTTAGCAGAAGAAACGGTATTATAATCTCACCATTTGTGTCTTCTCTGTTTAAATATAATAAAGTAACTCTACATGTATGTTGAAGCAGCGTGTCATGCCGTGGAATTTTTAAATCCTTGGTTCTAGGGATCCGACCCATATTCAGTGAACAATTATTCAGAAATTCGCATTATACGTAGCACATTTTACGTCAAGAACCATTATACCAAAATACTTGGAAAAAGCACGTAGAAGAACCCGTTTTTGCAATCATGGAAGCTCGCTCAACCCTTTCATTTATATTTTAAAATTCTCTTTCTTTGAAAACTATATTACTTACTTATTTCACCCAGCTTAAGTTTATACACATAATTTTTTGAAATATATTAAAAGATTTTTTAGACATCACATCACAAGTGGTTCTGAATTTTGTTCACTTAAAAAAAACGTACATATTCTTGTAAATGTTTATAAGTACCGAATTGGCGAAATATAAACAAAACACGTGCAGTCAGCTTAAAGGATTGTGACCTTAAATGGTAAAGTGGCAGTTACCATTAATACACCATTAAAGAAAGAAGTTGTCTTGATGGAACAAATTGCCGAGTGGAAATGAAATCAGAATTTGGCTTAGAAATACAGGACGTATTTCTGATTTTAGACCAGAAATCTGGATAGGGCTGGAAGAAAATGAAAATGAGGTCTTAAAGAAGCCGTACCTAATCTTAAAATCTAATGTGATGAATAATCACTATCATAATAATAATATTGTGATACTCGTAACAAAGCAAAACACAACAGAAGATGTGTGAAAAGAAATACTTATCGCTTATAAGGCTTAGAAAAATAATTCATTAAGGTTGTTGTTGCTAAACAGATTAAAACGAATACAATACACCCACTTATTGAGTCCAATCAAAACAACAAAAAAAAAAAACAAAGCCCTCAATCGAATTCAACTTGAAAAAGGTCCCGGTTAACTCGTACCGTTCATAAAAATTGACCGTGACACAGAGCCGGGGTACCGCTTACCCCGAAGGCTTTCCTCTTCCGCAACTTAAAGTATGATCTCACATAGTCCATACTATAATAATAATATTATAAATGCGAAAGTGACTCTTTGTGATTTTATGTTTATCTGTCTGTGTCTAAGATAATGAACTGGTTATGAAATTTGACAGACAGGTAGCCTGGCAATTGGAGAAGGCTACTTTTCATCTCTGGTGTTTGTATAAAAAAAATACAAAATACACGCAGATGAAGTCGCAAACAACAGCTAGTATTCCATACTCACATTATTATTATAAATGCAAAAGTCTGAATCATTCTACTTTGCCCCCCAAGCAAGCAAATCTGGTGGGGCAAAGAAGAATGCCTAAATTTTTTCAGTGGAATCTGCCCCACGAGTTCTATTTGGTGGGGAGATTCCACTAGTCTAAAATGTTGATGGATTCTGCCCCACTAGGGTTGGCGCCTTAGACTTTGTGTAGTGCTCGTATTTTATATTTGTTTGGAAAATAAAGAAATGTATATCTAGGTTAAATGTAACAGGACTGCTAACTTTAGACTTAGTACACACGGCTACTTATCAAGCTATATATAAATTTCCAGTTTATGCTGATCTCGCATTGTATAGGATTTCCGTACAATGCGAGGTCAGCTACCTAGGTAGTATTTTTAAATTAAAGTACAAAAATAATTGTTTGGTAATTTTTATTTACTATTTGTTTCTGGAAAGAATCGGGTTGTAAATCATAGATTAATTACACGATTTAATTTTATTTGTTTAGAATAAATACTTAGTAAATATAACTATAATAAACCCTGAAGAGAAAGTACAAAATGGATCTGAAATATGGGAATGCTGTATTTTGACATGCCAAATGATGATTATTCTGTGATTTTAGTAGTTAGAATAATGGCGGCTTGGTGGGGCAAAGTGGAATGATTCAAAAGTCTGTTTGTAACCTTTACACGCTTTAACGGATTTGTATAACGGCACACGGATAGACCATGACCTGGGTTAGGTTGTAGGAAACTTTTGAACCCGGTAGTACGTTCCCGTGGGATAATTTCCAACATCGACGCGTGCGAAGCTGCGGGCAAAAGCTAGTACAACTATTATAATTTGTTTAGAAAACAAAACAAGAAAGTGAATAGGTACTGTGAGTATGAATAATTCAAAATGTTATTGTTCTCGTGAAGGACTGTAAGTATTAGACACAAAGTGATGCGTGAGTAAGGTCAGGTTTTGTGATGAATGGGGAAATTGTTTTATTTGAGTGCTTTGTTTTTAACCTAATATCATAATATATCCTGAGTTTTGCATATGACAAGCCTTTATCGTTCATTTTATTTCGAAATAAATATATTATTAGATCTCATATCATTATTGCAAAATCTATCGCTCTTAACTTCTAATACTCTTCTCGTATCTTCTGTCTCTTCCTTAGCTATTTCTGCTGTGTTAATAAGGTCTTTCGCATCATTCTCTACATTTTGACATAATTTTTAACCGACTTCCAAAAAGGATGAGGTTATATGTTCTTCGCGTATGTATGTTGTTTTTTTTATGTATCTCCGCCGATTTCTCCGTCAATTGTGAACCGATTTTGCAAATTATTTTTTTGTATGAAAGGGTATGCTCCCAAGTTGGTCCCATATGCATTATTAACTTAGCTTGGATAGTTTTTTAGTAAGCTTTAATAATATGAATTTTTCCCAGTTAGTATATGTGGATGATATGATGATAACTTCCTATCACTGTTGTTTACATAGCAATTAGTGGTACTCGAATTTGTGTGGGATCTACATCAACTAAAAAGTGAAAAATAAAAACCTGTTACAAAAAAAAAAACAACCGACTTCGAACTTCGACGAAAGTTCAAAACCAAAGACACCGAGTTCCGAAATTAAAGTTATTTTCAATCTGTAGTTTTTTTTTTTGGAAGTCGTTTGTTTTTTTTTGTAATAAGTTTTTATTATACATCACCAACTATGTTAAATACATTTGTACTTCATCGTTTGCCAGTGTAAAATCTTTTCGCCTCAATCCGTCGTCGCCACATACAATTAAGTGGCGTAGCGTCAGACCGTCCGAACGAACGGCGGTGGGTCTCGGTTCGTTTGCTATTCACTGTGGCCTGCCCAGCACAGGTGTCATATACAGGGAACTGGTAGACAGGCGGATATTTTGACAGGATTGTAAAATTTATTTAGAATGGGCCCAAGATAGTTCCTTGTGGCGTACTTGGACGCTTATAGGTGAGATAATGATTTTATTTTTCGTGATAATGGTAATCCTGTGATGACGTGATTAATCCATAAAAAGAAAACACAAAAGTACCTATGCCTATTCCACGTTTGCAAAATGTCATGATTTTCTAAATTATTTTGCAATTGTAACAGAAAACATGATTTTCTTTATAATCATCTCAAGTCTCATACTCTAGGTTAAGAACAGAATTTGATTGCTAAAAGTGCAGAATATCACTGATAACGAAACATAATACTTTTCCCGATCCAAATTAAATAATGACGATAAAGTAGTTCAACTGCGCAGATTGATCGTTACGCGGGCTGAGTTCATTTGCGTCCGTTTTTACGGACCGGATGGCCGGCACGACGCCCGGACACGGCTCGTTTGATATTCAACTGGTGCCGGCAGGTGTCGCCTACAGGACAGTTGCCTCTCTTGCTTACTTAGTTTCACGTAATAATACAATGTCCTACATTTTACAAGAACTCTTTTAAAAATGCCATTTTTATCTATTTCTTGGAGAATTATCTACTGTTAAGTTTTTTTTCAACAATTTTAAGGTTTCCTTACATCGCGAATGATATTTTCTTCATCCTTAACATTATTTGTCCCCATACTTGAAGCAATCATCTCTGCAAGCGATATTACTGTAAGATTAATTGCCATAAAAACTTTGAATGATCTTCATTTTGCAGCATATTACGTCAGAGTGTCACGGAGCGCCATATTTCGACGAATTGTGAAAGTACGAAAAGGAGTTTCGGTATTAGATTTAGCGTTCTATACAATCTGTAAAGGTTACGTTTAAATAATACAAAGGCTATCTTTCCAGTTTCTAGTTCCTTTCATCTATAAAAGTTCTTGAAAAGATTTGAAATCCAATTTCGCACTTCAGCTCCCGTGCTTATATCAATATTATTTTCTTTGGCTCTCGAAAACCGGGAACTTCGCAATCACATTAGGGCCGACACAAATCCGTATTGGCAGTAGAAGCCTTGCCGTTGCTTCACCACACGACTATGTGTAAGCATATTATAAAGATTACCAAGAACTTGAAATTCGCTTACTGTTTCTAACAAAGGATAATGCCCAAAAATATATGGAGCAAAAACCCAGAATCGATTAAAACGATATATGTGTGGCAAGGTAGAGTTTACATACTATATCCCAAATCCAATAATAGTTTTCGATTAAACCATCACCAAGTAATACAAAAATCGTAACTGATTGACTAAACTTTTAAAAATCTATGATATTTAAAGCGGTTTTACAAACGATATTGTGACAAATTGTGCGTAATATTGAGAGAGATTTGAGAGTAAAGAACATTATACGTATCTACTGATTATATATATGTATATAAATATAAAATATTATTGATATATATATAAAAGTGATTGCGGGTTATTATATGGCTATTAACTTAATAAATGAAAACCACTGAATAGGTATATGCTACGTTGTTTTATTGATTTTAAAAATGTTACATATTTTCTAAATCTAGGAGAATGTTATCAAAAAAAGCCACTGGCTGTTGAAGCCCTTCCTGTCTTGCAAATGCAAGGTAGTATAACATGCTTATTATATGAGCACAACTGCCTAAAGTTCGGCGACCATGAATGCATGAACAAACGTATTCTACAATTGCGTCTCTGCTGTTGTGACCCGGTGTATACATGATGTATGTATAGTACGTTCTGGATCGAACATGCCGCGACTGTATGCGTCCTCTTAATAAAGTTTTCTCACCTAAGTCACCAATATTAATATGATGAGGATGTCGTTACACATCTATTTCGTAAGTACCGTTCTCTCTTACATGCTCCCAACAGTACGACCGTGCTATCTTTAAATGGTAGGTGCATGCAGCGAACAAAATCAGTTCGTGGTATGAAAGTCTTGAAAAATCTTGTAGGTTTTGGGGGTTTGCTTGTAATCTCTCAAACGCTACTCTTTGCCGATTCATATTTTGTTGTTCCACATAATCTGTCAGCAGGTTCGATTTATGCATGTTGGTATTAATTATATTGATGAACGCGTCAGAATATTGGCTGTCAGCATAAGGTCCTCCATCTCTTTCACGAGTGAGCAATAAACACAGTAACAAAACAATAAACCAGATATTCAACGCGACTTGCTACACAGAATTTTTATATGCTGCTGGGCTGTTTGGTTATGGTTTTATGCAAAACGAATAGCGTATTTATGACCTCTTACTTAAGGTCTATTTTGATGTTCATAAATTATTTTAATCGACTCTGGGTTTTTTTTGGGCATCCTTCTTTAATGGAAAAATAACGTAAACGGAGGAAATCTATAAAGAACTGAAGGTTTTGCAAAATTAAGTTCTTGTAAATTACATCATGTTGATAATAAACTAAGCATTAAAAAAAATTACACTTGCATCAGCTAAATGTTCCTATGAAAATATTTTTCTTTCAAGCCTCAAATAAACGTTAAATTATTAGGTATGACCATTATTCAAAGTTTTAGTGATTTTCCAATAAAATCAAAATTCTTAGATAAGATAGATTGACTACTATACATTCACCCTTAACAAACGTCACGTATGGCCGCCATCCTGATAAGGGTGTGATAATACATGAAAATATATGATAAGTCAAAGGTAGGTTCCTTTTTTCCCGTTCTTAAGACCTACAAACCGAACAGTTCCTACGACTCTAAGCCCTACAGCCCTAACCTATCCTACCTAACCTAGTATATAATAAATAAATAAATTCAGGATTTCTGCACCATTTGACCTATAAGGTTACAGACGGATAGTAGACAGGATTTCCAGGTTCGGGAAGGGTACACTCACTCACAGTTCCGCAGACTCACGAGACTGATCAGAGATGGCTAAAGGTCTCGTGGCCGCAGTGAGGGGTAATGAGGCAAGAATATAAAATTCAAATTTAATTTATTTTCAATATGTTACAGCTTATATACTTCTTTTTCTTGCATGTGTAAGATGCAACCAAATCATTATTTTAAGTCAATGTCCAAAGGTAATATTGAACTACTACTTATACTACATTCATATCATCAAAATATACAAACGTGTTCTAAAAGTTGAGATTACATAAAATACGAGTATAATCATACAAATGGAGATAGAACTTAGATAGTTCCATTTAAGTCTTGATTGTCTTTTAAAAGTTTTGCTCGTCGCAAAGTTATTTCACAGTTGAAATTGTACTGTGGCTTCCAAAACAGATATTTGAATTTTAAAACAAGTTTTTAAAACAATTTGATTTATGATGCTACAAATCCCTTAGTTTAAATGATAAGTTACGGCCTTTGCCAACACTAAAGCCGTGTTTCTGAGATAAGGTTTGCTTTAAAGATAAACAGTTGATGGTTCCCATGATTCCTTTAGGTTTGCATGTTCAAAAGATACGGTATTAATGTTTATTTTATTATTGTTTCTTGATAACATCAAGAAACGCTGGAAAAAAATCTGGTTTTATGGAATTCATATTTTTTCATAGTCAGGGTAATCTACTGATATTTATTTATATAAATATTCATCATAACTGTTATAATTAAGGATTTGCCAGCTAATTATTATGCCTCAAACAGCCTGAAAACAATTTCAGCTTTTAAAGATCAGAATCCCTCCACCAATGTATTAACAGCACTTGAATTGAATATTGCCGGAACTATTATTGTATCTGAGAAATTAATTTAAGTTCTTCCAAAGAGTATTGTGAGAGCAGTTCAAAGTTAGATGAGTTCGTCGCCCATTTGCTTTCCTGCAGACTGAAAGGCGAGGTGGGTAATTGCAGAATGTCCTGATGAACTTTCATAAAGATTCTATCTTTTACTCTATTTGTTTTAGCTGCTATGATTCCCAGATACTGTACCTTTCAATTAATTTAGAGGCACCTTTTTTTCCTGTGATGTTATTAATGTTTCAGACTAGTAAAAGGTTTCTCATTTCTTGCTAAAGAAACGTTCTTCCCTGTAGGTAGATTACATCGAGCACTAAAGAAGATATTTAACCTCTCCATTTCTGTAATTTTTTTGTATTCACTAGAGATGTACTCGATAGAGAGTAAGGCAAGGTAGGTAAAGCCTTGGGAAAAGGATTAACATTTTCTACTTATAACCGGTGTATTTTCTTTTTAAATGTAAGACCAGCATGAGCAGGCAAGAAAAAGCTCGTGTTCGACGAAAAATACCTATTTATTTACTTGTTACTAGAATTCCCGCCAGTGATATTGGTCTGTTTAGCTTTATATTTTCTTTTAGTAGGAACATAATATTATAAGGGCTGTTAGAAATGGAACTAAAAGAAATACACACACAACAATATTGTTATTTTATTTAACGTAACAGTTGTTATCACAATTATTATATTCCAAGTTTTAAATAAACACACACCTTCTCATTACACCCAACAAACGTCAAAACTATTTGATTTACAACACGAATTATTATCCAACGAATTTAATTTAGCAACTACAACTAGGTAACAAATAGTGGGGCCATATGCGCGTTAATGTGAGGGTCTAATTTAATCAACAGACATCATGGTACCGGTGCTCTCATGAAAGTTAATGGCGGTTCCTACGAATGCTCATTTTAGCCCAATAACCAGCGGAAAGATTATTTTCCCAGCAATTATTCTGGCAGGAACCCGCGACACGAGTAAACTTGTTTATTTATTAATTTACGCATTATTTTCTCTAGTTTCGTGGATTTGCGACTGTAATCCTTTAAGTCGGTGGAATGTGGGGTAGGTTGTTTTATGGTAATAATATACGGCTTCCAAAGTGGTGGTGTAGAGGGTATTATAATTTAAGTGAATGTGGATTTTGGACGTCTATGTTTATTCCGAAATTAAAGTAAGATGGAGTTTTGTTTTGTATTATTATTTCCAAGAATCCACTAAGTAGCAATAAATATTTGAATTAGGATTCTTGTTGTGGTTGTATAAGTAGAAGATGACGCTAATCACTATGTAGGTACACAGAGCCCATTAGCTATTTTTGGCTGTATATGTGATTGATGGGAAGGGATTTAGGGCTTTTTTATCGTAACAAAAAAAATAAAAATGAAAATGAGAAATGTATCAAGAGACACTTAATTCAGTTATGTACACATAAGTACAAATGACTAAGGTAAGTCCAAGGTAGGTACTCATTTGCACAATGTTATAAATCATAAAGACTAAAGATAAATTAAACAATTTTACATTAAATTAATAACGCACAAACCCCATGTTTTAATATTGATCCTCCTCCATAACTATGAACATTATTATGATATTCTTTGCAAACAAAAAAAAAAGGTTTCTGAAGATATTTTCCTCAATATACGCTGACAATGCCGCTCCGTCCCTACATTAGAAATGTTGATTCGTGAAATTACGAAACATAATATTACTTCCCATTGAGCCTTCTCAACGAACCTTTTAATAAGTTGCCTGTATATGTATTTATTTTATTTTGAAGATTTCATGGAACGGAGCTGAATAGAGTTGGGAGCAGCGAAAATGCAAAGGATTGTAATATAATATTGTTGTTCCTAATACTTAGAGTGATTTATTTATCTTTACTTATTTTTTTATTATTCATCAAATTTCATAGGTTTATAATATAATTTACTGGTGATCGACTTCCTAGAAGACAATTTCTAGGTAATCAGTTAAATACATAATGTACTTTGTATTAACACTGAAAACTAATAAAAATCCTAGAGGGATCGTCAAAATATTGTCCTGAAGGAATAGATAAAAGCAGGATTGTGTTGATTTAAATAACAAGTACCTTGTCTGTATTTGAATAATGTATGAAAAAATCCTTCCATTCTTGATTATACCAATAATAATAATCATATTTGAGTAAAAAATAAATGGATAATAATAATACTTTCTCATTTACCTATACTGCTGTTACTTGCTTTGATAAACTGTACATTCATAAATTTATTAATGTACATATGGAAACAGAATTCATGATTTTTCTTCAAAGGAAAGCTAATGACGAACGATTCTCACATAATCAATAGATGGTATTATGCGGAAGCTTTTCCGCGTAACATCTACATGTATATAGAAGTATGATGTTAATAAGAACTTAACTGTAAATAAAAACATTTCATCTCAATGGATATATTTTTTATTTTAAGCAAAATATTGTGGTAGAAGATTGGTGTAGTACTTATTATAATAATCCGTTTTTAGTAGAAAATTATGTTTTCAAGTAATATTCAACTTTCATTGACAACTCCGAAAATGTGATGAAAATGTTAATAAATCTCTGCACACTGATAACACAAGAAGGGACTTCAATAACACGCTTGTTACCGCAGGCTATTACGACGTCTATTTGTTCTTATCGAACATACTCTAGAAATACAACACAAATTCATGCAAGAACTCATCACTCAAAGTTCCTTAAAGCCCGGACAAGACACACTTGTTATCCCGACCCTCAACAACCCTCAGCAGCCCCAACAGCCCCAACTATTCGAGGGTCCGACGAAAACAATTCCAAACATTGTTTATCCATGCACTGCCACACGGCCTGTTTAATAGTCCCCACGGAATATTATGGCGTTTGTGAAAGATTTCACCGAAATCCCTTCGGTGGATAGTTTGTGGTCCCGTTGCGAAGAGGTTTAACGGTTACCTTATTATGCATATGATGCTATAAAGTTGAGCCTTCATTTGTGTGATGTGCGAGGAAATTATGTCGGTGTTCAGGTTTATTGGGTGATTCATTGGTACTATGGATTAGGGAATTGGGAAAGAATTTAATAGACACTTGTTTAGTTAACATTCTACATGGTAAATGGATTTTCTACTGTAATTAAATAGTAACCCTTATCTAAGTCTGTCGCCATAACAGCAATGTTAGCAGCACTGTAGTGTTTCGGCCAGATCATCACTTACTATCAGGTGAGATACAGGCAAAAGCTTCATCGTTGAGAAAACATTAACTAACTAATAAATTACAACACAACACACATTATCTCCTTAAAATATTACCCTATCTTTGTTAAACCTAATCTTTTTGGAGGCCTAAATGTGCCGAACTGGTTGACCAAAACCATAATATAAAGTCATTTTGACAAAAATATTCAGGTCGATCGATATCCAATCCAGGTGTATTCTAAATGTGACTGAAATTACAGCACATCTAAATTAACTTCAGCCTATTAGAAAATAGCCTCCAGTGGCCTAGAAAATGGTTCGACGGAGTTGGAAACTTGTTTTCAGTTTTGGGTTTCGGTACTGTGTATGTTTGGGCGGAATGTACTACATACTAACGTGAAAATTGTAAAATTTCCCTTGATGTGTTTAATTAATTAGCAATTGTTATTAGTTAGTACTTCGTAATAATATTGACAAGAAAATTTGTAATTAGCTTATATTTTCAACTTTTAATAATATTCCGTTGGTAATATTATCTCATCGCTGTTTATATTTATTCTAGTTACTGAAAATAAAAAGTTACTACTGGCAAACTTACGTACAGGCATATTTTGCTCAAATGTGAATACGTCTTTCAATATTGTTTTCATCATCATTATCATCTACCAGCACACAATCTCGACATTACTTTGAAAACGAAAACAAAAGTAGGTATAAGTAACTTTTATTTTGATTCGCGTTATCCAGTCACCTGCCATTTTGTACCGCTATTCCCCCCCGTAAGGTTTCATAAATGTATTTCAAAACAGCGATACGGGGAACAAAATCAGATCGTGTCACGAATATCCAGGCTGCGACTCTGTTGTTGTATGTTAATCTCTGGAGACGTATTCCACAAGCTGGGGCTGTGTTTAAAAATATTCTTTGAATTTTTTTTTATAGATAATATTATACCTTTTAAATAAGAAACTCTAATTAATTTCATTCAGTGTAATCACTGATTGAAATTAAACGATGTAGTTTCATAGGTCGAACAACTGCTAAAATTAATTCAGACAGAGGTGAAAGTATATAGATTATTAAATGCAATGCCTTTAGTCTACTATAAAATAATTGATTTCACAATAGTTGGAACAGTAAAAGGAAATTCCATAGACTGTTAATTTACAATGAAAACATTTCCAGCAGTGAAAACGTTTACTACAAAGAACTTAACTTGTACAATGCTGGCGTTGTCTTTAACAATGAAATACATTTTTGAAACAATAGCTTTTTAAAACAAAACGCTGGCATGTAAACTGAAACAATCAATTAGCTCAAAAAATCTATTTAGAATCCAAACACAATCGCAGACAACATAAAAAAAAAACGTTCCAATTCGTCCATCTGAATCCCATCTATTCAGACAAAAACGGATCGCTCTTTTTTCTTAACAAAATACCTAAATTCATTTACATTCCAATTTTAGGGCCTACTTTAGATTAACGCCGTCGCTCCACGTACAGCGTTCAGAATATGCCTACACCCGGAGCGCTGGCGAATAAAATTTTATTGCCAGAATTCTCGTTCATGTTTCCACTAAAAATACATTTTACGTCTGAGTTTCCTTTGGTATCAAAATTTGTAGCGTTCGCGCGCCAACTGAGTATACACTGCGTAACATACTCGTCTGTCCTTGTGCCAATCATGAGATGTCGCTAGATGTTGGGAATCAGATTAAGGTGGTTCCTTCCTGTTACGTGATAGGTGTGCATTAATACTGTATACAGGAAAAAAAGGAAGTATTTTTGGAAGGGAAACGATATTTCTTATGCCTTTCATGCTTATTTTTGAGAGAAACCTTGGCAGTACGTTTATAAATATCCAGAATCATTAGTTTTAGCAAAGCTTACCCTAAAATATATCAACTTTGTAATATACAAGTGACACTGATAAACATTTATTTCTACCTACATAGCTTAAAACAGGCCAACCCGCCATCTCCCATCGGAGCAGTAAAAGGTGACTTAGGGATTATATCCGGGAGCTGGGCAGAAACGTTCACCTACTTCGAAATTATATTGCCCTGGTTTCCCGCGGGTATACGCTATGATATAATGAAGAAGTTTTAAAGTAACAACAAAGATTCGTCGTAACTTAGATTCTTGCTCACTCCACCCGCGAGAATAGCTGGTAGATTATAGAAGTTTCAGATATTCCATTAATACTGCTTCTAAGTTTAAATACATTAAGGTATTTAGATTTTCTAGTAACTTCAATTTACTCACAAACAAATGATCTATTTTCATTCTTCCACTTAAAATCTAAGCCCCTGTAATTTCATAACATAAAAGGGAATGAAAATTGCAGTTTGCCTGTAAGTGGTACATACTAGAAGTCTTTACATTACGTACCATTGTCTACTGCATTATGCAAGCGTTTTGTCCGCCGTCGATTTTTGTGTTTTGCATGAAGTAACCGATCAATATCACATCGTCTATGTAGACCATGTATGACTCACGTTGGAAGGCTTCCAGTGTTTAAGTGGTTCTCAAAGTAATTGGGAAATGAATTGGTGAAACTAACTTATTAAGCTGGTAGTCTGAAGACAGTATATTGTAAATTGTATAGGAACTAGCTTTTACGCTCGGGTTCGCCCGCGTGGAGGTCGGAATTTATCCCACTGAAACGCATTACCGTAACGCGTATTACCGTACCGCGCACGCCAGTAAAGCTCCCAGTCGGACAGATGTTTTCCGACATCTTCGACAATCATCGTCATATTTCAGTCAATTTACACAAAACCTTAATGAAAAATATACACCTATACCTTCCTCATGAATCACTCCATCATTGGTGAAAACCGCATTAAAATCTGTTCCGTAGTTTTTGGGTTTATCGACGAGGTATTGTCAATGTGACAATTAGATAGTTATTGTCAAAAATGATAAGAAATAACGAGGTCGACTATACAACAAAAGTTGTGCTCAACAAAGACACCACCCAATCACCAACATCTACAATATGTTATTCTTTCTCAAGTTTCAATAAAACACGTACGTTACACGTTGACGTAGTATGTATATCACAATCACGCTGGTCCCTAGACGGCAATGCTCCGTTCTGTCGGTAACGTAGTAACGTTCAGACAGACAGACAGATAGACGCCGTGATGGGACTTTGTTTCATAATAAGTAGTGATAGTGACACGAAATCTTCGTCTTTACTACAGACTAGAGACCATTCTGCCTGCAACTTCGTTCGCGTGGAAGTCGTTAATCACCACAATATATTACAATAACAGCCACATTTTTATAAAACTTCCCTGTAAACTACGATTGTAGTTTCGTTCTCAGCAGGCTAAATATACAGAGAGTCAGGACTGGTGACTCGGGAGCAAGCGACGTACAATTTTCCGTGTGGAGGCAGCTTGTCGTGAGATTGATACCCGCAGCCTTCAGCCTTCTGTGTCGGCCCCTGTGACATGTTGATAATCATCGCAAAGCATACGCTCAGAGGCAAGATACGCGCTTAAACTGGTAATTGTGGGGAATTAGTGGTATGCGCTGTATAAATACTGTCTCACCAATGTTAAAACCAAACCTGTTAGAATGTCCGCCTCAAAGAAGTTTCTCTGCAAAGACACGATTTTGAACTAGGTTCCGTTACACAGCTTCGGCGGAGTTAAGTTCCGAAGGAGCATAATCAGGACACCGGCCTTCAGCTGAATGATGTGCGCCGGAAATCCACTTGCCATTTGCGAATTTAGAAATTCTACGGGGTAATGTGTGGCATCATCTTCCTCCACATCAATATTAATGGAGGTGTACATCACTTCGTTCCCTTCAATTTGCGAGGGAATACTGTGGTTGACCGCTGCAGCTTTATATTTTCGGCGTTAAAATGGAAACACGCTCAAGAATTCTCTTGGTACGGTATTTGACTGATGCCTCCATACAGCCGACGAATCAGATCTTCTAAAGTGGGAACTACTCTATCAAGATCGTCTGGTAGGGCCACCTGGCCGCTCTCCTCTGGAAGAGTGCCTTCACCAACTTTTAGAAGAACTTCGGAGAATTCTTGAGCATGTGAATTCCCGCCAACCGGAGCTCGCATGTTGATGGTCAAGTGCTGTCTATGAACTCTCAACCATCGAGTCGACCTTATCAACGAAGCATTCACCTCACCAGACAAAACTGTGACACCATCCATCATGTCGTGTAGCCTCCTTCCTGCGGATGTCCTGAAGGGTTCTGTTTACAGCTTTCACTGCTTTCCTATTTGCCATAATGCATTCATCCCATACGATGAAGCGCAAACCCTAAGCACGCATCCCTTGCTACTGTTGCGTGACACTCTACAAACAGCGTTTCGTTGCTCATTAAATTGATGGGAATCTTAAACATGGATGGCGTGCGCTGTTTTGTCACCGGGAAGCAATGTGGCAGCAATTTTAGAAGATACCACACATAGATTTTAAAATGGCAAATCTGCTGTCAAAATCTGTGTGTAAAATCTAAAATTAAGCTAGTTTTTTTGTGCTGGTCAAGGCCTCCCCCAAGTCTTTCCAGGTAGGTACTCTTTTCACGTGGGCCGTCTCAATAGAGAATCTTACGCAACGCTGAGACAGCAGACCAAGCAAGGAATTAATACCTATGAACTATATAAACGCCAGGTATAGTTAATTTATTTCGCGAAGTCCTGTCTTGTCGCCGCAATGACGTTAATCATAAGGTTTAAATTCCAATTATTAACAGGACTTCGTGAAATACTTTAAGCAAACTGTAAAAGGCGAGCGGCAACGTTTTCCGGCTTTTTTCCATATTTTTCGGCTTAATTTCATCCTTGATACCTAAATATTAAAAACACCTCACAAAGGATCCTAAATCCTTCTGGGGTTATGTGAGAAGCAAAAAGGGTATAGTGAACCGTAAAAAAATCACAAAAAATTGTCAAATATTATCGGACACCGAATGTGTTCACGAGTTTGCTAATTTCTTTAAGTCCGTATACAGCCCCCTGAAAGCAAAACTAGATGTGCAAGCCGCGGTGGCAGAGAGTAACACAAGTAGTTCCCGAGTACATATAGGGAGTATTGATCACTTACAAAAGATACAGGAACTTTTGCGCTAAAATCTTAAAAAAAACAAAACGATTGTATGATTCTGAACAATTAAAAAAAGCTGGACAAAATTCTAAAGCATTATGGGACACAATCAGAAACATAACTAACACCATTAAAATCAGACAAACTTCTACACAGTTACTATCACTTGCAGAATCACCAGCCCAATCATGTAATACTGTTAATAAGTTTTTCACTGATATAGGCAGTAACCTCGCCAGTAAAATTACAAATGGTCAAAAGAGGACACAAACAAACACATTTACCTCAAATTCCTTCGCCTTGGACAGTACAGATCAAAGTGAAATTACCTCTCTGATTCACTCATTGAAATCTAGTGCAGCAACCGGATGGGATAATATCTCACCCATAGTTCTTAAAAGATACGCCGTGACACTCGCACCTGTTCTGAGCCACATTTTCAATCTCTGCCTTCAAACCTCTGTCTTTCCAAGTTCTCTGAAACGTGCTATTATTCACCCAATTTTTAAGGGTGGTGATGGAAAATTGGTGAACAACTACCGCCCAATCGCAGTACTTAGTGCACTGTCAAAGGTTCTTGAACGTTTGGTAAATAACAGATTAGTTAAATATCTTGAGAAATTTAAAATTATCTCTACACAACAGTTTGGCTTCCAAAAAAAGAAATCGACCTCCGACGCAGTCCACGAGCTAACTTCTTTCATAGTCACCAGCCTTAATAACAAAAAGAAAGTGATCTCGATATTTTTGGACCTCACAAAGGCTTTTGATACCGTTCCAACAACCACACTCTTGCAGAAGCTTGAAGAAATAGGTGTCCGTGGACTGCAACTGGATTTCTTTAAAAGCTACCTTACAAACCGTACCCAATCAGTAAAAATAGGTGACCACTTCAGTCATGAATTGACTATAAATTACGGCGTACCACAGGGTAGCATATTGGGGCCAACCTTATTCTTAATATTTATTAATGGCCTATGCAACTTAAATATCCCAAACTCTAAAATAACTTCTTACGCAGATGACACTGCAATAACTTTTGTCGCAGAATCTTGGTCAGAACTCCTCAAAAACGCCCAGGTAGGCTTTAATTCTGCCTTCAAATGGCTAACCTCACATACACTCACATTAAATATTGCGAAAACGAAATGCATTACCTTTTCTATTAGCTCTGCCTCGCAGCCTAAAATTTCAACGAAACTCAGAGCTCACTCTTGTTCCCCCGATCTCGACTCAATTTGTCTATGTCCCCAGATTGAAACTGTTGATAAGATCAAATATCTTGGCGTAATTCTGGACAAAACACTTAGCTTCAAACCTCAAGTTGAAGTCCTGACCGGCAGAGTCCGAAAACTTATTTATATTTTTAAATCACTCCGTAGTGTTGCAAATCCTACCATAATACGCAGTGTGTACTTCGCCTTATGTCGCTCAATAATATCGTACTGCATCTGTTCCTGGGGAGGTACACATCAAACTACCCTAAAACCTCTCGAAATCGCACATAGAGCTATACTTAAGGTTGCCACGTTTCGTCCAATATTATACCCAACAACAGAACTATATAAAAACTGTGGAGTACTTAACGTTCGACAACTGTTTATCTTTCACGCGGTTCTATTACAACATCGCAAAACTCCTTACACCCAACTCACCAAACGCCGTAAAGACTTAATTTGTTCGCTTCCCTCTGTAAAATTTAAATTTGCGAAAAGATTTTTTGATTACTTAGGCCCCTCTCTTTATAACAAAATAAACAAAAGTATTTACATCTATGACCAACCATATCATGAATGTAAAAAACTTATACGAAATTTCTTACTTGAGAAAACATACGAGGAAACCGAACATTACATATAAACAAGGTGGTCTTATCACTGTCATTCTCTCTCTCACACAAACACACCCTCTCACGTACTCAGCACACATCACACGCACTCACACACGTACACACACAAGAACATACACACACTAAAATCAGTTACCTGTCATAAATCACTGTAGTACTTACCGAACCAATAATTATGTAATAATGTACTTACTGTTTTTGTTACTTAATGAGCTTGTTTTGGTGGGGTGGCAACTGTTTTACCTTAACACAGGCTATCTATTAGCTTAGCTAGGTAAACAGTTTGACATCCATATAATATGTAGTATAGAGTTAATTTTAATGTAACACATTATGTACAAGAAAATATAGTTTAAAAATGTACTACAAATGTTTTTTGAAATAAAAAATTATTATTATTATTATTATTATTGATAGGAGCCAGGTAAGGGAGGCGCTAACTAAACTTAAACCTAAGCGGTCGGCGGGACCAGATGGCATTCCACCATTTATTATTAGAGACTGCAGGGATTATTGAACACAACCGCTATTATACGTAGTTAATGTATGTTTCGAACTGTCATACTTTCCGGAACGCTGGAGAATTGCACGAGTAATACCAGTACCTAAGGGTGAAGCAGGGAATGAAGTTAGTGGGTATAGACCGGTGGCGGTGCTGTCGGTACCAGCGAAGGTATTTGAGTCAGTAATCCATAATTCTGTCTTAAATCAGGTTTCAGGCACGTTGTCCGACTCACAGCATGGGTTTCGGCCAGCTCGTAGCACGACTACAAACCTGCTAAATTTTATGGCATATGTGGTTCCTAGCGTTGATTTGGGAGTGCAGGTCGATTCTGCATACTTGGATTTAAAAAAAGCTTTTGATTTGGTCGATAATGACATTTTATTGACAAAGCTTGCGGCAGTTGGATGCACTCCTAAATTGCTGAAATTCTTTGCTGATCATATGAGTAACAGAAAGCAGTATGTCGAATATAATACAATATATAATAAGCTAAATATAGCCTCATGCTAGAGCGTATACAAAATAAATTTACTAGGTTTCTGTACCTAAGGTGTTATGGTGTATACCCATTTTATCCATTGATGTATCCAACTTTGTTTGTTATAGGCATGGTGGGATACAAAACATTGGAAACAAGGAGGGACATAGCTCTTGCTACCTATATTTTTAAATTATTGCGTGGCAAGACTTCAAACTCAGGTATATTGAAAGAAATAAACCTGTGTGTGCCCGACAATTATGTGTTGCGACGGCGACGGCCACGTCTATTGGCGGTGCCCAGTAGTAGGACCAATCTGCTGAGTAAAGCCCCTATAGCGCGTACCTTGCGTGTGCTTAATGACGTAGCAGATATCATAGATATTTTTACTTGTTCTCTGAGTGAGTTCACAAAAAACACAATGTATGTAATATGTAAATTATAAAATTGTAATTATGACCACACTATTAAATTACGAAATCCCTGTAATGATAGTGATGATGATTTAATAAATAAATAAAAAAATAAATAACATGCATATAAGTATTTAGTATTTCAATCATTTCGTTTTTTTATATTGAACTACATTACAATATGCTTTTAAAAGTAAATAGCAATAAAAATATCGTATAAAAAAACTTTTTATTCTTATAGCCTAGGTATTGTTTAGCTCTAAAATGATCAGAACTGACGAACCAGACGACGGACACCACCTGATGTGACTGTAAAGTGCTTGTGACTAACCCTTTTTCCTTTTTTAGTAAATTAATACATTCTATGAAATATTTAAACAATAAAAAATAAATCCTATTACAATATGTAAAAAAAAAAACCCAAAAAAAAAAACATTACCTGGGAATCGAACTTTCAACCTCAGGTTTGTGAAGCAATCGTATAACCGCTTAATATTTTGCTTTGTTGAAATATAGCAAAATAGCCGTTCCTATATATTTCGTGATTGACTGCTTAGTTCCATTAAGGTATAGCGTGATCATGATCATTTAAAAACTTAAATCGGTAACTATCTACAATATCCTAACCTTTTGGCGCGTCCTTTTACTATTTGCGAAGGAAAATACGATCACAATGTAATATTACTCAACCCCCATAGCAAATAGCGTGATAGTTTATACCCTGTAATTTGACTAGACTTATAGGAAAAGTATCTATGCAAAATTTTAACCTGTCAGAATCTGTCCAGTAGAATTTGCGTGATGCTGGAACATACATACAGACAAACAGACAAAAATTCTAAAAACTATATTTTCGGCATTAGAATCGATCCAGGACCTCGTAGCAATTTCTTTTTTTCAAACATATTCAATGTACAGTTTTGACTTCACTACGATTTTATTATATGTATAGATTGCCTACTGTAGCCTCTTTTTTCCGACCATACCCATCTCCGTTATTTACATCACATTTGCATTTAAAGACGAAATCCCTTTCCTAAATGCAATATCGAGGCAATAAGAGCGTACCTAGTTCATTTGTATGTGCAGAGCGGCAAGATTTGACTGCTAATTTAGACAAAACTCCACATTTAACTGTATTACTCGGCGTATTAAAGTCGTTTAGTAATTTACTTGAAAATTAACCACGGCCCTTATATCTGGCTTAAGGCGCCTTATTGCCGAGTGCCTTACTTATCCAATAACAATGAAGTCAAATGAGTTTCAGTACGTGACTCCGTCCGTGATGTAGCTAAGTTCCGGATTTTTTGAGGTAGTTTTGCGAATGGTTCATGGTCTGGAATATTTTGTAGTTATTTTAAGTTTTTTTTTTTTCGGTACAAGGCCGACACGACTGACTGTGGTGCCAGCGGCCTAAATAGGCTTTTGCTGAATTGTTCGTCTTAACTTTTTTATGAAGTTAAGACGACACTCTCGGTCACCTTTGCATTTTCTGTGTCTTTGTGCTCCACATAGTGATTTTTTTTTTCATTGCTGAACGTAGCGTGCTTACTTACGTATTATAACAGTGCAACATTTCGTTTCCTAGTTAATATCTTACCGAAATAAATTGCTTGTTGATCACAATGATTATTATCCTGTATTATTACAAAGATTTATACGTAAAAATCTTTGTATATGATGTGTAGGTATTTTCAGTCTTTCACTATTTTTTGTGGCTAGCTAGCACCTGGTTTTTATTTAATATTTTCGTAGAATTCCGGCTTATCTCCCACCGCAAAAGTCAATAACTCGCAGCACACGTAAAACCCAGCCGTTTCTAGTTGGTAATAGTAAAGAATGGTCTCGCCGTTCTTCAGATAAATCCTGCTCAGCTTAATGTGGAGATAGTGGGCTGCCGTACCAAGGATTCTAGGAAATTGCATAATGAATGGATGCAAGATTGTTCGTATTAATTGCCCGTAAAGAAAAGTTAGAATATTCTGCGTGGGCGAATAGAAACACGGGATAAACTTTGTAGGAAAGTTTTATCAGAAGATGGAAATGCAGAGACTAGAGTGAGAATTTTGTGAGAATGGAATGTATTTTGTAGATTTGCTGATGTGGTGTGCATAGGTGTGTTTTACCACCAATCTTAATTACATACAATTTAAGAGGAGTTTATCCTATATTATTAAACGAGCAATATTTGTATATATATATATATATATATACAAATTTCGATTTCGATGAAAGTTGCAATATAAGGATTTATGGGGGCGAAAAATCGATGTAGCTAGGTCTCATATCTGGGAAAATTCTTTTTTTTCGTATTTTCACCCGAACAGAGCTCGATCGCCGAAAGTTTAGAACAAGTCAATAATAGCATGTCAATAATGACATGGTAGCATAGAATAAGTAAGTACCCTACTATCATGGCAGCATGGAAATAGTATGTACTATCATATATGATTAAATGAGCATTCTCTATTTTCATCCGAACTGAGCTCGGTCCACAGCGTACTGGTTACAATAATAAGACTACAGTAAGAGTTGAATGATTTCTGTTAATCACGACGATTTCTCTAACTAAATGATGAATTCACAAAACATTATTGTCGACCTTATAACAATTATCTACTCCAGAAAGCAACTCATCCGATGTATTATGTATTTCATATGGTCAGAATAATTACATCTGACATTTCAAAACGCTTATAAAATAACAATTAATTATAAGTAACAAGCCTAAGGTGATGTCGGGTACCACCGCATCGTCTGTCAGATGTTAGCGTTTCCGCCTGACATGTGTCGGTTTCCTTAACATTTATTAAGTTTGTTGCGCAGGTTATTAAGTTTGTTGATCTTTATTTGTACTTAGGTACTCGTTTATTGCCTTCCATCTTACATGGCAGAAGCTGACTAATGATCTTGTGGCGACATCTACATCCCCACATGCGAACAACGCATCAAAGACCTGACGTCACACACAATCCTGACGTCACACAAATCCTGCATCGCGCAATTAGAGTTGACATATATAAGATTACGACTACTAAGATACGACTTCAACCGTTGGGCAGTTGCCCGCCAGACACGATACCCGTCTGGTCGGAGGATCCTCCCTTTCTATAGAGGATGAGTGAACTTTACACCCTTTTCCTCATACCTCCAAAACCTAATGAGTATGAACATCATCTTTATGGTTATCAACCTTCATGTTTACATGGCCGACTGATTTTGAGTGTTTATTTAACTCGCTACGATGTAGGTTCGTGACAATCGTTTTTTTCATACAGACATAAACTCATCTTTGGAGAAAAAGGAGATATCCGCTTTTTGTATGGACGTTGGTTTTTTATTTCGAGAAAAATCTAACCAGCATCAAACTACACCTAAATAAAAGCGACAAAAATATTGAACTAGGAACCACTGAAATAATATTTTTAGACACTTCATTTGGGAAAAAAATATGAACTATTTAATATTAGTGCATTTTTTTTTGTTGATGGCAACCCAAATAACTCCTCCCACACACTTTGACAATGTTTTAATAAAATTGACAGATAATTCTATTCATCTGTCAATTATGACTTATATTGAAACGTGGTACTGACATTAGTCAATCAATTATTATTATTATTTTATTTCCTAAGAAAACTTGCAGCTAGGATACAGATAGTTGACAGTTAGTGAAAGAAGGCCAATTAAAGGTTTTCACTGACAATATACAGTAATGACAGTACCATGATTGTGTCAATTTAGACAAATTTACTATTATTTTGGGGTTTCTTTCTAATTATCTAGGATAATAAAGTGAACACACTTTATAATCCTAGATAATTAGAAAGGCTTGTTCGTTTTAGGAGTAAAATCACACTAAAATAAAAAATATTTTTTTCTCAAAATATGATATACCACTAGTTTATGGGATGTCTATCCAATATATTCGACTTATCCTGATTAGAATGATTGAATAATAATACCCATTTTGGACATGTTCTTTGGCCTAGTGTATAAGCAGGTATAGACTGTAAGTATTAAATAAGTCACAAAAACAGCGTCCATATAAATGATGAAAATTGTAATGAGTTTCTACAAATCGGAATGTGTTAGTGCCTTGTAGTACAATTTACTTGACATTATTGTTTTATTGAAACAAAATTGTTCATAATCATCATTAATTTGATTGAAGTTCATTGAATAATTACTGTGTAGCGACCTGAAATTGCTAATTAATGTTAACAATACAACAACAAGCTTTAGCTACGAAGAGCAAACAATATCAAATTGGTATTTACCTTAATTTTCTGTAGGTACTGCTGCCAACTGTGTTTGCTTTTCATGGATTTCAGCAGCTATACACAATATTGTTTTACTATGTAGCTACCTATATCGACAGTTAGGTTGGCTAATGTGATGGGTTTTAACAAGTGCGAAAAAATGTTTTGCGCTTTTGTTATAAAGTATCAAATTCAATTCAAACATCTCAATCAAATAACGCCAAGTGACAACCCACATCTTTATATTTACAGTTCAATACACACGAGCGTCAATTCAAATCATTTCCTTAAAAGAATAAGTTTTCACTTCAATAACTTTCTAAAGATGTCCAAACAAAGAAATTACTTCTACAATGTAACATACAGCCACAAGTCCAGCAGACAATGCTCCTTTAATATCAAAACGATCACAAGAATTATTTCACTTCACTGGTCGCAAAAACATAGCTTTTAACTCCAAACTGTTTCTTCAGACATGTGACGTCAAAGTGCACGAAACGCTGCCGGCGATACATACAAGTAACAAAGACTTGTACGAGTACCTATTCGTACATTTACCGAGACTTTTTGTTTAAAATTTTAATTAATGCTATCTTTGGAAAGTTAGGATTTGTATTGTCGGCAAGAATATGGTCGGAACAAAACATTGGTAGTGTGCCCGCCTGTTTATATCACACATCAAATTAGGCTTTGTGGAGCATCATCTCTGCCATTTATCTCAGTGTGACAGTCTGTAAACCTCGACGTGTCATAATAATCACTCGCATAATTTACTTGTCTAGTATCTGTTTCCTATTTATCAGTGTAAAGTACAATCATTACAGGTTTATCCAGGATATCCATTTCATGATAGGATTATATCCCACTCAATTCAGCCGATTTAGACCAAACTAGATTTGTCACCCAATTATTATGTAATTAACATCGAAGTTACATACACTTTGGACGTATTGTTATCATAATGGATCGAGGTATTAGATGTCTCTTCTCTGCTCTTCTTAGTATGTATAAACTTTTTTATTTACCTTTGTAACAAGAACTGAGAGAGCACTCTTTCTATTTATCATTTTTGTCTCTTATTAGCCTCTAACTTGTATGTTTGGTGTATTACTATTGTTAGTGCAAGTTGGTGATTAATAAATAAATAAATTTATTGTGCAGTTGTTGAAATAAACACTGAGTGACGTGACATGAGGATGACAGGATGTGATGGAATATTTTTATCCGAGAACCATGAAACACGACAAAAGGATCACAAGAACCCAAAACAGTGCATAAACAAGAACATGCCTAAAATGTGTTTCTTTAGATGTGAGAGATACTGCATGAGATGCCTCCGGCATTGACTACAAAGCGTTGTCATCCCCGTACGCGTTTGTAGACGGTCTCAGAAGACACGCCGAGTTAAACGCTTCGAAAATATGAACGAAAGATGCTCCCAAGCCGTCATGAGATAATCTTTTGATATCTCACTGGAAAACATCTTTGGAATAATAAGTTTGATAGAATTTTGCGTATAATGTTCTTGGGATAGTTACAAAAGGTGTTTTTCGGATTTTGTTTTATATCCTCCAGAGGTATTGTTCGGGTTCCTTATTTATCGGGGCTTTATTCTGAAGAAGCCGTATTATTCTCAATATGAATTCCTTTTGTCTGAAGCCTGCAAAATGAGGATGTTATTTCTTTATATGTTCAGACTATTCACTAAACAATGAAAACTCATAATAAATATTATTATTATTTGCTGAAAACAATGTTGTTTGTAACATAGGTTTGACAGTGGAATTTGTTCATTGATTTCTAAAATCAGGCATTTTTATTGTTAATCTGTGCTTTGGTCTACCATTTTTAATCTTTGCTAACTTTTGGAACATAGAATAATCATTCTTTTGTTTTTATTACCTATAGACAGCTAACTTAACCTTTCTTCAACTAACTTAGAACCTAGGCAAATAACTTAGAATGATATATTCAACTAGGATGTTAAGCAATATTTTAGACTGTCCCAACATACAGAACAACACAAAGTCAAATAGGCATCCAAATAATAGTAAAACTGTCCCACACGAGCTACAGCGGCATCTTATTACATCGCCTAGCCTGGCTTGCTCGGCGCCATATATTACGGTAAGCCCAGATAGCGTGGCGGCCAAACATCGGCATTGAACATAACGGTGTTATTACTACTGTAAGAATATTTGTATTTCTGGGAAATGTAAAAGGAAAATGTGATAATTTTGGAGATTTATGCAGAAACTCTTTGCTGCATTCTCTAACAGAGAAGGGACTTTGTTTTATTTATGTATTCCGAACACTAACTAATTATATCAGCACCAGTAAAATCCAGTTTTTTGACAGTCACCTGATTCTAGATGTCTATTTCCCGTTCTTTTTGTTTTTTCGGAGTGTACGAGTCTACATAGAGTTGCTTATCCCTTTCACAATGAACAGAGTTAATGTACCTGTACATTAACTTTGTTCATTTTTCAGGCAGCAATTGTGATTGAATTCGATATCTCGAACTCGACTTAGTTTTATTGGCTAGACCTAATCCTCGTTACAACGGAGAAATCTTCTAAAAGTGATCCGAATTAAAATTTGCCCGATTGGATTGAACTTTCCGTAGCTAGAATGTAGCGGGAAAATGTCTTCCTTTTAAGTTTTTAAAGAATTTCATATCGATTTATGAAATGTCGCTGACAATTACAAAGGATACAACTATCAAGCGATTAGACTTGGTCAGATATTTAAACAATCCTTTTTAGTCTATAAATAGATACATATAATTAACTTTATTGTACGAAAATTGTCATTCAAGTAAATGAAATCTTTTGCAATTTATTTCACGATTACAAAATCATTTCAATCCAAGTCTATACAGTTTGTTGTAAGCACAGCTTAGCGGTTTACTGTAGTGACTGTGGGTACACTAGACGCACAACAATAATCCATTAGTGTCACCGCAATAACCAATTGTATGCAGTTACTGACAGGTTGCTAATGCCACGTCTATTATGTCGCTAAGTATGCAGCTTAGTACAAAAGTAATTATTGTGGGCAGTAATATTTGTATTGGGTACTTTTATAGCAGGAATAGTTTGTTTTTTAAATTAATGGCAAATTCCACCTGTCTTCAGCGTCGAGGCAATTTTCATAAAGTGTACCTAGTATTTATTGGAGTTTTATTGAAGAGTCTCCCCGAAGTTCCCGAATATTTTTAGTCCGTCGAGCCGGATTTAGTCGTTAGCGTAGATATAGGATTAATTTAGTGGCTGGTGTTAATAACCGCCCAAATGCTGGTGTTAAATTTTGCCTTTAATCTTTACATTTACTTAATATTAACATTGATAGAACTCTATATAAAACAAATAAGTACAGTATCTGTAAGCAAGGAAGCGGATAAAGAAAGAACATATAGATATAAATAATAAAATAAGTATTGACCTTATGTAAGACATAATAATACGCACCAACAGCAAAATAACAAACAAAAATCTCATTATCTTCTTTTTCAGTGCACGAACACGTAAAACCTGTTCAGACCGGACTCGCGACCAAAAACCCGCACTTATAAAATCCGGCAGTTCCTCAAATTGCTTGTCAAACCATCTCGCTTTACGACACTGTCTCCACATAAGCCCTACAAGGCTATACGGCTGTATGAGCTATATATGGGCTATACAGAAGCTCTCTTTAACGTTCTCCGTATAGCCTCAAACGCTTTCTGAGAATACCTATTCACATGACTAAACGTGTTACGTTTTGTTAGGACGATGAACCGACTGGGTATTTTTTTCTTCTATAAATATTCCTTTTTCTTGATTTTTGTTCTGTTACAGGCGAGGAATTATCGAACTTTCCAACATCGTATCCAAACAAAAAAATATTAATTGTAACTTGTTTTAAAGGAAAACCACCAAACCGTATATCCTACTGGGAATGACCGTTATTGTTTAGCAGAGGTATTGGTACTTGTTTTTATGATGCTTTTTCCGATCTATGTCTGATACCGTTCGGACTGTTCTATTTCAAGTTAAATCATTACAAAACGCAGTACAGTAAGGCATGGTTCACAGAAAATTCACCTCCTAGGGGTACATTTTGTACCAAAACCTGAAATTAATGCGAAAACAGGGTTGCTTCGCTTGCAGTTTTAGTTTGGACGCAAACTAGAAAATCGCTGGAGGGTTATTAAACCTTGTTTAAACAATTAACTACTCTGTTTTATTTTAGTTTTATGATTCTTATTATTATAAAACTTAATGTTTTCTGTTAAAGACTAAGCTTTATCTATAATGCAGATTTTTTTATAAACAAGACGTAACTTCAGGTCTTGTTTTGAAACGTTGTCTGTTTAGTAACGTTTAAATTGCTAAAATATTTTTGAAAATCCTTTACCTATATTTCCCTCTCTTTCTTAACGTTTATCAAAATCATTAAGTACAACAGCTTTTTTCTTAATTATAGCACGGTTAGGTAATAATGGAAATATTTCAGTTAATTCGAAGGAAATGTAAATTATTAACTTCATACCAAGAATTTCTTGCTTACAATCTGGTATAGCATTAGAGCGTGTAATTCAAGCATGTGATAATATCCCGAATCTGTGAACATGGTCAACTATAGTAAGAACATGCATACATCGCCGGCGGGCACAACATGAGGAAACAATTAGCTTTTGTGTGCTTGCCTTACAGTCACGCTTATGTCCATAACTCTACGTATATTGCCTGTTGTGACTTGTGGATATAACATGCCAAGTATCTCACATTGTATTTGCCAAATATTCTGTGGTTTGAAACAGCCCATCTCTAAAGCTTAGAGAACATGAGACAATAAAGTTTTATGTAATTTTTACCCGTGACGTGAAAATAACGGTCACTAAAATTATCCTACATGCCTCATTTTCATCAGTGGACGATAATACGCGGTCAATCTAAAAAAAATACGTACACTATTTAGTTCAAGATTTACTACGATAAACTTAGACTAATGTCAATCAATTACAGATATTATTAATGTCGCTTTTACTGCGAAAATATTTAATAGGTTGAAAGGAGCCTTCGAATAGCAATCAAAAACTTTAGTTTATAATTTAACTTAATTTATTACTAAAACCTTTATATTCTTAAGATAATGTAAATAAAACCTACATTCTCATCTAAAGTTTTTAGTCAAAGTACTTCGTCTAGTTTTAGTGTAGACAAGTCTAAGACTAGACTTAGCCTGAAGGCAGGACCCTAGGAAACAATTAGCCCCATTGTGCATGAACCCTCCGTCATAGTCGTGACATAACTTTGTGCACAGCCAGTGAGCCCTGGCTTTATTCTGTGCGTATTTGTCTTACAGCCAGTGTGCCCTGACTTTATTCTGTGCGTATTTGTCTTGAAGTAGTTTTGAAGGAATTTGTTTTACTAGACAGTTGGGAACTGTGTCTGTTTGGTTATAGAATAGTTTGTCGAATTCTGTGGCATATCTACTGAAGTATAAAAACTGCCTTGGCTGTAAGCGCGACTGTTCAGCGTTGGGTTTTAAGTCCGATGCGCACGATTATTATCATCCAATTAGTTCATACAGCTATCAACCATTGATTTCGTTTTCACGTTTCTAAAACTCTATTTAAAAAGTTCTGCCGTTTTATTCAAAACATTTTATGAATAGTTCGTAACTATGAAAGTACTCAATAAAATGTGTTATAGTGACATCCATGTTCGCAGGTTGTGTCAGCTTTTAGTAGTTTTATTGGATTTTTTATCTGAATCTAACACACAACACGACACATAAATGCACAATATTTTAGTTTCCCTGTAAGTTACAATGCAGAGAGTCTCGTTGCTCAAGCGCGACTGCTGAATGGTCCTATGTTGCACGAAATGTGTTTCTCCATCAGGAACTCGTCAGAAGCGGCCTGTAAAACACATGAAAAAGAAGTGCATGTTGCGTAGTTAATGAAAATTGGCTCGCCCCAATTGCCTTGGCTATTACATGGGACATAAACATAACTGGCGAAATATGGGTGTAGGTACCTACTTCACACCTAGTCATAACCCTTCAGGAAATATAGACGTAATGTTATGTAATAAAAAAAAATATAATTTTTATCTTTCTTGTTACAGACTAAACTACAAACTGTGCGGCTTCTCACCGTGGTGGTGGCACGTCTGCAACGTTGCGTTGCACGCTGCATGTTGCGCGCTCGTTGCACGGACAGGCGCGGTGGTTGCGCGGTTGCAGCGACCGTTCGCCGCACTTGCAGCACTGTTGTTTGCTGTTCATCCGGTACATACTGAGGCGGTAAGTTTAATACAGCAACAAACGAAAATTCAAAACCAAAGACACCGACTTCCGAAATTAAGGCTATTTTTTTTAAGTTTTCATTTTTAATTTTTTGTTGTGTTACCTACCCCACACAAAATCGAATACCACTACCTGCTATGTAAATAACAGTGATAGGAACTTATTATAACAGCATCCATATAGATCAAGTTGGAAAATACGTATTATTGAAGCTAACTCAAAAACTACCCAAGGAATGTTAATAAAATTTATGTGGGACCTTCATGCAAATCGACGAACAAATCGATGGAAAAAAAACAAAGTCGAACATAGAACCTCATCTTTTTTGGAAGTCGTTGAAAATAAACGAAAATACAGACAAGTCCTAAGACACGGGCTTCTTTAACAAGTAGTTTTTTTTTTTACGGCAGTTTAATATTGTTTCTATTTATTTCGTTTCATTAAAACTCCGAAAGTGAAACAACAGTAGACGGCTGCGTAAGGTGCAAGACACTTAACAAGTTAATTGAATTTAGTTTTATACGGCGCACATGCGAGGGTAGTTCGTTAAAAGCTATGAATAAGAATGAGCTACTCTGAAACCGCATCAATTTCAGACATTTCCTCCGAACACCGGATCCTGTCAGCACATTCTACGTAACACGAGAACCATATTACTTACTGAACCATATTTAAGTAAACTTTTCTTGGAAACGTTTTCTTTGAATAAAAACGTAAAAACTATAGAATATTTTTCCGGTAAGCCTTTTGTGAATTAAGAGGGTTTATCCTAAAAGTTGGCAACGTCGCAAATAACTGTCAAATATTTACCTGTTTTGATTCATAGAGCAATATTACTGAATGGAAATAAGAAATGTGGCTAACTAGCGAACAAGAATATTCATAATGAATTGCAATTATAACATTGAATTTGATGTTGTACCCATTTTAGGTGTAAAAAACGCATTTGGAAAGTTTCCAAATAGTTTTTTACATCTAAAACTAAACATTCGGCGTTACGATATTAATTATTTCATTTCATAATCAATATTCTAGCTAGTTCTCGCTAGTTAGCCACATTTTTTATTTCCACACAGTAATATTGCCAAATTAAACAAAACAGTGAAATATTTCACATCTATTTGCGACGTTGCCCACCTTCAGAATAAACGCTCTTAACTTCGTACATTATTTGTTTTTAAAACATTCATGATTGTTGCGGCACAGTTTTCTTTCTGAAAATGAGTGTGTGTTGACTGACCTTAGTACTGGAAATTAAAAGAATCATCCTACACCAGTAGGGCTAACTTGACACACGCGACAATTACTCACTCTCGCGCGAGTAATTGTCGTCTATTTCTGTCACTTTTCTCGCTTTCTGACAGCGCTGCCATACAAAATAGTCGACTCGTTCTGTCAAACTTGATATTTTGTCGACAAACTCTAACAGGACACCTTAGTTAACTCGATTTTTGACAATTCAACACGAGATAATCTGCGATTTTTCTGTCACTTTGTCGTATTTACTCGTCCTCGATTTTGACGACGAGAAGAGTAGACAAAATAATGATACAAAAAAAACTCCCAAATAGCATGGCAGTTTCACAATTGTACTTATTTTAGTCATTTTTTTTACAATATATTAATAATGAAAATACTTAGTTTTAAACTACTATTTATATTGGAACGACATGTTTTATATGGAGTTTTTGGCGATTTGCATAACAAAAAAAATACCTACATGTTGAGCTTTAGGGGTTTATGGGTTTTATAAAGAGGATCTAAATTTTCATTATTTTTGCGATAGGACACACCATTTTTGAGATTTATGCAAAAGAAAAGGAAAAAAAGATATAGTACTGGTTTTGCACCGTCGAAGTGTTGATGTGAATTTTGGTTCAAGACAACTCATTTTAATCCGCATCTTTTTAATCGCGATTAAAAATAGTCAGATTTCGATAAACAATTAAAATTTTTGGTGAAAAACGTCAAATTCAGAATAGCAAAATTTCCATTTTCACAAAGTTAATAGTTCAGTGCCATATTAGTGGGAAAACGTAGTTTACCAGGAATAAACAAAATTTTGGTGATTTTTAGTCTAGTTTAGAAGCATTTGTGACAAGAGAATCGGCACCATTGAATGAAAGAAACGGAATCTCAAGCCGATGTTGCTTTCATAAAAATGATTTGTTTTTAATATTTTGCAACATCGGTTTCTCGTCGCGAGACATAGAAGTGTCAAAGTGACTTTTTCGAGTTAAATCGTCGTTTACGGTCATGTTAGTGATTAGAATGACGTCAGAATCGTCGACAAATTTCGACAAAACGAGAAAAACAGCGTTCTCGCGCTTGTCATGCTAGCTATACAGAACGCACTCAACATACCGACACTTAAATAAAGTCATACTTACTTCTTGCAACAATGTTATTTATCAATAAAATAAACTCAATTTCCAGTAATAGATAAACTGCTACAAACCTTTCTCATAAGAACAAGTTTCTTCTGATGGACGTTCCAAAGAAAACTATTTACAGCCGGTTTCTTCGTAGAATTACCCTTAAAATGTCTGAAAGCACTATCTTGTCAGTTCTCAATTCGATTTAGAGAAGCTTGCGCACGCAACGTTGGGCAAAACAAATAATTTGATGTTTACGAAGAGTTCTACTTTTAATACTAGTTCTTCTGAATATTTTATTACTGTAATCTTAGACAGGTATTACAAGAACGTATTTACAATGTACAAGGTTTTATATTTATCAATTTTCTCTGTGTTTTGTAATACCCACAACATTCAGAAATAAGTAGGACCTAATTGAATATTTGAAATCAAACCGAGTACAATAGCTTTAGGCAAAATCATTGACGTAGAAACTATATCTGTTCTCTCAAGTTACGAAAAGCTAAGAAAGGACATTGAACATTCCTAAAAAACCAAGGACCAAAAAAACAGTCTTGTTCATAGTCTTATGAATAATTGAATCACGACATACGTTACCTAGTGTACCTTGAGTACCTACGTTATTTTCACATGTCGGTCTTCCATTACTCTTGAAGTAGGAGACGATTCTCGACGGGCCAGCGACAAGCGTATGAATAATTCAATGTAGGTATATTATGCGACGCGACAATAATAAATACATCGCTTGCTACCAACCACATTTTTCTTTGATTTGGCGTTGCTTTACTTACCTGGAAATAGAAATATAAAGTTGTATTTTCTAGATTTACATTGAAAATGTTTCTGATAAAAAATGTCATTCTTACTTTTTATTACCCTTTGTGCTGAAATATGTAGGTACCTATATTAGAATAAAATAAATGAAATTATTTGCCTTGTGTTCTTTCAAGAAGTAAATTAAGCGATTGGATTCTCAGTAACGAGAAAGGATCTGGGACGTCTGACATTAATAATATTTTAAGCAGTGCCCCTAGACTTACTTACTTGCATAAAATTATAATAATAAACGAACTCTGCTCATCCCTAACATTTATTGAACGTGATACCTTATTTATGAGATGTGCTGTGAATATTCGCAAAGCAAAGTCTTGGCAAACGTGACTATCTAACTGCAGACCACTCTACAGAGAATCCAGAAGCCTCACTCCTAGCAACACTGGAGTGAGACAAAACACATACAAATTAAAAGTCAAAACTTACTCTCGAATCAGCACCCTTGTTATAGTTTTATGAAAATATCTTATGCCGTGTGGAAATATTAGCAATTTAAGATGGTGGTAGGCGGACAGACGGCCAAGGTGCGACAGACGTACAACCTCACGCCCTTAGTAAGTAGATCACCATCTGAACTGAGTGCGCCTTCAACACCACCGATATTTATTACTGCTTTAGGTGAAAATGATCTTTACGCAAACGCAATAACTTGTTAAGTCATATTATCAATTCCAATTACAATAAATAAATTAAAAAAAATTTAAAAAACATTTTATTCCAAAAAAACATTCATATTCCAAAAAAAAGGTTATAATCCGGTTCACGGTTGTAACAACAACAGCAATATTTCTGCACCGATCAGTAGCCATGTGTTAATAGGCCTTGAAATGGACTTAAGCATAAGCTTAATGGACTTACACATAGTATCTTAAGCTTCTGACTTAAACTATTATGTGTCTTCAACGTTCAGTTCGCAAGTACGTTGAACTGTCGCGGCTTTTCGGCTTTTACGAGTGATTCTATGTGCGTGAGGTCTTGCAAGGCGGCACTTTAAACCCAAGGAAGTTATAAAGATGTGGGGAGCATGTTATATGGCGGATATTTTCAGTACATTATACAATTTTGTTGCTTTTTGTACGTGCATGGAAACAGTAATTGGGTAGTTTTTGGTGGAATGAATTTAAAAGGTTGCACGTATTGGTGCTAGGTGGCGCAAACTCAAGTCGACATAATCAATCGACATTGAACAAAAATGAGTATGTACAAACTTTATTCGGAGATGTTGACTGTGAATAAGAAGTACATTTTGAATGAAATAAAAGCCTCTATAACCACCGCAAAGACAGCCATGGTCAATAAAGTTAGAAAGAAACTCATGTAGGAATAATAGCCGATTCGTCACCCTACATTAAATGAATCGTTTCAATCGAATGACATCTGTAGCCTTTAATTCCAATTGAATTTCTCGAAGAGGCTCTGATCCATACTAACAAAAAAACCATTCTTAACCGTTTCAAAATATCTCGCATACCATTGCAAACATTTACAGCCCAACACTCAATAAATACCTACCTTTACCTCACAGGGAACGAAAACATTGACTCAAACATTCCTGGCATCTAAAAATAATCTTCTTTTGCCCACAATACGACCGATACGACCGACAGTCCGCTCTGCCTGTCGACACAGAATAGATACGTACAGAAGGCCGGCTTCATTCAACGAGCGAGCAGGCGCATGCACACATAGACGCGTATGCACGGCGATGTCAAACTATAGTCTGTTCCAAAGTATTTGATGAAAGTGTAAACAAACCCTGTTTACGTTGACTTTTTACGCAATCACTCACTAAAAGGGATGCGTTACACATTCATCTGTATTCGAAGTTTCAACTTTAATAATAATTATCTCACCATTTTTTCCAACAATTGGACTATCCTAATTAAATTGAAAAATCATCGACGAAATTTCAGATTATGAAATTAACTTCAATTGTTAAATGCTATTATACATCTTTAGCGAGATTTAAAACTAGAATTTCAGGATTAAATATTCAAATAATCAAATCTTTCATTCAATTTATAAACACATGCATACACGTTGACAGTGACGTTTTCTGATCGATTTGTTCACATTTTAATGTGAACAAATCGATCATACAGAAAATGTACAATCAGATAATTTTGAAATAGACAATAGACTCGTCCATGTGAGCGTGGGTTGTCGCTCATTTTATGGAGCCGACCTTCTGAATTTATCTATTATGCGTCTCCGCCCTACCTATCGATTAGTTACACCCGTCCTATTGACATAAGCTGACAGTTTGAGGATATAATGCACATGAAATTATGGTTGGAAATAAAATATGAATTGCAGTTAGTAAGTGATTATGGGTTGGTTGCTGAACAAGAATGGATTGGAGTAGAATTTTGTTTGAACAACGACTGTAGGTTCGACTTCATTAACAGTGCATTGTTTAACGACATCCTTGTTCATTCTAGAGCATCCATAGTCTAAGGTCAAAAAGAGCACTTAATTAAGAGCTTATTTTACAAAACGAATGAGGTCTTCAAAAAAGAGTTCGCTATTTTCAGTTGACGTTTTTCAGGCCTTACCACCACGCTTTGGTACAAAGAAACACTTCCAATTACCGTTGTTAAACTATACAATTACAGTACGACACAACTTAGATGTAGCATCGGCAGAATTCGTAAAATCGCTCACCATCCGAACTGAGGGCGTCTTCAAAATCACCAATCTTTATTACTGCTTCAGGTGAAAATGATCTTTACGCAAACGCAATAACTTGTAACGTCATATAACCAAACACATTCGTAAAATTTAAATGAATGAATGAAAATGTATGCTAAATCTAAGTTGTGTCGTACTGTACTTGCTTTACGTTCAAAATGCTTAGATATTATTGACAGGGGAGATAAAGAGTGGAAAGAGAAGAGGTGTCGCGCCGCCCCAAGTAATACGGGGCAAGGGCAGGAATATGATGACGCTTAGATATTATTACTACAAATACAACAACATTTATTCATTACAAAATAAAAATAAAAAACAACAGATTTCCGACAACCGAGTCGGTGTCATTGGATTTGAAATTTCGTTTTGTGCCACCGACAAAATTAAAATTATTTTTCATTTTGTAGTGTTTTTTTTGAGGTCATTTGTTTTTTTTTTGTAAACGTTCTTTTTAATTTTCACTTTTTAGTTGTGGTTGTGGTTTTTTTGAAGTCGGTTAAAAAAGGTTCTCTCCTTAATCAAACAGAAATATCACACCAAAAACATTAAACACTAGTTCAAAGGAGTTTTAACCAAGAATATTACTACGAATACCCGATACACCGTGTCAGCTCGCAAGACAATAAAACACATTTATAGATTTCTATCGGGACAGAACGACCAATAAAACCGCCATATTGGATCGTACAGAGGTATTTAAGGTATGTTACGTGTAGCTAGAAAGTTATAGGACATTTTAGTTATTGAGTGCCGAGGTAAAAAGGTGGCGTTACATTTTTGTTCTATTCACAGGGTTTTAGTTCATCTTTTTCTATGTTATTTTGGTACTTTTTTGTAGCTATAGGTGTGTAGAGGTGGCAAAAAAGGTGTAAAGAATAGCTCGTCAGTCTTGTGTTCACAAGGGCGTTTGTTGCCGTCTGATTCTGGTTTCAATCGGAGATCGAAACCTGAATCTGAGCAGTATTATTGGGTTTCCCATTAGACTTTCTCAGTAGCTGTCTGTGAATAGTCTAGATTTGTGCCCGGTTAGTGGGTTTGCTCACTATAACATGGAACGTATACTTAAATAGGAAAAAAAATATGTGGATACCATCCATACTAATAATTATGTTATTATCCTAACTAATATTATAAATGCAAAAGTGAGTTTGTGTGTTACGCTTTCACGCTAAAACGGCTCAACAGATCTGGATGAAATTTGGCACATAAGTAGATCATGGCCTGGGTTAGGAAATAGGATACTTTTTATCTCGACATTCCCACGGGATCGAGACTTATGCGGGTGAAACCGCGGGGCAAAGCTAGTAATACTATAAATGCGAAAGTAACTCTATCTGTCTGTGTTACTTTTTGTCGCCTTTACTTTGGCACACAGGTAGATGGCCTTTGTAAGGACATAGGATAATTTATATCCAGGTAGAACGTTCCTGTGGGATAATTACAGACCTCCAAACGGGCGAAGCCGCGGGAAAAAACTAGTGGGAAATTAAGGGTTTATTTTTATTTTTTTTGAGGTTGGGAAATTATCAAATAACTTCTCCTGCTCTGGGCGGAGCGGGAGGGCGTGCCAGACTTTTACTGACTAAAACCCACCCCGTTTTCCTTCCGTTGCCTGTGTGCCGGGGCCACGATATCCCTTTCGGACAACTCGCAACCCCGGCAGGAAATTAAGGGATACTGATTTTGTATGTTTTCTAGGTAGGTGCAATATGGTCTTTCAGCTACAGCTGCTATATTGCGCAGTATATTTTCCTACCTACAAATGTTAGGGGATCCAGGGGGTGCAAAACGTTAGGTACATCTTCGTTCATTATCATGGAGGCTCTTCTAATGTATCCCTTCAATAGTGCTTGAAACAGTTTATTTAAATGCCAAACCATTATTTTCTCTACGACTATTATTTTCTCTTTACATCAATATCATTCTCCGTATCTACAACTGGCTCTCCATAACTGCGCCTTATACTCGTATAAACGACACCGACTGAAAAGAATCGTAAACGATTTGCGTCCGGGCTCCGTCCGGCTCAGGCAGCAGGACAATACGATAATGTGTAACTAGGAATATTATATTGAACTGAACTCGCTGATAGTCTTCTACGCGCCATAGGCTACTGCTTTCTAGCATCTGCTAAATTAATAAGAAGCTAAATAAATAAGCTTCGTAATTAATTTAAATATTAATGTGCTGAAACATTAATTATTTCAAAATATATAGCTTTTTAGCTGTCTTTGAAAAGCGTTTGTAATTTATATTCGAAGATGGGTGTAGAACTTTCATTTTGCACAATAATATTTTATTATTATTCCTAAAATATATCTACTTCATTAACACGTTCAGTGCCGGGAACCCTCCTGGAGGGTTCACTCAAGTCGCATATGGGACACCGGGAGCCCTCGTGGAAGGCTCATTTTAAATGTAGGTTTTTCATAGTGAATTCGGCATTATAAACTGTGAAACTAAAATCAGTTGTATATTTTAACAAGATTTCAATCCTAATGCCGGTGACACTCCTCGAGGGTTAACTTTAGCGCAAACGTAATGCCGGTGCCCCTCCTGGATTCAACTTGCAATATGTATGGCGGCATGGCGTATCTATGAAAATGGGTGGAGTTAAAGTGTTAAACACCACAAAAAAGCAAATGCTACCATGATAGACCAATCATGACAGCTTTAACAACAAGATAAACAGCTCACTGTCGCGATAAACTATCCATTTGTACCTCACTAACCCTCGTTTAACTAGAAAAACATCAAGTAATTGAAATGTAAATGCTATTGCTATTTCTAATGAAATTGCTTCTAAAATATCAACTCTAACTTAATAACGTTAAAGTTCGATTTAGGAGGACATTGCTAATCTTTTCTGTTTAAGGGTTGAATGAAATCCAAGGTATCAACATTAGGTTTGTTTAAGTGTTTGAATTCGCGACGCTAAAGGGGTTAGGGATTACGATTGTGCATTAGTAGTGACAAACTGTTGGATTGACGTTTACGAAGGAATGCAATGAAAAAGCTTTTCCTTAGTTTGCCTAGACATTTTTGTTTGCCTAGACATGCAAAAACAATGCGTCATCATACCTTTTATGTGCTTTATACTAAAGGTAAGTTCATGTCTGCTTATTTACAGAAATCTTTGGCTAGTACCTACTTAAATCTAAATTAATATTATAAAGATGTAAAGTTGTTTGTTAATAAAAATGTAATCTCTGGAATTCATAATCTAATTACAAAAATTATTTCACTGACAGAAATCTACGCTATGTTTTATGATATGACTTCGACCTGGTCGTAGTCGTGGGCAGTAGCTAGCTTCTAATAAGTTAGGTACTTACTTATGTGACTACTTCATCATGACGTAAAATTAATTATGTCGAGTTATCCTGCCTTGATTCTCCCTTGTAATGTTTGAACATAGAGTCATATAATGTTACCATGGTATATTTGGATTTACCATCCTCGATTTTCTCTTATTTTCAAGAACCTCCTAAAACAAAATCGCCACATATATAACTTATCCAATTAACTATTTTTTAGAACCACTTAAAACAATATCTGAAATCTTGTAGTGCTTCCAAATCCAGATAAGAACTATTGTTGTTATAACAAAAATTAATTGGAATAAAGCCAAGTTTTCAGCTTATTTTGCCTCCGTTGCTTCCTAGTTTCAATATTTCGACCACCAGCACTCTCCAAACTTGGTCTTCGCGAGATTACAACCAAAGTGCCTGCTTCAAACATTGGAAAATATTTTTTCAACAATGAACGTGAAATATAAGTTCATTATATTACAATAATAATACTATAGTAGTAAAAATATTAACTAATAAATGCGAAAGTGAGTTTGTGTGTTTGTTTGTTACCCGTTCACGCTAAAACGGCTGAACGGATTTGGATAAAATTGGCACGTGGGTAGACCATGACCTAGTTTAGGACATAGGTTACTTTTTATCCCGATATTTCTATGGGATCAAGACTTATGCGGGTAAAACCGCGGGGCGCAGCTAGTGTGTAATGATTATGGTCCTCGCATACTCTTCATTTATGATGGAGTGGCATGTGATGAAAAAACTGTTTAAGATGAATGTCTAGCGACTGTTTACGGAATCTAAAACTATAGGGAAATAATGTAAAAAGAAGGCTACTATACTAAGAAAGGTATTTCCATTGTGGTACCTCAATATATTTCACGACTGATATATGAGGAGGCCCTTTCAGCAGAGTTTTTACAGCTCGTGAGAATACATACAAATAATGGTTACACGATATAGACAGTACACAGTAGAACAATACTTTAGTAAAATTATTTAGTAATCAATGTTAAAATTGGAAATCTCTAACTACAAAAATATCTTAATAGTTATTATAGCGCCGACATCATTATGCCCATGACCCACTATGCCCCAGTTGCGGAGTTCACTTGCACATTTGAAGACGAAAAGCATGCCACTGATGCCGCAATCAACGTGGCCACTTGTTGACTAGGCTCAAACAATATAATTATAATCAACCAAACTACCGCCGACACGAAAAGATGATACATAGTATTCGAAACTATTCACAAAGCCCCGCGACTCAAAGTCAAAGGACCAAATTCTATCAGAGCGTAACAAGACCATTTTTTCTCGTTTTGTTAATAATAATGTACAGATATTTTTCTTAAAAAAAACAACTATCGACCCAGTTCCCACAATTTATATTCCAGCATCATTCGGCGAACTTCCAATAACACAATTACTAAACTGGACGGGTCCGCCAAAATTGTGATAAAAGTGTTCCGTAGTAAGAAATGTCTCCACTAGATATAGGAGGCAAAACAGCGCGTTTATAACAAACAGACTATTCTGTGACTTACTGTGGTGTCGTCGAAGGAGGGTTAAGGTTTATGTCAAGATAATATAATTATTATTATGGGAAAATACATAACTTTATTAATTTCTCAATATTTAAATTAACTAGAAACAATTTAAAAACTAACAGACTTAAAATAAAGTTGGGAAAATTAAGTTATTGAATGAAGTATCTTCTCAGTTTACTATACGGTATACATATTAATACTATGTAAACGGGAACTCGCAACTGCTCCGGCAATAGACCGAGAAAACGATTGAACTCTTAATTCGTATCAATTCATCCTTTAGACCACAAAGTAAGATATAAAATTCTGAACCAGAAAGAAAACCCCATTGATTCAATGTACCGGATTTCCAACATCCGCACGGAACACTAGAAATGTATGAATATGAAAGTTTTTATCGAATAAGAACTGAGAAAATGTCTGATTTATTCCAACCTTGTAGGAATTACAGCGCTCGTAAATAATATCACCATTGAGGCTGCTACGACTATTCAGAAAATATTTTGGGTGAAGAATATTCCGAATAAGTTTTGTACTTTACTATTCTAAAAGGAAAATTAATTTTGTAAGGCAGAGGCAGAGAACATGGCAAATATTAAATTCTGTGCTATCGCGATCATTGCAAACAGGTTTGAAAGTCATTTGTGCGTCCCCCGCCCCTCATCTTAATGAGGGAAGTTATATTTAAACAGTATATTTAGATATGTGTATAATTATGTCACAGTGAGCGCGTATTCTATATTTACGGAAGATTGCGAAGGGTTCCGCGAAAACTGGAAATAAGATGTAGAGAACCCTATTACGTGATTTCACTGAACAATTAGTAAAATAATTACGCAACACTCTGGTGATGTCATCATCGTGGAGCAATCATAAACAAGCAGTGAGAAACCGTAGTAATCAATGAGAAACTGTAGTGATCAATGCCTGAACTTTCTCTAAGTAAACAAACACTTGCTCTAAAGTGGGACAATTCCAGGCTGATATTATCATCTAGTCCTCACTGTTAAAGTCTAGAATAAACTGAATAAAGACAGCAGTAAGTGGCGCCGTTTTCTGACGTAATCAGATATCGTCTGTCTCTAGATTAGATCTTCGAAGATTTATAGCTCTCGCGGTCGCAAAATTGAAGTATTTTATAGTATAAGTTACAACCCATCTGTGCAAAGCGTGCAACCCGATGGTTTTATCTGGGTGTTCAGTTTTTCAATCAGAATTGGCTCCTAGAATATTAGTCTCAGTAGATTGAGGGATCAAATAGTTAGCGTTTGTTAGATAGATTTATATTACGAATAGTTTTCTTAGAAAAAATATTATTTTATTAGAGGTCACAAGCTAGACTAGACTACTAAGTTTGAGCTCGATGTATTATTTATAACAAATTGAATTTTGTTTTGCTAAACTTTTGTATTTAGAGTTCTAGGACCAAATTAATACATTCGCAGGTCATCTGATCTCTTTAGATAGCTCCTTCAAGTTTCCCAAATTATAATGACGGTATCAAATATTTTGTAATAATCCATCGCCGATTAACTTCTAAGATCATTCAGATATTTTAAGTGTTCCTAGATTCCATTTTCCGATAGTAAACGGTATATAATCTTCAGGTATAATGTAAGACTCTCTCCATCCTGATCGCAATCTACTTCCGTATCTGAATCTAATATGTAAGATTAGGTATTATATTATAATGCCTTCGAAGTTGGCGTAACTTTGAAGACTGAATATTAAACTTTTGCCTGCTTGACTTAATATTGTTTTACACTAGGGCTTTGGAAAGGATTTACTTGTGGAAATTAGTTGTTTGAAGTATGAGTTTGATTGCATAGGAGTGTTTATACCATCCAGTGATGTCCTAAGAGCCATTGTCTAAACACGTGTTTTTTTTTTTTTTTTTGAAGCAGGTATTCCAGTTCTAGATTTGCTTGTATTAATTTTAAAATAACTTATTTCATTAGGAGAAATCAAGGAATAAAATCCTAAACTTGTTAGCGATTTATTTTGATTAATGAAAACTTGGTGTAAAGCCGCAAAAAAATCCTTGCCTTAATTTATACCTGTTTCTTCATTATGGTCACATAATTTCTTTATTAGATTGCATTTTCAACAACACAAAAACGTGCTTAGAGCCACTTTGCATATGCAATTACAGTACAAGGCCACTATTACTAGAAAATTGGCCCCACATAATATATTCAACGTACAGACCTAGTTCCACTATTTTATGCGAACAAATGAAACCTAGCACTAACACATTCACTCCAGTATAATGAATAACATATGGTTCACATTGTCTGTACCTATTAGGCAAAGTTTCAGTGCCATGCATAGAAAAGTTTGGTTACATAAATGATAAACTATTCTTACTTGTAATTTATAATCGATGATAACGGATACCAGGAATTTTATGAACATATTTAGTAATATGCTGTACAGTGTGCAGAATGTAAGACTTTTTAAGGTTCCGTAGTAAACAAGGAACCCTTATAGTTTCGCCATGTCTGTCTGTCTGTCTGTCCGCGGCTTAGCTCGGAGACGGTTAGAACTAGAAAACTGTAATTTGTCATAATTATTAATATTAATAATATTATGCATATTAATCATGCCGACAAAGTGGTAAAATAAAATCAAGAAAAATATTTTTTTTTAGGGTACCTCCCCTACACGCAAAGTGGGGATGTTTTTTATTTTCCTCATCTACCCCATGTTCTGGGGTATCGTTAGATAGGTCTTTCAAAAATAAAAAATATTGTGAGTTTGTCCAAACAATTTTTGGATTCAGGGATCCGTTTGCGAAATATTAAGCTTTTAACTGAAATTTTTTGTTAGAGTCAAGTGTCCCCCCCCCCTTCTAGCTAAATGGTTGTACTTGTACTTGTGAAAAAATTCACAGCAGTAGTATATATAACGAAATTAAAAGGAAAACTATCAGAGCTAAGACAGACTTAAATTTGCGGTTTGAAAAACATGATCTCCCATACATTCCGTATGGGAGAACATGTTTTTCAACTACAATTTTATGTTTGTTCTTAAGATAAATTCATCCCAACTACGGAACCCTTCATTGTGCGTGGTCCGACACGCACTTGGCCGGTTTTTTTGTATATATACTTTCGAATTTATAACCCGTCGGGTACCCATGGACCAAAACAATAAACACGGTTCAAAAACTTCATCAATATCCTCATATTGATGATGTTGTAATAGCCTCAATACATCCCCAAACATCATGTTATGAAAATTAACTTTTCATCCGATCAACAAACACCACTTTCGAGCGGCTAAAACACGAAAAATAAATTATTAACCCCACTTCAGTAATTAATAAAGGAATGAATAATTCAAAAACCATTACCGACATCCGTCGACATGAGTCACAACCGCGGCCCATCCGAATATGTCAACCAATTTACATAATTAATCTTCCCTACCAAAGTATACTCATTAATAAAATGCCGACCTTGATTAACGCTTGCAATCCATTCCAAATTAAAACAAAACATAATTAAAATGGTGGACGAGGAACGCTTCCGATTGGCTCCCGAATTATTTAACGAACCAATCGCGAGTAGTGATTAAAAATATAACGGTTTTGCATCGTCGATAATTGTTTCCGAGTAATACATAATTAAAGAGGCGTTAAGTATTCAATTTTAATAAATAATCTTATTTATAGAGTCTGGTAATTGATTATCTGTGTGTCTCTTTGTTGGTGATTTATTCATTTAATTATTTATTACTTCCGAAGTTGGGAATGAAATTGTAGAACTTTTCAGTAACGAAATATTCTCGAAACCAACTGCAATGAAACTGATTATTTATAAAACTTATCCAGGTAGTAAATACATACCCAACATTCTATGTTGGGTAATAAACACTTTTTTTCTTACCATTAATAAAATTCAACTGCATTGCCATACCGCGGTCTGCACATCTATCGGTTGATCTTACCTATCATAAGTTCGAAAAATATTTGACCGAATTTCATTTCACCTAAAACTTTTCAACTATTATCGTTTCGTTTTTTTTTACTTCATCGAAGTCACGTCTGCCACTGTATCAGTTGATCTATTATCAGTTCAATTTTTTTCATTACTCCGACGTTTCATTTGGTCGAAAAACTTTTTACCGAAGTTACACTTAGCCAAAATAACATTTGTTCGAAGCATTATGTTTCCGAACATTTATTATACCACGAGGTATGAAGGAAGGTATGGGTGAAGGAAGGATGCATGCTTCAAGCATGCAGCATGCAAGCAGGCATACAGTATGCAAGAAGGCATGCAGCGTGCAAGCAAGTATGCAGCATGCAAGCAGGCATCCAGCATGCAAGCAAGCATGCAGCGTGCAAACAAGCATGCAACATGCAGCAAGCATTGTTTCTGTCACGGCTCCGGCGTTGCGGGGTTTGGGCGGCCCCACGCGAGCTTATCGTCGAAGATGGTTTTAACGCCCACCACCGCAGTTTCGGCCTCAGCCACGGCGGCGGGCGTTCAGACCACCTGCCTCTACCTCTACCTCAGCTCGCGGGCCGCCCCACCCCTCCGCGCCTACGCGGGCTTAAATTATACACTAGGGGTAGAGCAGACAAAACTACGTGAAGTCGGTTTTGCAGCGAATTCTTTCTGTCACTAAATTTTGTAGCACAACATATTGACTTTTTATGACACTATTTTAAATTGCCAAGTAACCAGCTATATATTTATGACCTGACCTTTATGAATATTCCGTAAAATGTTGTTTCGGTGTGGTGAAAATATGGCAAATAGATTATTTGGCAAATGAAAAAAGTTCAAAAGAGGCTTCGGCCAATAGAAAAACTTATTTTGTAAATCGGCGAAATATAGTTCGGTAAAATAATACCTATGACACATAATACTTCGATGATCTAAAAATATGTCAAATAATGCATATAGCAAAAAAGACGTCGGTCAATAGTTTTCGGTAAAATGAAACTCGAACAAAAAAAAATCGGAAAAGTGATCGGTTCCCCTATCGGTTAAAAACCCGACACAGGACCAGACGGAAGAAGGAGCAAGATTTAGACAAAGAGAAGTGAAGTGGGATCTGGGAGAATCTCATATTTATATTTAATACCAACATGCAGCACAATAAAGTGAGCGGCAGATGCTAAGGCTGTCTTCAAATTAGGCGCACAGACGCCGGCCGTGGTTGCCTGGCGAAATAATTTCCATTCATACGCCACAAACCGCAGCGCGCTGCATCTTTACGAGCACAGCTGTTGAAATTGTAGGAAAATATAGAAAACAATGCTGGTTAAGTTTTGAAATTTTAGAATAATTTTTGGCTCTTACGTATTTCACGTTTTTCAGAAAAGTTTTTGCAGTCAAACTAATGCAACCTGCATTAGTTTGACTGGTTTAGAGCAAGCGGGAAAACAATTCTACGTTTATAAGCACAAAACAGTTTATATATACATAGTAATTTCTTTAACACCTTATGCAATGAAAATTATACTTTTTTAATTATGTTCTTTTTTGCATTTAAAACACTTATAAAGTACATTTTAAATATTAGAATATAAAAAATAGTAGCCCACCGGTATCGGGAACAGGGTCCAAGCTACCGGCGGTCATGGCTCCAGAGAGAGGAACCTACTGACAATGCGAGCCGTGTCCAAGAGTACCGCTTTCTGAATCAAGCCCTTGATCCAGCTGCCCAATGAGAGCCTCCTTAGGTATTGGTCGAGGCTCTTGGCAATTAAACCATTGGCTGATACGACTATCGACACAATGATCGCTGAGTCCACATCCCACATGTCGACAACCTCGTGAGCCAAGTCAAAAGACTTGATTTGTTAATCTTTCTCAGCTTTCACGAGGTTCCCGCTATGCGGGACCGTCATGTCAATTATCATCGTGCGCCGCTCTACTCGTTCCACCACCTCTCCATCAGGTTTATTGGCAACAATAGTCCTGTCAGTGATGATGGATCGATCCCAGTACAATGTGATATTTCCATTTTCGAGAACTGGCTTGTGCACATACCTGTAGCACGGCACTTCCGATTCCACAAGACTGTATGTCAGAGCAAGTTGCTGATGGATAATCCTGGCTACAAGGTTGTGTCTATGCAAGTTCTCTTCGTTAGCTAGACGAGAAAAGCCGGAGATAATGTGTCGGATTGATTCTCCCGGACGGTGGCATGCCCGGCAGATGTCAACCGTGCCGTCCTTCACAATAAATCTACGGTAATTGATCGTCAGGATAACTTCGTCCATAATTGCACAGACAAAACCTTCGGTTTCTCTAAAGAGGTCATTAAAACTCAGCCAGGCTACGGATGCTAGTAAATCTACATCGGGTCCATGTAGGGCCCGGAAAAAGCGTCCGTGAAGCTCCTTACTCTGCCAAACCACCTGCGATCGTTAGTGTCAGCTCCAGTTCTCTTTAGTTATGGAGAGCGGGGTGAGGCCCTTGTTTACCGCGACCACATCTCGGTGCATCCCCACGTCAGCTTTAAGGAAATATTTCCTTAGACTGCATACCTCGCGATTGTGGAGGGTCTTAGCGTTTAAAAAGCTTCGACCTCTACATTTTCGCGGGATATACAGTCTCATTACCGATGACCGTGGATGGTGCATTCGATCTGCAGTCAGCAGCGTACGGACCCTCCTATCCAGAGCATCAAGTTCGGTCTGAGTCCATTTGAGTATGCTGAAAGAATACATCAAAACCGGCATGACCCAACCATTGAAGGCGCGCACCTTATTTCCGCCTGATAGAAGACTATTGAATACTTTCTTCAGGCGGCCAAAGAAGCGCTCCTTCAACGATTGCTGCATGTCAGTAACATTCATGCCCACTGCTTCCGACATACCCAAATACTTATAGGTTTCGGATGCGGAGAGGGCTCTAAGGTTTATGGAATCCGCGAGCTGTGTTCCCACGGATTCCACAATCTCCCCTCGCTTTATATTGAGATATAATCTGACCACCTCTCCTCAGCCGATAACCTAGACCTGAATCATCTAACTATCGCCCTGAAATATGCCTCGCTCGATCCTTATCAGCTCGCTATTCCTCTGGTTATTTCAACATCCTTGATAGCGAAGGACCGTCCTCCATTGCCCCATACACGATATCAGGAAGCTTTGCAGAGTTGCACCTACTTTATACAACTCCAGCACCCTCCTTAGCCATGTATGTGGCACCGAGTCATAGGCCTTCTTATAATCTATCCCGCATGTCGACAGTTCTTTTCGGGAACGGCGAATTTGTTGGCTATTGGCCATATCAATGAGGAGTAGCTCCTTAGTACCGCGGGACTCGTTCTTACATCCATTTTGAGAGGTAGACATGATGGAGTTGGTGTCTATATGTTTGTTAATTTTAGCTCTCAAAATAGATGTAAGGACTTTATAGACCGTCGGTAAACACGTGATCGGCCTAAAATTTTTGGGGTTCGCGGTGCTACCAGATATATGGAGCAGGTGGGTAACTCCTGTTGTTAGGAACTGGGTTAGCAAACCAGACTACAAAGCAGTCTGGTACTGAGCTGCCAAGCGAGCGTGCGACCTTTTGAACCATTTTTATTATTATATAATTTTATTATTATATTTCTATCACATTTTTCTATAAAGGACCATGCTTTGTCACAAGATTCACACCCATCACTTACGTTCACAAAAAAATTAAATGCAAGCATAATTTCCTGGATTTTTCAAAATATTCTACAGCGTCCATTCTTTTCCTCCAAACTATCTCTGCTAATAAGATATTGGAGCTGGAAATTGGCTCTCTTTAATAAGCTCACAAGCTTTACATGATAAAGGAATCACAAGGCTTTGTGAGCTAAGCAGACTGTTGTCCGATACAAAGCGCCATGTTTTTGTACTACTAATTGGGTTTTAATTAGTGAACATGTCTGTTTTTGATGGTATATTGGAAGGGAGATATGGGGAAGGTCGTGGGAGAATGCAAGGATGTATTGTTTTGTCAGTGGGAATGTATTAAGCGGGTGTTTTGCAAGAGGAAAATGGGGTCATTTGTGAGTTCAAAGTTTTTAATGAACGCTCAGATTTAATTTCGCCAAAGAAGAGTCTCTATTCTTTTTGTGTTTTCATTATTATTATTAGCATTTTCTGTCTGCAAGGCAAAAACCTGCCTTTTCACCTTAAACTAATCCGTATCTTAAGCTGAATGTGGCCAATCTTTGAGAAAAGAGTCAAGTTCGTCTTGCAATCTCCTCCTGAGCCTGCTGCGTCGTCATTGGCATTTACTGCATTGTTTTCGAGTAGGTCAGTGAAAAACCGACTATTGTGTTTCAAGAATGGTAGTTAGAATCCTCCTTTTCACATTTTTAAACAGTTCGCGTAGCGTGGTGCTACATTTAATGGATGGTGAAGGAAATTCCTGTTTATCAGGAGACGTTTGCGGGCTAATATGGAGCGCAGTCCGGTCTCTGTTCGGCATCGAGATAATAAACATTGATTTTGGGGTTTGTTGTAACATAGTCAAAGCACGTAAGCGATTGTTAATTTGGTCTTTAGATACGCAGCCGTCTGTTGTAAGTGCACATTTAACTAATCTATAACTGGCTCACGTATTACTGCATTTCATCATTACTCCGAACTCAACCAACTTCTAATGATAAACTAGCTATGCTTTGTGCCAACCCATACTTACATGTGTGGATAGCATCCAGATCTCTAGTCAGTACCTGCATTAAATGTTCTCAAATAGAATACGTGACCTCATAAAATGCACCACCAGGATGTATTATATCTTACTTCATAAAGATTGTGCCAAGCAGCTCATTTCCCACGTACGCTTGGACACGATGCGACGCAATCACGTGATCACAGATCCATACATCGCTAGAAACGTGGCAACCGTTGCGCTCTCTTGGTTCACGCGAAATGTATTCACACATAAAAATCCCCACTTTACCACCTGACCCGGAAAATTGTCGGAGAAAAATTTCACATTACCTACGGATTATTTTGTAAATGGTATTTCTGTTCGATATTCGGTAAATTTGGAAATTATTGTAATTTTTACAATTACATGTATTCTGAGCATAATTGGTATTTGGGATTATGATGCATGATGATGGAAAGTACCGATTTCTTTTTAATATTTATGGGAGTTTCTTCCAAGAAAAATACACCATAGGTTGAAGGAAAATATACCAATTCTTCACAATCGAAATGTCTCAACAACATTTCATTTGGGTAGTTTCTTTTTTGTAAACACTTCTTTACAAAAATGAAACTACCCTAAGAAAGTCTGTTGTTCGTCCCCAAATGGGTACAATAACTTCTACCAAAACTCACAAACGCAATCACCACCATTTTCTAAATAATACAACATAATCACCAGGGAACTCCACACTGTATCGAAGTAATCACAAAGAAATTCCTCCGTCGTCGTATGTGATTATTCAGCAAAAGCGCAAAGAGCGGAGCGATCAGTAAATATTTAAAATTCTCCGAGCGAAAGTTCTCGCTCGGGAACGTGACGTGAATGTTTAAAGGTTTGAACGTTACTTTCATATGTGTTCGTAATTACCTGTAGGAAAGGTGTACTTTAAGGGGAAAACGGTTGGAGGGATGAATTTTGTGTTTGTGAATTAGGGAACGACTTCTTAAAAATATAGCTAGGCAATTAGTATTTTATGTTTCTTTTATTTACATTATAACTTTTATATTCATTCAATTAATGTGTGCAATACCAACGACACAGATTAACATAAAAGTAAATTTTAAAAAAACACTACTCCTAAACTTACTTAAATTAACATTTATGGACTAAGATAAATTGCAGCGACTTTAATGAATAAGCCAATTGAAAATCAGGGTTGCTCCACATTCTCCTCAAAGTCCCCACACGACGGAAAGCCACCCACTACACATTCTGTAATTATTGGCGGGGGAATAAAGTTATCAAGTCACAGTTAACTTAAATGTTTTGTTGCTTTTACTGTCGACAGATTTAACTGTATTAAAATAAAGCCAGTTTCAATCATTTGACAAATTAAGACCCGTTTAGAAGAAGATTTTCTTTGAAATTGAGAATTTATTCAATTAAATATGCGTGCTCCTTTGAGTATATTAATTAAGCTATTTGAGGTGTTGATCCTTTTCTATGTGTGGATGGGAGCGATTAGAGATTTATAATTATATAAAAGATTCATAACAGCTTGCCTGAATAGATAACGTTATAAATACGGCTGCCAAGGTAATATAGCAAATATATTCGTAGGTTTAACCAACTAAATTTATGAAATACGAATTAGGGTAGCACTTGAATTGAATATTGTTGTTGTTTAAGTATAATCGGTCACTGTTGGAGGAAAATAACATCACTGGAGAAGGATACATTTGCTAGAATATAGGTATGCCACCAACACTGTTTACAAAAATATCGGTCCTTATGTCCAGAGATAACACAGCTATCGCTGTATATCTTTTTTTGATGAAAATACAGCAATACCTTTTTTTTATTATTATTGCTTGTTTTCTAAAACACTTAACCAATATTACAATTTGGTTTTAGCCACACAACGAAAATCTCTCAGGATAAATCTGTGTGCTGGCGAGCCGTACATTTTACATTTTACAAAAAATGTTAATTACATATACTACATAGATACATATATTAAGTACTTTTCAAATGATGATAATAATTCTTAGGTACATTAATACATACATACATTAGGAGATTTTTTTTGTAAGGAAACGTTTTGATTTGTAGATACTTATAACTTTTCGAAGTGCTTTATAAAACGTTTTTAAGTCTTCTGGAAGTTTATTAAGGAAAAAGGTACTAAAAATTCTTACCTACTTTTTGGTTAATAGTCTATCAAAACACATTTAAAAGTTTATCATGTACAATTTATTCCGAAAGGACCATTGCTTATTTTAACTCGTCCATTTTCCACATGAACAAAGCTTTACACCCATTTAAATTCCCGTCCTCATCTAAACGGTACATTTGTTTATTTTTACATTACAACCGTTTTTAACAGTGGCTCTCAATGTTAGAAACTCCGCGTACATTTGAGTATTTTTACGAATTAAAGGATCCCATATTGAACGACAAATAAAATGCTAATGAAAAAAGGTATATAATTAATAAAGTAGTTGTCGTGCTTGGGTTTGATTCAACAAGTGTTTTCATTTATAGATCTACTATAATAATAATTGCCAAATGAAACAGATGCCATTTACTCATACTTTTTTCAATTTAGTTTATTGCGTAACGACTTTCAAACTATTATAATAATTAAAATTGATAAATTATATTTAAAAAAAAAACAAAAAATAATTAAAATTCAATCACCAAAAACTAACCCTCACATTTTACACCAAGCTAGATAAGACAGAGGGGGATGATTTAAACAAGTTTAAAAGCCACTGAGTTAAAACATTAATTCGCGGCCAACAAACCGCTCGTTAAGTAAAAACGGGTGAATTATAGAGGGACAGGTAAACCGTGTTAACGAGTTTAGCTCGGCCCAGGACCGATAAATAACGACCGATAACGTTCCGTCGCTGGGGGCCGCTTTGTTCTCAAATAAATCGGCGGAAAATTGAAGCCATACCGCGCAGTACCGGTAAATTAACATGGAAATATTTCACCAGATAACTGGTAATTATCGTTTGCGTTTTTCTTGAGATAGAGATACACAACAATGTTAAGGAAATAAATGTTGCCTTTTCGGAAATGAAATGCTGTTTCGTTGTGTTTATTTGTTGTTAAATATTATGCTTACACGAGTTGTGATTGTACGAACAACAGTTGGAATTATTATGATTGTACGGACAACAGTTGGAATTATTATGATTGTACGGACAACAGTTGGAATTATTATGATTGTACGGACAACAGTTGGAATTATTATAATTGTACGGACAACAGTTGGAATTATTATGATTGTACGGACAACAGTTGGAATTATTATAATTGTACGGACAACAGTTGGAATTATTATGATTGTACGGACAACAGTTGGAATTATTATGATTGTACGGACAACAGTTGGAATTATTATGATTGTACGGACAAGAGTTGGAATTATTATGATTGTACGGACAACAGTTGGAATTATTATGATTGTACGGACAACAGTTGGAATTATTATGCGAACATAATTTGGAATTAGGGTTTCAAAGTTCAGGTTATTTTTTTACGAAACACATATTGCGGTCAGCGTCATAATTAATTTAGAATCTATTTACGTTATAGCTTAAGGCGAAACCGCAAGGGTAACCCGCGAAATTCAAATTTTCTTAAGTTTTTTGCAATTTGCAGGTTGTATATTGGTATAAATATGCTTTGCAGCAGTATCAAATATTTGTTTATAGAATTATAAACATAAAAAATATCAATACAACTCTCTAAGTTTGTATTACCATCATGACATTTGAGGTCAATTATAACCTGAGGAGCTGTATTGCTGGTTCTAATGATACCTATGTCTAATGTTTTGATCCGCTTCTTGGCCAAAAAATTTTCTCCTCTAGCCAATTCAGTGAACGCCATTTTAATCATTTTAATGCATACAAAAAATACGAACAACGCGAACCTAAACAAAGCAAAAGTAATTAAGAGTTAGTATGCCTAAAGCTTTTTACTCTCGAGTCCCATTTCCCATTCTAAATTACGACATGTGTTTCGAGTCCCCGAAACACGAAATGTGTTCATAACGCTTAAAATATAATTGGATGGGCACCTATCTGCGAGGAAATCGTCGTATTTCTCACGTTACTTTTGACACAATAAACACATGATTTACATATACTTTGAATAAAGGCATGTTGTTTTAGCACACACACACTCACTCCTTCCAAAACAGTCACTTAATAGTTGAAGTAACGAACTTCGAAGGTATTGATTATTGGATGAATATTGGATTATTGTTGGATGAGAGTTGCCAGATTAGATGATGACTCAAGCGTTGAACATGGAATCATACAAGATTCATAAAGATGACACAAAAATACTTTCAGCGAAAGAATTGTGACACTAGTTACAATTCTTTCGATACCTATCGGAAAAAATGAAGGCAAATATTTTCTGAGCACCAACAAGTAAATATCGTGCGAACTGTCTGTAACATATCTCCAATTTCCGAACACTCCAATCTGATAGAAAAAACGGCGATGTGAAAAAACCACTTGATGTGTAAGGTCGACGTTTCATTTTCGGGAGCATGCGTTACCGAAAATAGCTTGCGTGGCAAATGTGTTCTGTTTATCTGTGATCATCGGAATTGTTCGGTACGTATCGATTTTTCGTCAGAGTACTGTGCGGAATTTCGATATGAGGGTCGCATTGTGTGAATACTTACTTATTTATTACATTTTTCGTAGATAAATCGTCAAAAAAAATTATATGTTTGTAGAAATATCCATGTGGGTTTTCCTACAGTAATTATGACCGCCAATTCAACTTGTTATTAGTCGTAATAATGGCTGTCGTTTAAAACAAAAACAAAAATTGCTTACTAATTTTGTTAAAATCGTTGTCTAGATACTTTCGACAGTTATGTGGAAATAAGTTTAGGTACCTTAGAATAGTAACTTCATAATGTGAATTTCATATGTGTAAAAATACGCATTTTATCTAGGCTACCAAATATTACCAAGCCCTGTCTAGTTCAACAGTATTTACAACCAACAATATTCTCCGTATAAAAACAAGCATACGCGTACAAAAGCTCTTAATTTCCACAAAATGTACCAAAGGCCTACTCGGAAAACTTTATAGGCTGAAGCAAACAGTTATTATTTACTATTACATAAGCAAATACCGTTACGTTATAACTGAATGTATTTTACTGCTTATTTGTTCAGACACTTGGGGCTTATTTTATTACGTAATAAACCTGAAGCCTATACGCAAACATCATATTGACACTCACTAGTTAATTCTGGTAGGTACATATCATGGAAGTTTTTTTTTTTATATTTACTGATAGCGTTTCCATTATGCCTCGTATTTACAAAATAAAATACTGCTTGATGGCTTAAAAAGTGACAATAGCTACATTACACTATTAATGTTTACAAAACAGCAGCGTAAAAGTACCACAATAACATCTTCTTCAATAAAAACTGCACTACTTGCTCACTAAAGCAGGAAAATCTGAAAATTCATAGCATTTAAAGGTACGTAAGCAAATGATATCATCATTTTATCCGAAAGACGTCCACTGTTGGACATAGGCCTCCCTCAACAATCACTATTACCACCTCCGGTTCTGTGCTTCTCTTGGTCGCCACTCCAGAACATGTCGGCCCCGGGAGCAAACAATAATTATAGAAACTATTTTAAATCCTCATTATTTTTAGGTTTGGTCTTTCGACCCGCAAAATTCTTATTTCAATTTTTAAAATATCTAACAGATATGCTCTTCTTTGTTTAATTAACGGCCTATCAAGTCTCGAAAAGTCTTCAAGTAAAAAATGACATAGTCATCTCGAAAAACACTTGGAAAAGAGACAGAAGTACAATTTGAAAAATCCGAACCACTTAGCATATGTTTTAAAATTCCCAGTTACAAGTCCAAACAGAACTGAAATCCTTTACCGACCGGCTATCTAATAGCGTTACATATTTTCGTACACGATTACGACTAATCTGTTTCATTTTGACAGTTCAACAACATTCATTGCGTTATTTACGTTGTTGAACAGATTTTTTTTTGAGCTTTGAAGCAATGGATTAGCTATATGTTTCAAAACGATTCAGATTCTGATTGATCGTGTACTACAAAATGAGGGTACTGTTGTTGCGCAAACACAAATATTGTAATTTTTCTACTACAGCAGAACAAACAGCTACAGCTTTAAATAGACGCGTCGGTAAGAAAAATTTAGTGGAAGCAACTGTCGCTACATATTGTCAGTGATGCCATATTAGGACTCTCTGTGTCAAATTCCCGGTTTCTTTAAGGCTATTCGCGTTCGAATGCGTTTCGAGTAGTTCTGTCTGTTTAATGGGATACGATCTCAAGGACATGACAAGGTGTTACCTAGTTTTATGCTGCGGCCACTTTGTGTCTCCCGTACACTGCTCGACGTCTCGCTGTGAAACAGAGAGCACCCGAAATCTAGTTCGCTTTATCGCGACAATGTAGCCATAGCATTTGAGCAGGGCTTTTAAACGTGATTAGGGATCTTGTCACTTTGGTACTGGGTCATAAAAAGTAATAGCCCTAGTTATTGTCCCAGTAGTAGGTATTCCCCTAGCAATGTTAACCATAACTCGTGAGGGGCTCATTTTGAAGACCGCGTTAGATTAATTAAATGCTAGCCCCCTGTAAGACATTGCTTGCACACATTAAAACTTCTGAAGGTATACGAAAAACAGTCCTGTCCTATTCTTTTTAACCTATTTCCAGATACATAACTTTGCAAAAACGGAAAAAAAGAAACACGAAAATGAATGTTAGCAGTAAAATAATTAATAATAAGTCTCTAAATTAAAGCTGACAAAATTAATGGCCACTTCCTCTTAGAAACTCTTTTATAATTTTTTTTTGCGCATAATTACTCGGTCAAGGTCATTAGGAAAGTAACAACGGTTGCGGAAGGTCTCCGTATTTTCCTGCTCAAGTATCTGTGGTTTTTGCTACTGATGTATGCTTTGAGGGATCTCTAATGATTGAGATTATTATAAGAATGTGTCTTTCTCATAATTGGTCTCATTTATAGAGAATATTAATTTGTCTTTTGGAGAGTAGATATGACTATATTTGTTTATTTAAGTACTATCTGCGCCCCGCGGTTTCACCCGCATAAGTCTTCCTTGGGAATATTGGGATAAAAAGTATCCTATGTCCTAATCCAGGTCATGGTTTACCCATATGTCAAATTTCATCCAAATCCGTTCAGCCATTTTATCGTGAAAGCGTAACAAACAAACAAAGTCACTTTCGCATTTATAATATTATAGTAAGGATTTTCAATCTACAATATTAAGTTAAGTTTGTTATTCCTTCATTGATTTTGGTCCTCTTTTCCGCGATTACGTTTATGTAGGTATAATTAGCTGTCACTTTTTTTTATACTTGCCAAAAAATGAAACCAGGAAATTGCACTTATAATGCAGTTAACTTCACTAGTTCAGTAGTACCTGAACATTTGCATGAGATAAACTAGAGATCTAAGTAGAAGGTTCAAGTTTGAACGATGTCAGCCTCACCAACTCTGTGTTGTCATTAGTTTAATTATTATTATACCAACTTGATAAATACCATACTCGGATGAATGTACAATGTTCAGTAGAGTTTTGTAAAGAGCTATCCTTTATATTGAGACTAAGAAAAGTGGGGGCGCATTATAAGAGCCTCGACGATACGTAATGTACTTTCGGTACACCTAGGCTGTTAGCTCTTTACCTTGGTAAAAGCAAAATGTGAAAAGAAGAAAGTTCCAACACACCTAGCATATTATTTTTACTTTAATTGTATCATGTTGGTCACTATAATTATACTTAATTACCATAATATGCATTCGATATTTTAAGATTATAGATCATCGGTTTTGGATTTACAGATTTTGTCATCATCTGTCTAGCCTTTTCCCAACAATGTTGTGGTCTGCTTCCAGTCCGCTGCATCTGACCTCCACGACCTAGTTACTGGGTAACACAATACCCTTTGGACACACTCATGTTAACCTGAAATATTATTAAAAACTAAATGGACTAGCTTATGTCAAATTTTAAATACGTACACGAAGACCAAAAAAATATTCCCTTAAAAAGCATTTAACGTAATTCTCACGCGAAGCTCCTAAATAGGAAAACAGCAACTACCTTCAAACTACGAGTTACGACGACGAACAAGAAACAGTTTCGCGTTTTCACTTCAAATGTATTTCCGGACCTGAGTGGACGTCGGACGCTAAAAGCGAAGTACAAATAAATATTTTAAGGAAGCACTTAGCCGGCCCTGCTGTAAGCCAATTTGTAATGTTTTATTATGGAGCCGCTTTTACTTCGATTCAATAGAAGTTTCTTCGTGTGTCCAGATTTATCGGAGTGGTTTAGAAGTGATTTGATTGTAGTTTTGTTTGCTTTGAAAGTTAAGTTTTAGAGTTGCTGGCAGACAGATATTTTTGGGTAGTTTTTTTTTATGTATTATATTCGTCGACTGAATTTTATAATCTGCACGATACAGTTCTTCAAAGTTATAGTAACCTATTGAATTGAAGTCACATTATTAATGAGATCTTTATGACTTAAATTGAATTGTATAAAACAGTAACTATTTAATCTATCATAAATTTTGTCTCAACAAAAATATTTCCTTTCTCCCAATAAAATACCCACAAAAACTATGTACAGCCGTGGCTCCTACTACGCTCGTTAGTCACACGTCTCCATCGATATCGTAAATCGTAAATGAAACACATCTAGTTAATCTTCGACCTGACGATAAATCAGGGTTGTTCCTCGCAGATTTTATCAGTTAAATTCACTTTAGGGCAATTAACTCGGGACGACCCTAGCCTCAAATGTTAGGGTCATATTTTGACGGTCTGTTATAGTAATGTATCATTATATTGTATGATTTACTCGTAGGATAGTTGATATTATGAGTTGAATGACCTTAGCCCTGAATGTTAAACATGTGGCCTAGTTTGCAAATTTTCTGATGTACAAGTCTGATATCCGATAGAGAAATTAGGTTAGAATAATCCTCATTACCTACATTTGAGTTAAGTATGTAGATATGCTTCCAAACTTATCGCATGGCAGAAACGAATCAGCTAGACGATAAGGGTTTTGGTCTCAACAATATAAAATTCTCAAACTACACTAGACTGGGATCAAACGCGCCACCGTGAGTTCAGATAAGAAGTGGTAAGCCACTGTGCCAATTACTTCGTCGGTGGCAGCAATACCAGTTCTGCCACTTTTACAAAAAGTTTTGCTTATAATAAACAGTTGCGCACATTAGCTATCTAACAGTATTTATTCAAGGCGAGATAGTGAATCCAGTCTCTTATATAACACTAAGGCCAGTTTCGGAACTTAGCAGCGAACAATCTAGGCAAGTGGAGCAAAACTTTACAGTTTTAGCTCTCACACTGGGAAACTGTGAAATTGTAGAATTTCTCACAGGATATTTCGCACTCTAACGTGCGGACGAAAACTCCGGGATTGTGTGAATTTGGACAAAATTGTGCTCAATTATTTGGCGTAGTTCCATTTTGATGGGATATACTGCTTTAAGTTGGGCCTTGTTGTTAAATATTAAGACTATATCCTGAAACGTTTTTGTCGTTTTTGTATCGATGCGGATGTTCAATAAAATATTCGTAAAGGAGATATCGAGCTTGAAAGTTGAAGGCTCTCAAATGGTCCATACCATTTTTAATGCATTTTGTCTATAATGCTTACCTTTGTCATAATATAATGCATGTATAATGAATACAAAATAATTACTATAGAAAGTTGCTCAAAACAACAATAGAAACATTGGTGCTTCTCGTATATTAAAATGGTTGGATGATTAACTAAGCATTGATGACTGTTCAGCAGATAGGAAGTTATTCATGTGTGCCTTGCCATCTAACGATAATAAAAGATTCTTTAGACATCTGGGTATTTTCCCTAGTAACAAAATCCATCTAAACCTGTTCCCACCCGAACTTAAATCATCAACTCCCACAACTAGATAAGGCAGTTGAGTGTCACTATAAAACTAATATAATATCAACACAGACGACGTAGGGTGGTCAGTTCTGACGGTGCCTAATTCTGTGGCGCTATAAAACAACAATCCGTCATGAGTGGGGGATCCAGTGAGAGTTTGGGAAAGGTCGCTTTGTTATTATGTTAGATGTGGTCTTTTGATTCGCAGGGATCAACTAGGTATGAAGTTTTAGTTTTTTGTAGAAATATTACATTAGGAACTCGTACTACGGATACTTCGATAACGCTTTTTGCGTGTAATTAATACTTTCATACATTTGTATGGCTTTTTTTTTTTTAGTTTGGGAATGATCAAATAACTTCTCCCGCTCTAGGCGGAGCGGGAGGGTGTGTCAGACTTTTACTGACTAAAACCCACCCGTGTTCCTTCCGTTGCCTGTGTGCCGGGGCCACGATATCCCTTTCGGACAAACCCGCAACCCCAGCAGGCGTTGGTCCTTACGAACCCCATCAGTTGGTGCTGACATCTCTTTGAGGCGCGCGTGGAACACAACGTGCCGTCGACCCGGGCCTGGTCCTTATCGGACGGCGAACTACCTATTGCTCACCGTCCGCAAGCCCGCGCCTACGGTGGCCGGAAGTCGGCTCGCGACTCCCGACGCCCGGGGCGTCTCCTGCGGTGACTAGGGGCGCGAGGGCGCGCATCTTGCATCACCCTCGCGCGCTCCGCCTCCTCCTTCGCGAGCATAACTGCTTCGCAGAAGGAGGTGACGGCCTCCCATTCACTCTCGCTCCGAACCATGGCCTGAACCAGGGCTGTACGCGAGAGATCGCCGCCGCCGATCGCCTGGAGGACACGGCGGTGCTCCGCCCAAGCCGGGCAGACCTCCACCGTGTCCTCCGGGCGATCCACACAGTGGTGACACCGGGCGTTTCCTTCCGCCTGATGCGGAACAGGAACCTCCCTAAACAACCGTGTCCGGTGAGGACCTGCGTCAGGCGGAAGGTAAGGACGCCATGGCGCCTCTCAACCCACTCCTCAAATTTCATCAAAATTATTTGTATGGCTACGTTTATAATTTTGATTAATATGGTACCACACCCGAAAGTTTGACAGCCAGTCTTATCAAGGGGTATTGGGTTAACCATTTGTTGGTTTGTGGAGGTCAGATATAGGCTTTAAAATTCTGACATTTTTATAACATTTTATTTTTTATACGTTACTGACATGTTTATATTATATATATTTTTTTTAATGTAAATCTATGGACTAGGATTATAATAATAATAATCGTGAAAGCCGAGAAAGATAAACAAATCAAGTATCTTGACTTGGCTCGCGAGGTTGTCGACATGTGGGATGTGGACTCAGCGATTATTGTGCCGATAGTCGTATCAGGCAATGGTTTAATTGCCAAGAGCCTCGACTAACATCTAGGGAGGCTCTCGTTGGGCAGCTGGATAAAGGGCTTGATTCAGAGAGCGGTACTCTTGGACACGGCTCGCTGAGCTCACCAATCAACTGGTTCATGTAAACATTAAACAGTGTCGGCGACGTCAGTCTACCCTGTCTAACACCGCACTTCAGGACGTATTTATGTATTATGTCTGAAATAAATAAAATAAAATTATAGGCAATCGCTCCATGTAAAATACTGGTGTTACATAGTTGGGAAAATGCAGGCAGGTGATGATACCACAAGTTCTTTGTTAAATTAGAACTAACATTAATTAATACCAAGTCATGTCAAAAACGATTATATGTATATAATATTACTAGCTTTTTCCCGCAGCTTCGCTCGCGTGGAAGTCGGAAATTATCCCATGGGAACGTACTACCGGGATAAAAAGTATCCTATGTGTTACTTCAGGTTATAAACAATCTGTCTGTCTCATCCAAATCCTATGAGCAGCAAAACATAATGATTGAATACTATCGTGCATTCATGCAAGCCTAGTTCTTTTTGTTAGGTACTGCTCAGAAATTGTGCACAACGGTTATTTAATGATTGACATACTATCTTGAATTCATGCAAGCCTAGTCCTTTTTGTGCCATGTTTCAAGTTTATTTACTCAAGGAATAAGATTTTTCATACAAACAAAATCCTCCCTTTTCACCCCCTTAAAATTTTCAAAAACCGCGTCGTTATTTAAACAATCTGTCTGCCTGATCCAAATCCTATGAGTAGCATAACATTAATGATTGAATACTATCGTGAATTCGTCCAAGACTAGTACTTTCTGTTAGGTTACTGCTCAGACATTGTGCACAACGTCTAATGATTGAAATACTATATCATGAATTCATGCAAGCCTAATACTTTCTGTCAGGTTAGGTACTGCTCAGAATAGAATACCGTCTTAAACCTCGATTGCCGCGCCACCAACCGGGCCCAATTGTGAATAGTAAATTCCAAAAAATTGATGTCGTTGCGTGTACTCGTATCTTGATAGGTCAGTGCGATGCAATTAAAATATTTTCACCCCGTTAGGGGTTATTTTCGAAAAACCTTGATACCGTTATTCGTCATTTTCAGTTTTAGGTATAAATACTGAGTTTCGAGTTAATCGGACTTATATATACGTACAGAAGAAAATGGTAATATAGAACCTCCATGTTTGTGGTTGTATACGCTGAAGGAGTTTATTGAATCTACAACTTTAAATAATTTGATTGGTCCTAAAGTCTTTAAACAGAACCATAATTTCGCGCAAAATTTCCTTTTTTTTTTCAAATTTGCGGCCATTTTTTCTACCATCTTACTGCTCTATATATTAATACGTAATTTTCTTTGATTCGAAAATATAATATTCAATAGCATTGTAAGAAATGTTACGTCCTTCGTTTCTGTGGTGCCTTTGAAGAGGTTTTTGAGCGTGGAATATTTAAGAATGGAGGAAATAAGGGGACGGCTGTTTACGTGAATTTCCTGGAATATAATATTAATAAAAATGCGGTCATGCGTGACAAGTCATTTATTATTCTAAATCTATTTAATATTTATTTATTTAGATTTCAAGTGTCGCCAATGTCCAACTTTTTTTTACGTGGATTTTCATAATTTTTCTTCTGATTTCCTTCAAACAACGATTCTGCCTCAATTATTTCCATGTGTTACTGAGAAACTTATTTATGCAAAACATAATGTTCTTACATCTTGAGAAGAGCAAGCTATGTATCCTACTCACGTTTCTAATTAGCTAGTTACTAATTAGGCTGGGAAGCGTTACAGCCAACAGTTGGTATTTTAAGCTGGTAATAAGGAACACTCTAAAGGAAGATCCGTAATTAACATACTCAGGGTTGCTCATATCTGTAACATAATTACCAGTGCAAGAACAGGCTACAACAGCTACAGCGCGATCACTGTCGGCCTGCATAGACAAGAAAGAGAAGCGCGAGAACACAACGTTGGTATTTTATTGCAAAATATAAAGCAATTATCTATTTACTCAAAATCTATTGATTGGACTAAAAATTAAAACACTATTACGTTAATATGTTGCTTGTAGAATAATCTGACACAAAATTAGAATGATTGCATGTGTATTAATATTGTTTTTAATCGTTAAAATATTTTTTTAGAGGTATCTTTGTATGTTTTCAACACACTATCTAACTAGCATATAGCCTGAAGAATATCATACGAGTATATTCTGCAGTGGATCATATACTTTTAGGCATTATAAAAATTGCGTTTAGTTCCTGTAATCCCCTTATGCATGATGACAAAATTATTTTGTTAAAGCTTAATACTGATGTTACTGATTACTGCCTGAACAAAGGAATCATCTAGTCTAGAGCTGCTACGAATTTTATTAAAAATGTAATGTACATCACATACAGAATCACCATCATTCTCTTTCCCTTATCGTAATTTATTAGTGGTTGGCGCAACATTTCGTCTTCTTCCATAATTCTCTATTAGTGATTATCTCGGTAGTCACCCCCTTTCTAGTAATGCTAGAGAATCTTTACCAACTTCGCGAAAATTAACGATGCCTCCAAAACTTTATTCCAACCGTTATTACGAAGTATTTCAATAACATAAATAGTTGCGTGCAACATAACAATATAGTGACTACATAGTACTAAAACATTATAAGGAATGTCACTTAACAGTTCATTACAAAGTGTTTAGCGTGCACGTATCGTGTTATCGCGCACGCCGGGTGGCACACGGTCATAAATCGGGCGAACACCGGACACGGCATAGATACCGGGTATCGGCATGTACACAAATTTTGGTTGCTGACATCCGTGCTTGTTTGTTTTTAGGAAAACACAATGGATAGAAGGACCAGGAATAATTTTAGGAACTAATTTGTGGCAGAATTATCTCATGTCTTAAGTATCGATTTGTTTTCGACAGAGTCTTGATTCCGTAGCAGAAAGTCCGTGGTTGACAGTAGATATATTAATGTATCTATAAATATACTTTTTTACATTCTAAGGCAATACACAGACAATAGATTACATAAAAACTAAGTACCTATCTATAAATTAAATTATTAAAGCTGTAAAATCAGCATCTCTTACGCCCAAACAGAAGAATTACTTGTTGTTTGCAATAAAAACGCTACGTACGCTGTTATTTATACTTTTTTTATCATTATTGTCAATTTATTGTAGTATTTAAGCACTGTCTAGTCTGAAGCACAGATTCAACCTAGTTCAGGCATATAATATATTGTAACAGCGAATCAATTTTCTCGCCTCCTCCTTAAGACCTAGCCCAATATATATATACAGTCTATTTTAAGAAATATCTCGTATTTAATTAACTTAGTGTGTTCTCTCAACTTAGTCTATCATTTAAATGTGTTTAAGTGGTTTTTCTTCTGATTTGTCAAAGATAAACTTTCAACTGTTTGTAAATAATTTACCGTAGGTAACAATTCTGAGAACCCACTGTCAAACCATTACTACGGTTTTATGGGGCTTAGTTTATTAGTTATTCTTACCATATATGAATATAGATAAATAAATTATAATAAAATTAAAAGAATGTTGAAACCTGATGTTTTTTTGCTGGAAGTGCATAAGCCAAATTCGTTCAGACAATGCTAATCATAAATTCAATTGTGACTCAAAAACGTCTTTTTATTCCAGCAAACATCCGTAATACAGGTATATAAAATCGTTTCAGTTCGATCCTCATTCATGTTTACTGTTGAAGAACTGTGAGTCTGTGGCGTTGCAGTGTGCTATGCGGTTCTGTTGTTAAAGCAATCTGTAAGGGCCTACTGGTACACATCACACAAAATAAAATCCTCTTTGAACTAGCTTGATTGTCAGATGTCTTTCACACTCCCAGCTTCTCCTATTATAATTGCATTTCAATGTTCTTGATTGACATGTGACAAGGCATGTCCAATTTTCGTCATTACTTTTGCTGGACGTCCTATTATGGTTTGAGCGGACGTTGATGGTTCACTAAAATCTGTGTATTTTTCGAAAGGTTCTCTGACATTGATAGACAAGTGTCAGTCTATTTTAAGAAATATCTCGTATTTCATTAACTTATTGTGTTCTCTGAACTTAGTCTATCATTTAAGTGTGTTTTAAGTGGTTTTTCTTCTGATTTGTCAAAGATAATGGTGCAACTGTAATGGTGTGTTGTAAATTTGTAATATTAGGTAACGATTCTGAGAACTTAAGCGAATGTTGAAACTTGATGAAATAGACCAAATTCCTGGAAATGCTCTCTTATACAGTAAGGAGCAAAAAAGTAAGCATCACTTGGCTTGAAAGGAAAACGAATAACAACAAAGTTTTAATACAATAAAAAAACAACCAAATAGAAAAAGAACACATGCCCGAACTTATCCAATACATACGTCGAACATACAAAACTCTTATGGAAACACGTCAGCCTTTGACTCGCATAAATATTGGCAAATTAAAGGCAAGCCGGATCAAGGATCGAAGCCGTCACTGCTATCACCCGGGATCGCTGAGCAGGGTGCGACGTGGCTCCACGTTCAACAGATATAAGAGATTGTACGACACGTGATTGGGTTGCTACCACATACACGGGTGGGTGATTCGATGAAGAGAAGCAAGATAAAAAATGGTCTTTATATACGCATAATGTTTTGGAGTTGATGTATTCGACTTGCTTGCTATGAATACACTGCAAAGTAACAAATTATAAAGACACTGTATTCTTAGTTCTAAGTTAATAAAGCTATGAAAAAACGTTAGCGTAACCGTTACATTAAAAATAAAACATGATCAGAACTAAAGTTTGTTCCCAAACCTTTTGTGAGATTATTAATGAACACTTAAGTTATATTTAGTAGATAATCAATTTATCAATTTATAATAACGTACTAACAGGTATAATTAAACCGACCAAGTGCGAGTTAGATTCGCACACCAAGGGTTCTGTACCACCGTACATTATTTAGCAAATAAATGAAAATACTAAACGAACAATATTATTATTTTTCATCTTAATGAAAATCGAAAAGATAAATTTGTATTTCATAATGATACTATGAATTACAAAGTCATTTTTGCAGTTGCAGAAAACCACCCCTATTTAAATAAATACCTTATGAATCGGCGTTTTTAGAATTTGTTGATTATATACATATATTATATGGGCCATGATATACAGAAGTTTCAAATTCCTAACTTGTTTAGGTGTTGAGATAGAGCTCGTACAAAAATGGTCTAAAACTGACAACTTATACGACCCCCAATTTCATATTTTTTGAAGATTAAACAAAAAAATTGTTCCCTTCTCGATGACAATGACACCCCACATGCCGCCAGGGTTAGAATTTTTAAATTTAAAATTTTATTGAATTTTTATTATTTGTTGTTATAGCGGCAATAGAAATGCATTATCTGTGATATTTTCAACTGTCTACCTGCTACGGCTTATAAGATACAGCTCGCTGACAGACAGACAGACAGACGGACAGCGGAGGCTTAGTAATAGGGTTCCGTTTGGCACCCTTCGGGTACGGAACCCTAAAAAGGATCAATATTATACTCTTAAAATAAAAAACGCTCAGAAATATTTCAACTTCATAAGATAATTTATGAAAACGAAACAAAGCGTAATCAAGAATCATTGCATAATCATAAAACAAGTATCATTAATGTCCTAATTCTAGATTCAGCGGCGTCGGGAGAGACAGCCTCTTAGAACTTAGTGCTAATTTTGATTAATGATGTAGCGAAGACTTTCTCTCATCCTTTGGAAAAAAAGACAGCCATTTTGAATAAAAATGAGTAGTTGAAATGCTTGTTCTAAATAGAGAAAGAATTTTTAATTCAGACTAAGTGGTTTTAGTTTAGCGTCCTTTTTATTTTTGCCCGAAAAAAATGTTTTTTTTATACTACTACACAAACAGCTAGGAATAGGGTAGGATAAAAGGAGGCCTAAACCCGAGAAAGGTATCCTATCCCTAATATCTAAATTAAAAAAAAACAGAAACAACCGAAAAAAAAAAAAACTTATTTAAGTGTGTAAATATAAGTGCTAATTATATTAAAATTAAAATGTAAATATTTAAACGGTTAAGATATTCAAAAGGCTTTTTTATTTTATTCATTTGTTATGTACATAACCCTATCGCTACTCACTCGAGGACGCTATTTTAATGCACTGCTCAGACCTGTGCATCACTATTTGATCTTTAAACTTTTAGTATCAGATGTTGCCTTCCACATAGGCCATTGATAACGTGATACTTTATTCAATAAAGTAACCTAAGTACGAAATTCAGGCAGAAACTTACGGTGCCCCTTATTTTTTCATTTGTCGAGGAGACCGAGCGAATACGGACAACTAATTGTGTGCCGTTCCTAGTACAAAAAACGTAATAGAGGATTTCGGACAGTTCGCTTTTTCAATTTCTTGAAACGATTTTGGGAAATCAGGTCCCTTGCAAATTGAATTGGGCCGTGCAATTGCTTGTGATTATGGGAGTTTTTCATGTGAAATTGCGAACAGAAATGTTCCATTTTACGTAATAGGAGAGAAGATTTTTGGTCTACGGTTATAATTCGATTTTACAAAAAAATCCGCACTTTAATCATATACGACAAATACTTACTGCTTTCGTTATAATTGTAAAGAAATGTCCACAAATAATAATAATAATGAAATTATGTATCAATTTAACACACTGTAGAGAATAATAGCTCTATATACTTGGGGGAGGTAACTTTGACAATAGTGATGATAATATAACGAACTATGCTGCATCAAACATGTACAAGTACATCATTTTTGTACTATCTACCACTAAAATTAATAATAAACTAAAATGTATAATTATTAATAACGAACAGATATCCCGTACGAATATTATCAATCGTATATTGATATTGCCGCAGTAGCGACCTCTGCCGGGAGAACTAACACTAATTAGCAAATGTCATTGAGCAAGCGCTTTGTGAAGTATGAAATTAACTTCATAGCTAGGAGCTAGCTAGGGCTTCACTCTTGGAGTGATTGATGGATTTAGAACGTAAGCGATAAAATAATATTGTGTAATTAAAAGTAAATATTGCAAATCATATAAATATTAATTATGTTATTAATATTATACAATACTACAATTATACAAAACAGTATTCTTATTTCGTCTTTATGTTGGAAAGTCTGAAAGGTTATGAAATACGATTTTATTTTTATTAAATAATATTTCATAGCCTTTAAAGTGTTATAAAAACACCACAAAGACCTAATGATCTAGGTCGCTTCTACTTATTAAAGCCGACACAGCAACACCTCAAATTACCTATTAAGCCCGATTCAAAATATAATTTAATAATTAATAAATTAACTAAACAAAATTTTCGAGTTACCAATTAACAACCCAAACATAGCTTGCGAACTAAAATTTGGAGCAAACATTCTAACACAATTGAAGAGAGACGGTGATTAGGTGGTTAAAACAATTGTATGGTACGTGTTTGTACGAAACGTTAATGTTAAACAAATTGTGAACGAAACATACGATTTTAAAGCAGGTTCCATAATGAAAGCAAACCTCGTTAGGTCTGTTTAATAACAGGTTCTAAATAATATGCGAGTCGCACACAGAATTTATTAAATAAAATTGTGAAAGGAGTTGGATTGGGAAAGCAATAGCAAATTATGTTAACAGCCATTGTTATTTAATAAAAAATGCCGGGTAATTATTTTTATTTTCAGCTTATTTTATTGGCAACTTCTTATGAAATGCTACCATCAAAAAATAATATCAGCTTGTAATTTTCCCAGTGCAGGGCTAAGAGCAATGTTGTTATATGTTATGTTATGGAGTTTGGTTTCCGCACTTAGTCCTTCAGTGGACCATTCTGCGTGGGCCATAGCGGCCGTTGGTGGTTATTCCAACCAGCCCACCTCCCTCCAGAAGTTGATTAAGTCTCCTGGTCTGTTCAGAACATCTGTGTAAGATTTGGGTGTCCCGAGGGTCTCTGTTCTAATCTGGGTGACACCTGTGCATTCAAAAAGCACGTGCGCGACGGTTTCCTCAGCCTCCATGCACGCCCTGCACAGAGGACTATCCGTTATGCCCATTGTGTGGAAGTGTCTGTTCAGCGAGCAGTGGCCCGTGATGGTCCCCGTCACCAGGCGCAGGCCATTCCTATCCAGGCGTAGTAAACACCGGGTTAGCCCGGTATCCAAAGATGGCATGGCTTCCTTGGACTGCCTGCAGCCCGGTGTTGAGGTCCACCACTGCTCCGCTTGAGTGTGGGTGAACTCCTGTAGCCACCTTCGTATCTGGGTGAAGGGGATGGGTACGATAGGGTCGGGTCCACAGACTGCGGTGCTGGATCCTCGTCTAACAAATTCGTCAGCTGCGTCGTTACCTAGCGATCCGCTGTGTCCTTTTATCCATTGCAGTGTCACCGTGTTGCGGCTAAATACCGTTATTTGTTGTAGTGCATTGTGACATTCTAGTGTTAGCTTTGTGGTAATATGTTTTTTCCGTAAAGATTGAAGAACTGAGGCGCTGTCGGAGAGTATGCGTATGTGTGTGTCCGTAACTCTCCTGGCTTTTAGGGCGTGGACCGCTTGTATAATACCTATACACTCCGCCTGGTAGACGGTGTTGTACATTCCCAACGGGCTGGATATCTTTATGTTAAAGTCGTGTGAGAAGACTCCAACTCCAGTTCCGGAGTCGGTCTTCGATCCGTCGGTGTATACTCTCATCTCTTTCTAGCCTGAGTAGTCACACTGTTCTTCTGTAAGTATTATGTTGTAGTGCCTATGAAAGTGGTATGTTTTCGGGGCTTTATCACAGGGTGATGCCATCATTGGTCGTCGTTTGATCGCATCTTCCTTTATGCGTGTGTGCTTAACTCTAGAGTCTTTGCTTAGTGTGCCGGATACATGAAGCCTAAAGGCGGCTAGGGCCGCCTCCTCCCGCACGATGAGGTGCAGAGGAGGCAGTCCAAGCATTGCCTGTAGGGTGGCAGTCGGTGCAGTTCTCATACTGCCAGTGATTGCAACACAAGCAAACCACTGCAGTTTTTCGAGATTCCTTTGGGCTGTGCTCAGGTCTGTCCTGGGCCACCAGACCAGTGAGCCGTATGTAATGACTGGTCGGATGACTGTGGTGCCAGTGAGTAACCCTGGGGCTAATTCCCCAGTTCCTGCCAAGCAGTCGCTTGCACTGCCATAGGGATATGCTGGCTTTTGTGATAATACGTGTCAGCTAAATCTATAACCAAATACCCAAACAGATCAGAGAGCTACCACTAAACTACTTTAAAAATAAACTTAAGAAATGGCTCTTTATCAATGCGTTCTATACAATAAGTGAGTTTTTAAATTATAAGCAAAGCTCGAAATATAATGTCACTAGTAATTTTTTTTAAATAACGTAGTTTTAAGGATTTTTAATTTTATTTTTATTTTTTACTTCATGATCTCAATAGTAACAAGTGAAGTGTATATAATTTTATTATAAGGTATTTTTTGCATGCTGAAATAGTAAGTAAGCAAGATATGTGGAACTTCTTATATTTAAGTTAAGACCTATTGTACCATATTTTATGCAAAATAAAGAAATTCTAATTCTAATATAGTTGGTGTGTTTCGCCCAGTTCAGCTGTTTGTCTAAAAAGATGCCCAGATATTTAGTTTCAGTTGATAGGCTTAGGGTTGTTCCGAAGAATCGTGGTAGCTGTAGTGTTGTCAGTTTTATCTTTTTTGTGAAGAGAATCAGTTCAGTTTTTATAGGGTTCACTGAGAGTTGGTGCCTGTTACAGCATTCCTCTACTATTTTTAGGGCTTGACGCATTAGGTTGCATAGAGTGTTTTCGTGGGTGCCGTTTATTACAATGGTTATGTCATCGGCGTAGCCTACTGTGAAGTAGCCTTTGTCATTAAGTGTTTTGATGAGGCTGTCTACTACAAGGTTCCATAGGAGCGGCGAGAGGACTCCTCCTTGCGGGCAGCCCTTCGCAACGATGGCCCTTGTAGTGTCATTTACTGTGACTTGTACAGCTCTCAGTTTGAGCATGTTCGTGATCCAGCCACTCAAGGTCGGGTCTATGTTGTGACTGTTGAGTGCCATGTTAATGCTGTTGAACATGGTTTTGTCAAAGGCTCCCTCGATGTCAATGAAGGCGGCCAGTGCTGAGCATTTGTTGTCCACTGCGTATTCAATTTTGGAAACCACGCTGTGCAGCGCGGATTCTGTTGATTTGCCTGTGGAATACGCATGCTGGTATTTGTGGAGTGGTTTTACCCGAAGAGGTCCGTCTCGGATGTGCCTATCACAGAGCCTCTCGAGGGTTTTCAGAAGAAAAGATGTGAGGCTTATAGGTCTATAAACCTTGGGTTGCGTGTAATCATTTTTTCCTGGTTTGGGTATGAGAATGACTTTTACCTCGCGCCATGCGAGAGGTATCTGTCTAAGTCCTATGCAGGCTCGATAGATCTCCACCAGCCATGATGTTAGATAATCTACCCTCCACTGCAGCAGGGCTGGGAAAATGCCATCCAGCCCTGCCGACTTGTATGGCTGAAAGGTGTTGATAGCCCACTTTATTCGGTGTTCTGTTACTATATTGCGGGCACTTGACCAGTCTTGATCCGTTGGGGTCCATTCTGGTTCAGCCTCCCACGTCCTGTCCTCCAGGATTTTACAGTCTGGGAAGTGAGTTTCGAGAAGGACCTTACTGGTTTCAAAGTCAGTAAGTGTGTATGAGTTATCGGGTTTTTTCAGCGCGCCAAGAGTTTGGTCCTGATCAGCTGATAGGATTTTCCTTACCCTTGCGGCTTCATTATTAGTTTCGATGGATTCACAGAATTTACGCCAGGCGGTCCTCCTGGCGGTTTTGATCTGCTTTTTGTATGTATATTGTGTCTCTTTGTATATCTCCCAGTCGTCCGTGAGCCTCGTGTTTTTTGCTCTGTTAAATTGCTTACGTAGCGTATCTCTGAGTTTGCTAAGTTCAGCGTTCCACCAGGGGTTTCTCTCCTTCTTGGATTGTGGCGCTCTTAGTTTACAGCATGCGTGGTATGCTTCAGTAAGATATTCTGATATTTTTGTTACGGTGTATTCTAATTGTGCTTGGTCTCTTATGGTTACTTGTGTTAGGTGCCTAGTTAATAGGGAAGCCAGGAGGCGTTTGAACCCGGGAACATTGGTGCGCCTCGGGTTACGCCTTGGTTCGGGTTTCCTAGTGTGGGTAGTTAGTGTAAAGCGGATCCTTCTGTGGTCCGAGCAGGAAGGCTCGTCCGATACGTGCCAGTTTGTGATAAGGTTTGTCGCGTTTTCTGTAGCAAGTGTTAAATCTATAATCGTTTGTCCTCGGATTGTGACCCAAGTGGGTTCGGAGCCGCGGTTTACGATGTTAAGATTAGCAAAGAATAAATAGGTGGATAGTACCTCTCCTCTGGGGTTTGGTGCCTCGCTGCCCCACAGCGGGTGGTGGGCGTTCGAGTCGGTGCCGATGATCAGGTCTAGTTTGGCTCGTTCGCAGTGCTGTACCAGGTCGGCCAGCTCTTTTGGCGGGCAGTCCGTGTCCTCGCCTGGCATGTATGCCGAGGCCAGTACAACACCTGGAACACTACCTTCGGTTTGGAGCCTGACAGCTGTCAGGTTTCTGGAACAGAATTGAGTGAGTGGTGTGATAGGAATTTCTTTGGGTATGTAGATGCAGGTTCTTAGCTTGTTTGAGCTGTGTGTGTTAAGGATTAGCTTACCTCCGATGTTACCGAGGCCGCATATTCTGTTGTTTCTGATCCACGGCTCTTCGATCAGTGCGATAGTTCGGGGCTGCACCTCCAGCGCCCTGCGTAGGCTAGCCGTGGCAGTCTGGCTATGCTGGAGGTTGGTCTGGATGATGTTTAGGGGTGATCGAGGTGGTGGAGAGGAGCTAGTCGGACATGGATCCATCAGACAGCTTCTCCACTACCTCCTCTCTGTATGTGTCGTTGTGACGTTCGCCCGGCGACAAGGCGAGCAGATATTCGCTCCAGCCAGGTGATTCGGGCGGTACAACGTCCTCGTCGTCAGCCATTGCCGCTCGTGCCATTACCTCCTCTAGTTGGTCAATGTCGGAGTCGGTCGTCTGTGTCAGAGTCGTCGGTTGTACAGTCTTACCGTCTGTGCTGTCGGTCTGGACGTCGGAGGGTTGGGTCGTGGGCCAGAAGCGAACGTATATCGACCCAAGTAGGTATGATATACGCCGCTCCCGGGCCCGGACCTTTACGGCTTCCTCCGGTGGCACACCCAGGGTCAAATAAGTCCCGTAGTTGTCGCCACCGACGGTAGTCGTCCTGTAGAGTGACCACTTTGCAATGACATACCAAGTATTCTGACGAATCAGAATACTCTGGAGTCTGGCTATGTCACCTGTGTACTGAGGGACAAAAAGCGAGACTCGGACACGCGTGGGCACGTCAGTCTGTCGCAGTACCGTGAGTGTTTGGTCGGTCGTTGGGAGTCTGATCAGGGGTGCGTTCTGAGTCAACCAGGTCAGGGCATAGTCGTCCTCGCACTACAACTGCACGGTACCTTCCGCTACCCGTGGGTATCCGCAGAAGGCAGGGAGTGGCGTTGGCGAGTCGGTTTCCATAACTCGATTTACTAAGTCTGTCTTTATGTATTCGGCCTCTTCCTTGGTTAGGTCCCTAGAGGGGGGAGGGAGGCAGATTGCTACGGCCAGCCGCGCAGGAATATCCTTTGTGGCCCGCGCGTAGGTCCTCTGCTCCCCTTGAGCGGAGTTGATACTCACCCGTTTGGCGTCCCCCTGAAGCATACTCGGCGAGGCCGTGTCGTCAGGGCGCTCCCTCTTCGCCGGCCCTGAACCGCTCGGTCCAGGCTGCGGCTTGGAGGTGCCTGGCTGGGTATTTTTTGCCGGCAACGCCGGGTGTGGTTTTCCACCTCGCCTGCCCCTTTTGTGCCTAGGAAGAGGTCGGTCGTGTGATCCGTCTGTGTCATGGAGTCGGATGTCGGTCCCGGTGGACTCCGTCACGTGTGGGGGCGTCTCGCGCTGAGTTGCCCCTACGCAAGCTTGCCCCCGCTCGTGCGGTTCCGCGTCCGGCCGCTTTGCGCGCTGGGTTTCCCCTTCGCATTCTTGCGGTCGGTCGCGTGCTTCCGACCCTTTTTCGCGCCGGGTTTCCCCTTCGCGGACTCGAGGTCGGTTGCGCACCTTCCCTTCGGCGTCCGATCGCGCTTCGCGCTGGCTAGTGCCTTCGCGGATATTGCGCTTTCGGTCGCCGATTCTCTTCTTCCGAGTCAGGATTTTTTCGCGCTTTGTCAGCAGGCGTACTTCACCACTGGCAACCGGAAGAGCGGGCTAAGAGCAAATAAAAATAACTATAAGGAATTTAATTAAAACCATGTAATTTGGAGAAATAAAATGTTTTTAATGTAGTTAAGAACTATAAAACAGTATTTCCTTTGACTATGGTAATTTTATCCATAACCTAATAGCAATTAGAAAAGCCAACCTAAAACGTAAAAATAAACGAAATAACATAAATCGCAATAGCTTTTTCTAATAACAGTGGCTATCAGCGCCCGTTGTACGTTACTTCGCGAATTTCCCAGTTATTGCTACACAACGACCAGTTAACTTTTATTGCATTCAAATTTCATTTGTCGGTAAATGAGAATGGTGCAATTAGCCCCCACTTACCCTTTGGCCGGTCGTTGTATTAACGATGATTTTAATGGCTGCAGAATAGGGTTAAGATACCTGCCTCCTTCGCTGGTATTTATCAACGATTGTAATAAAATTATTATCGGGTTATTTCCTAGGCTTATATTCCAGTAGGTTTAATAAGATTAGCAAGTCAGAAGGTAAGTAGGAATTGAGTACCACAGAGCTCGAAGACGTATCGGCGGCACTTTCCATACAAATCAAGCGTGGTGACACGCTTACACTATTAACACTACGACACAAATGACGTAAATAAACTGACGGCATTAAATGTCGTCCATGACGGAAATTTTGCGCTCAACGCCACGAATTTGATTAGTATAGCGAGGCGGTTCTGTACTCTGTGATGAGTAAGAATCGTTGTTGACCTTCCAACTTGTTCTTTGGAAACGACATGGAAAAGCTCACCAATAAACATTTAAAACGGATGTTGTTTTAGCCAATAACGGCTTAAAGACTCAGAAATCACGCGAATACGTGACGTGTACAAAAACACGTTTACACAAAAAGTTATGCGACTCCTTGATTTTTAAATACTACATAAATGTTTTGCATGCGATGGTTATAAAAGTCAATTGCGGGAAATAACGATTTTTACGTCGCCGTCCCTCGTTAGTTTACTGAAAACACAAGCTGCTGAAAATGGATATAAAATGTAAAATAATAATGCAGTAGGTACCTACCTACTATAGGTACTGTATTCTTTTATTTCAAATTACGATCTTATGATCAAAAATAATTTATTTGTTTTTGTGGCCCTCATTTTACATTGGCTTTTGATCCGAATATAATAGTGTGTTTGTGTCATTTTTTTATCTCAAAGTGTTCGAAAATACACTATAAAGGCCCATTCCCCAGTTTCCAGTTCCCAGTCCCATAAGCGATATTGTTGTCGCGCTCGATAGCGGTCCGCCTTCTGGTTGGTCACTTTGGACCAGTATCTCTACCGAGCACGACAACGATATCTCTTATATCTGAATAAGTTCGTCCTCTAGGCCCGATAGCACTACTAGACAACGGCTCATCAATTACCATTATTAAAAAATGAAAGGTAAAAACTAAAATCCAACAACGACAAAAACGCCTAACTAAAAAGGTAACAAAACATCACAAACAAACAAATTAAAAATCCGTAGCAAAATCGGGCAATTTAGGTATGACGTATTTCGAATCACATACATAGCCTGTTAAAATCATAACCCTCCTGTGGCTTTACCGTAGTCGGGTAAAAAATAAACTTTTACAATTGACAGAAATATCATTTTGTCAAAATATGATAAGATATATGTATGATGTGGTTACCTTCAAAAGATTACAATTTATTTTAAGTTAGTTGCGTTACCTTACGCAAAATGGTAATGTATTAACTGAAATGACAATAGACAATAGCCATAACAATAGTTTGACAGTGAAGAACGAACTATTCACAATCAACGCAGACTAGAGATCCACAACCTCACAGCTCTTAAACTAGCTCACAGCACTTCTTGTATAACTAAATTCCTTCATCCTTGTCGCCTGCCTTATATTCATGCCCTTCGTTTAAATCTTTTCCCTCTTTTACGCGAGAAATTTTAAAAAGTATAGCCTCCTCTCTTCGCGAGAGGCACGATCCTCCCTGATCCAATAATAGGTTCCGCATTTTCGTCGCCGTGTTGCCTATGAATATTCATCGGTTGCTTGCTTTTTTTTTCAAGAATCTCAATTTAAGAGTTGAATTTCTCGTACATTTTATAGATGGGCTGTGAGCATCAATATTGGCGTCGGCTTATGTTTTTCTGATGGACGCTTAGTGGTAATGGATGAAAAAAATGAAGGTTGAAATTATAATGGTCTGTAAGTTCTGAAGGGTGCCCTAAAATACAAGAGGTTTTGGTATTAACATAATCATCTCGGTTGTCGAGTTGATTGGTTTTGAAGTTTTTATTACTAGAGAAGCTGACTGCTGGTTCTGGGTTCGATTCTCAGGTTGGAAAAGTGTTATTGAGCTTTTCCATCTGGAATTTGTCAGTAGCAGCCTTTTTTTTTTGTGTGGGTATTTATCAAATAACTTCTCCCGCTCTGGGCGGAGCGGGAGTGCGTGTCAGACTTTTACTGACTAAAACCCACCCGTGTTCCTTCCGTTGCCTGTGTGCCGGGGCCGCGATATCCCTTTCGGACAAACTCGCAACCCAGCCTGGATCTGGAATTTGTACCTAATGGTGGCAATAGGCTTGCCGCCTATTACAAGGGCCTTAAAATAACTGGCGAAATGTGGGAGTATTATAAGTACACCTCTGCCTAACCCTTCGGGAAGCAAGTCGTGATGTTATGTCATGTTATTACCAGAGAAGTGTTTCAGAAAAGTTTGATTAGACGTTTATTCGTCACAGATTAAACACTAGGACGTTGTTAGTAGTGTATTGAGCTTCTATTTCATTCATTTTAACATTTGATTATATGTATTAATCTCAGACTTAAGTTTTATATACGGCCAATATCGAAATGAAAAGACTTAATATCAAACATCGTAAAATATAAATCCAATCATAGGGACAGAAAATATTCCTAGTTACCAATATGCCTCGCATGTGTGGTTTTATGCAAATACCAGATCACAGCAGCTCTGCGTTGGTTTAGGCAAAGTTCTGTTTGCTCCGAAAGCCGAAGGCTTGGCCTACATACTACCTTGATATATACAAATGTGTGTATCTGAAGTTTCGATTCCCTTGAAGTGTGAAATCGATAATAATCTTGAAAGTTCAAACTAAGCAGACGAATATTATCAAACAACAGCTATGCGAACAATGAAATTCAAATTAATTCTACGCGAATGACAGATATTACATTTATTTTTTTGAAATAACAAATATAAACATTAATGAAGAAAAGAAATAACCATTAAAAAATACCGTAGTTGCTGCAGGTACCAATCTCATGCCAGCATCAGATCTTGACATAAATGTTCAGAAATTGTACCAAAAATATGTATTGTGTATCAGAAGCCACGTCACAATACATTCCCAGCTTCCTTTTATTCCGACATTGATACAAAACCTCACTTCTGCGTGAATTCAAGATGCCCCCTACGTTCAACCCTCTAAACTCGCTACATTGAAAACTATTCAGAATTCAAAGGGTTAGATTGAAAACTGGGTGCGATATATTTTTCTTTTTAGTTACGATTGGAAAACCGTTTCGATGGCTCGAAATTGCTGTCCTTTGTATCGTTGTGAATCGATGGGGATTCATTTAAAAGGGAATGCTGGCCATCACACAAAAGGCTTCAATTTAAACTATGCGTTCCGCGATAGGGGGTTAAGGCTCATGGTGTTATTGGCGGAAAGAATTGATTAGCTGGAGTGGGGCACAAGTTGAAATAAAAATGGGGTTTACCTTTTATAGCAGAACTTTTTATGTCATAATATTATTTTGCCTATCAACGGATAGCTTATTTTTCATTTCGTAGAAAATCGTTAGGCATATATTTCATATACATAATAATTAAAACGTAGAACCTTCATATCGCAGAAACTTCACCAAAACATGCAAACAAGCTTAAACCATGCATGCAAGCGAGCATGCAGCAGGCATGGTTTCTGTCACGGCTCGGCGCTGCGGGGCTCCGGCGGTCCCACGCGAGCTTATCGTTGCAGAAGGCTAAAACCATCACAGCTCCGGCCTCAGCAGCGGCGGCGAGTGTTAAAACCACCTGCTCCTGAGCTCGCGGGCCGCCTTGCCCCTCCGCGCCTACGCGGGTTTAAATGACACTCTAAGGGTAGGGCAGACAAGACCACGTGGAGTCGGTTTTGCAGCATATTGACTTTTTAAGACAATATATAATTTAAATTTAAGGTTAAAAATGCTATTTTATAGAAATGGCAATATGCCTAATAAAATTATTCCAAACAAAATTCTGACATCTTAAAAGTATGCCACTGTTAATTTGGACATAAAAACATTCGGCCAAACAATAATTATATTAAATAATTTGTATGCCTTTAAAATATGCGTTTAAAGAAGATCAACCCAGTAGCGAAATCGATGTATTTTAGGTATACAGTGGACTTTAAAAGAGACTGCGACCTCTGAGTTTGTTTCGGCCTTTCTTCTCAGAGTAGTTCAATTCAATTCAATTCATTTATTCTATAACAACTTTTACATCGTGTCTGAATTTCTATAACTAAATACCTATAAAAGAAGATAGGAAACCCCGAACTCATCTAACTCATTTTTTATATTTTTTTATATGACGTGTAAAAATATATAGGATATCGGAAGATATCCTATTTACAGAATAAACAATTTAATTTCATTTGAATCGTTTATTTCATTTCATTTCATTTTCAATTACATATTTAAAAATTAAACAAAAAAAAAAGATTAAAAATAAAATAGTAGCCCACCGGTATCGGGAACACGGTCCAACCTACTGGCGGTCAGGGCTCATTTGAATAATTATTAATATCTTTACACCGCATATTTGGTTTTATATGTAAAAAAATAATTTAAAACTTTCCAAATGCCGTTCACATCAAATTAGTGTTATAATTGCAATCCAATATTAATATTTTAGGTGGTTAGGTTTTAGGCAGTTAGCGATATTTCATATTTACATACAGGTAAATGTTTGACAGCTATTTGCGACGTTGCATCTTTTAAAATGAACGCTCGTGAAGTTTCTATCACTTTCAAGCCTAACACCAGACGCTAGACGGTTTTTTTGTTAATCATAACATAAGTAATCTGTTTTCCTAGCAGTTCCAAGCTTTATTGTTATTGTAATAGTTACGGCTAACATTCATACCGATCTGACTCAGCGAGTTATTTTTATGTTATTACTGCCATTATAATTATGTGTTATTGCTACTTATGGCTTCCACTATTCTAACTCTGCGATATCACTTGCCTTCTGTTTATTGTCAGTGCCTTATGGTTATACGCCACTCAACTTATTATCAAGTTTTTACTTGAATTTTAGGACCAAAGATGATAACTAAAACTTTTGGTCCTTTGAGCCATGATCCGACAATGCGTCTGTCTAAAATTACCAACAAAATCAGGGCAGTAATATTTTAAATACAGAATTTGTAAAAATACATTGATGTTGTTGTGTTGTTGGTTAGACTTTGTTTGTTGGAATTTATTTGTTTTATTTACAATGTTTAACGTATGTCTGACACTTGAAAGATATATGTTATTAAAAAACTTTTGCATCACTCAATACATTACGTAAATAGGTACATTAGCAACACCGAAGTGAGTTCCAAACTTACTCGTATAATTAACATTAATTAAACTTCTCTGAATTTAACACTTCGTTGTGTCGAAAGTAATACTCATTAAAACGACATATTCCACGGTAAAAATTACATCATACAACACGTCTGATTTATGTCGGCGTTTTATTTATTAATTGATTCGTGAGCAGCTCGTTGCTTTTTGAATTTGCCGGATAATATCGCGTTTAAATTTTAATTGGAACATAAATTTTGTAGTGTCAGTAGAGGGATGCGGGATGAACAACACCACTATATCACGGGATGCTGCGAGCTATCTTTATTACTGTTTTGTTGAAAGGTTATTGTAAATTGGATTTTGTAATATCTAGGAGGCCGTTAATATTGTAAACTTTTTTTTCCTTGATGGGGCAAACCAGATAGGTACGTTATCATGCATTTATTACATTCTGGCTATAATGGCCTTTCCAGTCATGAAGTATAACGAGTACCTAGACCAAAAATATGTTGATGGCTGTAAACCAAAGGACATATCTGGTGGGGCAATGGACGACTGCCTAGGTAATCAAAACCAATGTTCAGTAATGATTGTTACATTATTATCGTCGTATTTTATAGTTTATCAATTAATAAGTTTCAGGAGTCAAAAACTTGCGAAAACTGGTGAAAATAAGGTTTATACACCGGCGATTTTTCATAGTTTTTTGTATTATAACGCCATCTGTGAGCGACCACAGGTATAATTGGTGGTATGGCTTTGTGAGGTTAGTGAAATATTTAATAATTTGTTGATCTGAGATCAAATTCTGCGCTTTTTTTTAAATATTTCTATTTGTGTAACAAAAAATTAAATAAATCATTAAATAAGTGCTTATTTTTTTTTTAATTTACTTATAAAGTATTCTTACTCTTTATTGAACACATAAATACACATAAAATGATAATTTTATCATTTTTAATTCAGTATTTGTTTTCTATCTTATATTATGAGTATTGAGATACCCATAATATTATTTATATTTACCTGCTTGTTGGTATTGAATTGGGATTAAAATAAATAAAACCATGTTTTTATTGCAAAATAAATTATTTTATTGTAGATACATGCTTAAATAAAATGATTTAAAAAAATAACTTTTTAAATCATTTTATTTAAGCAATTTTTGGTGTCTCTAGACTTCTAGAGAGACACCAAAAATTGTCCAAAAATGACGCTGGTGCTAGCAGGTTATCTTGATGCTTTGCAGTCCGGAATGTCATGTCATTGATGAACAAAATACCTAGCACCCAGTCCAAAGTGTTGACGATCACGGCCATGTAAAGCAATCTGGGAAAACGTAAAACTAAAAAAACTGGTGAATACATATTAAATCAGTTAATAAACTTGTTTAAACACCACATTTCCTCTTTAATTTCAGAATTATATAAAAAAAATATATATAAATTAATTATTAAATTATTAAATTGGTTTGATATTAATTCTGAAATACGATGTGACGTGACGTGACGCTGTGTGACGTGTGGATTTAAAATATTCATTTGTATAAATTATTGATAAATATCATTTTGAATTTAATATGTAAGTAATTAAACTAGATAATCCCCAGTAAAATAATCAATCGTTTTTCATCTTATCTATATATTCATAAAAAACTGAATATATTAGACCTCAACAAACACAACCTAAAATTAAAAGTGACGGAATGGCTACTCAAACAGGACTATGCCGAAACGGAGTCTTTATTTACCTACATTGCCTAATAAGCACACACTAATTCCCATGCTTGCACGAATACTTCTATCCTTGCATCCATATACACTCGTACATACAAATCCCCCACTCACTTACACACCAACACCACATCACCTACCTATCCTCACTCTTATACAAATACCTACACACCTACATTCACACTCATTCACCCTCACCCTCCCACTCTCACTAACTCATAAATAATTTAAATATTAAGTAAATTATAACTTGTTTCCCTACTGAACGTAAATCGACACAGTCCACTCATACATATATCAATTGGAACCTCACTGTGATTCACTGTCTCTTAAGATACAGGATACCCTAGTTTAAGAGACAGAGTTCAATCTATTGTGTACAGATTTCTGCAGCATCCAAATGTTTTATGTTTATGTTCTCTACCACAAATTAAAAATTGTAAACCTATAGTGCGATTTTCTGTATATGTTTTTTGGGAAATAAAGATAATAATAATATCTATAAATATAATTTAATAGTAACGAAGAATTTTTGTCCATTTGTCTGTTTGTCTGGATGTATGTTCCAGGTTGGCGCAAAAGTGACTAAACGGATTTGGATGAATTTTGACACACAGATAGTTTATAACTTGGATGAACACATAGGGTACCGTTTCCGTGCGATATTTTCCGAAATCCACGTGGGTGAAACCGCGGGCAAAAGCTAGTTTTAAAATAAAATACTTAGTTATGGAATATAATTCAACTTGTATTCATTCAACAATTTGATTCATCTATGTATGCGTTACCACACACAGGTACCTAGGAAAACAAATTTTATTTACATAGCCTACTTATTTATTTTCAAATGCGGATAAAAAGACCCATTTTCACCAAACGCGAATATAGTTGAATTTTTCTACGGTGAGTAGATTCAAGATCCAAACATACCCATAAAAACGTGAGAAAAATGACTACGTAGCACTCTTGACAAATCTTAATTACAATTTACAATCTAAAATTAAAATAAATATATTGTGTACAAGAAAATAAAAGAAATAAGCTCATTGGGTATAAAAAAATCCGTCTGCCCAAAAGGGTGGCAGCGTTGCCACGTTGGATGGCAATGCCGATTCTTTTAAACTAAAAATTGGCCAGCACAACTAAAGGTGAAAGAAAACAGAAAACGATACTCTCCATAGTGTAATATATAGGTAGGTAGGTACACTTTCATTATAGGCTCATACAAAAGGACGATGGGCCGCTATATCTCGAGCCGCTATGACAATATCAGGTCTCACAAAAGCCATCGATAAAGCCTCGGTGCATTTCAACGCACTAAACAATGGAGGCCTAAAACCCTATTCATGTCATTTAAGCGATTCAATTTTGAAGGATTAATGATGGGACGGTAATTTCCGAAATTGAGTCACTGGCTTTATCTAGGAGTAGAATAGGGGTGTCCATTTTGTGCCACGTCACTGATTGGATTCTGGTGTAAACGCCAATATTAATTGTATCATCATCTTTTACAGCGTTGATAGCCTTTTAAAGCCCACTTGTGAATATAGACTACCAGCTTCTGCCCGCGGCCTCACCCGCGTGGAGGTCGGGAAATATCCCACGGGAACGTATACTGGAATAAAAAGTATTGACTGACATTGATTTATTATTAGACTGCAATCGATATAGTAGTTACAACATCACAACTGTCTGTTTCAAGTTTTCATATTATTTTCAGAAACACCTTTTAATAAATGAACGTATTTACGATTTTTCACATCTTTCTTCACAAGCAGTGCCACCATCAACGATCATCTAGAGCCTTGTCGGACTGTAGATGTATTCTATTGCTACCTAACTTTTCTGCCTCTCCCACGCAGCTTAACATAATCGCCTAAATCCCCTCCCACCCGTACTCAACGACAAACAGCTCCAATTAAACTTACGCAACAAACTCAAACATATCTACGTTCTACAGACAACTCAAAAACACAAAATAATTGGGTACAGAAGGTTGGTTTCATAAAACGAGCAAACACGCACGCACACAGAGACACGCGTCTACGTACAGCGAGTGCATGCGCACTTGTGACTGGCATTTGGTTCGGATTGCCGTATATACGCGTCTATGAGTGCGTGCGTCTGCTTTGGCTCGTTGTATGGAGCTTCTGTACCTATCTATTCTGTGTCACAAACTTCCAAAGCATCCTTACCTAATTAAAATTATTACATACTTCTACGGGGCCTCTTATCTCTGTTTAAACAAGCCTCGACAAGACGAGGGTCCGTCCACATGTCCAGAATAAAAGTCCAGGGATAATTAGTGTGTGAAATTAACTGTTAATTATGTTTGTGTTCCACTGAAGCGTGACGGACACGCTCTTCAAAGTGAAGCGGGGTTGGGCAAGCAATAAATGGTTAAAGTTTTATTAAGTTGGGTGATGAAGGTGAACCATCTTGTTGGGAGTCGAAATGTTTTGTAAGGGATGTCAAAATGGGCGTATTTATTGTGTTTACGAAATAATACTGGTATTGTCTGTTCTGTGGTTATAACCTTGTTTTTATTTGAAAATAATGCTTATAATACGGAGAAAATGTTTTCCCTTATTACTTCGACGCTAGAGGCAACCAAAGAAAATTTTATTCATTTGAATTGCGTTGCGCTGAAAGTATTTTAAAAGAATTAATAAGTAGGGACCTAGATTTATCATCATAGTTACTTTAGTTATTACTCGACTCATTATTTTAAAAGTAAGTAGCGTTTTCAATTTAGCTTTTATTACTAGTAGAAGTACTCTTCAGGGCATTTATAAAGTATTTATTTCGCGTTCATAAGACTACTCCAGAGACAAAGTAGAGGCGTCTCTACCAACAAACTCTCTTAAAACTTTTAAATTGAGACAAGCAGCCGTTACACAATTTCTCTTGAATTACCAGGTCGTAAAAACTCCGGAACATCCCTCTATTAAATATAAAGACTTGTTAATTCCGAGATATTTTTGTGCTAAACTTGGTCCACAGTTTTATAGGTGTTAGGAAGTTCCTCCGATGGTATCGCGAAACATAAAGTGTGATTACCCGTCAGTTAGTCGGCCAAGTTAGACTATCAGTGTTATAGGGCTCATTAGGCGTGGGTACCCGCGGGCGTTAATTTAATGAAGTCGCCCCGACTAGTGTGCCGGCTGATGGCTGTTGAAAACTGTCGATAGTCTGTACTTTGCGCGTTAATTACTTGGATGAAGGCGTTAGAGTTGTTGGCTAGTAAACTGGTCAAGAAGTTTCTGATAACCACTATTTTTTAGTTTTGTACCTCAAAGGAAAAATCGGAACCCTTATAGGATCACTTCGCTGTCCGTCCGTCAGTCTGTGGAACTCTGGAAGTATCAAATTGAAATTAATATCAAACACGTAGATCTATGTTCCCTTGGAGCTCTAAGAAAATCAAGTTTCTAAGTCTACCCATTAAAAAAATACGGCCATTTATGTGACATATTTTGATACTCGCAAATAAATCAAAAACTATGTACTACTGGGGTACTTCCTGTTGACATAAAAAGAAAAAGAAAAAAAAATACCAGCCTGTCATTGTCCCACTGCAGGGCTAAGGCCTCTTCTCATACAGAGAAGGCACGAGCATTGATCACCACGCTTGCTCAAGACGGGTTGGCGATTTTAGACTTATATTAACTACAAGTCCAGGTTTCCTCACGGTGTTTTCCTTCACCGATGTCAGTAATGTCCAAGATAAACTCAGAAAGGTAATGTTGACCTAATCATCAAATTTGGCAGGAAGCAAGGTAAAGTAAAGGAAAAGTCCGACAATTGATAATTATTGGTTATATATTATAATTTTTTGCGATTGCCGTCTTAAATTTGCAGTTGGAGAATTGACCGTTGATTGACGTGTATCGATGTATGTGAGAACATGGCTTGTTTCACTAAGTTTAGTTTGTTCCTGGGATAATTTCATCCCAACTAATAAGTATTGTACATTTGGTGTTGGTATACACACGACTTAGAAACTAGTGTTAGTCTTACATTCACCAGAAAAACAACACAATCAATTAATTACTACGCCACAGTGGCTTGTAAGGCATCCAATGTCCCAGTTTGGGGCTGTCCCACCTATCAGCTATAGTTTTCAGGATGCTGTTGGGGCTGGCGCGTATCCTGCGCATGGCGTGAAAGCCATCTATTCTCGCCTCTGCGAACATATTATTGTAACGAGCCTTATTTTATTTCCGCTGAGCTCACAAAAGAGCCACCTTCTGTCATGGTTTCTGTAAGAAATGAGTAATTATATCGGATGAATAAGCAGCGTTCATCCGTGCACAGATAATATCGTACTGCGAAGACGTGCCCCTCCTACTGAGACTCGGTGTCCTCTTTTGCCAGAATAAAAATAAAGAGGCGGCACATTGTCTCAATTTGTGTAGAATCTACAAATAAAAGTTTATGAGCACGTTAATACTAGATAATAATGATGTCTTCGGTAATTTCATCTGGACTGACGAGATAATATTGTCTCATTAACTACAATTTAGGCTACCTGTCCAACGGAGCGGATTCTATTGGTAAATATAGACACCGTTCCGCTCCTCTCCTCTCGTCTTCGCTCTAGTGGACAGGCAGCCTTAATGGATTTAAGTTAGCTGGATTTGAACCTAACTTCAAAAGAGCTATAAATAAAAAATAATTCTCATTGTGTCCACAGCTGTTTTTGTAATAAACCTAGCATTCTGCATCTATGGACAACGGCAATTGTTCATGGGTTTAAAATGTGAGATTTTTTATACCGACTGTATATTTATTATACTAAGGTAGTTTATAGCACATCTTTATACGATCAATTGCAATTGTATTTTTTACGTGATTGATACAGATTGATGCGCAAATTATTGATCGTCTAAATAATGCAAATGAAGCAATTAACAATATTACTACAATTGCAATTGATCGTTTCGGGTATCTAAAATAAAATAAAATGTAATTCATTGTTAAAAGTGTTCAACTGACGACAAACTGTTCTGTAGTTTATCAGTACCTATTGTTTGTTATTGTTAATACAGATACTGAATAAATAAATAATAATCCACATATAAAACTACTCAACTTGTACTACTGAAATTGGAGTCACAGGACCTTTCAAAGGACCCCAGAATTCCATCTAACCTACATTTGAACGCCTACATCAGAGCAAGTTCAACACAGCTCTAAAGATTAGACATTCAAAGTGGCAGTGATCGGGAGCCGTGTCAACAAATAGGAAGTTATAGAAGGCCGGCTGCATACAACAAGCAAAAACAGGCGCACGCACATAGAGTAGACACTTAGTAAGGTGATCACAAACAAATGCCAGTCGCGAGCATGCTAGCTCTCTGTGCGTAGACGCGTGTGTATGTATGCGTGCGTTTGCGTCCGTTGTATGGAGCTGGGTTTCTGTACCTATTTATTCTGTGGCTGTGTCGAAGGAGATGCGCTAACGGATGTCTGGTCGTCTGAGCAAACTGTTTGAAAGGCTCTCGATCACAATAGGGCTATTTGTAGAAGTAAATACGTTGGGGGGATGGATAGAGGGATGTGTGTATCAGCTGAGCATTGGAAGACGTGCTGCAAAGTATAGTTCTATAATATTTCAATGCTTTGATGGTGATTATCATTTTAAACTTTACTGCAAGAACTCTTCAAATAATAAATCAATTCATAAACCTATAAGATTAAGTTATAGTTTTGTTGCCATAAAACATTCCACAAAAGTAAAAATAGACTGTAACAGAGAAAATACAAGTTTGTTTTTTAAAATCCACTTTAGGTACTCAACATGCCAATAAATTTAAGATTGACTTAACACCAGAGTTTGCTTAATTATAACTTAAACAGACATTCGACTAAAACACCAGCTTTGAAAAACCATGAAGTAAACCGAAGTTCAATAAAAAACTAGCTCAGTTTCCCGGATATTAAAAACTAAGCTTCAAAGTATATTCGATCCCTCTCAACTCCACTTTATTTTAGAGCCAATCAGGAAGTTTGATCAAGTGTTGGACCACCTTGACTGCGAATTGTAACAGGTTGCAATCAATGGCTCGCTCCTCAGACTTTGGGGCCCCAGCAATTTAACTTGGCCTGGTTTTAGCCTTAACGAGCGAACTTGCACTATGGCTATTTAGTAGTGATGATTGTTGTTCGGAGCAGATTAGGCTGTTTTGATAGGTGATGATGCTAATGACATTTTGGAGCCTCGAATTTTAAGTGGGTCTTAATAAAACGCTAGAATAATTAGACTTACAACGGTAAGACTTTTAACTTTTTCAGATAAAGAAAATTTGAAAAAATAAGGACTACTTTGGACTAGTTAAGACAATTGCAGTTTACAGCTGTACCAGCACCAAGTCTAGCTTTATTCCGAAATATCAGTCATTCACAAAGTTGCCTGTAGTCAGAACAGCAGCCCACAGCCACATCTCACCACAAACGAAGCAAAAACCCAGCTCAAACAATTAAATGACCGCAATTACGAACAGCACAACCATTAAAAATGCTTACAACAGAACAAAATAGTACCTAGTGGTAAATATAGTACCTAGCTAGTAAATAGTCGAACAAAAGCATTGAGAACTCAAAGGACTACTCAGAATGCTTTAAAACAACTTGAAAGTAATAAACAAGGCAATCTTTATGAAAAACCTAGTAAATAACTCTTGACGCAGCTGAGCCGAGGCAACAAGTGCTGTTTCTAGAGTTTTGTGGTACCTACTATTTAGTGGACACGGGCAGAGATCGTGGCGTGATTGTGAAGTGAAGTGCTGAGGCTTGTTCAGGTTTGTTTGTTAGCAAAGGATAATAAGATGGCGGGACCTCTATAAATGGTTTATTTATTTATTAATCATCAACGTGCACTATTAGTAGTAAGACACCAAACATACAAGTTATAGGCTAATAAGAGACAATCCTGAAATTAAAACAAGACAAAACTAAATTTACTCACAATTATTATAAATTATTAAATTACAGTTTTTATTCATTTGGGTTGTGTTAAATACAAAAGGCAAATTAAAAAAAAAAAAGAGCGAACCTTACAGTAGTTGCATAAGATGTGTAACATCTGATATCTTTGCTGACGTATACATATATTATATAAACAATATTCATCATCTCCATCACCATCACCATCACCGTCACCATCATAGTCATCCTCATCATCATCCTCATCGTCATCGTCACCGTCATCGTCATCATCATCCTGTTTACAGCCGCTCGGAAAATGGCTAGGTACCATCTGACGGCCAACTCTAGCACCACGCGCGCTTATTAGTCAACTCAAATAGCGCGCGTTTCCCCGGCTTTCTGTTACACACTTCCGTCGCTTTTCACGAAATCACTCCCACAGATTGCAGGAAAGCGAGAGGAAAGATGTTACTCATAATAAAAAATATTTTTAGCGATGTGTACAAGATTAGGTAGTAAAATGATCTAAGTGTTTACTACGTAAAACAACTTGCATCTCTAATATTTTGCTCATTCTGTGTTAATAATAATACCAGCCTACTAGTGTCCACTGCCGGGCAATGACCTCTTCTCATACAGTGGCATGAACATGATTACCACGCTTGCTCAATACTGGTTGGCGATTTCAGACTTATATTTTAACTGTACCTAAGTCCAGGTTTCCTTACGATGCTTTTCTTCACCGATGCCAGCAAAGTCCAAGATACACTCAGAAAGTAAATAAATTAATTGAAAAAGTCACATTGGTACTTGCCCGAATTTGCAACCTCGTGATTGGGAGGCGAGGCTATAATTCCTTAATAAGCAATGAATATTAAACACAATTAATATCACTGTAAAAACTTCATTGACATTAAAATGTGAATATTTCATCATGAAATTTTGTCTTCTTCTATATTCGCATTCCTTACCCCGTTCAATTTCGTCATCCATCCTGCTTTCAAACTCTAAACTCATCATCCATAGTGCCAATAACATCAACTCTCAAATAAATTACTTCTAAACTTGTGTATTTAATCATTAACTTGAGAGTAATATTATTATTGTGCGCCATTATCTGGATTGGCAGAGGAAGGTCATCGGCTATATTTCATAATGGCCGCCTATCAAAACTTTATGACACTGCGGCCTCCGAGAATCGTAAAGGACTTTAGTGTTTTGTTTAGATAGATTAATGGTACCGTAAGCGGAGATGAGATTGTGACATATACGCTTGTTTTTATTCGTCTTGAGATATTAGGATTTATATATGAAAGCTCAGTCATCAATTATTTTTGGGCCCTATTCTTGAACAATACTCCGCCATGAATTTCGATAATAATCAGATCATACCAAGCTATCCTCAAAAATAATATACTGTAAGGACTTAAATTTAGATTATTACCGTTACAGAATAGGATAGAATATGAAAAAAGTGTTACTCATCGATTAACAGAAAAAAAGGCAAAATATTTTTCTTTTCTATACCACACCATGGGTATAGAAAAGAAAACTATTTTGCCTTTTTTGGTACATCTAGCTAATACGTTTCAAGTTAATGTTTTCAAGCAAAACATTTGCCTCGAGTATCTTTTGTGACTCTATTTAATACTTCAAAGCTCATAAAAGCCGATTTAACACATGTACTTAAACACAAAATGACCCGTTAAACTACAGCTCTGCTTAATACTAAAAAGCTCGACTTTAAATGCAAAAATACCCCGTTTAACCCTCAAATTATTCAGTGGGCCGACACTGTCTAATTTCAACTTAGATATAGTTGTGCCAAACAAATTTTAGTTCAGAAAATCAGCGGTGTTGCCACAACGTATAAAATAGTTAGAAGGTAGCGGAAAATCGTATTGACACCGTGCGCCAAGCTGCGGTCGGGCGTCAAATGTGAACTGACAGCGGGTGCACTAATATTTGAGGGAGTTGAAAAATAACATTGATTTATTTTCAAAAGCGTGTCCGTATGTGGGATAAGGAGACAGCTGTGATTTCCATACTGAGTGTATCAGTTCGTCTATCAATCAACTGAGTTTACCCTCAGTTATCATGTAGATATTTTTTTTTTCATCATCATGTGGATATTTAGAAGCACGTAATGAGTATCATTTTAAACTTAAACACGTACGAGCTGTGCAGCAGCAGCTGGTAGTTTTACCTAGTCTTAAAACCTTCAAAATTTTGTCTACAACGCCGATCAGTCGATACAACTCTTTGCACACCAATCTTCAACTCAAACAAGGTTGCAAACTGCTCATAACTCATAGCCACCAGATTTGCATCAGGCAAAGTTGTGCGCTGGCAAAATTCTAGTAAACAAGATTACCCAGTTCATTGTAGCCGGGAACTAGGAACGGCTCGTATAATTAACGAAGAACGAACGGTTATTGTTACTGTCTGACTTATTGAATTTGAAATTCAACCAGCACAAGCGTTGTTTCTGTTGGGGATCAGATTTGGTTGTTAAGCTAACTTTTGCCGCTATCAAATCTGGGCTGTTGATTTTCTAGTTTTATGTGGTTATAATTTTGGGTTGTTTATTTGTATGGATTGCATAAGCAGGTTTGTGTATACCTAAGGACGTGGTAACATTAGTCACCTGTAGATAAAATTACTTAGCATGTTGTTTTTTTTCAAAGAACCCAGCGTGTAACTGAATCAAATAATATTTGGTGTCACCATATTTTGAAGTCATTAAATGTTTTTGGCAGTAAATAATTATAAAAGTTAAAAAAACGTTTCAATATTTTCTGAAATTACCAGGAATTTCCGCTGATGCTTTTGACAGCTCAAAAATTCTGCTCATTTAATTTTTCTTTACCATTTAAATTGAGATGAAGTAAAATAGTCCCGTCTACGACGCATCCGGACTATTTAACATGACACATCAAATATCAATCAATTAGAGTGATCTAATAGAGTTAAAACGTGAACTCAACGATTCCGATAATACGTTTACTAACAGGTTATTCGGTGCATACGAGCTTTCCGAACGGCTGCTTTAAATATTTACGACTACTGAAACAGGTAAATGAATACGTAACTATCTCGTAGAAATCTAAAAATCTAGGAATTCGGGACCGACGCGGAAATAAACATAAATAATTGACGTTAACAGTATAGCAGTTTAAAATAAGTAGTAATATTATTTTGTTGTTTTGCAAGATATTTGAGTTTATGTTTTTGTGATTTTATCGTGAAGGAACGGGATTTGAGATTTTTCTTACGAAGAAAGAGAATTACGCGGATGATATGTTCCAACAAATACAATGTCAAAACCTACATCGATAATAATAGTAACCAAATACATTTGTTTAACGTATCTATTAAATTATGTGTTTTGGTGTTTTTGTTTCAGATTTGTCAGTTTTTTTGCTCAAAGTCATACGTTAAGTTCGTTTATAATCACAATGTCCTCATGACTATCTGCAATCAATCTTTCGCAAAAAAAACATGGCCTACTTTTCGAAGACCGCACTATGGCATATAAGTAGGTACTCTATTCAATTTAACTAAAGCAGAAACTTCGTAAAGACATGAACCAGGGCCCCAGAGTCAAACTAATCAAAAGTATATAAACTGTGACAGGCAGATTGACACGCGCTTCCTGAAACTTTCAGCTATTCCCAGGAAAGGTATGTCGGAGGCTTCAGCCAAGTAATTGGGTTGACTCAAAAAATGTAATTACAAGCTTGCCGAAGGCTTCGGGAATCATTGAAATGAAATCGAAAAATTCTTTTAATTTTTCTTCGGAGATATTTTTTTGTGAAAGTAGAAATATGTTTATGGTTTTCTGTGTACAGGTTTTGTTCTTTTTGGAGTTTCGTGGGGATGTGTTTAAATACAGGTTTATGCCTTCTGCTTTATGCTTTCGCTTCTGATGACAATAAATAAACCAAAATAAAGTCCAACTCTACTTACCAGACATGGATGTTGTTAAAATTGTAATGAACTATAATATGTAGCTTTTAACTTATTATTGATTAAAATCACAATTATAACACATTTACAGACTCATCCAAGACGATGTTATAGTCACAATGTCTACACAAATTTACAAAAAAAAATAGAAATGTATGCAGAATTACAAAGAATTATAAGCTAAGCTAAGTAATATAACAATTATTAAAAAACATGACAACTTTTATATTATCAAATCTCTTTCAATTAGTATTTGTGCCATATGAATGAATTTCAGCAGGTTTTGCCCAAATATATCCTCCGATACCAAAATAACATTAATAATACGTGCCGCTCGTGAGGGATAAACTTGAGTAGGTTAGTCCTCCCACCACATCATCACGAATCTGACAGATAGGTAGATTAACTGATTGACTAGATGGCTGGACAACCCTAGTTGTTTAGGAACTCCTGTGACCTTTCAGAAGGCTTATCATTATGTGTACAGTTTTAATTTTAGTTTACAGTAATTTCAGTTGAATGTGACAACATTACTACAAAACTTATCTAAGTGTAGTTGTAATGTTGCAGTCTTGTAGTAGGTTTTAATAGACATCGATTGGAACAGAAAACGTGTTGCAAGAAAAAGTCGTAAGGACCAAAAACACTTACAAAACCGCCAAAATTTCCTTTGAACAATAAACCTGTATCGATCCATCTCTATATAATAAGAACGATGTAAGGAGATAGCAGCCATCAAGTTTTACGATGCCGTGCACCGGGTAATATAAAAACCAATAAAATGCGAGCACAGAGGTAAATAGTTTATGTGCTGTATGTGGCTACGGCTTTTAATTTCGTTGGCTGATATTTTATTGAAGATGAGGCTGTTGTACTTACATGAAATTGGCTGACTTGGCAAGCGACCCTGAAGATTTTTGACAGAAACACTGGCAGCTTTTAATGTCAGCGGCAAAATTTATATATATAGATATAGACGCGCCCACTCATCTCCCTAAACGTACTGTACTGCACGCGTAGCATGACCACCGCGGTTTTGTCGACGGAAGAATAGACAAAATGACAGATAGACAATCACAATCTGTAAGCGATTAGGAAGAAGAGTGGGGTGTGTCTTAGTGGATGGCACTATCTATATCAGCAGAAAACATAATTTAAACTTATAACGGCCATTGTCGTGGCAAAGATTAAAGAATAAATTCTGCCTTATAAATTCCTGTACTTCTTTCTTTTCTTTTTCTGTTCATTAGCTCATTTATACATAATGTTTGATTTGAACAATGCCTATAACATAAACTTAGAAATTAGAATATATCTTAATACGTTACTTGGTTAATAATGGCATGTTATAACGTCTGCCTATGAACTAACTTGTAAAAGTTTAAATAAATAAATAAGCTTTCAATGTGAATACAGAAATACCTTCGCGATACAATTCGAAACTTTCCGAACCGCACGCAAGAAAATACATTCGTTAGCTACTTTAAAATGAACTCACTTAATAATAAACTCGCAACTATTTTAATAAACCCTTCACATTTATCTCAACACAATAGATTACATCACAACACACGCACACGTATAAATAATAATAACTCCCTACATTTACAGTTTCCGCTCCGTGAGTCAAACTCTTGATGAAAACGGGGGAAGGCTCGATAAACTCCACTCCTTTGATTAACGATCTACCCTCAGATCGGTTATAAATTAATTTATTAACACAATTTATTGGACAAGAGTTTGCTAAGTTTAAGTTACTGCTGTGTTTTTCGGCAGAAAATTTATACCGTGTGAAAATTCCTTATTTATTGTTTTATGCGATGGAAACTTAGATTAAATTTATTTTTGGTCCTTCGAGTCTGAAAGTTTTAGGCTGAAGAGAGCTGAAGAGGCTTTCGACTTTGTGGTTCAAAATCATTTTCATTGGAACTGTCTGTTTTAGTTTTAAAGTACTCTCCTCTATTAAAAATATATAATACCAGTTACCCATAGACAATAAGAACCTACATTCAAATGGTATTTCTTAAAGAACGCTAATAGATTTCTGATTAAAAAGGCATATATTACCCTGTAAAATAATACCTTGACGAAAAATAATTGTTTAATATTAAAATGTTTGTGATACTTAATTATAATGTGATATAAATTATAAGAATAGTATTATATAATATAAAATGTATGAATAAATGTATGAATGTATGAATTCATATAATATAATGTAAACTATATAACTTAAATATTGAGTATGTATAGGTAGGTATATGTTATTTTAGTATTTTTTTTGTTTTATCCACTTAAATTGCAATGCCTTATCAGGCAAATAAGTTCTAAGAACCCACCTATGGTTAACATCTTCAAAATTCTGTACACATCGCAATAAAAAAAAAAAGAATTTGAATTAACTCAGTCATAAATTTCGAGTTTCATACCTTAGTAATTTATGATGAATTACTGTAATGACCTGTGCGTTCTTACTCGGAACATTAAAACTCAAGTGTTTCAAAATTCATGCCAAATAATTCTTCATCAAAATCAAATTTGTTATTTACAAAGCGTCTATCTAATAAACTGATTTCGTAAATCAATTCACTAGAAGCAGATTACTGGCATCCTTCGGTCTATAAGCTCAGGTCAGAAATCTATCTGCAATAACGTCCATATCCGTGTGCGTTCGGGCGATATCGTACGGACATCTGATGTCGTCCATTTCAATCCCTTGCAGTGATAAATTTACGCGTCATTGCTTGTCGGTTGATGTGCCCGTCCCTAAGGGAAACGACAGGCGATGACTTGATCCAAATGCGATACTGCTAATAGGACAGAGTCGGGAAGTGACGGGTTTTCGTTGAGAATGGACTGATTTCGTTTCATTACCGGCAGCAGCAGAAGAGACAGGGCCGCGGGCGGAGCTCGTGGTAATAACAGCAGCACGGGTCGATCCATCAGGTTAAAAGCTACGCTTGCCGAGGTTGGTCCGTGGTGGGTGAACATCTTTACATAATGAGACTCCACCGTGCCTCGGAAAACACGTTAAGCCGTTGGTCCCAGCTGTCATTAGTAGATCTTTGACAGACGTTACGGGTCGTCAGAAGTCCGAAAGTCTGACAACCAGTCTTACCAGTATAGTATTACCCAGTTACTGGGTTGTGGAGGTCAGATAGGCAGTCGCTCCATGTAAAACTATGGTATTCAGCTGAATCCGGTTAGACTGAAAGCTGACCCTAATATAGTTGGGAAAAGGTTAGGCAGATTGATTTTTGATTGGCAGCAGCAGAAACTACCTTGGTTTTAATAAATGCATTTTATTAAACTGCTTAACTATTAGTTAGTTAGTTAGTTAGTTAGTTATTATTATTATATATTAACTTTGGGCACCTGCCAAAATAATTAGTGGACACTTGGGTTTTTTTAAATCACATTACCACGAGATCATAGAATTATTGGTTATCATAATGAAACAACTATTTTATCTTCTCGACATCGAAATCATGTGATAACACCAACAATTTCCCTTGGTTTGTTAAATATCACTTCAGTATTTTCAATAGAACATACGGAACAGGTGTAAACGCCCACTGATAAACATAAACATGGCCGCGTTACTTACATAATCCCAAAATTGCTTTTTACGAGGTCCACTAGCGGTTGGAAGGATCTTTTTCCTAGAAACAACACATTAGAAGGTTCCCACATTTTTTTTTTTTGAGGTTCATCCTGGCGTCAACCAACCTGTAGATCCACAAACAAAGGTAGGTACTAAAGTTACAACGTAACATAAGATATTGGAAGGCAATAATCTTCGCAACTTTTCCTATTACATCTCTGATTGCTCGCCGAGGAGCGAGCCTTTTAATTCGAAAAGTTCTTCTATGCAATTTATTTCATGCTCTTTTTGTTCTTGCTGTTCATTTCATTTTATGGTTGTGTGGTATATGGATGGGATCATGGGTTTCCTGTGGGCACAGTAAGGAATAAGTACGTATAGTATGACACAACTTAGATGTAGCATAGATTTGAGCATTTTCATTCATTCATTACAATTTTACGAATGTATTTGGTTATATGACTTTACAAGTTATTGCGTTTTCATAAAGATCATTTTCCCCTAAAGCAGTAATAAAGAGTGGTGATTTTGAAGGCGCACTCAGTTCAGATGATGATCGGTTTTACCAATTTTGCCGATGCTACGATGTTAAGTTGGACGCAACTTAGATGTAGCATGGGAAAACAACAGTACGACAGTACTGTACCTACTAGGCAATTTTATCAAGGGGAATTTTAACCCTTTTGTAGGTAATCTTACAAGTGTTTGTAAAAGATCTGATTTCTGAAGAATCTGCAGTTGAAGGTGTCAATAATATGAAGAGTTTTCAGTCGTCATGTAATAAATATAGAACTAAACTGAATTTCACATGAACAACTATGTACATTATTATTTTGTTGTGATGCATCCAAAGGTACATACTTAACGCATTTATAAACATCATATTTTACAATGATAAATAATAATTACAAATTAACTAACTATTGATGGAAAGTTAAAAGCCGCTTTGAATAGCCGATAAGTATGTGTAGGTACGTATAACTAAATTAATCGGTTCATATATTCATTATTAAATGAAAATACCTAATTACTTAAATTAATTATTATTTGAGTTTTGTTTAAAACTACTGCTAACTCAATTAAAACCATAGGTAGGATTTAGTAATATGTTACACGGGTTCTGCTTCAACATTTTCAATTAGCAAAACTATAATGTGTCAGTAGTAGTACCTTCTGTTGTCGTTATTATGTTTAATTTATAGGTTTATTTTAGATGGTCATCATATAGCTAAGTTATATCGGTCAGGCGCTTTCCTTTCGGTAAGACCAGAAGTTTAAGTTCTATCATTAACAGTAAGTTCTATCCAAGTTGTTCGTTATTTAAACTTCAAGTTACCTGTAGCTATAGAGGTGGTAACTAAGCAAAACCGCTTTTTAGTTGAGGTACCACTTAGGGGTGAGAAAAGCTAAAGATAATAACTAGCTTTAGACCACTATCTCACCGGATGTTACCCTTACCTTTGCAGTACGTAAAATGCCGCGATTTACTTGAAAGTGACCAAACATTTTTTTATCTCTCCTGCCTCAAAGGACCAACAATAAAACTGTGCACAAAGTCACCATCTCCCATAAAAACAACTATTCATAGTCGAAAACACGGGAAGTGATCTATTCATAGTCGACACCACACGGCACATAATTGCTTCCCCAAAAATATTTTCAATAGGCTATACGCACAGTCCTATTATAGTGAAACAGATAGAATGCCCGGACAAAAGGGGTGGATATTAATTAATTATGTACAAATTACTGTGAGAGTTGTCGGTGCGAAAATAATTGGTGTCGCCTCTGGTACAGTTGGCTGCTGAATTAATTAGTACAGTCGGCCGAATAAATTCATTTGAGCGTCAAGCATTCTGTTTGTTTGTGTGTTTTTTTGCAAATTTAATGCTAATGGGTTGTGGGGAGTTCGTGTGTGACTAATTATATGTAAATGAGTTTATACGTAAAAGGATATGGTCGGTGCATTGTTATTTTATATAATGCGTTATCTTGGAGAAGACTACCGCATTTTTCATTTCATGGACACGCACAAAACTAGACTTCGCTGATGCCTGCATTAATAATCCTAACTAATATTATGAATGCGGAAGTGGGTTTGTTTATTTGTTTGTTTGACAAGTTTTCACGCTAAAACGGCTTAACAAATTTGGATGACATTTTGACACATGTGTAGAACATGACCTGGGTTAGGACATGGATACTTTTTATCCCAATATTGCCACGGGATCGAGACTTACGCGGGTGAAACCGCGGGGCGCAGTTGTTACCTAAATAAAACTATGAGACTAGATAAGCCAACATTGGGTTGTGGCACTTTTTCCTAAATGCTGCAAAACTAAGACCCACGCGTTAATTGTAACGCTTATAAATATTCATGACTTAAGAAGACGATATTTTGATAGAAAACGGCATGTGTCACAATTATGCTAACCGTCATTATTCATCTTCATATGACCATTCTTGGTAAGGTTCTGCAACCAATTAACTTTAAAACATCTAAAAATAAATATTAGATTCTAGAATGTCACAATATTCATTCAAGATGGATAACGCGTTGCCTAAGATTTTCATCAAGCGTCTTTAAGCATCCTTTTCAATCCAAAAACGAAATGTAATAAAATCTTCAAAGACCACTTACTTTTTACGTAATATTTGGTTGGGCGTCTGGTGCACCCTAAATCGGGACAGTGGCCTTATAATGGGTACATAACCATTGGACCACAGCAGACCCGTAAGCCGTAACTTTTCCAATAACAATTCTCATGGATAAGGGTCTAATTGTCAATTAATTAAATATTAAAGCGAAGGCCAATCTGGTGCGCACTTTCTACTTAAAAAATTGCCCTTTTATATTGTTGCTACGTGTGGTGTAAGTGATAAGGTATCGGATGGTCGATGGGGTACTAAAAAAAATATACCTTTGTAGCTTTTGCCCGTGGCTTCGCGACGCGGGCAACGGGCGGAGAGGTCGGAAATTACCCCACGGGATCGTACTATTGGGTGGAAAAGTATCCTTTTATATATTAACTATTGTGTGCCAATTTAATCGATATCCGTTCAAAAAAGGTAACAGACAGACAGACCGACAGACTTACTCACAACCGAGTTACATTCACTTTTATAATATTACTATGGATATAGAATTGTGAGTTATCCAAGGACCATCCCTATCAACCCAGACCCGTATCTTCCCCATCCACGTCCAGGAGCAGGCTATCAAAATAGGCAGATGAAACTTTCCGTCTTTGCATTTAAGGCTGGTATTACGAAACCAATTATCTCTTATTTAAAATTAATAATGGTTTAGAACTTCAGAGCCCCGTGTTTTTTCGAAAATTCAGTCACTAAGGTCCTTGGAGACGAACTAATGCTAATAACAGAATAGCTTCAGCGAATTTTTCATGAAAATAAATTTGTTTAAAACTACTATTACTTTGCTTACTACATAATAGAAAATCATTAAAGTCTTAAAAAGTATTATTTTATGATACCTACTTACGTAGTAATGTAGTTCGCTCTCTCATTTACGTATTTACAAATAGAATTCAGTTTCTTGTTAGCAGAATAAATTCAAAGACTCTGGGTTTTAAAATAATTGAATTTTTAAAGGAATAGTAATTGTAGCTATTACTTTAAATGCTTTTAAAATTATGTTTTTTATTATTTCTCCTATTTAGTACGCACAAATACAGACAGATTTTTTGTTTATTGTGATTCATAGATCTATAAAGAGAAGCTTGTCGCTAAGTAAGAACAGCCGCACGGGTCAATCCATCAGGTTAAGCTACGCTTGCCGGGGTTGGTCTGTGGATGGGTGACCATCTTTACATACCGAGACGTGCGAGAAAGCACGTTAAGCCGTTGCGTTGGTCCCGGCTGTCGTTCGTGGATCTTTGACAGTTGTTACGGGTCGTCAGAAGCCCGAAAGTCTGACAACCAGTCTTACCAAGAGGTATCGCATTACCCAGTTACTGGGTTGTGGAGGTCAGATAGGCAGTCGCTCCATGTAAAATACTAGTATCCAGCTGCATCCGGTTAGACGGGAAGCCGACCCCAATATAGTTGGGAAAAGGCTACGCAGATTGGTTAATTCATAGATCTAGAAACATACATTTATATAATTATACCTATTTTACTTCATGGAATAAAAATCAAAGTATACCTACCTACTTTGCTATCTACCTCCAACTTACATTACACCAATAGTCAGATAAATAAATGCTCTTAACCTAGACCAGCTCGCTCCAGTCGTTTCACTTGGACCACGCACTTAAGACGTGCACCATTTCGATTATACACGTAATGGACACTTAAGGGGAAGCACTCTCGTTTAAAACGAATAAATGGACTCCTAATGAAGTTAGAAGCCCTTAATTACTCGATACAGACCTAATGTGACAAAGATTAGATCTTCAGATATTTAAAGGGCGAGATTAGGTTTTTTTGCAAGAAAGGAAATGGGAAAATTATCACTGTTGCTCGTATTCAGTTCGGAAAATTAATTAATAATCAAATTGATACGCTATGTCAACTTGCCGTGTCATTTCCAAAAAAAAATCCTACTGTCAAAGAATGATAGTTGTGGTTTTAATCTCAAATTACTAAACGCAGTCTTCGTCGACCAAGTCTACTTGTTTTGCCAAGAATGCGCACTAATTACGCTAGAAAGAATATTACATATGAAGGAGCACAACCGTTTAATAATCTACCCACATATATAAAAAGCGTTAGCTCTCTCAGCAGTTTTAAGTCTCGGTTATCCAAACACATCATTGAAAACTGCCTTGACTAGCGTCCTCCAATGTACTTTAATGGTTGAGAATTGAACTGTTGAATGAGTATAGAATTTTATATAATACTATAAGTACATAAATACTTGGTGGCGGCTACCTAAAATAAGTTTACTTAATGTTTCTTGTCTGTTCTCATGTAAGTGGCTTTTTTGTCTTTTATGAGAATACATGATTTAAACCTATACGGACAATTTAAGTTTGTAATCAGTTTGGTAAACCATTAATTTCCTTTCCCTCTCTTTACTATAACAACTGTATTTTAAGCTGGTTTCCTTTTATGGTTTATCAATCGTCGGTTGTATGGTGTTCGGTGTTGAGCTGCTGTAGCAGGGATTCTCATAACTATAGGGCGGTGTTAGGTTAAGTTTACTAACGTAGTTGTTAAGAAATATTATTATTGTTACTAATATATTGAGGCCATTGTTACTAAACGTGTTTGTTGAATAAAAATAAATAAATTGTTATAGCTGGGTGATAAACATTTTAAGGGCGTTTCCTTTGTTCCAGGTGGCAGGAGTAGTCGGAAGAGCTGACGTGCTGGCGTGCCTTTTCTTCCTCTCTTCTGTTCTGCTGTATCATGGGTAAGTTTTTTACATCGATTATTTTTTCTTCTTCTACTGCTTTCTTTCCATATGTATTATGACGGGGCTGTAGGGCCAACTCCCTGTAACTGCTAATTACCTAATATCGTTTAATCATTTTTTTATTTATTTGATCCGGTTTCCCGTAAAAAAAACGTAACTACGAGTACACGCCAGACTAATTTCAGCAATTTAATTTTTTTGTTTGAGTTTTATCTTTGCATATACAAATCAAACTGGTAGTTCCAGAGATTAGCGCGTTCAATTAAACTCTTCAGCTTTTTTATTATTATTCATATATGGCTGCAGACACGCCCATCTTCATATCTTCTCCCACTCCGTCCAGAGCGGGAGAAGATATTTGATAATTTCCCACCCTCAAAAATAAAAAAGAAATAAAATGTGGCAGGGACATCGACGCGAAAACTTTTACCATGGATACATCATGCTGAAACCTGCTTTTGAATTCTTTGTCGGTTATTAAAAACAAAATCTGCTGTTTCATAGAAAAGTGTAACTTATGAGGTCAAAATGTTTAGAAAAGCAGTTTTTTTTTTAAACAACCGACGAAAAATTTCTACACTGCGGGGTTCATGCAACAGTTTTCGCGTCGATATCCCTGCCACCCTGTACATACAGTGGCATGTGATGAAAAAATCAGTTTATGATGGATGTCTAGCGACTGTTTACGAAATCTAGAACTATTGGAAAATAACGTAAAAAGAATGCTACTCAATGTCAAAAATGTAAGTAAATCAGAGGTATTTTTGACAGATTGAGACTGAGATTCCACTCAGTTTGTTGACTCTACTGCCCATATATGTAGAGCCATTCTCTTAGATGTGTATAGAAGGGCAGGCATTTTGTTCGCTGACAGAAACTATTAGGTATTACCTTAAAAATACAACTAGGTATTAGTACTCACCTACATTAACCACGATACACGTGTCAGAAGTCCTTAACACACATAGGTAAACTATGCAAATAGCTACCCACATAAAGTATTCACTTTATCTACTTCGGTTTGGTTTTGGGCTTCGACTGTAAAGCAAAAATCCGTTTATGTTTTCTCATTGGAATGCCTTGAATATTTAATTACATATGTCGGAAAAAAATTGAAATTCGAGCTACATTCAATTCCGAAGATACAAAAAAAAATTGAAATAAATGAGTTTCGTTGAGAATCAGATTATGAAATATGAAATACCTTCGATACGAAATCCGATCGTTGTCGATAATGATTAACGGTGAGATTGCTAACGAGAGAGGCGCCCTCTGTCGTAAATATGGGAATGTAATCAATAAGGGATGGAGATTACATTGGAGCCGTCATTTTCATGTATCAGATTATGAAGAAGGATTGGGATTCATTTCAGTTTAGAATCAAATAGAAGGTTATACGTACGTTAAATTAATTATATAACATAACAGCACGCCTGTGTGCCCCGTACTTACCGTGTATTTACCGTGTTATATTAATTGTTTTAGTTAAGTAGCGAGTTTAGTTCAAACAGCGAGGTGTCCAAACGTGAGTCCGAAAGTGTCATTTTTTATTGCGAAGTATCACGGCTGGACATCAAGAACTTAACTTCCAACTTAACTAATGCAAACGTAGATAAAAACAGAATTACACGAGTTAAGTATGATGTACCTACAAAATGGCAAAGGTGTTAGTTAAATTAAAAAACATTATGGTAAGTACTTAATCCAAATGTACTGAAATAAGAATTTTGTAGAGTTATAAATAACAGCTTCACCCCAAATAAATTGAATAATTTTACCTAACTTGAAATCATAAGACGCAAAGTTCCTAAATCAAAGGGGACAAAAATAATGAAGGTAGGAATCTAGATTTCATTTTTATCTCAAAGTGCATGAAAGTATAAAAATTGGTATATTAGTTCGGTTATTATTGGAAATAAAAAATCAATCAAAATATTTTGTTTCACATAAACCTACAAGAAATGTCAGAAGCTAGGCACACGGTTCGAATTGGTCGTTTCGTAAACTGTAATTAGCTACCTGCTAATGTTCACTATAAGGCCTGTTCAGATACCTACAACCGATATCGCTGTCGCACTCGATCCTGCTCCGCCTTCTGGTAAGTCAATTTGCACCAGTATCGCTACCGAGCGCGACAGCGATATCGCTAATATCTAAATTGGTCTTTACTGTTAAATGTCTTTTTTTAAACACATTAAAAAGTATTTGATTTGGTTTTAACAGTTGTTGCTAGCGTAAAAATTACCTAAAATTCAAGGTCTATCTGTTAAAATACATCCCCTCACGTTCCAGGTCATCAGGTCGTCACCGCGTGTGGTCGAGCGTGGCGCTGGCTGGGCTCAGCATGCTCGCCAAGGAGACCGGACTCACCGCGCTACTGTTCAACGTAGCCTTCGATCTGTACCGGTGTTGGACTTCTAACAGGTAACTTTCATAGCAGTATTTTGCATATGAATTTAGCTGTACCTACTTATTCACATATTATTGAACAACAACTAAAGACTCGTGTGGAGGCCAATGATTTCCGTACTGCAAATGAACCAGCCACCTCATATTTTTGAAAATGGACTGGATGAACTGGATTTACACGAAAAATATCAGATTGCTTTAACGGAGAAACACAAGACACTAGTATTTGCCATGTACTGAGGCCAAGTTTTATAAAAAAATCTATTCTATTGTTATGAAAAGAAGAAACTCAAATATTTTATTACAAATAAAGAAACATTATACCATATTTTGTTACTGCATAACACAAAGTTCGACTAATAGAAAATGCCTAATGTAACCTATTTATTTTATTTCATATCTATTTCGGTACATTTGTGTGCATAAACGATTAAACAGTGTTTCAGTGTTTTCGATTTTTGAAAAGCAACATGTTCCAGCTTTTTCAGATTCTCACCTTCAATTAAATGGCGATGGCGAAGTGAAAGTTCCTACGGGCGGGTTCTAAGGGTATTAGCTGCACTGGTCCTGCTAGCTGGAGCCAGGCTGGCCTTACTGCAAGGCTCCTTACCTGCATTCTCACCACAGGATAACCCACCTGCTTTTCATCCATCGTTTAGCGTCAGGTAAGTTTATACACAATTTGAGAGTAGGTACCGCTTTTTCGCAAGCATTTGCCAGATTCTTCCATAGGGTTTTTTGTTGTAGATTTATCATAATCGCGTTAGCCAACCGTAAACCAGCATTCTGAAGTAAGTACTTATTATCATTAACACCTTTATACAGGCAAAAAATTACATAAACATCTCCCACCTCAGATCATCTTGCGATTGATAGTTGTACCTAAAAGCAAAAAACATGAATCTTTATTTCGAATCATTGACAGTTTTATGGCTTTATTCACTTCCTAATGATATTCAAAAAGTCTATTACGTATTTTTCCAGATTGATGACCTTCTGCTACCTAGCAGCATTCAACTGGTGGTTACTCCTGTGTCCGTGGACGCTCAGTCATGACTGGCAGATGGGCTCGGTGCCTCTCATCACGAGTGGCTGGGATCCGAGGAATCTGCTCACTTGTGCCGCTTTCATTGCGTTGTTGGCGCTGTCGTATCGATGTTTGGTGGATTTAGAGGTACAAAGTGGATTTAATTCGTTGTTATTTAAGGCCTATTCGACGCGATATCAATGTCGCGCTCGGTCCAATTTGATTAACCAGAAGGCGGACCAGTATCGCTGCCGAGCGCGACAGCGAGATCGCTTATTTCTGAATAGGCGTTTATTTACAATCATAGCGATAAACTGGTTTACATCTACATACAAAGACCCTAATAGGTATTCTTTGCTAAATGTACAGTAAGTAGGTAGGAATACATAAATCTTAACTGGTGTAAAAAGTTGGATAATATTCAATAATATGATTAAATAGACGACCAAGGTTAGAAAAATTCAAGGCCATGGGCATCAGTCGATCTATTTGTCTAGCATTTCCCAAATGTTTTGGGGCCGCCTTCCAGTATAACCGGATGCAGATGAATACCTGTATTTTACATAGACCGACTGCCTATCTGACCTCCACAACTGGGTTTCATGATACCCCTTGGTAAGAGTGGTTGTCAGACTTTTTGGATTTCTGACTATCAAAGATCCATGACATGAATGACCACAGGCATCAGTATGCCTGATAAAATCACCTTAGCAGTAGCGTGCTTTGAATCTCGTAGTCTGCACTGTTCTTTAAGGGTACATCAGACAGTAGAAACATACTAAGTACTGACTATGAATGATGAGGATGTATCTAAGAATAAAATGTTTTATTATTTTTGTTCAGCTCCAACGCCATACACCCGCAGTGGTGGGATTGATGCTGCTGGTGATACCGTACCTCCCAGCATCCAACCTGCTCGTCACTGTGGGCTTCGTTGTGGCCGAGAGGGTGCTGTATATACCCAGGTAAATACACACACACACTTTCTCTTAGAAATGATCAAGCATCAACTACATATTCTCGTAGGATACTTATAAAAAAACAAAATAATAATATGCAATTGAATTTAAATATTTCCTGTTTTTATTTCAGTGTGGGCTCAGTAATAATCACCGTGTACGGCGTCCAGATGATGTGGCGTCACAGCTCTGGTAGCAGACTGTTAGTTCTCGGGGTAGCAGTGCTGGTGGCCGGTGGCGTTGCCAGAACACACCTCAGGAATAGGGACTGGAGGACCAGGGAGACGCTGCTAAGGTACAGGCTGTTAAGAAATAAGTATCTGGTTGAGGCTAACTGTGTCATCTATAATTCTATCAATATTGGTTCTAATGATGAAGTTTTCAGTTGATTAAATGGGAAAATTATAGTCGTTCCTAAAATACTTACATTCATACACGTCTCTTAAGTCTAGAAATTAACCAACATCGAAATGTGATAAGGCCTAAGTCAGCCTGATAAAGATGATGATGGTTGTCAATCAATAAATAAATATTCGCATACACAGCTTCGTCCATAATCCTCGTATTACCTTGCAATGTAGACTTTCAATTGAAGTTGTTATTTGTTTGTTTTTTCAGAGCGGACCTGTCTGTGTTGCCGCACAACGCCAAGTTGCACTACAATTTCGCGAACTTCCTGAAAGATATTGAGCAACAAGAGAACGCCATCAAACACTACAAGGAGGCCTTGAAGTAAGAATTATTTGACTGCAAACGATATTAATACGAGTATCTTTTCTCAAGATCGGAATTCTTTCGTTATCTATCTAATTTTTCTGTCCTTCTCAATATCCATTTGAGGTTGGCATCGTCTTATTATTAAACTTCCACATTCGTAGCAACCCCTAGATATTCTGATATTATTATTATAATCCTTTTTATGTACTGCTGCTTTCATCTGTAACACTGTTACAATATACAATTAAAAAGTAAGCTTTACTCGCAGCTAATACGTAATCTACATATAATTGTCTTTCTTCAGACTCTGGCCAAGTTACGCGAGTGCTCACAACAACTTGGGTACGTTGGTGCTGGCATCAGGAAGAGCTGAGCACCACTTCTTACAAGCTCTCAAGTACAACAGGGACCACGTGAATGCGCATTATAATCTGGCTAAATTATACAGGTCCGCATATTTGAAATTATACTTTATATGCCTAGGGAAAGTGAATATCTTCTGAAACTCACTAGTTAGAACAAACTACTGATGAAGAAGAAAACACTGATGTCATGTCAATAAGGTGATAGATATGTAATGTTATTTTTCCGAGCGATGTTCCTCAGGATGTTAACATTCTGAAAAATCAAATTTTCCACCAATTTTCCAATAACGTTCGTTCAATTATTTTCCAGAAAGAAAAATCGAATACCAGAATCTCTGAAAATGTTAGAACGCTGCATATCTTTGGAGCCGAGGTTTGTTCAGGCGTATCTTGAGCTGTTGCTACTTAAACCAGAAGACGAGAAGAGAGGAGTTCTAGATAAACTGCTGGAATTGGAGCCAAGGAATTGGGAACATTACTTACTTTACGGCAATTGGTTTAAGGACAGAGGTGAGTTAAATTCCATTAAGGTATGTTTAGACGGTGCACGGCATGGGCTTCGAATTGTAAGCCACGCACGTGGCGCATGCCTTAGGCTGTGCATCAGACTTTCTAAAAAAACTATCTTTTTTCTTTTTTTTTTATTCCATGCGTGTCGTTAGAAAATAGTTACTAACATAGTCCTGTTCTACGTTCCAGGTCTCCTCCCACTAGCGCTTCAGTACTACACGCTCGCCATGCGACTGTCGTTCAGCGCGTCGCACGGCAGCGCGCGCGGCGAGGGCGTGTCGCTGCGCGCCGCCTGCCTGGCGCTGCGCTCCGCCGGCCAGTACTCGCGCCTGCTGCAGCTGCTCGTCAGGTAACACTGCAGTACTATCGTGTGTGATGTGACGCAGACCACAGAAGCTCGATCAACACATTGATCCATTCATCCTCCTGTCTTCGTGCCAATATAATTGGAGTCGGCATACCATGTCTTCTTCCATACATCTCTGTAGATCTTAGTAGTCACCCCCTTTTTATCCATATAAGCTATACTTAGATACTCATTTAAAATTCAATCTATCCGCGTAACACCGCACATCGTTAATGGTCTTATGGTCCTTATTAATGAACATTTTATTGTGCATTGCAGATGGCACGGCGTCCGTGGCGACGGCCAGCCCGCCAGCCGGCGCCTGCTGGCGGCGCGCGCGTGGCGCCTGCGCAGCGAGCTGGCGGGGCGCGCCGCGCTGTACGCGAGGCCGCGGCATCAGCCCACGCCTGTGAGTACTATTGGAGACTAGCAGAGTCTCCCTGGGATCGTCATACTAGAGCATGTAGCAGCTACTGGAATGAAACACGTTTTTCATATACCAATTTATTTGGGGTCGGCACAAGATATATTTTTCGTCCACATTTCTCTCTATTAACAAAATCAAAAGATATTAATTCTCCCTTTTGAGTCCTCTTGTACTTATTGTTCGATTTATTTTATTTTGTTTAATTTAAAATCGGCGTAATTCATTTCATCGATTTAATTTCAGATCACATCAACGTGTTTGCATCACAGTCAGCTGGAAGTGTCAGCAGACTACACGAACAAATTAAAACAAAACCAAGTAGACTCTAGAATAATAGGACAAAACACATTGCACAGTGGTTCAGCCGCGAACGGCGTGGACAAAATTGTAGATAAAAATAATTGCCAAAAAATTGAACATAGAAAAAAAAGTGTTTCGTTATCCGGACATTTTAAATTGACGCATAATAAATCAGAAACGGGACAAAGGCAGAAAAGTTGTCCTTTACACAAGAAGAAGAAAATTAAAGATCCAGAGTTCACGCCTTTTGTATCAGACCATTTGATAAAGACTTATTAATTAGTTTTGTAAGTTAGATTTTTATTGGTGGTAACGATTTTTGTGTTACGAAAAAAGTTTTCTTTCGGTAGATACTTACACTTATTTTAACTTTCTTTATAATATATTAATTTGAGACTAGTTTGTAAAGAAAGTTTTTTTCTTAAATTATTTATGTAACACAAAAAATGGATACCTACATACACACTATTTTTTAACGAAAAATAAAAGACTTTTGAAAGTTATTAATATCTAATAACTAGTCGATAATATTTGTGCCATATTTAATAGTGTAAGATTTTGGATTATGTTTTGGTAACAATTAAAAGAAAAAGATTTTTAATTTTCGTAATTCCCATCTTATTGTAATATTTTTCAACGAAAATCATAAACTGTTTTGTAATAACGATTAGTAAGTTCCATTAACAAAAGGCAAATTGTTTTTTCTTGCATTTTTTTAAATAAAAAGTAAGTGTATCTACCTAAGTGTAATGTTATTGTAAATAATAATCAAAATAAGTACATACTTAGTAAGTTGGACGGTATTACGATTAAAATAAATAACGCACTCTGTTGCTTTAGATGTATCGATTTGTTTACTTACTTTAACTAACACGGTGAAATATAATTATGGACAAATATTTTTGGATTTTTCTTTAGTTCTTTACTTTAGGTACTTGTTTGTACCTACATACATGTAGGTTTTAACGAATTTAAATTTGATACTTAACAATATTTTTAAGCATTGTGAGTGTAAACTTTGCGTTGTGTATTGAAGCGGTTTGCGTCGATCCTCCGCAGAATGCGTGCACGTTCCCCCAGCATCCTGAGTACGTTGTTCGGTAGGTGGATGTGTCCAATCCTACTGCGTCACTAGGACGAAGTTCATACGCCTACGGCAACACCGGGAAGCGCCCTCTGCTGGCGCGACCACACTTTTAGGTTCACCAAACAAAAAGTTCGAAAGATCGTGTCTTCGCGCGGCGATCGCTTTAAATAGGACGTGGGGTACAAATACCTAAATAAATAGATAGATAGAATATTCTTTATTATGCACACCATACCAACATCACCATCACCACCATTTATTGTACCTACGTACCTACTACATACTACGTGGATAGTGTGAAGTTCGGCTCAGGCTTTACCTAGCATAGGATTATTATTTGAATCTGTACTAACATTAGTTTTAAGGGTCCGTTCACGAAAAAAAATCTCATTTGTCAGTTACTAATCTAATTATGAGAAAGCTTAAAATAATTGAAAGATTAAGTCTGTCTGACTATAAAAGTACAGTTTCCGTGGTGTGTTTCCATTCGTGTCAGTCACAGCACCTGTTAAAAGTCGCATCACTTTTGCGCTCTCAAATATATAATTCGCCTTTGATTTACTTAAGAGCGTTTACCCTAAAAGTTGGCAACGTCGCAATTATCTGTCAAAAAATTACCTGTTTTGATTAATTTGGCAATATTACTGTATGAAAATAAGAAATGGAGCTAACTAGCGAACTAGAATATTAATAATGAATTGCAATTATACGAGTAACATTGAATTTGATGTTGTACCCGTTTTAGGTGTAAAAAAGGCATTTGGAAAGTTCCAAATACTTTTCCTACATCTAAAACTAAATATTCGGTATTAAGATATGAATTATTGCATTTCATAATCAATATTCTAGTTCGCTAGTTAGCCACATTTCTTATTTCCATACAGTTTTATTGACAAATTAATCAAAACATCTAAATATTTGACTTATATTTGCGACGTTGCCCACTTTCAGAATAAACGCTCTTATTGAAGATATTGTATAATCATAAAATAAAATTTTGATTTTATCTCAAGGATAGCTGAAGACTAATGTCTGGTTTTTTAAATTTCTTGATATGGTTTGCTAAATAAAATTCATTTCTCGAAATGGTTTTTTCCACATAATTTTTCTGCTATATTTTGTATGGAAAATTAAAAAAGTGGTTCAGCCACAGACAAGGAGGCCATATTATAATAATGTTGATGATATTTTTTAATTTTCAAAATCAAAAGTAGTTTCTTGTAACAAAATTATCAAGCATCAGTCTTTTTTTTTTGGATGGAAAATTATCAGATAACTTCTCCGGCTCCTTGTGTCAGACTCTAATTCACTGAAACCCACCCGTGTTCCTTCAGTGGCTTGTACGTTGCCAAGGGCCACGGTATCCCTTTCGGACTTCCGGTCAGTCGGTCAGTCAGTCTCGCGTCATTTTTCGGAAAACTTGTTACAAATATTTGTGATTTTCCTGAGTGATGTGAATACTTAATTTATTTGAAAAATCTCTTTCAGCCACATGCAAAACGAAGAACTCGAGTTTTCAAATCACAAATAGTTTTGTTTAAATTCTTTTTCCCTTTCTCACAAGCAATCAATCTGCCTAGCCTTTTCCCAACTATGTTGGGGTCGCCTTCCAGTCTAACCGGATGCAGCTGAATACCAGTATTTTACATAGAGCGACTGCCTATCTGACCTCCACAACCCAGTAACTGGGTAATACCATACCCCTTGGTAAGACTGGTGTCAGACTTTCGGGCTTCTAACGACTCGTAAGGACTGTCAAAGATCCTCGAATGACAGCAGGGACCAACGGCTTAACGTGCTTTCCGAGGCACGGAGGAGCCTCGGTATGTAAAGATGGTCACCCATTCACTGACCAACCCCGGCAAGCATAGCTTAACCTGATGGATCGACCAGTGCGGCTGTTTATACTTAGCCACGAGTCCCTCTTTTTCCCTTTCTTACAACCAATGAACAAAATCAGTCGGTTTTCTGCACGGCCCCTTAAGGTTTCTTTACTAACACTACTGTATCAATTCACTGTGGTTTGATAAAGAAAGGTTTAATTAAATTTATTGTAAATTAAAGATCAGTTAAAAAAATATTATCTCAAATCCGGCGACGATTATAATGCTTAGGTATCTATTCTGAAGTTTCATAACAATGTCTAATTTAACGCGGCACAAAAAACGCGCAGCAAAAACCTATCCATCAAACCTGATGATTTTGTTCCGTCGCCATCAACAAATAATTGTTACTTCCGATCCGATTTCCACACAAACCATGATCAGTGAAACTCAAGATCTATTAGGTTGGTATAATTACCTACTTCCATTGTTTGCTAATAAGATTTCGATTGAGCAACTTGACAATGAAATATACTCGTAATAGAAATTGAATTAAAAAATTTGGATTTCGGACAAGATCATTTTGCGCAATAATTATTAAGACTGATGTAACACTTGCCTTAATTATTTTTTTTAATACTTTGGTTGTTGTTGATGTCTTTCTTACGCTGTATTTCTCGTGATTTATTTATTGTGACTGTCTATCAATTTTAATTGAAAACTTAAAACTGTATCAATGTAACAATATCAACCTTCGAGTAGGTAAGAACCTAGTCCTACCTTATTATTAACCGTGACTGTTTAATTCATCATCCCTAAACCAAAACAATCCTAACTAATATTATAAATGCGAAAATGAGTTTGTTTGTTTGCTTGTTACGCTTTCACGCTAAAACGGCTGAACGGATGTGCATGAATATTTAGCATATGGGTAGACCATGACCTTGAGATGAGCAAGGGATAGGATACTTTTCATCCTGGATCGCAGACGAAGTCGCGGGCAACATCTGTTAATAATATAAACGAAGGTGCATCTGCTTTTCCTCGCAGAAACTCTTCGCTTGGCCATTTCCAAGCTATGTTCAGATCAGACGAGATAATAAACTGCCGTTGCTTTTATAATTTTCAGTTTAAAAATAAAGTGCAACGTCCACATTATTACATTTACTTCTATAAAAATACCTAATATACTACCCAGACCGCCTGTCCTCCCCGAATAGAGTCTGTTAACAGGTAACTTGTTCCTAGGCTTGAAATTACCTGTCTTAAATTTACTTTTAACAAGGAAATTTCCTTCTTAAGGTAATTGATTAGATATAATAATTTATACATACTTCGTAATATTTCAGACAGATAAGTAATTAGTTAACTAACTTTTAATGCAGTAGGAAAAGAATAGCTACGAGTAATTCTTTGACGCACATTCATTTAGCGTCACTACTGCGCAGTGAGCGACGTTCCCAAGTAAATCCCGAGGAATCCCCTTCGAACATATTTGTCATTATTATTTACTATTATCGAAAACAATACACACACGCGTGCCATCGGAATAAAGTTCTTATGTCAAAGAGGCTTAAATTGCTAATTCTTGTCGCTTACTTACATTTATTTAAAGTCACTATCACTACTGAGCGACCTTCCCAAGTAAATACCGAGGAATTCCCAGTCATCGACAAAATAACTGCTAAATGAACGATGAACAAACAAACGTCAGGGCATGGTAAACGGTGAAATGGTAACAGGGAACTGTGAATTCAGTTCCTAGGTTATTTGTTAAGCTGCAGTTACTAGGTATTTGTTAACAGATAATTAATTCTTAGCACATCTCTATCCCCGAAGATTTCGCCAGTTATGTTTTTAAGTCCCATGTAATACGGGGCGAGCCTATTGCCATCAACTGGGGACAAATGCAGACTCTTTTTTCTAGAATAGTTATTCTGTCAAATAAAGTAGGTACCAAAAAATTCTCATAGAATATTGAATATTATGAGCACCAGTCAACGCATATGCTGATGCGGTCAGTCATGTCTTCTTGACCTTTGGTTGCCTTTTACAACATCAACGCCGCAGGAATTGATTGGTTTATGTTTTGCAAAAAGTTAACTAGTCTTCATTGTAATATTAAATTCGAAATGCTGCAGAAATAATAATTGGCTGTTCTAATAAACTTTCAATTAAATAAAACTAGCTTCTTGAGAAAGGTAATGAGTTTTCGAAATGTAGAATAAAAAGTGTCCTAAGTTGCGCCAACGTTATTCGTGCGTAGTTTAGACGACTGCGCTATGCCTAGTTAAAAATAGTAGGAACATTTCATCTTAGTACCTAAGTAGGTATCTCAGAAGACCAGCTTAGAGAAGGGACGCGGGGTAACGAGTGGGTGGTCTCCGAAGGGTAACCCGCTACTGCCTTACTACTTACATTATTGTGGGAAGGATATAATTATCTGTGTTGAATTTTCAGGATTCAATAGCTGACACTGACGTTTGCTGACGATTTGATATTGCAAACACAAGTAAGTACCTAAGCTTAATTAAACAGCTACTAGACCAAATTTGTAGGTCGCTCTGCCTAGCCTTTTCCCAACTATGTTATAGTCGGCTTCCAGTCTAACTGGATGCAGCTGAATATCAGTAATTTACATGGAGCTGCCTATCTGACCTCCACTACCCAGTTACTGGGTAACACGATATCTCTTCGTAAATCTGGTTGTTAGACTTTTGGGCTACTGATTCCCCATTATGACTTTCAAAGATCTACGAATGACAGCAGGGACCAACGGCTTAACGCGCTTTCCGAGGCACGGATGGGTCTCGATAGGTAATGAATGGTCACTCATCTATAAACCGACTTCGGCAAGCGTAGCTTAACCTTCGATCGACCCGTACGGCTCTTATCAATTAGCCACAAGCCCTGTAGGTACCGCTAGATAATGACGAAAACCACGAAATGCCCACGTAAATATACTTATATATTTTATATGAAGTTATTTTCTGTTTGGATAACTTGGCGGAGCGATCATAACGCACACGTTAATCTTTTCACGGTAGGTGACTTCTGATCTATTTTCAACTGCAATAATTTAGAATCCAGCTGTCAGTTTGTTATTATCATCGTGACCGACGTAACCGACATTTCCTTAACCATTGCAATCAACGATCACAGATGTATTCATCCTATTATTGACTTAACTGTTGCGAGCGATCGTGCGAGACGGCAGACCTATTCTGTAAGGTGGATAGGTACCTAATAACTACAAAGTGACAAAATCCCTGCTCCACAATATTAAGATGAATTTACAATTTTGATATTAAACCTGAAAAGGGGCCATTGTACTCATCATTATGAACAATATTACTATTGGACGCACCTTTAAATCGCGAAAAGAAAAACAGCTGTTCCCTTAATTTTCTCGAGATATGCGAACGTAGATAATTTCAGCAGATTTTTTAAATGAATCTGCTGTCCGAATTCAATTTACTTGTAATAAGGAATACGTGCTAATCAGAAGTAGCGGCGTTAATCGTTGTGAATAAAAACTCATTGCAGCAGCCAGCATCTTGGTCAAGGAGAGGCTGAGTTACGGAACCCCAAGCTGAATCAAATCTCAGCTTAGTATGTTGAGGTCATAGTTGATAGGTACGTCTGCTGCTTTTTATGAGTACAGTATCGTAATCGGTCTACCCCTACCAGTCATTATTCTTTTTACCCAGATTGCCTAGATAAATATTGATAAACGAAAAAGTACTTAACTTTTAAAAGAAATACGTAGTAAAATCTTTTGAAATGTAAATTTTCATTTTTGTGACAAAATATATGTTGGTAGAATTAAATAAAGTTATCTTAGTTGTTTTTAAATCTTGCAATTTAAATAAAGTTCCTTAACTGGAAGTGAATCCGTATTTACCGCCATTGACGTCTTTCGCGCGGACAATATTTTGATAAGATAACACTCACTGTGTTCCATCAACTGTGATTCATACAAACACGCATCTACGCATCTCTGCTGTTTATTTGTTTATGTAGGTACGCAAAATAGGCTTTCCAATATTGATAGCATTTTAATCGTAACGTTTACCGCTCGCTTTTTACTGAAGTGACCACCCGCAGTTTGAAGGAACTGCAAAAATAAAACAAAACACATATGGATACCTTGAAGAGAAAAAACATTTAAATAAGTATGATTCATCATTATCAGTGGTGTTCAACTGAATGTCCACTGTTTGTAAAATAATATCGGGTAGATCGGAAACTTTTTACCGACTACTACCTGCGTACAATAAGTTACATCTTCTGTCAAAGTTCACGCACACAAATCGTTTGGTTCCCCTCGTAACTGCTTACGCAACCGGATCTCATGGCCAGTCTACTAGAAAAAGTTTAATTCAATTCACGGCCGCTGTTTTCACTGCGGTCGAAAAATCGCGAAAATAATGCACCGGGAAAACGAATTTGCTCCGTGTCGTTATACGCTTTCTAGGTGGTGAGCTACGTCTGCCATCAGTGCTGACCGTACCGCGCGCGCGACCGCCCGGCCGCCACACAACAAACATTTACCCACCGGCTCATATAAAAACGCTGATATCAACGCAACTTCATTTAGCAAGATCCTTTGTTAGTCAACGGTGAAAGGTTCAGAAGTATAAAACAAAAAAATAGAACAGTTTTAGTTCATTTAAAGAACGAAATGCGACCAGTGGTCATCCTGCTGTTGCTAGCGATCGCTGCAGCTGAAGTGGTGGAGGAGCCGTGGGTGGAAGAGGAAGATGTAGACGACTCGTATGATGACTACGAGCAGTCCAGGAGTAGGCGCGACATATATGATGCAGGACCCTTTGAAGAGCATGTTCGTGTCAAGCGGTGTTGTGAGCCGAGAGCACGGAGAGCGGCGGAATACGTGCGCGTGCCTCGTCAGCTGCACCAGTACGAAGTCCACGAGTTGACTGATGATGGGGAGATGGAATCCCCGCCTTATGAAGAGATGCTTGCAGCGAGCGCGAACCACTACCACAGAGTGTACGCCCCGGCACCTCGATATTTGAAACCTGATGTGAACAGTGCTAACATTGCTGAAGCGGCGAAGCTTGCTCCAGAGGATGCTGTTGTGCAACCAGTTCAGTTTATAGCCAGTCCGCCGGTGGCTGTTCCTTTGGCTTCAAACCCTATTCCTGTTGAGAACCCCATCCCAGTGGCGGCTGAGCCACTTATCCAGGCTCCGAAACAGTTGGCTTCAGGAGACTTGTACGGCGCCTCGACTGGACATCATTCCAAGCATGCTCACGGACATTCTCAAGGTGGAGGTCATGCGAAGCACGGAGGACATAGTGCAGAGCATGGTGGGAAGGTAAGGGACTTTACAGCTATTTATAATCTTTCTGAGCATCGGTTATACAGCTAAATATGCTACAAAACCATCAGGGGTCTCGTATAATCGTTATAGCTCGCAATGGTATAAGTGCTGTAATTGTTTTATTTTCTGAAGGACTGTCGGTTTAATTTTAGAGGAACAACTTAATATAAAATATGTGTTTGTATTGATTGTTGGCATTTCCCTTACATAAAATTAAACGAATGATTCAATACCTAAACACTAAAAGTGTCATAAAGATGTACGTGATACATATAGCGTAGTAAGGTAAGTTATAACCTGTAACTATGTCTATATTTATCTACTAAGTTAATCCAAGGAAAACACGACGCGTGACAATTGAGCAATAATATGTAAGTGTTAACAACAAGATCGGTTGACATGATAATACAATGTAATTAAGACCGCTTACAGGAAATTGCTGTGCCTATGCGCCATTTCTAAAAAATCTTAAAACACATTAAATGCACAGTGTTACCTATACCTAAGTATGGCCTATTTACGAAAGAGAGGATAAAGCTTACACAAACAATGTTAATTGTTGTGGTAAAAATAAGGTTCTACCAACCACAGGCTTAGAGGAACCGAATGAATGTCGTAAAGAAGATAGGCAGCAGCTTCATTTTTACCCGACTGCGGCGATGCCAAAAGAAGAGGGTTATATGTTTGACCTCATAATTACTAAACGGCTGAACCGATTTTGATGAATGGCATATCGTAAGATTCGTCGTTATTGCGCGAGTGTCAACAGATGATTACAAAAATATATAGAAATTAAAATATAATTTGGATGAGAAGTTAATAGAATGAATTAAGTAGTACTTAATGACAGCTTCAAAAGTTAAATTTCGTTTCTGCAACTGGCTGTTATAACTATAAACAATCTCAAAATAAATAATTACAAAAGAAAAAGATTGGAAACCTGTTTCATTCATCTTGTTTCCAATCTTTTTTAAAGTTCAGTTTTTACGCAGTCGGGTTTTAGATTTTTTTAATTTACTTTTTTTTTGCGTTTATGGTTGTGCAAAGGGTTCCCCAGTGAATGATTTAGACTTCCTTAAAGGATAAAACTTTTTGATTATTGTCAAATTATTGCGTGGATTCATCAAATGGAAATATTTTTATTTTCTGTACTAATTTGAGAACCTATTTTCTGAAGGGTAAATCAGACGTCCTTGTAAGATGAAAGTTTGATTTGCTAATTAATGAAAAGATTGAACATTTTATTTGTTGAGGAAATGCCAATAAGGCAAATAATATAGCGTAAATAGGTTGCTGACCTTTAAATGTTAAGTTAGAGAATTCCAACCACAACAGCATATTGGATATTGTGTGTAACCGATATTGCAACTATACCTAGGCTTGGTACATTAGTTATGGCTATAAAACAAATAAAGATATTACTTATACGAGTATTTTATGGGTAGGTAGGTATGCTGATAGGTACCTTCTGTTTGTTTTACTTTTATTTGCATAAGCAGTTGTTTTTATAGGGAGATATTGTCATTAAGAAACCAAGCTATTAGATTATGTCCGGATAATTAAAAAAGGTTCAGTATTCTTCCACTTCCATCAGTTACTAAAAGATAACAATAATTATGCAACAATACATTATGATTATGGCAATATTTTCCTGAAATAATAATTAATGTAGGTTGTGGGAACTTTTCTGAAATCAAAATGGATGGCAAGAAACTACGACTAACAATCTTAGATTATGTTCTAAATAACACATTGAGTTTGAGAATAACTTTGAGTATTCAATTTTAGCATTTGTTTGTTGTCTCTAAACTTCAATTAGGTAATTAATATTTCAAGGTTTTTAAGTCTGGCGGAAGATTCTTAAAGTACGAAGACAATTACCAATAAAATATAATTAACATTTTTATAAGGTACTTTAGGAAAAACAAAAAGTTAATAAAATTAATTATTAAACATAAAATTTTTAAAGCAGTCACATTTTCTAAATGTATTTTTTAGAAACCTTGTGTTTTCTTATAATGTAATGTAATGTAAGGTAATGCAGTAGTTAGATTTAGTATATTATGTCAATATTAAGACGCGCCTATGTTTAACAATAATAAATTTTTTTTTAAAGTTAGACCCCAAATTATTACCTATTGAGATCACAAATCGATCCTGAATATTTTACATATAAACAACATTAACTTCACGGATTACAGACCTCCAAAGGCTACCACCACGACCATCACGTAGACAAGGGAGGCAAAGGCTTCAAGACCGATGAACATCATAGGAAGGAGTACGAGGAAGCTGCTGGGAAGAAGAAGAAACACCACGACAATGCAGGACATAAGGGCAGTCATGAAGAAGAGGCCTTTGGACATAGAGGAGCCAAATTCGATGAGAAGAAGGGACACAAGAAGGGACATAAGACTAAGGGTAAGTTTAACTAGAACACCTTACGTATACATAATAATTTACCTACACACAAAGTTTACGTGTAATAACGTGTAACTGCTAGCCAGGACTTTGTACATATTAGATTATGTTAGAAATAGTGGCCCGGAATTCTGCACCCAGGCCTAGTCCAGTGCAGGTTGGTGGATGTCACATGCCCTTGAATTGTTCTTTCTAGTCTAGGCCTGTGTGTACGTCATGTAATTGTATACAATGTCGCCCATGGCCATGTGACCGCCCGTATTTTTCTGAATATTCATGAAAAAATATCGAAAATTAATTTTAAAAGGGGGTTTATCTTTAATATTTTTCATGTTATTCAATTTTTTTTTTAGTAGCATTTGCCATATCTCCTATGTTATTGGCTCGATTTGGATTATGTTTATTATTTCTTATGAGTTTATCGGATTAACTAATACTTTTTTAATAAAATTTGTCAACTGAAAAAAAATCGGAGGTGAAGACATTTTTTTCTAAAAAAAAAACCGTATTTATTTTAAAAAACACAAGTGTAAGTGCATAAAATCATAGCGGGATGTTGAATAATAATAATAATAATAATAATGAGTTGGTTTCAGCCCCTCGTACGCCTTCTAAAGGTCCAGGACCCCAGGGTCCCGAGAAATGTCAAAAGACGTAAAATAATAATAGGAAAAAAATAATTGTCATGAATATTCAGAAAAATACGGGCGGTCACGGGCCCATGGGCGATATTGTATACATTTTAATTTCCTTCAACCTTTAAGATTCGCAGATGAATTGACGATCTTATAGTCATTTTATTTGAAAAGAAACAACCGTCAAACCAATCGAAATACCAATGCAATAAAATATTGTACAGCTTTACTACATTACGATAATCAATTCGAAATGCTTATTAGTCACAATAGTAAAGCAGTTAATTTACATAACTTCCTACAAAAGAGCAACTTCTTTTACTTCTCAACAAGCTTGGGTGCAAAAACAAACCAATCAGAATAATAAGAAAATAATACATAGACAATATTTGAATAAGAAGGAAAGGCTAAATAAAATAACACAATCAAACATGTATTATGTAAAGTTGCATTACTGATTACACAAATCGATTTAGAATATAACCAAACAGTTATTTGGGCATAAGCAAAGACCCAACTACACCTGCTATAATAGAAAATGTAACAATTTGCGGCAAGTGAAAGCCAAGTTACGTAAAGTTATTTACTATTCGAATTCAATTTGAATTGACCTCAACCGCAATACTACGATTTTCCACTGATTCATTTACAAAGAACTCGCGAGTTTGCACTTCAAAATCCTTTTCACTGACATAATCTAAATTGGGTACAAGACTGAAATTCGTTGCAAGTGTACGTGACTAAAGTTCTATTTAATTTGCCTTCACGCTCATTTCGGAAATATTGTATGACAAAAAATGTGCCCAAAATGTGGAGCGTCACGACTTTGAATGTAATCCTTTTATAAAAGCTATTCATTGTTGTAACCTTACTCGTTACAGTTTGTCGTAACCTTACCTGTTGCCCTCAATAAGTAAATATTACGTCATTTGACGTATACTACACTAACATTAGAATTAACCTTAGTTGCAATCACTTAGTCAGTACTTAACTAGAGTTTTCTTAGCACTAGCCGCAAGCAGACCTTCCTAACTAATATGAGTATTAACCACAATTTAGTAAGGTTGCAGTGTCTCTCTCTTCCGAATAAACTCAGCTGGTATCCGCATAGCACAGTTAAGTTTCAGCAAAAAATTACTATACCTTCTTTTTCACTACCAGTCATCCCAATATCCAACACGAAACTCTATGAAGATCGGGACTTGATAGCAAAAAAAATTCATTCAATATTTCTAATATTCCAGGCTACCACAATAAGTACCACAAGGACGAATTCCACAAAGAACATAAATTCTACGATGACTTCCACAAGGGTGGTGAACACCATCGGTACGGCAAGTTCAATGCCAAGCATGCCAGCAACGAGAGCGGGAAGAAAAAGGCTCATCGCGTCAACGCAGGACACGACTACATTGAGAAAGGGAAGAAGGGATACACGTAAGTTTTAAATTCTCTTCTGTAACTAAATAAAAGTGATAAAGAACCAGAGTGCCAAAAAAACATGTATTATGGACGACAGATGAGGAGAGCGGCCTTGGTCTAACGCCAAAATTCGTTCAAAGAAAGCAGTAAAAATCGTCGGTTACAAGAAATGTATTGCGACGCCAATATCAAGAAAAGCAAACTTAAGTCTATATAGATAGACTTTTGAATCAAATTCAGACAATTTATTTCATAAGGCGAATTACAGGCACTTTTCAAGGTATCGCGAACATAAATTCCTTTATTGACCGTTGGCGAACAAGCTTGATAGGTATGTGAATTAACAGAAGTGCACAGCTGAAATATATTTTTAGAACTCACTACAGGATGTTGCATCTTATCGTATAGGTGGCTTCCTTATTGCATGCATTTAATCAGCGGAGATTGTTCTTTAACTAGTAATGATTGTTTACTGCAAAGATAACGGTAACTGATAATCTGACACAAGCGTAGAAAGACTGATGAAAGCGCGTCAAGTTGTCCCTGATTTACAGAAATCTTTAATGTTGCTTATCATACTTTAATATCACGTTTATTTCATTTGTTATTTAAACATTTCTGAGTATCATCATGACTTCCGATTTCAAATTATTATTCTTTATTAACAAAATCATTTCATTTTCCAGTAACAAGGGCCACGTGGATGCCGATCACAAAGGTTACCACGGAAAGCACGGTCACGAACATCACCACGAGAATCACGCAGACCACGGCAGGAAAGGTGGCAAGGAAGGTGCATCCCAATGGAGCTACAAGAAAAATTAGGTTGTACGTCTTAGGTTTTAAGAGTCAGTCTCCTCTGGGATTCTGTTGCGTTATATGCCATTTAGGGATGTTGCTTTATAGTTTGGTGTAAGGATCAAAAGCTCGCTGTCAATGCAATTTCTGGGTTTTGGTTCATCTTTTTTTCCGAGTTATGTATAAATTATCCGTACGATAATGTTGTACAATATACAAGTTACATACTTACTCATTCTTCTGGGTCATTGGCGACTGTTCAAGACCCATCTTATCTATCGTAACCATTATTATTCAGTTTTATTTGACTTGATGGTGTAATCTTACAGCTAATTATTTTCATGCCTTCTTAACGATCGCATAATAGCCGCAATTAAACGGCAATTTGAATTGACCCAAAACAAGTGGTGTCACAAGTTGCAGACAATGTATGTTTTCAGAAAAAAACAATAACATCTGGAGCATTCCATACCTAACTTACTCGTAAATATGGGGTTCCACTCTTCAATATGCCAAGGGCTTTGTTACACAACAGTGAAAGGAAAATGCTTTGATGAAGTGTGTATAATTTCTTCTATTACACTATCGAAGCTTTCGTTCTATAAAATTGATTATTTCATAATTTCTATAGAGATTTTTGCCATAACGTTTAAGACGTGACTTGCGTTAACATCAAATTAAGTGAGTTTCTTTCTTGCTTTCTGCAGTTTATTTTTCTTTTATGTTTTTTAAGTTCGGAATGAGGTACCTACTAATTATCTAAATTAATTTCTTATATGCGTGTTGCTTATTTCCTAATTATTTTTTCAGAATATTTTGTTTTCGTGACGTATTTTTAATTTCTTGTCTCAAATACCTACATTCTTTAATTTCTCCACTTGATCATTTTAAAACCAACAACCAACATTATAAATTCCAATCGCCTTTCTAAGTTAGATAACTTTAATATTCACTTGAAGCAAAACATTGACCGTAACACAAATATTAATTTGCGTAACTTAGCGTATCGAATCGAACATGTCCCATGAATAGTGCAACACTTTTTGTTAGTCTGCACTCATTTTTTGTGACTTCATTAATTTGGTAAACTATTTCAGTAGGTGGCAGTACTTTATTGCTTCGTCATTTGCGAGGTCTTGATCAATTTGTTTTTATTAAAATCTAGTTTCACAAGATATGAACTATTTGTAATAAATCGTTAAAAAAAAATCATCTTCAAGTGATGTTTTAACATTTAGGCCGGGGAAATTAGGTTTGAACCCTGCACTAAATCCTAACAGCGATTTTTTTCCTGAATCGTGTTTTTGAACTTAGCTCTTCAAATAATATAAAAAAATAAACATTTTCCAGGACCGCATCAAGGTAATAAAAACAAAAACGCATTTTTGTGAATAAAAATTGAGGCAAAATAGTTAACAGGAAAATTTTGGTTATATTATATTTAAAAAAATATTATTTCAGAATTAAACATTTCCGTGGACGAAAATGTTAAATTTTTTGACATACTTGTGATACCTAATCTCTTCGACAAACACTCCATACAAACATATCTGTTAATATTTTTTTCTACCACGTAAAATTGAAATTAGATGTTTTCTTTAAAAAAACCTACACGCGGGGGTGAACTTTTCGCGGTATACAGTTTAATATACTCCCTTGACCATACCCTACACGTTCAATGAAAAAAATGGCTGTTTTAAATTAATGCAAAGTTAGCCTAAAATTTGGTGTAACTTCCCCGAGCTAATTATCATGCAAAATATACATGGTTTTGTTGAAGTTTTCTTGACTTTATTCAGGGATACCCTAATACGCTTGTGACAGAAACATTGAGACTTCGTTATATATCTAATTGGTTTCTTTATCGTGGATATATGATTAATTCCATAGAGGACTAATTGTTCTCCTGTTACCGATTATAGGTACATAATAATATTGGAGTGTATAAGTATGTTTGAGCAGACCACGTTGACGTCTCCCCAAACCCCAAAACAAGGTGCCTATCATGTGCCGCTTGCTGAAGATCGTCGTGATCCATGGACCCTTTGTGCCTAACATTGAGCTCATCTATGAGTGTATTTGTAAAGATTCCAGTTTACTTTTAGGTAATAAGTTACCGCATTAGACGTGGAACATAACTATACCAAAATTAAACACAACTGTAGTTGCTAGGTTCAACTATAGTTAGTTAAGAGCAGTTATCGTATTATTTATTATTGTTAGCGTTTTTGTACCTTTTATATTATATTTTCTAATGTTTTTATTAAAAGAAACATATATTTTGTGGTTTGTTTTAATTTATGACCATTTTCAATACCTACAACTAGTTTATTCTGAAACGGAGTTTCTACAAGAATTGAACGGTTCATGTCGTCCGTGCTGGATGACAGGAAAATTTGATCTTTGGTTACAGTGTTAGAAATTTGGCTTGCATGGGAACTCTCCTCCTTTAATTGGTTCAAAGTATTTGACGTAAATTGAAACTGTTAGGTGAGGAGTTCGTGGGAAGAAAACGCTTTGACCACATTTATCAACAAAGTCTTTGTATTGCATTGTCCAAGCCTGTTTCATTCCGCACTTTTCACAAATTCTTGATCTGAAAATGGATATAATGTTATAGATACTTTTTCAAAATTACCTGGTTTATCATAGAATGTAAGAAAAACAGTAATTCAATAAATTAAAAAAAAAATTGGTTTATAATTATTAACTTACGCATATTTACTGACTGCGACAACCTGGACGAGTGGATGTCGCATTTCCTCCGCGCTATCTAACGCCGTTTTTAGCAAAAGAGTGCCCACACCCTGCCCTGTTACTTCTGCTACTGTGCCCAGTACTTCAATCTGTAATGATAACATAGAAAAAGGTATTTAGATAATTTTAATTTCGCGACATACAATATAAAAATCTTAGAACCGTTTCGGTTTTAGTGTCTGAGATGAGGTATGATATCTCCTAGGTATAATGTAGGAAAGAAGGTAGCTGCTTTTATTTTGAATAACTACGTTACACAATCGATGCATTATCTTCTAACGCCTGCTTTACCTTCAAATACGTGCATAGAGAGTCAAGCCCCTTTGTTATATTGCCGGCATCAACTACCGTATTACCGACCTACTTGCTTACAATTTCGTATAGACTGTTGCACCTACTAAAATATCTTCGATGACTCGCTAGACTCAATTCAAAAACTATATTTAACAGTGGTAAGACATAATAACGTTTTTAGGCACTACCTTTTCTCATATAGTTCGTCCAAATACTCACGTCGTAAATATAATCAACTTTGTACTTTGCAAACAAATTGGGACTCTTGAGGCAGTGGGCGCAGAAATACATCCGGTGTCGTTCGGGGACTGAGTCCGTGACATGACCCCATTGTTCGAGCTCGCTGATCATCCAGGGATACACCCTGTTCGCAACGGAGAGACCGATCATCCTGTTTTCGCGTATGCGCGGCTGGTACTCCATAGCCATTAGACGCTCCCCTAAATAACGAAAATGGTTACAATGAAAAATTACGTCATGTATTCATCAGGCACAAATGTCCCGGGACACGCGACATCGCTCGACTTCGCACGATTCGCCTGGCAACATCAAAAACTGTGAAAAAGTCGTGAGACAAGATGGTGATAACGTTGGACGATGCCGACATTGCTTAACTTGGCACAATGTCTTTATAGACACGTTTGCGGGACATTTGTCACCTAGTGAATATGTCGCAGGTAAATTGTATAATTAGTAATAATACATACGGCGCCGTCCGTTTGCATACTGTTGCCGTTATGTATAATGCCTAAGGCAAATTGATGACGCTTCTAATTGTATCCATTTCGTCAAGTGTCATATGCTAGGGTAACCATGATTGAAGGATAAATAAGATAGATGTATTATTTTATCTGTTTTATTAGGTAATGCAACAGAGTATAAAATTAGGTAGGTAAGTCAAGTTATACAATATAACATACAATCTGCCTGCGAAAAATACGTGGCTATAATGTCCAAACAATCATTCAACTAAAGCTGATGATGGCCGATCTAAAGAAGGTATTTTAATTGTATACTAACCTATATAAGAAAATTTGTCGGTAAGAAATTCCAAATATGGGCTATCGAGGGGCATCCATAATCCTATGACACTGGGCTCGCGGGGCCAGTAGTGCATGTTCAAAAACGAAGTAATCATCCGTGCGTGGCTGTCATTCCCTCGCACGATGGACACGTTGCGCATGTCAAAACACTAAAAACGTAGGCGTCAAATAAAAGAGTACCTAGAGAATCTGAAGGGAATCTTAGAATGGATTAAGGATAGTTCGGCGCACTGTGGAAATGAGACCGCGGACCAGTTTCCCCTTAAAAAAAATGATAATGGTTAACGAAACACTCTGTTTACTTTCAATCAAGCGAACCGTGGCTTAAAATGGTTTATATATTATTATACAATAGATGTTTTACATATATAAGTCATCATCATGATCATTTCAGCCGAAAGACTTCCACTGCTGCTAAGTTGAATGGAGTTGGTGATTATTTAATATAAGCGTTTTCCAAGCAGTCAATTTGTGTGGAAAGTGTCACTTTTATTCACTAGTGCTTTTTACTTTTCTGTCGTCAGCCCGTCTCGTCTCAGAGATTTTATTATTTCAGAATGATGATGATGACGATGGCGATGATTATGACAATGGTCAAAATCAAAAAGTCGAAGTCAAAGCCAAAATCGAAGTCGAAGACGAAGTCGAACTCGAAGTCGAACTCGAAGTCAAAATCAAAAGTCCAAGTCATGAATTTTGTTTTTATCATTTATATACGTCGTGGTATGTTAGATGTCGAGTCGAAGTTGAAGTCAAAATCAAAAGTCCAAGTCATGAATTTTGTTTTTATCATTTATATACGTCGTGGTATGTTAGATGTTACACAGCGCAGGCGACTGCCGTAAGGCTCGCTCGTTTTTTTTTTTTTGTTTTTTCCTCGCACAATGCCTTGTAAAACGTTGTATGATACACGTGCGTAAGATGATTTCCGACTCGTGTCGACTTAATAAATACACTCGTCGAAAATCACCTACCTTCCGCACATATAGCATAAATAACTATTTTAGTATAAGTGATATTGATATATTTTAAATGCGTAAAATATGTATGTTATGTTATGATTTTTTTTATTTTTTTTGTTTTACTTATCATACTGTACTATTTTCAACACAATGTATTTTGTTATGAAATAAATTATGACTTATGACTGCTGGACATAGGCCTCCCCCAAGCACCGGCACTTCGACCAGTTCTGTGCTTCTCGCATCCAGCGGATGCCTGCAACCTTCACCTGGACATCGCTACACCTTGTGGGGGCCTTCCAACGCTACGTCTTCTTGTACGCGGTTGCCACTCCAGAACCTTTCAGCCACATCGGCCATCTGTTCCGCGTGCAATGTGCCCCGCCCACTGCCACTTAAGTTTGGCAATTTTTCGGGCTATGACGGTTATCTTGGTTCTCTTACGGATCTCTTCATTTCTGATACGATCACGTTGGGAAACTCCAAACATAGGCCTTTCCATTGCCCTTTGGGTGACTTTCAGCCTTCTAATGAGACCCATTGTGAGCGACCACGTTTTTGTGCCATAGGTCATCACTGGCAACACGCGCTGGTAGAAAAGTTTTGTCTTAAGCCACTGTGGTATATGAGACGAGAAGATAGTACGCAGCTTCCCGAACGCCGTCCAGCCGAGTCGGATTCGGCTTATTTCACTAATCCCCATTGATTATCCCCATCAATGGGGATTTGTGAGCTTTCTAGCCCACAAATCCCCATCGGTTTATAAATAAATATACAAAAAAGTATAAAAGAATCACGAAGTCTTACGGAGGTTAGAACTCATTGATTATTTTTATATTCTAACAAATTACTGTAATGGCTAAATTAATAGCCTTACGGCCAGTTTCTTCATCAACAGCTAAAGTAATCAGTAAAAGCATTGACTTTTACTTGACCTTTACTGACACTACGGCTAATGTGTTTCTTCATTCAACTAACAGCTAAAGTTAAAGTCAAAAGAGTTGCCATTACACAAACGTCGTAATTTCTCCAAAAAATCGTGGGAAACTTTTTTTACACATGGCAAAACCACAATTTCACTGTCGTGCCAGATGTCAAAGTGATAGTTCTTCCTTGAGTATAAATAGGGACAGCCCAGCATCCGTAACGCAGCTTTGTATATCCGAACGTCTGTACCTACTGTTTTTATTGAAATTGGATTGATTTTAATTCTACAATATTAATTTTAGGTGACCGGTGTTTTGTATAGGTACCACATGTTAGATGTTCGGTACTTATAACTTTATGTGCATAATCCTTTTTCATTTTATTATAGTTAAAGGTAGGTATGTACCTATTTATTATAAAAGATCCCTAAACTTCTTATAGGTGACCGGTGTTTTAAGGTTTGTGCAGACCAGCGCGACTTGTCGCGCGACGCGACACCGGTTATTGTTATACTATGAAGTTTTCTTAGAAATTGTATTGTTCGTGTCGCGTCGCGCGACAAGTCGCGCTGGTCTGCACAAGCCTTTAAATATCACATGTTAGATGTTTGGTATAAGTTTATGTGCATAATGCTTTTTCATTTTATTATACATACATAGTTATATTTGTTACAAAATATACCTAAACTTCTTATTATTTTAGTAGCTTTATGTAGATACCTATTGGTTTAATATAAACTAAAGCTTAAACTGACTTAAGGCGAAAGCGTCAAGGTAGCCCGCGAAATTCAAATTTTCTTACGGTTTTTGCAATTTGCAGGTCAGTATCATGTTGATTTAAATATGATTTGCGGCCGTTTCAAATGTTTATTTATAGAATAATAATCATAAAAATGATCAATACAACTCTCTAAGTTCATATAATCGCATTGAAAGGCTATTTCATGAAATCATGACATTTGACGATTGTAATGATTATAATTATATAAAGCCATATTTGTTACGGTCGCAAATCATAATTTGATAAACATAAAACCTCACACTGACTTGCAAAATGTAAAAAACAAAAAAAAAGTGTTTGGCGTAAGTTTGTCTTGCAACAATAAACTGAGGTATGTAACTGTTTCCTTTGGCATTCTGTATCGGAACAGAAAATTAACCTCGACCCATAAAAATATCCTTGCGAATATTAAACCTCTTACGCCTATACGTTAAATAACGCACGATAAGTTCATCATCTGATGAACTTGAATTTTCACTAGACGATCTTGATGCCATTTTAATATTTTATTTATAAAATAAAATCTATGTTATTATTTATTTATTTATATATACTTTATTGTACACCAGATTATAATTACATAAAGAAAAAGTATTACCAGTACCAGTGGTATTAGTATTACCTACTGATTATCTTATAACACAGTGATTTCTGTTAGCTAACAGTTCAAACAGATGTTGAATATAGTCTAACCTACAACAGTACAACTGACAAAAGTACCATTACTTTAGCTTTCACAGCAGCAAAAGTAACCGTAAAAGCAACAGCTAAAATTGTGAAGAAACAAATTTAACCGTTACTTTGACTTTATCACGTTACTTTGGCTGTTACTTCTGATGAAGAAACTGGCCGTTAGTGTAAAACATTTCTTTTATGCTCAGTATAAACTTTACTACAAATATAATCTTTTAAATTACCTTATGGTAACTTTGTGATTAATTATTTTAGAGCTTTTGTTTACCTTTTGAAACCTGGAATGCAAGGGTCAAAAAATGGTAACAGCCAAACCAAACCTTGTTGTCCTACTAAGATCACTGCAGAAAGATTCACTGAATTATTTTGGTATATAAAAAAACGGGGTTATATCGAAAAAAACTGAGCGCGAACACGAAGAAAACGGAGCCTGTGGCTAAGTAATACGATCCATCAGGTTAAGCTACGCTTGCCGAGGTTGGTCCGTGGATGGTGACATCTTTCCATCCGCGACTCCTCCGTGCCTCGGAAAGCACGTTAAGCCGTTGGCCTCGGCTGTCATTCGTGGACCTTTGACAGTCGTTAAGAGTCGTCAGAAGCCTGAAAGTCTGACAACAGTCTTACCAAGGGGTATCGTATTACCCAGTTACTGGGTTGAGGAGGTCAGATAGTCGCTCTATGTAAAATACTGGTATTCAGCTGCAGCTGGTTAGACTGGAAGCCGACTCCAACATAGTTGGGAAAAGGCTAGGTAGATTGATTTTTGAGAATAAACTAATTATATCAGAAATATTCAAGTCGTATCAGTCTCACAATACCAGGTTATGGGCTAAGCAAATTGAGATTCAAATTCAAAAGTCATTTATTCAAAATAGGCTGAGAATCAGAACTTTTCAAACGTCAAAATTACATAAGACAGTCCTCCAAAAACGCCCACCCTTCACCACTTCCTAGTGCTTAGCTGGGAAGAAGAAGTGGCGCAACAAACTCCCCAGCAGCACAGCTGTCTGTTCGGTTAGAAAAACTTGATTCTATACAATAGTAGTTATGCAAAATAATGTACATTATGCAACGTAAAACATTAAATTAAATTATTTGCTATATGTCAGCTAGCACACGCCAATATACGCCAACAAGATAATCATCGAAATCTATACTCAAGCAAAAATAAAAAGTAAACAGAACTTAATACCCAAATGAAAGCCTCCAGGCATAAAGGACGTGCCCGCTTACATATAGCTATTAAAGCTGTAACTCGAAGTCACAAATGATAAACTAGGACCATCGAAGTAAAAATAAATAATATTTAATATACAGTACACTAACAAAACCATGGTCAGAAAGACGACCAGTCACCACAAGCAGCACCCGTTCACGAGCATAACGCAAAGATCAACCATTGCCCATCGCCATATTTGTGGGAAGAAGGCAACCCGACCCCCGACGCTACCGCAAGCAGTGACATCTAAGGGAGCATCACGAACTTGCTGCCGGTTAATAAAATAAACTAAGTAATTATATGAACTCATACAGTGTCATCTTATCGTTGATTTTAAAACACTTGTTTGTTGCTTGGTTTGTTGCTTGGGGGGGGGGGGGGGGGGGTACATTGGAACAGCTTAATTATTCCCAAGCCTTTTTGTCGTCTAAGTAATCTTTAACTTTATAGAAACCTTTTTGACATAGTTTCTGTTTGATAAATGATTTATTAATTTTATTAATTTATTTTGAAGCGCAGTTTTTTAACATGGCTTGGGAGTTTGTTGTAAAAAACGTATACTTTGGCACTTAAATGTATTAATAATTTTTTGGAGCCTAGTCCTGGGCACAATAAATAAATCTTCGTATCTAGTATTTATGCTATGAATGTTGCTGTGTTTAGAATATAGATTAATATTCTTTTTAACATAAATCAGGTTCTCATAAACATATTGAGATGCGACTGTCATTATGTTTATTTCCTTAAATTTATCCCTCAGTGAATGCCTACAACTTAGGTTATATATTGCTCAAATGGCTCGTTACTGCAGCACAAATATAGCCTGAATGTCGGCTGCATTTCCCCACAACAAATTGCCGTACGACATTACACTATGGAAATAACTAAAATATACTAATCGAGCTGTTTCTACATCAGTCAAATGACGGATTTTATACACCGCGTAGGCTGCAGAGCTGAGCCGCTTCGACAATTTTGTTATATGTGGGCCCCACTGAAGCTTCGAATCCAAAGTAATACCTAAGAACACAGTGATGTCAACAAGATCCAATTCTGTCCCATTTACATTTAATTAGTACATTGGTTTTCACCTGCTTTACGTTAGGTGTCAGAAATCTAATACATTTAGTCTTTTTCTCGTTTAAAAGTAAATTATTAACACTAAACCAATGCACTATTTTAGAGAGAGCATTATTTACATCGTCGGTAACTGTCTGTTGTCACTTAAGTTTAAATATAAGTGATGTGTCATTTGCAAATGACACTATTTCATGACTGTTCTTTATAAGGCAAGGAAGGTGAAATAAAAAAGGGCCAAGAATTGAGCCCTGCGGAACTCCCATAGTGACAATAGAACCCGGGGATCGCTTGCCAATAACGTCCACTCTTTGGATCCTATTATCCAAATAAGAAATAAGAAGATCCAAAGCAGTGTTTCTAACACCATAGTGATGCAATTTCCTGACCAATGTATCATGAGAAGCACGCTTCCTCAGCGAAGAAGTTGGTCACCTTAAGAAATATTGCCCTAAGGGGAGTGTATCTCGTCAAGTTGTGGATGACAACAAAAGAGTTAATATGGTATTACTGTCTGTGAATTCAGCTGAATCAGACACTGATTGTGACAAAATGGTATGTGGATGACGGTGCTACAAATCATATTACGATGCGGTTAGATTTGTATCAAGATTTTAAATATTTTGATTCTCACACTGTAATAACTAATGGGGTGTGCTTAAAGCCATTGAGCAAGAACTTACTGTAGGATTGTACCGCCATTTAAAGTAATTGTCAATTTGGTACAGAAATACAAAATACAGATATACTGCAACTCTACCATGAACGGATGGCTCATCAGAATAAAAAGCATGTGAGAAGTCTAATCGAGAGGGCACACGGTATTAAAACAAAGGAAACTGGAGAATTATGCGAAGGCTCTATATTTGGACAGTCCCACAGACAAAAGTTTGGTGTACGGGAAAAAGCTACTCAGCCTGGAGAACGCATACACACTGATGTGTGTTGCCCATTCCCTCTGTTCATATCCAGGTATCGCTACTTTGTACTGTTCAAAGATGAATTCACAAGTTACAGATTTGTGTACTTTCTTCGAGAGAAGTCAGAGGTACATGAAAGCTGAAAGAGATGATGGCATCTGCTAAGGTGTCTAGTCATACTGTTAAAGAATAATAAGTATTGAGTGACAATGGCGGAGAGTTTAACAATCAGAAGGTACAAAAAGTATTGACGGATAACGACATAAAGCAACGATTGGTTATGCCATACACGTCAGAACAAAACGGGTGTAGTGAAAAGGACAATCGCACGATTGTTGAGGCAGCAAGATCTATGAAGCACGCTCATGAGGAACTACCTCAGTTATTGTGGGCTGAGTTGGTGAATACTGTTGTTTATATTTTGAACAGGACAGGTCCAACTGCAGTAGAAAACAAGTCGCCATTTGAGAGGGTAAGAAGCCACAAATAAAGCACTTAAGGATTATCGGATCGCTTTGTTATGCGCATGTACCAAAGGTAACCATGTAGGAAGAAGCTGCGCAAGAAAGCAGTGAAATGTATGTAAGTTGGATATGATAATGACGATGGATATAAGCTCTGGAATGAACAAAATAATTCGCTGGTGAGGTCAAGGGATGTTTCCTTCGATGAAAAGCCCTTGGGTGCGTAGGCTCCAGTTAAAGCTTCTACAGAAGCTGAATTTGAAATACCTTTGGAATTGCCACAGTTGCATAGTAATGAGAATGATGCATTGAATCCAGTGAGTCAACCACAAGTTACTCAGAATGCAGAAAATTCAGGCAATGATAGAACTCTCAACAATAATGTAAATGTCAACGAAGGTGTTGGTACTAAAATTGGGGACACTGAGTTCATTGGTAGAGAGAACGTTCTAGTTTGAAGATTTGGATGATTTTGATGACGCTAGGAGTTATGCTTCTGAACAGTTTTGAGTTAGGGCGAGAGATAAGCGAAGTAAATGAAGATGAGACGGAAATTCATACCAGAGATGTAATAAAATACCAAACATTCGTGATCATATCGTAAAATAGTTAAGATCAGTTAAGATGGATGTATTTAACTGACCATGTGTGCCGCTACCACGATATATTATTATATTATGTTATGTTATGTTATACAACATCTATTGTATAATAATTAATAAACCATTTTAAGCCACCCCTTCCATTGATTGAAAGAAAAACAGATGTGGGCTTAGTTAACCATTATCAATTTTTAAAAGGGGTAACTGTACCGCGGTCCTAGTTCCATAGTGGGCCGAACTACTCTTAGCCCCGTACTCATGTTTGAGTAAATGAATGATTATCTTACTCGTATCTTATCTGCATTTGATGGTTTATCATATTTGTAATTAACATCACTTGATAATTAGCTAAATTGTGGTGACCTCTACACAAAAGTAAAAAATTGAAGTTGAAATTAAAGTAAACTTGAATTTATATTGGTCGATAGATTATTATATTCAAAATTCAAAATTCAAAAGTCATTTATTCAAACTAGGCTGAGAATCAGCACTTTTCGAACGTCAAAATTACATAAGACAGTCCCCCAAAACGCCCACCCTTCACCACTTCCTAGTGCATTAACTGGGAAGAAGAAGTGGCGCAACAAACTCCCCAGCAGCACAGCTGTCTGTTCAGTTAGAAGAACAAAAAAATAAGATTCTATATAATAGTATTCAAAATAATTTAGATAATTTAGATTACGCAACACAAAACATAATTTAAATTATTAGCCATATGTTAGCTAGCACACGCCAATATACCACACAACATCATCGAGAACTATACTCAGGCAGAAATAAAAACTAAACGTAAACAGAACTTATCTAAATAAAAGCCTCCAGGCATAAAGGGCGTGCCCGCTTACATATAGTTGTAACAGGAAGTTATAAATGATAAACTAGGACCATCGAGATAAAATAAATAAAACAAACAGTTAATTACTAATAACAATAACTAATATGATCAATTGTCGAGGTCACTAGCTAACCACATATTGCAATACAACTCATTAGAAAGAACATTGTAATGAGTAGATTATGTCAACAATAAATTGAAATAAAATTAAAAATAGCTTGACTTATAAAGTCAAATAAAAAAATTAAAAAAATACAATTATATAAACTCATATAACTTGTCAGTAGGTAATCTGGAGAAAGAACATAAACATTGTCTTGAGTTAATCACAGCGACCAACTATTCTTATCATTTAAGTAGTCGTTTATAGAATAGTATGCATTTGAACAAAGCTTGGATTTTACTTTCGTTTTAAACGCATCAAAAGGCAAATCTAGCAAAGAAGAGGGTAGCTTGTTATAAAAGGTTATACCAAGCCCAACAAATGAGTTATGAACCTTATGAAGCCGGTGAAAGGGAGCTCGTAGTTTGTCCTTATTTCTAGTGTTAACATTGTGAAAATCACTGTTTTTAGTGTATAAGTGTATATTTTGCCTAATATATAAGATGTTGGCGAAGATGAATTGGGACGCCACCGTGAGGATACCAATATCTTTGAAAAAATCTCTCAGAGAAACTCTGGCACCTAGCTGGTAAATAGCTCGAACAGCTCGTTTTTGAAGGACAAATATATTTTGAATATCAGCAGCTTTGCCCCACAGCAGAAGACCGTAGGACATAACGCTATGAAAATAACTAAAATAGACTAACCGAGCTGTATCGACGTCAGTGTATTGTCTTACTTTCCTGACGGCGTAGGCGGCCGAACTGAGCCTTCCCGCTAGGCTCGATATATGTGGGCCCCACTGAAGTTTGGCATCTACTGTTATGCCCAGAAAAACTGCCGAGTTTACAGACTCAAGCACCTCTTTATCTAAGACGATGTTGGGTCCTAGATTTCTAATATTTGGTAGGGCGAACTTTACACATTTCGTTTTCTTGGCATTGAGAACTAGGTTATTTGTCGTAAACCAATCCGTAACCATTGAGAGAGCACTGTTTACATCGTCAAAATCTTGTCTATTCCTGTCTACTTTAAAAATAAGAGAGGTATCATCTGCAAACAGTACAAATTCACAGATACCCTTTAAATAGAATGGTAAGTCATTGATATACACTAAGAACAAGAACGGACCTAGTATTGAGCCTTGAGGTACACCTAACTGAACTGGTAGACCGGAAGATTTCACACCATTAACATCTACACATTGGGACCTATTGTGTAAATAAGAATTTATAACGTTGAGAGCTTCGTTTTGAACACCGTAATGACGCAGTTTACGCAAAAGCGTGTCATGGTGCACGCAATCAAAGGCTTTGGAGAGGTCACAGAAAACCCCAATAGCATTTTGCGAGTTCTCCCATGCGTTAAATATGTGTTTCAGCAGAGCAACACCCGCATCTGTAGTCGAACGACCTTTTGTAAAGCCATATTGTTCATTATGAAGGAGGCTATTTAAATTAAAATGTCTAAGTAACTGCTTGAGTATTAACTTTTCAAATATTTTGCTAAATGCTGGTAAGATAGAAATAGGCCTGAAATTGCCAACGTCGTTTTTATTACCTGATTTAAATAGTGGTATGACTTTACTATTCTTCATGAGGTCAGGAAAAGTTCCTAAATCAACACATTTATTAAAAGTAACAGCTAGATAGGGGGCTACGATGTCTATTATATTACTTAAAAGTTTAATGGAGATGCCCCAGTAATCACCAGTGTTTTTAGACTTGAGTGTGTTAAAAACATTAACTACATCACGAGGCGTTACATGTTCGAAGCTAAATAAGGGACTATTTTTAGATACACTACTAAGCAAAAGGTTTTCAGCTTTAGACGGGGATGAATTTAAGGAGCGAGTCGTAGTTACAGGTATGTTGGCAAAAAACTCATTAAACGCCTCGGCTACGTCAGCTGCTTTATTAACTAATTTATTGTCGACCATAATCTCAAGTTGTTTATCTTGTTTAACCGACTTACCCGTTTCATTGTTAATAATTTTCCAAGTGGTTTTTACTTTATTATTGGATTTTTTAATTGTATCGCTTAAAAATTTAGATTTAGCAAAAACACAAACCTTTTTAAATAATTTTGAATAATTTTTTACATGCTCTAGGAAAGGAGTATCAAACCTGATTTTTTTCAAACCATATAACTCGTATAGTCTCGCTCTACTTTTATAAATTCCTGGAGTGGCCCATTGGTTAAAGCCAACGGAGGTGCCATTAATTTGAATAGTTTTGGCCTTGAAAGTAGATTGGTACTCTTTTTGCACAACATCAAAAAGGGCTCCATAGATTTCATTGGGATTCTCGTGTTCTACTATAGATGGCGTAATTCTATGAGCTATATTATTTTTAAACTTATTGCAACGACTAGCTGTATAAGGCCTGCATTCTATTTTATGCGGTTTTTTATGTAATGGCATGGGGAAGCTAGCTAATAAACCACAGTGGTCAGACGTTAAGTCACTTAACACTATTTTATTTTTGGCATCACAATCACTAAATATATTATCTAGACAAGTTGAAGAAGATGCTGTGATCCTGGTAGGTTCAAAAAACAAGTTTATTAAATTATAAGACCTAAACAGATTAAGGAGTCTAATACTTAATGGAGTAACATCTAAAATATTAATATTAAAATCTCCACATAAAATTATACTTTTATTAATTGATTTTAACCTATTGAGTGAATCCTCCATTACCGATTCGAAACTAATAAAATCACCAGAAGGGGGTCGATAAACGCAAATTATAACGTATCGCTCGAGTTCAACACAAGACAACTCAATAGTGCGCTCGATGGAAAGATTAACTAAATCTAAACGTTGTTTACATTTCAACTTGTTTGAAACAAGAACTAAAGATCCACCGCGAATGGCGCTTTTCCTTACAAACGCACTTTGTACAGTAAAATTATCATCATTGGTAAACACTACTTCATGTTCTTTCAACCAGTGTTCAGTCAAACATAACACCTGAACATCATAGTTCTCTATAAATAAACTTAACTCTAGCTCTTTGCCGGACAGACCCTGCATATTTTGATGAACAACATTCAAAATATGCGGCTCACCCGTTGTCGCTCCTAATAGTTTAAACTATAAGGCGTATCAATATATTATATTAATATATTATATTAGAATGCAGGTAAGATAAGATAATCATTAATTTACTCAAACATGAGTACAATACATACAACATAAATAGTCAGCATGCAAGAGATATTAAAAGTGGGTAGGTACCCTGTGAATATCGACTAGGCAGCAGAGCAACAGTGAAGAGCACTCTGGCTGGTAACTTCAGTAAGCTAGTGATACTAACCGGTTTCTTGTCCTTTGCTATATAACGGTATGTAGACTTTCGATTGAACCTGTTCTCGAGAACTTTGATGTAGGGCTGGACGGGACCCGTACTAGACAACTTCAGTGCATTGATCCTAAATGTGTTCAAACACTGCATTTTGACCCTTACACTGTTCCTATTTCATGATTCCCGAATAATGTTGCTTCTGTGATTACATGTTTTGATTTTGGAGAATAATAATTTAACTATTGTAATTACATGGTTTGGTTTTATGAGATAAATTGACTTATTGATTATTGAATTCCAGAATTGTGACAGATGTCATATTTCATTGTTTCATAAATTCCTAAAATCATCTATGCCTAAAATAGTCACCGAAGATTTGTTTTTAACAAGTTTTAAATCTTCCAAGATTTTCATTATATACGTAGTTACGCACCATTACTTCAATTTTTTTTTATAAGACGTTATATGATTTCAATAAGAATTAATAAAACCGGCCAAGTGCGTGTCGGACCACGCACAATGAAGGGTTCCGTAATTGGGATGAATTTATCCCAAGAACAAACTTAACATTGTAGTTGAAAAATATGTTCTTCAAACCGCAAATTTAAGTTGGTCGATCATTACTCGTTAGCCTGTAAAGCCTACTTAGCTCTGATAGTATTCGTTTTAATTTCGTTATATATACTACTGTTGTGAATTTTTTCACAAGTCCAAGTACAACCATTTAGCTAGAAGAGGGGGGACACACTTGACTCTAACAAAAAAATTCAGTTAAAAGCTTAATATTTCGCAAACGGATCCCTGAATCCAAAAATGGTTGTGACAAACTCACAATATTTTTGAAAGACCTTTCTAACGATACCCCACAACATGGGGTAGATGAGGAAAAAATAAACATCCCCACTTTACGTGTAGGGGAGGTACCATAAAAAAATATATTTTTCTTGATTTTATTTTACCACTTTATCGGCATGATTAATATGTATACATATGCCAAATTACAGCTTTCTAGTACTAACCGTCTCTGAGCTAAGCCGCGGACAGACAGACAGACGGACAGACAGACAGACAGACGGACATGGCGAAACAATAAGGATTCCTTGTTTACTACGGAACCCTAAAAAGTACCTTTGCTTCAATCCAAGTAATACCATATTTACGCATAGAGTTATTAAAAACAATATACAAAAGTATTAAAAACTTTTTCGCCTTTTTCCAGGCTACTGGAAAAACATTTCAAATTCAGAAACCGTGACGTGAACCAGCAAGCTGTCACAGCAACCGTCACTATGCCATCATCTTATATTTTTGGTTATTTTAATTAAATTATAAAAGTCAAATAAAACAAACATAAGCATGGTTAACAGACATAAATAGATTTCAGAAATCACATAAAAATCAAGTAATCGTTCTCGGATGCCTCACTATGTCCGCGTTGTCAAGTTTTCTCAAGCTATTTACGGCGAGACAGATCGTACGGAAACCTCAAGTCGCGGTTAGCTGCCTCAGTGGGCATCCCAGGAGGAGTTACTCCGACAAACCAGATATAACGAACCGCGTCGTAGTTAACTCCCAGGTTCTACACGACACTTACTGTTACATATGAGTATTATACGAGCATATAGATAGATAGAAATTGTGAAATTGTATACTTGGTTGGTGCTATTGGTGTAGGTATGCCGTGCCTGTAGATGTCGTGTATTACAGTACAGTACATAAACATTAATTTTTATTGTAAATCTATTAGAGGAGCATTTTTATGTGAGTGTCACAAACAATAAGGTTGGTCTGTAGCAGTAAAGGATGTGGTACAAAGTTTGGTGATTCAAAAGCCATAGTTAAGTTATAGAAATACTGTTACTAATTCAATTTGTTTGTGCTGGATTTCGGCACCTTGTGTCTAAACTTTATTATAAAGAGAAAAGACTTAATTTTTTGTATTTATATTTGTTTCGCTTTCATGCTAAAACGGCTGAACGGATTTGGATGTAATTACGCATATTGGTAGACCATGACCTGGGTTAGGAAATAGGATACTTTTTATCCCGATATCCCCACGAAATGGAGACTTATAGACTTAGGCGCGGGGCCCCAGACTACAATTATATGCGCGAGCAGAGCTAGTGTTTGAATAAACAGCTTCATTGCTCCGAATGCATTTCGGCAAATGGAAATGAAAGAAAAAAATATTAAAAGGCAACCAACTGCAAAAATACATATAAATTACCAGTTTTAAAATTTTTGCATTTGTTTAAGGCAGTGGAGATCAGTTGTCATGGTATGAGCATGTGATGGGGAGGAATGAGGAAAATGTCGTAAGGAAAGTTTTGTGTATAAATACGGATGGCTATAAGACTAGGGGAAGAACAAAGAAGCGAGGGATGGACTGTGTGAAAGATGATACGACTGGAAAGGGGATGACTGCCGACATGACGACTATGGAAGAAGAAAACTAGTTGCGACCACCCCAAATGCATTGGGTTCACGGCAAGAGAATGATTATAATGATGGGTAACGTTTTTCGTTTTAATAAGTGTTTATAGTGAGTGTTATTAATAATGGTAGGTGCAGGGAACCGAGAATGAGGAGCGCGTGCGTGTGCGCCGAGCGCGGTCCGCCGATGTTCCGCGCGTGTTGCGCTTCGTGCGCGAGCACGCCAGGGCCGCCTGGCCAGGCATCGTCGCGCCCCCTTCTGCGACACACCTAGTCCTATGCGATTATGTCGCTAGGGCGTTGGCACAAGGTATGATACTCCGCGAAAGCGTCAGGATAGCCTGCTAAATTCGATTTTTGTAATTTGCTGGTAGGTTTCAGTTTGTATGTTGATCAAAATAAACTATGATTCGCGACCTTCAAAATACGAGTATATATATGTTTAAACAGAATTATAATAATTAGAATCATCAGTAGAATTCTTTAAGTCCAGTATATATCGAATGACTATTTCATGAAAAAATTACGTAAAGCCCATTCTAACTTAGAGATTTAATATTTTATGTCTGATAGTTTCGAGGTGATAGAATTTACACTACAGCAGCGGTGTCAATTTGGAAATCAATTTTCAAGGTTTCACTATCACCTAGAAAAAGTGTTGCGATGGCAGAAACAAATGTTTACAAAGTGCTGCTTGTGGATGGATACCTAAGTACTAGTAGTGGCACCCTTGATATTATATTCTTCAAACACAAAGTACGAAATGTACCTGAACTCCTTGTCCAGGTCACTCAATGCTAGCAGAACAACAAGAATCGCGACGAGGATGGACTCACATACGAGGTTTGGCTCTCGGCTTGTCAGTGTGCCCGTGGGACGCGACCATGCTTGAGAAGTGGGCTCGATGCGTGCGGTGCACTCGCTCCCGGAGACTGATGCACTTCACAGCCCATTGCCTACGCGCACCAGCCCTGCACCATAAATATCGTGTGCACAACATATTGCAGGTGTTTTGAACCCTTTATTTGCTATTTCAGACGATCGCGGGTAAGACCTGGTTGAGACTCGCACAAACCAGGGAAGCATGGCCTAAAAGGGGGGAGGCCTAAACACAGCAATGGGTGGAACAAGGCTGCCAGTGATGATGATGATTTGCTATTTTACATATTCCTGTATCCGTTAACTCGATGTGTCCTGGCAAGTAGTATTGCCAGAGTATAATAATAACAAAGGCACCTAAGGCACCAAATCATTAATTTTATTCTTCTCTACCGATTTCTTTGTGCGTTCTTGCGTGATAATAGGGAAATTAATTCATTGGTGACCACTAACCGATAATCAGGATCCACTATCTTTTGCTACTCGATGTTCCGAAAGCTCTAATTTTAGCCTATTTAGAATTACATTTGGATGTGAAATTCAGATTTTTTATCATGGAAGTTCATAGCTAGACCGACAAAACCTCCGCCATAACATCACACCTGTATTCCCGAAATGGTTGTCAGAGATGTACCTATAGAGGTATGAGGAATTAATGTAAGAGTGACCTCTATTCTATAGAAAAGGAAGGATCCTTCGACCAGACGGGTGTTGTGTCTGGTGGGCAACTGCCCAACGATTGATGTCGGGACGTTGTAACTCGTCGCGCGGAAAACTACTTGCGCGATGCAGGATTTGGCGTGACCTCAGTGTGATGCGTAGTTCGCATGTGGCGATGTAGATACCTAAGTAGGTATATTACCTGTTACAAGAGGCGGACAAATACTGAAAAATTCCAGAAGGGAAACCCCAATAACAGACGTAACTTTAACGAAAATACTTAATACATTCTTTTTTTGTCTCAGATAATTCTGTTTGTACCTCAAAACTGTCCCAAAAACTCGGAGATAGTTCAAATGCTGGTTAAAAATGCGATACAGAGAGGTCGCGACGCCGGCTTCCCAGTTCTTCGTTTCGATGTCACTGACGATGCTGTGTGAGTTTATTTAGCTGCTCATCATCACTATCCTGCCCTTATCGCAATGTATTAGTGGTCGGCGCAACGTGACTTTTTCAATCAATCTTTATTCGTGAACACAGGTATTACAATAAAGGTCTTATGTATTTATTTTAGTCGAGCATTTTAGTAGTCCATACTTCTCTATTAGTCATCATCTCGATAGTCATTCCCTTTCTAACCATATCATATCATTATAAGTAATAATATTATTATTAGGTTATTTAGCTACCTACTTTTTTCAGTTTACCTATCTTGTGCCACTGCTGGGCAAAGGTGTCGTCCATATTTTTCGAATTTACTTAAGCTGTGTCTTCTGCATCCCATCGGTAGCTACTACTAAACTTTAATGGCGAATTTCACCAATAGAACTGAACGCGATCAGCACACATAATACGTTTAAGCGCTGTCAGTGTCATTACTTTCTTTGGAATATTGACACACATCTCTTGAAGTCGGTTTAGATGTGCTAATTGTGTTCAGTTTCATTGGTGAAATTCGCACTTAAAGTAAATTATATACTTACAGGATGACTTGTAATTTGACGTATTCCTTCTAAGACGTGAGAGTGTGACCCATTTGCAACAATTAAGCACGCTATAAAGCCTAGGCGAAAATTCATGAGATTCGAGAAAACGCAATATGAATTTTTGAAAATTTCCCAGAATTCGTCACTAATTGAGTACCTATCAGTTTTCTCTAAAGTCTCAAATTCAATGCGTTCATTGCGATTCTATTGGGTACCGTGCTGTGAGACCTTGCTTCTTGCAAAATTTCATGGTTCTAGGTTCACGGGTCCTATAGGTTTTGATTTATTTGCGAGTATCAAAATATGTCTCATATGGGGCCGTATTTTTTTATTGTGTTGACTTAAACTTCATTTTTTTTAGAGCTCCAAGGTTTGTATACCTACGTATTTGCTATTAATCTGAACTTACCTATACGTATTCCTGAGAAAAAGGGTCTTGACAGATTGCCTGAAAGACTGACAGAGAGACACAGAGACAGACAAACGGACAACGCAGTGATCCTATAAGGTTTCCGTTTTTTCCTTTTGAGGTCCCAGAAAATAAGGTGGCAGACATTGGATCGGTACTCAACCAGTCCAAGAAAATAGTTTCTGTCAATGTCAGTGAAACTCTAAAAGAAGCATAGGTAGGTACCTAGCGTTTTTATTTGCCAGAAAAAAGAAGGAAAAAATTATGGTGACTGTTAGAATTTGTGGACTTCATGAGACCCTATTCATTGGAAATGATTAGGTATACATCACTTGAAAAAAAAAAAAACTTTCAGTACCAGCATGCGGTCAACAGTTTTTTTTTTTTTTTTCGTATTCATATTTATTTTTACTTTCCAGTGGAAAAGTTATGGAGCAACTGAAATTGAAAAAAGAATGGCAACTCATGTACGATGTTCTTCCTGAGTCACTAAAAGAAAAACGCGTCGCAGAGACTTCAACAGGCACAGTCGAATCGAAAGCAGAAACAGAGGCAGCGGGTCCCAACTTCATAGCCGTATACACGTCCGTTGCAGAAAAAGAACCAGAAAAAACATTGCCTCTTGAAACGAAGAATAAGATTTAGGTACCTACCTACCTACAATGGCGGTTTATTGACAGTTGTAAAGTAAACAGGTTTTTAAAGATTGTGTTTTAGTTTCATTAGTAAGTTGTCGATCACCAAATTTTCAGTTAAGCTACGGTTTCTTAGGAGAACGGTGGTGTCTTGAAAATTATGGCAGCGGGGTTTGACTTTACGATGTCATAAAACACTCTATAGGAAAACACACCAATTTACTTTCTTTAATGTTTCAATGACGTCATTCGACGCTTCTCCAGAAAACCGTAACTTTAGAGACAATAAAATAGTTCGTTGGAGGCAGCTTCCAATGCTTCGAATCCTAACAAGTTCCCTTCATTATCTTAGCACTATGGCATCTAGGGATCAGTTTTCATGAGCCCTCCACACTTGCAAGTAGGTATATCTACCTAATGAATATGGTCGGTACTGATGATGATAACGGCGCCATAAACAAAACTTAAAGTAATTGTTGAAATTTTTTGAGCCGCCCGCCGGCTTAGTATCTAAATGAAATCGTGGTCAAGGCACGGGCCACGGACCAAAGACTTTGTCTGAATAATTAGAATAATATTTAACAAAAATAAAGGGAAAGTGAAGTCAAGGGTAAGTAAATCCTAATCGAAACACCACAGACTAAAAACGTGTCCGAGTTTTCCCAGGTCCACACACGTTTCTAGTTCCATATTGCATGCCAGTAAATGCCAGTTTTATTTAGGTAGGTTCCTACCGCACAAAATGCTCGTCTCATTATTTTTGTTATGTTAACTAATGCTAAAAACTAATTAAATAGGTAAGTACCGTATCAGACTAACAAGGATGAGAACATTGAGCAGTACTAGCCAGAAATCTTTATCACAAAAGCGTTAATAGGTAAACACTATTTGTGATAGCTATAGCCTTATTTGAAGAAATATCTATAAAGATAAAAAAATCATCAAATATTTATTTCTTATCGTAGGTCCTAAAGCAAATAGACTTAATTTACTTGCTTGCCGACTTTAGCTATAACTTCAACCACAAAAGTGATTACCTAATCACAAAGGATGTTAGCTATTATACCTATCGGCAATTACTCTCAATTCATACAATCAATCGTTTCATAATCAAATCAACTTCAATCGGCGACATATCAATACAAAGTCGAGCTGATTTCAAGCCTGCGGTATTTTCTCAATTTCATGCTGTGTTGACTTATCATGAACTATTGAAATTCTCGCATTTAAAGTAATGAAACATTTAATTTCCTGCCAAGTTACTAACGTTACTAAATCTTTGAAGGTCATAGAAACTTTGTAAAATAAATTAATTAAAATGCTGATAATTGTATTGGTCAACGAAACGGTGATAAATAAAAGGACTACGTTGAATTTGGACATTTAAAGAAAGTCGTCAATGATGAATGAGCCGTTTTCCAGAGCTGCGGGGGGAGTAAAGACAGTTACGATTCGCTAGAAGAAAACTCTCCAAAGATATGTTTGTAGTCACGGGTCGCCACACACGCCGTCAACCACAAAAGAGAATTTAAAGAAACCGTTAAAATAAGTACCATAACCATACCATTAAAATACATACAATACCAAACCAACAAAGAAATGGCTACAAAAACTGCGAACCTGCTCGAAGGTACTCGAGAAGAACTGAACATAGGTCAGCCAGCCATTGTGAAAGGCCCAGGCGACTGCAATATCGTGTTATATAAAATAGACAAGATTTGAATTATTGTGTTGAGTTGGTGTTGAACTAAACGCGTCAAAGCAACTGTTCTTTTTGTGGAACGTAAGGTAAAATACATTAATAAGTAACGAAACTGTTCTATTTGTTGAACATGATTGGGTTTTTACGGTAAATAAAGATGGGGATCTTGTTTAAATTAATTGTTTGAAGGTTGTGGATGGATTTGGTCTTTCTAAAAGACACAGAATAACCGTAAACTTTGCAAAAGTAAAAAATAGAACCAAAATCCCAAAATGAATTCTACGTACCTATTTAATTTTGTAAATGAAACGACGAGATTAACAAGCCAACAAATCGATATTCTGCAACATTCACATAACAAATGAAAACCGAAAATATTTTCAGACATTTACAAATGGCGTTAAGATTCGCGACGATTGCTTTGAGCCTGCTCCAGCTGGCCACGGCTCTGCCGACCAACCCTGTCAACATTCTGGAAGATCTCCTGATGGTTGATGACACCGTATCGGTTGGATCATACGTCAGAGAAACTAGGGCCGCTGCGGTAAGTTGAGACACGATCATTTTCCCATGAGTAGGTAATAAAAATCCGGAGAAAATTGCTATAGAACTTTTTCAACAATATGCAACAGCAGTTTTGATTGCCCATTAGCTATCGCGATATAGTTTTTCCCCACAAGTAGCTAGACAAGTTTTATCCACACAAGTAGTCTTTTCGATTAAAGTCCGCCGGAACATTCTGCCAAATTAAATTTACTAGTTCCACCTCACTACTTAGGTACACCTTTACAATATTGTGCTGATCTTTTTACGTGCTCATATTCATACTGGAGTCTGCGTGTGTGTGGCAATAATAATGATAGATAGTCTGTGTTTTATTCATCAATTTGATTTCCTTATCATTCACAGCCGGATGACTGGCACAAATCAGTGGAAAACGAAGGTGACGGCGAGATCGGATACTCTCGTAAGAAGACAGGTGGTGGAAAGAAAGGCTACCAGCACTTTGACTCCTATCACAAGAAGGCTGGAGACAATTACGAGTTTGAAAAGCAAGACTCCTACGGACAAGAAGAGAAGGGCCAGGACGGAGCCTACAGCAACAATTATGAGAAGCTAGGTGAATATGAAAAGCTTATTAGACCTCGGAAAATTTTTAGGATTTTCAAATGGCTGTTATAATAATTCGAGCTTGATTAAAGGCAACCAATTCACCCAAAAAACATTGAATTACCTAACCCCGCCGAATTTAATATAATCCACATTGAATCCCGCCTATTACTTTAAAAATAATCTGAATGAGTAATTATTAATAAAAGCCATAATAGAGAACTCTTTTATTTTCCAACTTTTGTTTTTATGTTAGTTACACCAGGTTATGTCTTTACAGCCCAAAAGGAACGAGAACCCGAAGAGATTGAAGATGAGGAGGAAGAGCGCCCCAGAAGGAAGCAGAAACAACGCAAAGAGGAAACTCACTCAGAACTAAGGTAAGCGTTGACAATGATATTTTTGGAATTAAAGATAGGTACCGTTGCGTAATAACGATGACCTAGGTAGGTAAGTTTAATATAATAGTCGCCGTAGGACAAACAGATTTACGTGATTTCCGAGACACCCCCTGAGTGTGAGAAATTCGTAATGGAAAACAGCAGTCGTGATTGAGATCACTAGATCAACGACGCAGTCATTATTAACGTGTTATCTAATTTTTCAGAGAGGGTGCCGACGATGGCAACGGTGGTGTCGAAGCCTATGGGCACGATGCCAGTGACTATGTCCTACCCGAAAAATACACGTGGGGCGAAGCTGATGCGGAATGAGAAAACTCACTCCTTGTGATATTAATTCTAGACTGATAGATTGTAGAAAAAATAATACCCTTTTGGGGCGAACCCGAAGAGAAGGGTTGTTTTTACTTTTTCAATTCTATGACAGTACGCCATCTGTTAGCGGGTATTTGCACTTTTAGGGTGTTGTTAGTGTGCAATATTTTATTTTGTTAGGTATTAAATGTGATTCATATAATTATATATTTTTAAATAGAAGTGAATAAAAAATCAATAAAAGATCAATGTTTTATTTCTTTGCAAAACTTTTATCGTCAGAGTCTTTCACATGCGCTAAGCGGAACGTTACTGTCACGTTTTGTTATTTTATCAATTATTCTTTTCGAACAGAATTTAACGTAATTACGTTACGTTAGAAATATTAAGCTTCTTTTTTATCGGTTATTGTTTTTGGATAGAAAATCATTAAGATTGTCACGAATATTGGATTGTGGACTTGTTCATAAAACATAGCTACTAAACGTATTTGAAGTATGACAGCACAATATTTTTGACGTTTGTTTTGCTTGCGCTACTCGTAGAAAGATATTGTTCGCTTTTTCAAACAGACGAAAAACTCAAGCATAATTATTTAGCAGTAATTGTGATGTGAATATACCCTGGCACGGTGTTACAACATCATGGGGCTGAAAACAATCGACATTTTGGCAACGTTGCTCCTAAATCTGATACAATACGGTTACTCGGGTGAGTTGTAAATAGCCAACGATTATTTAATTGAATCAATTTATTCTGTATTACGGAGTTTATTCTTTTTAACAGAGCGCATCCTGTACTGCAATGAAACGGTTCTGAATCCGTGTCCTGTGCACCAGACTTGTAATGCGAGTTTGCATGAGTGTATGTGCCTGAGAGGGTTTGTGCGCGTCGGGGATGACTGCGAGACGCCGGCCGACGCGGCAGGGTCACACAATGGCGCGACGGTAGCTATAGTAACGATATTCACGCTTGCTCTGCTCATAACAGGCGTTGTGCTAGTAGTTAGGAAGTACAATTTAGTTGATTACGTCCGTCAGAAGATTGAGGCAAGACGGACACATGATGTCATGTACGAAGATGTTATGATCGGTAATGATGACCCACCACTCAGTCCCTAGTTGCCTTGCCGTTTGTAATTTATTTATGTACCTTGTAATTGTTATATTTAAAGGAATAGTTATTGGATGTGTTTTGTTATGATACTACTGTTTAACTAAGATATTAAGAGTATTTATGATAAAAGCTCTGTTCCATAAATATATTTTATAGGCTTCTCAGTATGCCAACATGCTTTAATAGCAATTTCAAAACATATATAATGTTAGTTTTCCTGCTTGAAAAAACATTTCTGTTCTACGTTTTCCTCATAGGCGAACAGGAAAATAAAACATTTTTACTTTACTTTAAGCACCTAAATGATGTTTTAAGTACTAAATGCATTAGCCACAGATACAAATATAGGCATTGCGGTCAAATGATCTACCATTAGTGCCTAAAACTAAACATTACCAACTTTTTTTGTTAGTGGTTATAAAACAAAAACATTCTAGATTAAAATAGAAAGTGTTTTAGAAAGTAACATTTGAGAACTTTTTGACTGTAAAGCATTTCTAGTTCAAACGCTTATAAATAATCAAGTTTAAATTATAAATTTGAGTTAATTAGTTTTTATTTAGACCAGACTATATTTCTCAATGAACTTTCATTTTCTATATTCATTGAACAATATGATGTTTCTCTCAAAGAAAGTGAAATTGGCATCGGCCCAAATTATATCTGACGTACATTTATGAACAAGAAAGGTCAAAGAAAACACATCCAATTACTAAAATGTTAAAATGTATTAAAAATAAAATATTTGCTATGTTGTTGTTAGCTATGTGTATTAAAGTGTATTTCTATTTACTTTTCTTATTTGGTAAACAAATGTGGACAGACAGATTTTGATGTTGAGAAAATTTATGTGTTTTAATAGTAAATTAGAAACAGTTGTTGATGACCATACTATATGTTTCTTACAAAGACATTCATACCCATACCTAACTTAAAAGTGTGTGATTTTTTAGGTATCGTATTTTTTTACCATAAGACAATGAAAGAAAAATACACTATGGGTGATTCAAGATTCTACGGCACACATACATATTATGTACAAAGTTATTGGTATTATGTACATAATAATTCCGTATTGGCTATTGTTTTTGCTTTGTATGTCACTATTTTGTTTACCTTTTTGATTTGAGCTAAACAGTGATGGAAAAAAATACTAGTAGCCATAGAGATTACAAGTTCATTAAACTACTGTCATTATTCAATTACCATCTTAATCAAATAAAGACTTTCTTCTTTATCACAAACAAAAACAAAAGCATACTTTGTTCATTAGGAATGTACATGAAAATAACAACTGATAATATTTGTGACATCATAATGACAGCATGCTCTTCTGTGTGTAGCCTTTGTATGTGTGCATAGGAAATTCACCCTTTATGTGCAATGAGTCACTGCTTATGTATAGGTGAACAGATGCCTATAAATTATGATAATGTTTAGGATAGTTCTTGATAATCAAAACTATGTTATTCTCTGATTCTCTATGTGATAACTTGTTTAAAGTGCATGTTCAGATGGGGACAGTGTTAGAAGTTAGTCGAAAATTAGGACCACTAAAATAAAACGATGGCATTGTGTTGTTTTAAACATTGGAATTAACACAATTTCTTAGATAATGAGTTCAAACTAGCGAGAGTTTTCTTTATCTCCTACAGATTTTATTATTCATTTAAATAACTTCTGAAGACTCTCCTGATTTCTCCTTGTCTGAACATGCCAATATTTATCTTTATCCTTTTATTGTAAATGTCTATTGCTTGAAATGTAAGATAATGCTTCAATAGCACTGTATATATTTCATGAAGAAACTAAAGGTCTTATTAGATGTCACAGTTGCAAAATAAATACAACCAAATCATTCTTAGCATAAGATTGAATTTTGATTCATATAATTTGGGTGATCGGAGATCAGTAGAGAATAGTTGAGTGATGTGTTTACAAGTTCTGCTAAAAGTAATTTATATGGAGCGGAACAAAACATTTACCTTAAACAACTCTAAACATCGTAATTTGTTAATCAATCATCATTACTTAATAACAAACAATCTGTTATCTTGTAATAACGCCTAGCACAAGTATATCTTATTATAATTGAATAAAAAATATAAAATGTGAATTTATAATATTATGAATTATTATAAAATGGGGCTTCAGAGCGAGATAATTGTTAGAGCATAATTATATGACGGAAAATTCTCATTATTATTGTTATAAAATAACTAACATCTATTCTGTATTAACTTTTTTATTTTATTTCGTTTAAGCTTGTCATAAGACAGTATAAGTTGCAATACTTATTTATTTTTTTACTGTCAATGATTGTATTCTATTTTAGTTTAGATCAAGTTTAGATTTTGCTTCTGCTCAATTTAGCCAAAGACTGAATGGTGTTGCCAGTTATAAAGAAGATAATATTTCACAATTTATTATTTGTATATTTTGCAGTAGTTTGTAATAAAATGTATATCTATCTACAATGATAGGGCTAGTGTTTACTCTATAAATTTTATTGGATCAAGATTAAAATAATACAGTAATTGCATGTACTTTCAATTTTATATGTCAAATTATTTTCTAAGCATAATCTTAACTATGTATTTACCAAAGGGTTAATGGGTTTGCATATGTTTATTTGAGTTATTTATTTATTGTTAATCAAACTGATAAATGAATATGAAACAGATATACATTGGGTGGACTTAGTTAAGGAACCATTCTGTAGCCGCCCGCAGGCGGCAACTGCAGGCGACGTGTCGCCGCGGCACGACTGGTTTCTATGAAATACCTTCCGTAGCTAGCGACACGTCGCTTGCAGTTATCGACTACGGAATGGTACCTTTACAGTAAAATTCTACCCGGCATTGAATGATTATAACGAATTTGGCACAAATTGAGTCTTTATAAATTTGATTACAACAAAACAACTTTTTTTTTGCAACTTTGTTACAGTTCAGCTTAGAATGAAGGGACAAAAATATACCTTGAGATATAAATCAGGCCTTAATACCTAGAACCTTTTCATTTTAGATTTCAAATAGTTGCTATACATTTCTTCATGAAGTTTACTTTTACAAAAAAATAATATTTTACGATCGTGGGTAAAGCAGCTAATTATCACAGCTTCATAATTTAGTTTTATCTTTAGTGAATACTTCGCGAATTTAGTATTGCATTTAGCATTCAGTTTTTACGAAATGTTTTATAAATATCTAAATGAAAACAAAATGTAGTTCTATTAATATAAGGTATATTCCCAGAACTTTATGTAAGCCTTCAAATATATGAATAGTTGTAAAAAAAATCAGATACTACGTATACATAGACATTACATTCCTAGATATATATTTTTCTACAGAAACATTATATAGGGATTTGCTGTTATGCCCTTTTTAAATCACTCTTTAGGCATGTGGATGAGTCTTTTTTTACTGTTCTCACATATTGGCTAAATTAGAGCGCTATGTTAAAAATATGGAATTTTTTATTATAATTTTACCTTAGAACCCGTTACAACTAGGACTACTCATTGTAATTTTTTTTTATGTTCTTCATAATAATATAATTTACTTAGATACTTATATTATCTTCTACTCCATGCATAATATTTTTTCTGTGTATTATTCTGCTAAATAAGTGTAAAATATACATAATGTAAACTACTCCAATGTATATTATCGTGTATTTAGCTAAGTAAACTCATAAAGCAAAATAATGAGGTTATATTTTTGAAATAAATACTCTGTGATACTGTGAAAGTGTTTATAATTTTTTGGTAAAATATAAATAATAATAAATATTATATTTGCTTAACTTAGATATTCCTGTTAACCCTGAAAGTTAAATATTTTTGTTCTAAAAGGGTGTCCAGACTTACAACCTCTCGAATGCTATCTTTGGTTAATCTGCTGGTCTCTTAAGCCTTCAATATCCAAATATTCGTCTAAGGATCGGCGTCGCATGGTAGCATGTGATGTTTTTCGTCACGTTACTCAATATTAGAATTAATGATGTTATTAGAACTGGGCATTCGTATATCACTGCAAAAAGAAATGAAGTGCATATTAAAAACTTTTTCAAGCTGCTAAATCACCCTTACTATGTATCCAGGTATTGACAATATTTATTTTATATTTTTTATTTATTTTTTACCACTACCTGGTAGCTCTTGGCCTGCTTCTCACCTGATGGGAAGTGATGATCAGGCCAAAGGTGGAAGCGAGCTTCACCGGGAATCCTCAACCACAGAGGAACTGGCTGGCAGGATTTATTTATTTTATTATTTATATATACGTACACACAGTCAAATACATAGGGTTCGTCTTCTTTGTCAAACTCAAAGCATTTATTTCAATTAAACAATTTACAGGCACTTTTGAATTGTCAAGTCAGAAATATGAAGCTAGTTGCCCATTCCACGGACAATCTTTTACCACCACGGTTCCTTACATCATTCATGTTGAAATTAAACATGTGAGAACAATGTAGAAAGACGTGCACGTTAGAAGCGTCCGCAATAAAAAGATAAAACAAAGAACAATTCAAAAATTAAAATCGGCCAAGGCAGCTAAGAGTTGACCAGTCCCAACTGACGGTGCTCGTTCACTAACATGACGCATGGATCAGCACCATTCAGATCAACCATTTCGAATTGAGCTAAATGATCCAACACACGCGCCACCATCAGCGAGACATCTGAGTGAGCATGGCATACTCACAGCCACCAGGGCACATTCAAGTCAATAAAAGACGTATTACCCGGTAAATATTAGCTCTTTGTTTTTATTTTATTGCACGCCCCTTTCGTCGTAGATATTTATTTGTCAATTTATGAGCTGGGCGTTGGGGGCACGGCAATTGTTATAAAACCAAGCCATCAATAGACCGGCAACGATTCCCAGTAAATGGAAATTTCACTAAGATTGAAACTAAGTAGCTAGTTTTCACAGGCAAATAGTCCATGTCGTTTTGTCTAGTCAAAAAGTCCTTGTCGTTTTGTCCAGTCAAAAAGTCCTTGTCGTTTTGTCTATTCAAAAAGTCCTCGTCGTTTTGTGCAGTCAAAAAGTCCTTTTCGTTTTACTACGTGCAAGTGACATTATACTAAAATTTGGTAAAGCAATTACGAGGTTTATTATACAGTCCCACATTAAGTCAGCCCAAATCCAGATGTCATCATCATCTGGCTAGCCTTTCCCCAACTATGTTGGGGTCGGCTTCCAGTCTAACTGGATGTAGTTAAATACCAGTATTTTACATGGAGCGACTGCCTATCTCACCTCCACAATCCAGTTACTGGGTAACACGATAACCCTTGGTAAGACTGGTTATCAGACTTTCGGGCTTCTGACGACCCGTAACAACTGTTAAAGTTCAAGACTTCGGGTAATAAGACATTCTAGTTGGAAAAGCCCAATAGCCAACCCCAGCTGGTGATCGACACACGACCTCACGCTACACACTGGCACTTGCAATCATTACGAAAAAAACAAGGAGCAACACACACACATTAATTCAACGAATTGACTAATAAATGAATATAACCCTGACTTATATTTAGAGTTTATTTTTGTATAGGTACCTAGGTAAGCAGTTAATTACCCACACGACGTACCTACTTATATTTTCCTGTATGCGGTTTTGTAAGGCAAAACATGACTGATATTGAATTTCTTATGTGAACATCTTGCATAATATGTGTGTATATGTATCTATAGCCTACCCGTGTTTTGTATAATTAATTGAAAGGCAGTGGCCTTTGTGGCGAACTTTAGGCATCTGTCCCACCGTCGACGATGAAGCGACTAGCTATGGATTAGTTTCTCAATCAAGAAATGTACAATAAGTGAGAGTTCTCGAATAATACAGTCAAAATCATTTATAAAGACTTCGCATAAAACGACGTACCGGTTATAACGCCGAAATTTTGAGGTCTCAGCATAACTGTTTAAAGTGTTTACATAGTGTTTGGTTATAACAACTATCAGTTATAACAACCGTAAACCGTCCCTTCGAAGTCGTTATAAATGGTTTTGACTGTCCTGCCCTGCCAAGGACCCCCCCCCCCCCCCTGGGTACGCCCATGCAAAAGTACCTATTTATTTACTGACACGGGATCTACATTAATTTATTGTACCTACTCTTGAGTGAGAAAACAGTCGGTAGCTAGTCTTCTTCGTTGGTGGTGGGACAGGTACCTTAGGTCTATTATAAAATAAGTATAAACTCACCACTAAAAACATTCAGGAACACAACGAAGCTGTACAGATAGACTAGAACGAAGTGAATGGTCCTTGTGTCCGCAGACGTGTCGGAGCCCCATACTAACATAGGTAAGGTGAAGAGTATGCTCACATCAGCCAGGGTGAACGCTTTCAGGACTCGCATTATGGGCACTGGAAATGCAGAACATAGAAATGTTTATAGTTTGTTAAATGTATGAACATCTATGATTATATTGTTATAAAACAATGCCGTTTTTTGTGTCTATGTGACCGTTATTCTAAAACACGCAACGGATTTTGATGCGGTTTTCAAGATCATTTAGAGAATTTATTATTACGGAAGGTTTATTATTACTTATATAAAATTTACATGAAATGTAAACGTATTATGTCTTGACGTTTTGTCTAGTCGTAAAAATGACGGTTTAGCTGGGAACAAATTATCGGACGCGTCCGTAAGCCGCGGCTGAGAGTCACGGCTTATTTGTATCTGGATAGTACATTTACCACTACACTGTGCAAACTATCAGTCGTAAGTCGCGGACGTGCCCTTGAGCGTTCGGACGTCTGTTGGTCGCGACTGTCAGACGCAGCTTACGGACGCGTCCGATAATTTGTTCCCAGCTTATTATGGCGTGCGCTGACGAAACTGTAAGACGTACATAAAATTTATGTTCTACGACTGTACTATCAAAGATATTAATATCTAACCAGTTTGAAAACAAAATCCCTTGAACATGATGACCACACCTGTTACCGCCTCGGTTCTATAACGGCCGAGCGCTGCAAGCAAGAATAGTCCTTATGGTGATTAGTTATGACTTTCCGCACATGGTACATGACATTAAAAAGAATAAATTAATATTAAACTAACATTTGAATAATGAAATCTCGATGTTTTGTCAAATCGGAAAAACCATGCGAAGCAGATGCGGGAATAAGAAATTAACTCTCAAAACATTATGCTCAACATGTCTGTCAATACCGCGCCATCTTACCAGGTGTTGCGCAACATAAGTGTCTTGTTGTCTACTTTAACTTTGAGAGAAAAAAGAGGTAAAAATATTTTTATGAATTACTTACCTTTATTTCGTGTTGAGAATACTGTTACCATCGTCATTAAAAGATGTGCTGTTGCTATAAATATTAATATACCTGAAACAAAAAAATAATAAAATATTTAAAAACTAGAACTCCAAGTAAAAATATTTGCTTAACTCATGTTAAATAACAAAAAAAAAAAAAAAAAAAATTATATCATCATCAATCCTCATTAAAAAATCTCAAAAGAAATAGAAGCAATAATTCGTAAAGAAGCAAAATTAGGCGTATCACACTCCCCAGAACTTTAGGACATATGCAGCTAGAATTCTGCTCCTTTTTGTCGTTATGTACAGGGAGCTTAACTTACCACAAGTTATAGAAGAGAACTGCACATAGAAGTCCTTCTCCCATATAAACAGATCATTGTCTTCTTCATTCTTCTCCACATGGGACCAAGCCCAGCAGCTGACCTTCCAGGAGTCGGGGACTGACTGGGATAAGTTGATTGGTAATGTTCTGTAATTTGAAGTGGTTTTTTTTAAGTATTACTTTGTTTATTTGTCAATGAGGTTATGCACATAATCACAATGCAAAATTAATTCAAGTTATTGGGCAAAATAAATTCAAGATCATGGGATCATAACTTAACAAGACATTGAGGCAGCATGAGGCATGGATTGTGAATGCTATCCACAAATGCCTACGCCAGAAGCAAACAATGCCAAGTTCCACACAATACTAGCTATAATAATAAAACAGAGCATATTGAACTATTCAAACTGCATGCTTTGTGCACTAGATGGCCTTTTTTTGAAACACTATTACAAAATACAATACAATGTTACCACATCCTTACAGATTAGTAGAATTGTTCTCAAAACCGCAAATAGAATTCACACCTAAACTGAACAAACTATCACTTCTCCACACTCCGTATGCTTCTAGCATTATCAGTATTATAGCTAGCTTCCAAAATGACTGGAAAAAAAAAACCTAATTAGTTTTGCATTTGAGATATAATTTCTGAGTTCATTTTCCAAATGGGAGGTATACTATTTGAATTGGATATACCTAGGTACTTATAACAGACAGAGTAACTCTCACAAATATCACTTAAAAATAAATATTTTTAAGTGATATTTGTAAGCAATTACTAGCACGGGATAACTTTAAAAGAAACTATAGTTAAAAATATTGACCGCTATTAAGTTTCTACATACCTTGAACTCTGTATTGTAAAGGATATGCCTCTGTGCTTCTCTAGACATCAGTACCAGGTCAATCATCACTATCACTGGGTCATATTCTATGTATTTATCCACAATCTCTTTACATTTCTCCTGAAATGAAACATAAGTAAATGTTAAAAAATAACTCATTATTGTATCTCTTCAGTAGCTTGTGGTACTGAAGTTATAAGTAACAAATTGTTGGCATATTAATAAAAACGGGACTACAAAGTCGTCAAAACGTATCCCCTTGTTATGCGTTTTAGAAGCAATTTTCCGCCTGGTTTGGTTTTGAACAATGCAAATTAATTATATTATGGTGTTCAATTGACTCCCATCTTCCAGTAACAGTACCAATTTTTACCGATTTATTATGTCCTTATGTACTGCTTCAGTACTCTTCAAGCGTTTAGCAATAAGTTAATAAACGAGGTACGTCATGCACTTGAAAATATTTAAAACTTACACACTTAGTCAGCTTCAATACCGATGGTCCGTACGTCCGGTATAGTGCAGCGGCTGTTGTGCCACAGTTTACACATTTATATTCATCGGTTTCACTCATTTTGACTCTGAAATACTAAAAAACGCAAATTATAAACATTACACTAGTGGGTCTGGTGGTGGAAGTATACACAGACTAAGTAGTACGAAGTATATCACTTGAAAAACGTCAAATTTATGTCAGTCAATGTCAGTGTTTTATTGAGTATCCGTTCAAAAACGAAACTCTGGTAACAATTTATTAATGTTATTAGAAAACAACAATTGTTATAAAATTACTGTTTTTAAGTGGAAATGTTTTTAAAGTCATTATTTAAAGTAATAAACATAAAAATATTATAAATGAACTTTAGCGAAAACGTGTTTGAAATCCAGTGACAACTATCCAGAGTTCAAGGTATATGGTACAGATGGCGCTTCTTCGAAATTTTGAGATAATTCGTGAGTAGATTCCTTTTGTTTGTTGTTCTGAGTGATCAGGATGAACCTAACTATGATTATCCATGAACAGCAGCTGTACCGACACTAGGAGTTTACAGAAGTGCACCCTGTCGGACAACCACTCATCGTTTTTGTGATCTACTTGTTACCTACAGCCTAGGTAGGGTAAGTACATATTAGGATTTCGCCACCGCTACTTCGCCACTCCAAATATAATATTTATGTCTGCATTACCGTCACCATGCTGGCAGAATAGTCGACATCGGCTCAGATGCCAAAGAAGAAAAAAAAAAGTTACAATAAAAATATTAGGTATGTCAAGCGTGTACCTACATAGACCTGCCATGCTAACCTTTAAAATTATCGTCTGTCCATTCCGGCTGCTGGTCTGCCCGTAGGTAAATCTTCGCCCGTCTCAGATGGACCCATAAGTGCTTTGCCATAGTCTTTAGCACGAAGTAAATATAACTGGCCGGTCTATTCTGGAGGAGCTTGAAGTGCGAAATTAGAATCAATACAATTTTCTTTGGACGTCAAAAATGCCTTTTATGTGCCTTAATGAAACAAATTATTTGACTTTGAGAAAAGAGATCCTGGAAAGACTTGGGGGAGGCTTTGCCCATCAGTAGGCCTGGGTTAAACAAAGAAACAAAAACAGCTTCAGGTGAGCTCATAATCCCTAGCATTGGGTAGATGGATTGACAGCTCACTTTTCAAGGCAAGTCTACTAATGCCTGTAATCTTGCCATCTCTTTACCTAACCTAACTGTGTTTCGATATTTAAGGGCTGGTACCGTAGTTTTTATTACCTACGTAATACATATGTTATTAGTAGGCCCTCGGGACGTGAAGGACCCTCGGGGTCAAAGTCAAAGTCAAATCATTTATTTCAAATAGGCCCTTGCAAGGCACTTTTGGACGTCAAATACGGTTACGGGGTTTACAATAATTGCGAAGCAAATCCATTTCAACAGACTTATCGCCTTCAAAAACAGGCTTTCAGAAGATTCGTTACGCGATAACCTAGACGGCAGTCAGAAAAAAATGCTTTTCGTCGAAATCTTTTTTATCCCAGCGATACGTACCTAACTTTTTTGAAGGTAGGTACCTAATAAACTTCCGTCCTCACGTTTGCTTGGTTTATTTGCCACTCTCCTTTGCTTAGAGCTGGCCGTGTACAGACTATTGATTGATGAATATTTAAGTAGGTAGGTAGGGAGGAGTTGGTATTCTAATACCATTAACGGTCCAATAACATTGAATGGCCCGTCTGCATTTCAATTTATATTATTCTGTTTTTTTTTATTTTTTTTACATAGGTAGCGATAATTAGGAAGTTAGCGAAGTTTAGAATTCGGAATATTTTGGTGATTACTTAATCAATTTTCCTTTCAGTGTCTTAATGGGTGAACTTGGCAAGATTAGGTTGAACGGACTGTAAAAAAGGTTTAGTTAAATGTCTAATCTTATTTCAAATGGAGTATCGGTACTTAGGTACATGTTTTAATTTTTAGTAGGATGTTAGGTACCTACATTATTTTGAAAGAGTTGAATTATGGCTATAACACTAAATCAGGATACGGTCATAGATCACCAATGTCTTCAAGAAAACTCTGAACGCACCCTTAAGTTTTAACAAGCTTAAAAATAAGATACTTTTGCAATATAAATGTAAATTTTGCCAAAGTACCTCGGTCCGAGAGGCCTACAAAGTGGCACTTTTATGAACCACGCCAAAGCCGAATTTTAATAAAATAATTCAAGACGGCTCCCATAAAAACGAACTTTGAATATGAAAAACACTTTGATGGCTTTTGGTTCATATTTAAAAAAAAGGTTTATGTTAATTAATCTTTTGTAAAAACTTTTCATGCTCACTTTTTAGGGTTCTGTACACGAAGGGGGCCAAACAGAATCCTATTACTAAGCCTCCGCTGTCCATCCGTCTGTCTGTCAGGGGGCTGTATCTCATGAACCATAATAGGTAGATAGTGGAAATTTTCACAGATTGTGTTTTCCATTGCCGCTATAGTAACAAATCTAGGTTAAAATTAAATGTAGGTTATAAAATCGAGTTAAAATCGATCGATCGTATTGAGATCGAGCAAAAAACATCGAAAATTATTTCGACGTTTTTGCTCGATCTCGGTACGGAATCCTTCACGTGTGAGTCAGACTTGCACTTGGCCAGTTTTTAAGATGTTGCGCGTTTCGTCTAATTGTTTTGATTCAGTAAGTAACTATCTGTCGTAAGATTTCTCGATACATAAAGTCAAGTTGGTACCTATTAAATTATTGAATTATTTTTACTCGTATTATTGGTTCAAAAGTCCGTGCCCGAATATTACTCTCATGAAAATAGAACAAAATCAAGGCATAAAATATTTGTGTTTACTTTAGGACACTTTATCAGCACTTTGTAAGTGTTTAGACAAAATACGTCTTGCAGCACAAGAGGATAAATTTTGGAACAGCTTTCGCAGAGGTTAAAGGAAGATAAAGGATAAAAGATTCCACTTAACGATAATTTGGATTTGTAGCTCTCCGTAAACGCCTAGCTTTTTCGCGTGTACTTTCAGCTGGGAGGCGAAGACTTTTTCCTAGTACCGGTAAACCTATCTAGGTTAGGTACCTACTGTATTCATTCTTGCTTGATTTTCTCTAGAAGTTACGAAATTTATTCTTATCTCCATCCAGAATATTAATTTCGCATTTCATGGCACCATTTCGGTGCTGACTCTACAAAACGTTTACACTATACGACTTTTTTAGCCTGTCATGATAGCAAGGCTTACTACGTATAATGGGTTTGTTGAACATAGTTTTTATGGTTTCGCTCCGACCCGAAGTGTGCCAAACGGGACCCTATTACTAAGCCTACCTCCGCTGTCCATCCGTATGTCTGTCAGCGAGCTGTATCTCATGATCCGTAATAGGTAGACAGTTGAAATTTTCACAGATTATGTATTTCTATCACCGCTCTATCAATAAATAACGCTATAGCAATAAAAAATAAATAGGTACCTAACGTTAAAATAAATAAAGCTAATAATATATTTATAAACAAGAACTAATCATTAATGTATATAACAAACGTGCTTTTTCGGAGTTTTTTTGCTCGATCATACGATACGGAATCCTTTGTGCTAGTCCGATTCGCATTAGACCGGTTTTTATTTTCGTTGGAATGTTTTGAAGTTTGCCATTGCTAGTAATCAGATCTGGCATACTTTAGCTTCAATGGTTCCTTCTCAAAACTTTTACAAGAATTTAATTTTTAACACATTCTTTTTGGAGTAAAGCGCATTATTCATAGAAAGATGAGATCTTTTATATATGCGGTTCTAGCTAATTATAGTCAGTTTCTTTCTCGACATTTCTTTCTTAAAATATCTCTCAATTCCCCTCTAAAATATTCAGCAGCATCATTCGACCTTCTTACTTAAATCTTAACTGGCTAAACACATCGTCGACACTAAAGTGGCCTCGATCCGGTCAGGTTATTCCATTAGAGGTGGTCGGTGCGGGCCGTGCGCACCGCTTTTGGGCCGATTTTAAAATAATTGGACGGCATAACTGGATCATCTGAGCTAGGTAAACTTTGCGCTGTACTGGGAGATAGGATTTTTGTTGCTATTTCGGTTTGTATCTTGGGAGTTTATTTACCTACTTTTGGTTAAATAAACTTCCTGCGTTTGAAACTCTGCGCTCATTTTCCATTTGTTTTCTTTGGTTTCATTTTTTTCTCGACGCTTTTGATGAAGCTATTTAAAGTGAATACTGTAATGTTATAAAAATATAAGGAAGCAGAAAGATAAGGGAAGGCTTATGGAAAAAAACTAAAAGCAGTGTAGAGAGAGTAGTTTTAGAGAGACCCATGTCCTGCTGTTGAGAACTCAAACCCCAAATCAATTAAGATCAAATTGAAAAAACAAAAGAAAGCCCACAAATAAACGTATGCTTAACGGAAGAGTTAACAGCACCATCTACTCTACAGCATCCATTATTCTCAATACAGCGAATTGGAAATACATATTCAATTGAATCTGAACTTTAAGGAGCCAAAGCAGCGAGTCTCAAACGGTTACAAATTGCGCATAATCATTGACAGCTCTACCCCTCCAATAACAATACATAAATTACCCGCAGAATAAACGTTGTCAATAAGACGATCGGAATCGGCCATTCCTTCTGTGACAGTAAAAAGGAATGGCGTGATAAAAAGTTTTGGAGAGCGTGAAATGGCTCCTGAATTCATTATCGAACTGAGTTGAACGTCTTGACTTCCTTCCATTAATCGATATTGTCGCCGTTACAGTTTTTTAGATCATTTTTATCTATTCGTAAGATTTGTCGATGGCGATTGAAAATAGTGGCCATAGGATCGGGACTACTCGATCTTGAAGAGCGTTTGAAAAATTTCGAAGGCACTTCATTTTATCAGAGAAGTGTTTAGTCATTTATTCTAGAATTGAGAAAAGTTCTTTTGGATTTAGTCCTACTGATCTAAAGAGAGTATGAGATCATAGAAGCTGTTATTGATGAGAAACTACTTCGCAATTGTGATAAAGTTCCTGAAGATAACAACTATGTTGAAGTTACAACTATCAGTTTGTTAGCTATAAGTTGAAAGAAGTTTCAATAGGTTATCCGTATAGTTTGCTGTTTTACGATCAAGAAGTTAGCTATGAGCGATATCATTCAGATGTTTTAAGCCGTAGTCCAGTACCCAGAAGAATATGCCCTTCGATACTTCGAAAGTTTTTTATTTTCGCTGAGTGGATAACTTTAGTGAATTCGTTGCTATGTACAAAAATGCTAACAGGTTGGAGTTATGCAATAGCTATAAAGTAGGTATTTCCTAATATTTCGTGTTATAACAATAATATAAAATTTAAATACTTTACTGTTTCTTTCTAAACTTTTTATTAGTGAAAATGCTAACAGATAGGTACTGTGTAACAATAGAAAACTGAAAATGTACTGCAACTCTTTCAATAAAAAAAATTAGTTTTTCAAATAATTTTCTATATGCATATAGGGATTAGTTATACATTGAAACACAAGTTCTAACAACTAAATAATATGCTGCACGAGTTATTATATTTTTACTTAGCGATATGCGAAATATTGAATTTAAGATAATAATTTTGCGCCTACATATTCGTAATAATAAACTATGCTACCATAAAAAAAAAAAAAATCCTGCGTTACGATATATTACGATCTAAAAAAATGCCACTGATGCCGCGATTGGCGTGGCCACCTACTGGTTCCAACTCATCTTATATATTACATATATTTACCATCGAATCGAAAAGGAGAAGAATTAAATTGCAACGCAATGCTCAAAATAAAATCAATGGAATTAGTTAATAACACGTGAATACCCGGTGAGTAACCACCTTAAAAAGCCTAAGCAACATTCGTTATGAACATTCGTGATTTTTTTTTTGAAATACAAATAGGTAAATCACAAATGTTCATATAGACTACTAATTCAGTTGATTAACTGCAAATATTTTATACTGTGGCATGGATTTTCCGCGAAATGGTCGACGGCGTATCGTAAATAAATACGTCGCTCTGCATTTGGGGGAGGCGGAGGTAGCATATCAAAAGCCTACAGGCCCGGAAAACCTCGTCTTAAAATAATAATACGAGCATTATACGAGTGTATTTTAAAAAGTATGTTTGTTGGTTTGTTTGTTTGTTACGCTTTCACGAGAGAATGGCGGAACGGATTTAGATGGAATTTGGCACATGGGTAGACCATGATCTAGACATAGGATACCTACTTTTTATCCCAATATTCTCATGGGATCGAGACATATTCAAAATTCAAAAATCATTTATTCAAACTAGGCTGAGAATCAGCACTTTTCGAACGTCAAAATTACATAAGACAGTCCCCCAAAACGCCCACCCTTCACCACTTCCTAGTGCATTAGCTGGGAAGAAGAAGTGGCGCAACAAACGCCCCAGCAGCACAGCTGTCTGTTCAGTTAGAAGATCAAAAAAAAAAGATTCTATATAATATGTAGTATTCAAAATAATTTACATTACGCAACACAAAATATAATTTAAATTATTAGCCATATGTTAACTAGCACACGCCAATATACCACACAAAATCATTGAGAACTATAACTAACTCAGGCAGAAATAAAAACTAAACGTAAACACAACTTAATATCTAAATAAAAGCCTCCAGGCATAAAGGGCGTGCCCGCTTACATATAGTTGTAACTGGCAGTTATAAATGATAAACTAGGACCATCGAGATAAAATAAATAAAACAAACAGTTCATTACTAATAACAATAAATAATATGATCAATTGTCGAGGTCACTAGCTAACCACATATTGCAATACAACTCATTAAAAAAAAACATTGTAATGAGTAGATTATGTCAACAATAAATTAAAATTAAATTTAAATAGCAATTATATAAACTCATATAACTTGTCAGTAGGTTATGCGGGTGAAACCGAGGGGCGCAGCTAGTTGTTGATAATCGTCGCGAATCTCTCAGGGAACTATTTAAAAAGATTAATATTATGACGGTACCTTGCCAATTCATTTATGAAAATATTATGTATGTAAGAAAAAATCTACATATCTTTAATAAAATAAGTGATAGACATAATTTTAATACTAGACATAAAGATAAAATAGATCAACCATTTTTCAGATTATCTAAAGTACATACATCTTTTATGGGGTACTGTGTTAAATGTTACAATAAAATACCTTGTGATATATTACAATTAAATGAAAGAAAATTTAAAACTCATATTAAAAGTACACTCTGTAAACAAGCATATTACAAATTAGAGGATTATATCCAAGATAAGAATGCTTGGAAACATGCTGGTCCTGCTCCATAGGACAATTTAGAGTCTAGACAAAATCAAACTGGTTGCTTATTTAATTATGTATTTGTTATTTTTTATAACACTGATTTTACATTCTGTGATTTCTTGAACTCACACACTGACTTATTAGTATTACTTGTTAAAATGTTAGGAATATCGTATAATTTTGCAATGTTTGTAAATATGTGAGCACCATGTATCTGTCACATATTTAATTTATCTGTAATTGCTTTATTTTTCATTCTTTTTTACCTATCGCGGTATAGTAATCTTATTCTAGATGCATCGTCTTCACATATAATTATATAATTAATGTATGCAAAATATTGTAAAAACATTTTAAGTAACGGTGGAGTTTCTTGCCCATTCTTCTCCATACGAAAACTACCTTTTGGAAGGGGCGACTAGAATCAATTCTATTTTTTGTAAACTTGACGTTCATAAGTGCCTTTTATGTGCCTAATTGAAATAAATTGTTTGACTTTGACTTTGATAATAAAACGCGGGCGAAGTCACGGACAGGAGCAGGGTAGTGATTTGTGAGATACGACAGTAATGGAATGATTTCGCGCCTCATTTAATACATTCGGAGTGGAGTGTCACCGCTCCGCACGAATTATTGCACCTACACCGCAATACCCAAATTATATTTTATTTATTTAACATAAAGTATAGCACGTATATTATGTTTAAACTTTTTTATGGTAGCAGAGCTTATTATTACGAATATGTAGTCGCAAAATTATTATCTTAAACTCAATATTTCGCATATCGCTAAGTAAAAATATAATAACTCGTGCAGCATATTATTTAGTTGTTAGAACTTTTGTTGTAAGGTATAACTAATCCCTATAATTATGCACATAGAAAATTATTTGAAAAATTTTAAAAAAATATTGAAAGAGTTACGGGACATTTTCAGTTTTCCATTGTTCCACAGTTTGTCTGTTAAAGCTCCTACACACAGTGCCGGCGGCATTGCCGCCGGCTTTTGCCGAGCGGCACGTACTACCGGCTTTTGCGCCTCCATTTCCTTTGCGATCCTTTGTGCGGCTTTGTGCAGCAGGAGCGGGCGCGCCACGGTTTGCCCAGCGGCAAGGCAAGGCAGTGCATTGTGCGTAGGAGCCATTAGCATTTTCACTAATAAAAAGTTTAGATAGTACTTATAAAGAAACAGTAAATTATTTTAATTTTAATGTTATAACACGAAATACTTGAAAATACCTACTTTATACCTATTGCATAACATTAAACTGTTAGCATTTTAAAACATAGCAATGAATTCACTAAAGCTAGCCACTCAGCGAAAATAAAAAACTTTACAATTATAAAAGTTTATGTGGAATAAATATTTTATCTTTACTGGACTACTGCTACTTATTTTTGACACGTTTCTGGAAAAGAATATAATATTTATGTGTAGAAAGTGCTTAGTTCAATTTCCCAACGCGGCTTATAGCATTCAGTGTGCCACAGCGCTGCGCTTCCAACACCGCTATTTCCTTTTACGTATTTCGTCCAATAAAGCCAATTGACTGACCGAACGCCACTAGACTTTTTCACAGATAGACCATTTAATATTTATAGTCCATGTACTTAATATTTAGGTGCACCCTCCGAATTAATAGCTTCGAGGTACTTGGCCTAGTTCCCCGAATAAAATTCTGTTTTTAGGTTTTAGTATGCTGTTAGGGATGCTTCAGTAACGACGTTGGGCATGAACGAGTATTGAAATTAAATTACTTGTGTATTTGGTACATTAAAGTAATGTACGAAAGTGGCTCGGCTGAGTCACTGAGTAAAGCCATTAATAATATTTTAAGGCTTCGTTTTTTTATGGAATAAAGATCTCATAGGTCATGGACGAGGTTAAGTAGGTAGCGTGGTGACGCTTTAACATTGAGGTGCTTTTATAGTAGTACTGCAATGAAATAGTATATGTAGGTACATGCATACACTGTCGTTTCAAGTTATTTAGAACGAAAGTCTACGTTCTTACGGATTTAGAATACTTATAGTTCTGATAAAAACACTTGTTCAAAACAACTTCTAGAATGATTGGTAAGTACTTTGTTATCTTTAAATGTTTATTTATCTTTAAATATTATCATTCCATTTGCCTTCAAGTATCACTGTTCATTTCTATTCAGAACTCGTAAAAAGGATCCATTATCGTACCGACAATGTATTTAAAAAGTGCAAAGCGCAAGTCACTCGACTGAACTGAACGGTCTTCACAAAGCTGGGCTCGATACAAATTGAATTCTGTAATGACTTGGGGCGACTTTGTAAGGACTGACGATACAAGATGTATTTGTATAGGAGGTAAAAATAGGCTGCCATGAGTATGAAAAACATTGAATGATTTATTATTTATTTATTTTAAGGTAGCTACATAGCTGACAGTAAGTATAACATTAAAATTACTCTAAACATTACGCCAATTATGCAGTACACAGAAAAATATGAAAAAAACAGAGAGTGACATAATTATTAATATTTGTTGTGTGTGCGGGCGTGTATATATGCGGTGTAGTGTGTAAATTGTGGTGTTATGGAGGGTGTAATGGAGGTGTTGTTAATGTGTGTGGAGGTGTGTGTATGTCTATGTACATATGAATAAACTGACACTACTGAGTTCGCTGGGTATCCGGCCTTTGATGGAGGATGTGGAAAAGCTCTTTTTTAAGTCTATTCCGTGTGGTATTGAAGGAGTCAAATGTTGGGAATTTATCATTATATAATACAGGTAGACGCAAAAATGGTGACATCTTTAGATAATTAGCGGAGGCCGATGGTACTGATAACAAAGTGGTATGTCCGATACGTATGAGAGGGAAGTTAAAGTTTATTGTACTGAGCAATTGAGGACAGTCATATTTACGTTGTTAAGTTTGTCGTATAATAACATCGTATCATTCAACTGTCGACGGATGACGGTGTAAATGAAAACCTCGGTGAAATATATGGAACTAAGGCTGTAGTTGTAGGTAACGCAGATAATTGCAGGTGGTTTATTTGGGTTCGGTGCAGTATGACATCTTATCTTCCATATATTATACTTCTTTCTCTATTAGTCGTCATCTCAGTAGTCACCGCCTTCCTAGCCCTATAATTTTTTACACAGTCCATCCTTGTGGTCCATCATCGTTCCCAGCGGCATTTATTTGCGAAGAAGCTGTAAAAATATATGATTTAATATCAGTTCGAGGTTTTGAGAACGCGGCTGTTTAGAATAGAGATGGACAGTCCCAATTATAAATTTGGCGAACAATCAGTGGGCTTCTGTCTTCCAATGAAATCTTCAATGCACTCCTTTCATAACCAATCGTCGACCTTGACCTACATAATTATCATTTTGACAATATTTATGATTCGTTCCTCGTTCATTATGGATGTAAATATAATTGTTCTAGCCGTTATGTTTAGCATTTCTGGAGGCATAAGGCCATTCCATTGCTATTAACATTTGGATACTCACAGAGGAAAGCGGCGTTACGCTTCCGTTAGATAACAGAAACTGTAAGGAGTGAGATTTGGTGTAAAGCGGAGCGAAAAGCGTACTTAATAAGTTGGCAGTTTACACCTTGTATGTCTACGTCCTTCAACGTTATTATACGAAGCTTGTTTTCGACGAAGGATCAGCGCAGATATCCTGCGTGTTTTGTCTATAACCGACTTTCGAGAGTGTGGTGTGACAGATGCTCCAAAGCATCTGTAAAATTGAATATTGCCGACCTACATTATGATTAAAGCTATGACAGCATCCACGTGAAACGACCATGCTATCTGAATATAAATAAGAAATAATTATGCTGATTATAGCTTTCCCAAGGTCGCAACCAAAACGCTGTTCTACTACAACCAAGACAGCATCCCATACATTAATATTCATTAACAGCCGTTGGCAACAGCCACTCCCAGCTGACTTACAGCACTACTATAGCACTATGTTTTAGTCATAACTGCTTTCAGATCTCTTGTTCTTGCTAATTAAAATCGTAAAGAGGTGCTTAAAAGTAATGTTTACAGCAAGAGAGAACAATGTACAGGAAGCACCCTAAGAAGTACGTGGCATCTATTTTGTGCAAGATGTAAATGTGTCATGAAGCCACATACATTTTAAGGCTAAGTCATATTATCTGGTCATTTTTTTAAATGTTTCAGTATTTACATAAATTTGCATCACAAATTTGTAGGTAATTGACGGAAACAGAGAGCAGTGGTGGCCTAGTGGCACTGGCCGCGACTTACGAGTTGCTCTCAAAACGGTGAAGGAAAACATCGTGGGGAAACCGACATGTCCTGGAACCAAAAATTCGAAGTCATGTGACATCTACCATCCCGCACTGGGCCCGCGATTACGTCCCACGCCCTCTCACTGAGAAGAGACCTGTTTCCCAGCAGTGGGAATATTGTAAGCTAATTATTATTATGACGGTGAAAAACTGTTCTTTTAGATTATGTTTATTGCTTCTTTCTTCAGTGATTTGTTGTGCAAGTGGCCTTCAATCTTAAAACTCTTATTCACAAAACAAAAACACATCACAATAACAAATATGGCCACTTATAAAAACTCACTTGCCCCATTCGCCCCAGTCGTGTTCTTAACAACTTCCTAAGAGCATCATCTACATAAATTGACTGCAACACGTCGGTCCAGAAGAGAAAAGTAAGTACCTAAGTTATCATGAAGCTTGACGGGTAAACCTTAGTCTCAGGGTAAACCAGCCTATTTGAATTATGTTGCTCAATTTTGTTTTGAGTGAGTCAAAAAATTTAAAAAAGAAGGCTGGGTGAAAGTAGGCATCGGGCAATATTTTGTAAAATAAATTATACAGGAAACATTAAATATTGGGAAAGAACAAAAATTACTACTACCTTTCATATTGAGAGATTTTTATTAGACTTTTGTTTCTATAGACGCTCATCTAAAAAAGATAATCAAACTGATACGAAATCCTTACTATTGGATGGCCTACATTTCGAGCCCATAAAACCCTTCAAATTAGAATCCCAGAGGTCTTCCATTCATAAAACAAAGTAGGCATTTCTATTCAGTTCCATTTATAGTATTCAAGATGGCCGACATGTTGTCAGACAAACGGTATTTAATTATAAATAAGGCGCGCTACACACGCTCGTGACTCATTGTAATGCTCGGACAATAGTCCCGGCTGTTAGGGATGGTACGTTTGTCGATAAATAATACCAGCATATTATTGTCCCACTGCAGGGCAAAGGCCTCTTCTGATACATAGAAGGCACGAGCATTTATCACCACGCTTGCTGAAGATGGGTGCTTGTGGGATGGGTTCAAGTGATTTCCGACTTCATTAGCTATATGTTTTTAACAACGGGTGCTGATATTTGACGAATAAGTCAACTTCTACTGACATTCGTGTTATTTATTTATTTATAGACACTTTAAAAACAATAAAACACATTGATGCTTAGACGCAATTCAGAGAGATTCAGAAAAATTATTCAAAAAATTTTTCCTGAGATTTTCTACGGCGTAGCTCGTAGGCATGAATTCAGCTACGTCGTAGCTGCCACCTACTACTTCAAGCGAGCACAAATGTACGATCACATTTCACCGCACCGTACCCCGTGGCCGTGACTCGTATATTCAAATATTTAACTAGTAAAAAAAGACTATCGATACGTATTCCATAACGTTCCTAACGCTCTCAAAAGAGGCTTGCAAGATAGCAGATAGAAAGCGCTTCAATGTCCATTGTGTTGCTATAGAAACCAGCCGGAGTTTCAGCCGGTGAACTAGTTTAATGAACGCTTGCAAGTTGCTTCTATTTCAATCTGAAAGTTGTTTTTGGCTTTCTCTATTCGCAGCTTGTAGATTGAATTAGGTAGTTATTCTAGTGAGTTCAGTATTGAATGGGTAGGTGGTTAGGTGGTATCTTTTATTCAATTGAAAGAGCATTAAGCAAGCCGTCCACCGGCAGCTAAACTAAACTAACTGCAAACTAAAGGTACCATTCCGTGCCTGATCACAGGCGGCAACTGCAGGCGACGTGTCTTGGCGTCATGTCGCGGCGATACGTCGCGGCGTCATGTCGCTGCAGTCATGATTGCAAACCCGACCGCAGGCGGCAGCAGCCCGTATTCCAGTCGGTAGATAGAAAATAGAAAAATGTGTTACTACCCGAGAGTTGGCGGCGCGGCGACACGTCGCCTGCAGTTGCCTCCTGCGGTCGGGTACGGCTTAGTTTAGCTCGCGGTAGACGGCTGGCTTTATCCTTGTCTACAGGATCGATAAGAACCAATAAGCGGTTTTTGGGGTCCAAATGTGCCTCAGAATATACACAGTCCTTTAGTTTGGCTACTAATGTATTCTAAAGCTAATATATACTTCTTAACTCGGATAATTACATGTATGGTATTTCAAAATTCTTCATCACTCACTAAGAGTCAAATAACTAGAATAAACCAACTCAATAAAAAGAGTTTACGTTTAAAACTCAGTAAGCACAGAACCCAGAGTTTTAACCACTCCACAAAGCATTTAATACCGTCTACAGTTTGATAGAGCGCTCAACCCGCACCGAAGGTAGTCATTACCTGTAAAATGTTTACAGCCTCGTAAACTCCATGTTTATGCACCAATCGGCAACGAGACTTCTCATTCAATTACTGCTTACATTATTCAGGAATTGTAATGAGCGATTGTTGCTAAGGTTGACAATGTAAGGGTATTTTTATTACTTCATAATAATTTCGTGTTTGATTGTGAAGATGTTTTATAGCCAGGAAAAAAGTAAAAGGTACACATTTGAATATCATTACTAAGTAAATTACTGAACTGTAACTGGTTTTAATATGGTACCTATTTTACAAGAAATAAGACTATATGGCAACGGATCAGTTTAGGATTTTGTTTGCACTCCTTATCCCTTCTTTGTGTTTAAAATTAACTTAGCTGTGCGCTAATCAACACAAACAACGAAACATTGAACTCACCAAACAGAAGATAAACTTTAAATCGATTAGCTACAACAAAAACGAAGCAGAAACTCGCCGCGCTATTCATCTTTCACCCTAAAATTAGTATTAAAACAACGTTTTTGCTCGTACCATCCCGAGCACCGTGATTGGAAAAAAAATGCTTAATATCCCGTCTCTTTTAGATTTATAACCTATTCTGTTACCGACCTCCTTTGTGTGAAATTCCCATTACTAGCCGTACGCCCGTACAGCTATTTTTTATTGATGTTCGCTCAAAGAGATAAAATGTAACTAAGTTTAGCTCCTATCCTGACATTGTGATGTATTTTTTAACGCAATATCCTTTGTGTGCATGATATACCTACCTTGATGACAGTAAATTATTGAATGGAATATTGTAGAAAGCAGAATATACAAGAGAAACCTACATCTCGAAATTTTGGGAGGTAGTAAAAAAGGCAAGCATTATAATGAGTATGTGTAGCTATGTATTACCAAGAACTTAATTAATATTCATTATTAGCCATCTGTTTATTATTTTTGTTCACTATTCTAGCACCAACCCGTCTTGAGCAAGCGTGGTGGAACAAGCGTGGCCTTCTCTGTATGAGAAGAGGCCTTTGCTCTGCAGTGGGACAGTAACAGGCTGGTATTATTATTATTCTAGAAGCTATTATATTATCATATTAATACATGACTTGGTGACCTATTAATAAAATGAATTCTGGTCACCCGTTCACCGCAAAAAATCACACCGATGAAAAGAAGACTTTGAATTTCCTAGCAGCTCATTAGACTGTTTCAAATAATCAGTTTTATCAGGATACAATTACTTTCGTTTAGACTCAACATTGTCACATTAGTGCGCAATCCTCCCGACGGACGCAGGAAAGCTAACTCTATTTCAAGCTAGCTTTCTCCAGCGGCTTCGCCCGCGTGATATCTTTATAAATTATAGCCTATGTTACTCAGTGATAATGGTGAAAGATTTTTTTTAAATCGGTCCACTAGTTTTGAGTTCATCTGATCTCCTTTATTAAGTATGGCATGCTTTAACCTCCAGAGGATACGCCGTATGGGCTTTCTCTGTACCAGAAAGTTTGGTAGTATGTATGTAGGTATGTATGTATGGGGCAACCCAAGCTACATCGGTCACATTTTAGGTGACTCCTTTTAATTCTGCTCAAATTTTTGTGTTTTCAAGATCAATAAGATGATTTTTATTTTATTTTTGAACCATCGTTTTTGAGATACAAATAGTTTCGAAATTTACACTTTTTTTTAAAAGACAAATGATCAAGCTCGCATGCGCAAAACGATTCAACCTACGCAGTGTACAAACAGCAATACACTTAACTGCCCTTTAAAGACGCAACTGAGAGAAATTATGACTGTTCGAAAGGGACAGTCATAGTCATAAGTTTTCCAGAAAACGGTTGAGGTAATAATTCTTAATTCGGTCGTACGGCAACTCTTCTTTAAAACTCAAATTTACATTTACTTGAAAGTTTATTCCACATAAAAACTGCATGGATCATGGATGTAATCTAAATTTAAAAACTAAAATCTTGTCTGTACTCAAATATGTCTACTTGACACAAGATCTTTTAAGATATTATTCAAAATCTACAATAAATTCAATAATTTAATCTGCAACAATAATTTGATAAAATGCCTGCACGGCTCACCGCTGCGGAAAGAATCCGCATCATAATTTTAAAAGAAATGGTGATGAGAGTTGCCGAAATATCGCGACAACTAAATGTGCACGTAAGTTTTACACCAAAGTTTATTATTAGTATTTTCCGGTGTTTTTATAAGATAGATTAAGTTTGAGGTATTCTTAACAGCACTCATTTTGTTTCTAGAAACGGTCGATATACACGTGGCTACGTCGTCACGAAGAAGACGGCGATGAAGCCCTATGCGACCGTCCTCGTAGTGCTCGAGGACGTGTCACAACGGAATCTGGAGACGCTGCCATAGTCGCTAGACACCCGGAGGATCCTTTCCACCCCACTTGTGATACTGCCACCCACTGCCGTGTAAGTTAATATGATACAAATATCTAGCCGTCGGAATTGTTACTTCACTGAAAGTTATACTAAGTCTTAATGCATGTTACAGATTTCAATGCAAACAGCATCGTCGCCTTAATGAAAGGAATCTGCAGCGACATATACCGAAAATGTTTACTTAAAGAAGCGCAAAGTTCTGTCACTTACACAGCATTTTGCCTTCAATACTATAATTTTGACTGGATTAATAATATAACTATATTTGTAGACGCAAAGACTTTCAAATCAGATTAGCATGGGCTTAAAAATCTTCCGCAACCCCCGAATGGTGGCGGCCCGTGACCGCGTGCCTCCTCGGGTCAGGGGGAGGAGTGAGGTGTATGACTCCCCCCGCGACGTCTAAGAGGGCCGCGCGTGGAACACTTCGTGCCGCCACCTCGGGTCCTGATGTGTGGGGGGCGACGAACGATCTAGGTGTGGTCCTCGACCAACATCTCACATTCGCTGAGCACTTATAACAGGCCCGCGCGCGGGCCGCTTTTGCTCTCGGAAGACTCCACTCCGTTCTGAATGCACGCAGCAAATTGTCACTCGAGTGCAAATTGCGAATCTACACCGTGCAATCGCCCTATCATGACCTATGCGGGTGCCGTCTTTGCACAAGCAAAACCCCAAAATATCCATAGATTGCAGATCATCCAAAACAGGTTCCTCCGTAAAGCCACGGGAGCCTCTTGGTTCTGTAGGAACGAGACACTCCATCTCGACCTTAGACTCCCCACGATCCACCAGTTTCTCAAACGCAATTCCAAGCATTTCTTCGATTCCGCCGCCACCCATCGCAACCCTCTGGTTGTCGAGGCCGCCGTTTATGTCCCAACTCAAATTAGTAAGATCCGCCGCCCGAGGCAAATCCTTTCCGACCCTGACGACCCCATAACCCTCCTCCAGGAGAGCAATAGGGAAACCAGTACATTGAGAAAACACACGCGCCGATGCTGAGCCTGTAGCTTTAAATTCCCCGATTAATAATAAGGATATATCCTTGATCTAGCCTGTCCCATCTTGCTGTCCTCCCCCCAGCGACGCCCGAAGCCGAGGTACGTACCTAGCAAGCGCTCGCCTAGTTTTAATTAGCATAGTTCTGCCCTGGCTGGAGGCTTTAAGTGTAGTAGTTTAAGGCAGCCACAGGAAAGTCCGGTTAAGTAGTCAGACCTCAGAGGTCAGCTACGAGAAGCCCTACAAAAAAAAAAAACATACGCAGAGAAAACAAGATTTATAGAATATCTAAATATTATTTAACTGGGACTTGTTTATCTCCAATGAAAAGTAGAACGAGTCATATGACCGGAGACGTGACCCGACATCAATCAAAGTTATTATCAGCCCCAGTTGCTAGAATTATTGATCCCCGGGTTTTGTTATTGTTCGATTAACTATGCACAATTTTATGTGCTTATTAAAAACAAATACATCTGCAATTATTATAAAAAATATGAAAGTACAAATGAGTTTTATTTTAATACGCACTAGCTAAATATCTAGAACTTCTGACGAGCGCAGGTTCAAAATCAAAGTCACCGTACTGAGCAGGTAAGAACAGACAAAATTTCATACAAACTGCGTACTGCTAGCAGGACTCACGGAAGTGTCCCAGAAGAACGGGATTGCGTCCTACAGGTCGTAGAGCGATCTATCATTATGTTATTATCAAGCTTAAATGGATTCCTGAATCCTCAAAGTGCTTTAAATTCCGGAGTCGTAGACTCTGGTTATTAAATTTTTAAGAAAGTGGGAATCTCGCAAGATAATCTTTGCACCGGCGTCACTCACATTCGGTTCAGAGTTAAGCGCTGTGATAGCGCACTCAAAGGTGCGATACTTTCAGGCATTTGTTGTTCGAACACGCTATCTTGGCGTTCGTTAACACAACTATTACGCTGCTATAATGATCTGCATAGAGAAAATGTCATGTTAACCCTTAGAAGATCCAAAGCTACCACAAATCTGATTGCTTCTGGCGACTTTATTACAATTAATATTTTCAATTATCTAGACTTCCGCCCGATCGCGGCCGAAATTCGTACGACTTTCAAATACGTCGTTGCAATTATTTGGCTTCTGTAGGGTACTAATTAAATTACCTTTTTAATCACAGAACTTACCTGCGCTATATCTTATCTCCACCGGGTATAAGCCACAACCTTCCAAAATATTTTCATAGTTCCTAACATGCTATAAAGTGATTTCCCAGACTTCTTTTGGGTAAGTCTCAGTAGCTTTCGAAATATTTTCATCTTGCCATACTATCCACGATGCCGCGGCATACAGTAATTTCTATGAATTTGAAATAAATAATAATAATAAATTAAATAATAATTTTATTATATTTTGAGTTTGTTGCTACCAAGAATTTTACTACATGATAGCGGCAACTACGCATTGTGTCCATCTGAAAACATCAGACATAAATATTAGCTTTACGTTGCATAATGTAAATTGTTTTGCGTAACTGCTATTGTATAGAATCAAGTTTTCTAACTGAACAGACAGCTGTGCTGCTGGGGAGTTTGTTGCGCCACTTCTTCTTCCCAGCTAAGCACTAGGAAGTGGTGAAGGGTGGGCGTTTTTGGGGGACTGTCTTATGTAATTTTGACGTTTGAAAAGTGCTGATTCTCAGCCTATTTTGAATAAATGACTTTTGAATTTTTTTTTTGAATTTTGAGCTCTTCCTGAAGTGCTTCAATTTACTAAATCTGTTTATTGTAACCTTTGTTTGAGCAACAGACTAACGATGGATAAGATCACAGAGAGAAGAAAGTAGGAAAGGAACAAATCATCTGAATAGACTCAAACCCAGATCTTAGAGTAAATGTCTATATAGACTTCTAGAGGTCCTCTTCGGTAAGCTTTCCTTCCGATACAAATTTTCTTTTAGTTTCATCTACGACCATTGAGCCTCGCCATCTATTGCACAGTAAGGTGCTAACTCACTCGTATTATCTAAAATAATTTTACGATCAGGTGGTTAACAAAGGAAGCGACAGATCGTCACTTTTTACTTATTTTTACTAACTGCTTTAGCATCGACAAGCTACTAGAGTAATATAATTTCACGTGTTTGTCGGAACGAGCCACGATCTCTGATATATGTATGCACTTCACCATCAAAAACTACAAAGAAACTGTTCTCCATGCGCGTTCAGAAATTTCTTAAACCCGCACATGTTAAACATAGTTTGTTATGGTTATAGCATGTATATTTTTCGTCGCCTATGTTGGGCTCCTTCAAAGTCGCCGGCTGGCGACCGAGCCCAAGTGCTTGCTGCGTTTTTTGCATGATACAACTTGACCGGCCGCGCAGCTCGGGTTTTTCTAAGATTAATGCATAATTTAATGTTATTGTAAAGTAAGTCTTAACGTGACTGAAAGATAACTGTACGTAGTTACTTAGGCGTACAAAATCCAAGGGGTGGGGGCAGCTGCCCAGCTGCCTCGTCAGAATGGATTTCACAGACAAAAATGTAACAATAAAAGAACCATCCATTTTTGGTGATGTCAATACAGGCAGAATTAATCATTCACTCTACCTTCTGTTGGGTCGCACTTCTGGTCCTTTGACCAGTGGACCAGTTTGACTTGTTTTTCCTTTCTGTTGAGCCCTGACAAACGTCAGGGCTAAAATCCGACATTTGACGAGGGCCTTCTAGGTTGACCATAGCGTCAGGCAGATAGGCACTGATTTTTGATAGTTGTGGTGCCATAGTGCTTTCGGGTGTCACAGTCAAAACAATTGTTTAACAGTCGCGAGCTGAAAAGCTACAATCATTTTGAAAGATTTGACTTGAGCAGTTCTCCTAGTAATATACGTTTTTTTTCGAGCTCCTTCTAATCTCTGCAAATGCAAAGTTCTCTTGGAAGTAATAGGGAAATTGTGCGACAGGGGAATAACGCAAAGTACGTGCTAAGTAATATTTATAGATCTCCTCAGATCTTACCTTGCCTTTACTCTGGATAATCGAGAATCGCTCGTATCATTTTACATAGACAGAAGAATAAGCAAGATCAATTTCAAAGATTCAACAGTACAAACTATTTGAAAACCTGACACGAGCTATTATTTTCCTCTTGAATAAGTGCTTCGAAGTAAATCTGTGGAATAAAATAAAATACAGCAGCATTCGTTGGCCGGTTCCGTTACGAGGTGGCGCCAATAAATCGTGCTGTGTCCACCGCCTGTTTATCGAACACTGAAGTAAAACGATATGTCTCCTCTGCAATATCGCGGGAAGTGTTTTAAAATTGCAAAAGGATTTCAATCGTATATGCCAATACTTTTGATTTATTTCAAGTTAAAATGTCAATAATCTATATAAATAAAACCAAAGTCGTGTTAGTTACACCATTTATAAGAACGACTGGACCGATTTTTATGATCTTTGATTTGTTGGATTTGTCTCTGTCTCGAATAACAGAATAACTAAAAAAAGGTCGGAAAATTCACGAAAAAAATAATAGTATTTTGGTGCAGCCTGGGACAGGCTTCGATGTCCAGCAGTGGACTGCAATAGGCTGAGTTGATTGAATGATTGCTTCAAAAAACAGCAAATGCTTCTTTTTACTACAAATGTTACTTTTTGGATTATATATTCGTTGCCACTTCGATTCTACAGGCGAGGATTTAATGTCAGGTTCCGCTCTACTTAACTGTAAACAGGGCCACCACGTCTCACTAAGTCTAGGATTTCCACCCAACTCAACTTAAAATGAGTTGCAAGTAGCTAATCCACTTCAGTACAGCTCAGTCAAGTAAAACATCTGATACCCTTTTAATTCGAACTAGCAGCCAAGTTTCAACGCTATAGGACAAGTCTGCAGTGCTTTCAAAAAGTAGGGAAGAAAGTAATTTTACTTACCTTGGCCACTCAGCGTGTTGCAATCCTGTTTAACGAGAACTTGACTAGGAGTTTGTTCTTGACGTGGATTAAATAAATGACGGAATATGCCTTAAAATAATTTTTCCATCTCTTCTTGGTGATGATCAGAAGATTATCTTTATACATTTTTGATGAACCCAGTCTTACAATGAACTCTTTTGTTTTAGCTGTGATGGGTAAGTATATGTCGTAGGTATGCTGTATTCTGATAAAATCATTATTCAGAGGTTTTCTAAAACATGAAAATGTTAAAATTGTTTCAAATAAAGGCCCTTCCACTCTTGAAATTACTCACTACTCAATGCTTTTATTGCATTCCACATGTAGGTGTTCTTGGGTGGTAAACATATAATTAGATCATATGGACCCTGTCGGGTACAGCTAAATAAGGAGAGAGGAAGCATCTGTTAATTATATCAAGTTACCCCAGTCCAAGCACTCGACCTACGTTAAAAATGATCTAAACACAAATTGGTGATGCAGCAAATACTTAGCAGGTTAAATAAAACATTGGATTATTAATATCGTTAACCTTATTAAAATAATTAACACCGAGATTATGCATGTCTTATCCCCCCTAATCCAAGATTACCACTTTTATTGTTGCAGTAACAGAAAGTATCCTCCAGCTTACAACTCCAAGAGGTTTCTGTTTTAATTTCTGAATGCCGTTATGCAGTTGTTGTATCTAAGACGTTTCTTATTTACTTTATTTAACACAATTATTCTTTGCAGAGTTGTTTTGCGATTTATTTTGTTCTACCTAAACTATAATAATTAATTAATTTATTTATATATACGTACGCACACCACAAAAATACATAACCAAAAAATAATAATTAAACACTACAAAATATACAATGGGCGGCGCTTTCCGCAATCTCTTCCAGGCAACCTAATTATTATTATTGAGTTTACTTTGAAATTCTTTACCTTTTTGGACATCTAGATTTAATATACTTATGTACACACGGCTACACATCAAGCTATACATTTCCAGCATAAGCTGACCTCGCATTGTACGGAAATCCTATACAATGCGAGATCAGCATAAACTGGAAATTTATAGCTTGATGTGTAGCCGTGTGTACCAATGTGACTTTTCAATTCATCTGTAATTCCTCAGTTAATCTTGGACATGACTGACATCGGTAAAGGCAAACATCGTGAGAAAAGTCTGAAATCGCCAACCCAACTTGAGCAAGCGTGCCTTTTCTATGATTCTGATAAGAGGCCTTTGTTCTTCAGTGGGACGATAATAGGCTGATATTATTATTATTATATTATTCTTCATCGCTCTCTGGTCGACTTGGAATGCCGTCCCATCGGACTATGACAGTGAGGTAAGAGAGAGTGCACCTGTGTCTGCGCACACTTGTACACTATAATATCTTCCGCGTCGAAGGCTAGCCGTAGTAAGGAAGAAGACACAATTGGCCAAACGAAGTAAAGTGCTGTGAAAAACAAAACACAGATGTACTTAAGTGTACAAACATAGTGGGAGCGGCGCGGGTGGCGGAATCCGCAAGTGGGTGTCGTAAACACATACGTAATTCCTTTTGTCTATGAACAGGGTGCCAGCGGAGCGGGCAGCGTGATCCGCCGCGGAACAGCGGGCCGCGCCGGCGGAGTGGGAAGACGCAAACTAGTTTGCGTTTTCTGCTCAGGAGTTATCACTCGGATTAGTTAAAGTTGTCAATAATTTTCTCCTCGTATATTTTCCATAATATAGTCGCAAACTATACTAGCTACTACGCGTTTACGCTGAAACGCACCGCGAAGTACTGTGTTCACGAGTAGGAATATGCGATCTCTGCCCTTTCCGCATCCGCTTCCGCCACCCACGCCGCTCCCACTGCGTTTGTACTATAAGGGACTCCCGTAAAGATTGCAAGCTACTCTTCGTTTAAAACAATCCTCATCCAAAAAGAGAAACAAACTGAAGTTAAAAATAAATAAAAGGCACAATAAAGAGTCCACAAAACCCTAGTTATTATTATGAGGAAGTTAGAACGAACACGGAAGGCTCATCGTGCAGGAGCTTTTATTTTACAACCGCATAAAAAGGCTTTACTTAGGAATTTACTATCAACCGAATGTGTTCCTGAACCACCTTACGATATACATAAGGAAATCCTATGCACGCAACTAGCGTGCCTGGCACACCGTAGCGTAACTATCAAAAAATATATATCATGAATATTTTTCTAATTTCGTTTAACAACAACTAGATTATGGTTCTCTAATATTCTCAACTAACTGCGCCCCGCGGTGTCACCCGCATACGTCTCGATCTCGTGGGAATATCGGGATAAAAAGTATCCTATGTTCTAACTCAGGTTATGGTTTACCTATGTGCCAAATTTCATCTAAATCTGTTAAGCCGTTTCAGCGTTTGTATTTATAATATTAGTTAGGATGGAGGTATAGGCTAATTACTCTTTTAGCACATGTACGCACTTAATATAAAAATATCGCGGGATTTTTATCGCGCATTGAATTTTCAACACTCGGTGTGTTGAGCCGAGCATTGACAATCCAACAGGGTGCAGCCCAGCGCGTCGAAAGAACACACTGCTGGATTTTCTACTCTTGGCGCTAAGCAAAGCGTTGAAAACACAGGCCGCGAAAAAAAAAACGCCATGAGAAAAAATCGCTCGTGCGTACTTACTAACTAATCAAGAAACTGGAGGACCGCCTCGATCTCGTTGTTCTAGTGGTCGCAAGCGCTACTGCTGAGCATGAGGTGTTGAATTCGATTCCCGGGTTGGGCAAAGTGTTATTAGGGTTTTCAAATTCAATTTTTTTATTTTTGTACAACATAGATGAACAAAAAGAAAGTGAACGCTATGTCTTGTCGTCAACGGCGTACAAATATTCTATATTTATAGATATCCATCGGGAATTTCTCGGTAGCAGCCCGGAGTCTGTATTTGTGCCCGGTTGATGGCAATAGGCCCCCTATTGCATGGGGCTTAAACATAACTGGCGACATGTGGGTGTACTGTAGGTACACCTCTGCCTTACCCCTTCGGGGATTATAGGTGTGATGATATGTTATGTCTGTGTATGAAATCGGAGAACTGTCTCATGGTAAATCCAGGGAACCAACTTTGTATTAATAGTAGTCATTTAAAAAAAAATTGCTAGTAAATAACCATAATGACACAATATACGCACAGACAAATTTAATCTAACAAACCAAAATATAGCCTCTCCACTACTATTAGTTTCAAACTAAATGTTATGGATGTACATGATAAGATCATAATTACGTCAATTTATCTTTATTAGATGCCAGGGCGATATGTTACGATCATTACATGCCAAATCAAACACGAATTGCAATTAATGAGGCTTGATAGTTCATGATATTGATTTTGATTAAAACAGTACTGAAATAATTTATGATTTGGTGATAATTTTTAAGAGGCATATTGACATTCTGTGAAAAAAAACCGAGTTTTGATTTCAGTAGGATTTTAGTACGAAGATTGAAGACAACGTAATTTGATTGATTACGCTGCAAAATAAATACATTTTCTAAATTTATTTTCGGTGTAGCTTCATCAACAAAAAGATAATTTCGGTCTGATGCTGCTATTATTATTACCATCATGGGCCATAGTAGTAGACACAAGTTAGAATTAGCATTGCTTTCGTAAAATTGCATACCATATCACCACCTGATAACGAACACGTGTTACTTCAGCTTATTTGTTACACTTCGGTGTGCTACACACCCCACATAAGCCACCCCCGTCTGGCGTGAGACCTCGATAACGACCGGCTTCCTCCACACCTGCATTTGACTCCTCACTTCAACTCCGTTCCACTCCACGCCTCTTCAGCAAATATTTGAATGCACTCGAGTATTAACCTCAGAAGAATTCCTTTTTGAAGGATTACTGCTTTCTATGTAGGTTACTGTGTTATTCTGGCTATTTTCTATTGCAGGATTGGCTGTATATGGACTTGCAATCGAGTGATGGATAAGTGATTGGAGTTATTTATGGATGGAATATTTCGGATTGAACTCGGGGTTCTACGGAATACGTTTGAAATTATTTTGTAACTTGGTTAAAAGGAATGTTGAGCTATATTGGTAGTATTGTTGACTTATTAACATGTGAGAAATGTCTTATTTGTCACACATGTTAATCATTATTGTCTGCTAGATAGATAATAATTAATCAGTATTCCAATACATCAAAAATCTAGCATCGCTAACCCTCACAAAAAAACTTTGTCGACCGCATCCTCCCCCGTTCCACAAACCCAATTTGAAAGCGATTACATCAATCCTACTTTATTGCTATAACAACAATCTTTTAGGTCAAGCAATAATCATGTGGGATCAAGTCGCACTAATACCGTAATTTCACTGGCCTTAGTTTTAGTGGCACTAAAATTTTTAGTGCCATATGGGAAGTGCCAGGGGCCTCTGTTTACCCGGATGGTATTGGATGGGATTTTTATAACTGTTTGAATAAAAGATGAGGACTTAGGCTTGTAAAGGGTTGTTAGTTTTAGAACGCGTTTAGTTTTATCGTGAGATTGTTTAGGCGCTGGGTGGACATGACGAAAATGGAATTTAAAATTTTTGGTCCGGTAAAAATACTGTAACGTATGATTTAATTGAAATCTATACATACATTTCGGGTCTCACCTGTCGCTATAACAATGGAGGCCATGATTCATTCCACCACATCGAAGTTAATTTAAAGTAAACGCAGCTTTCAGAGATTATAATAAAATTAAAATAAATACAGGATTCAACCCGTCGATATTAACCAAATAGAAGAACGTTACTACAAAATCTTCAGCGCATTGAATGCAGCGTTCAAAATTTATATTCACTCCAAGATCAGAATTTCAAAATACCCGGGACATTATGATATTCAAATCTCTTCAGAATCCGAATAAAACATGCTGTCTTCGTATCCAATTGAAGTCAAACTGAAATGGAGTAGGTATATTCTCAAATGTTCACTAGATTCTCAATCGCTGTTCTCTGATTCATGACATGTTTGAGCATGCTTGTTGCTTGTCGTTGTGTTTAACAAGTGTGTATATTGCATTTAGATTTAAGATCTATTCAAATCCTTGTTCCCAATTGATGATATTTCCACTTAAACTAACATCAACTTTATGCGTGTGTAAATAAAGTTGATTATAGACTGACTATTAGGTACTGTTGAAAAAATCATTAAAACTATGAAGTAATAGCGCAAACTGAACCTTATGTGTAGGCACTACAGTATTATTTTCCAAAACTCGTGTTTGTTTACATGTTTGGTAAATAAATTGCGAACGCAGATTAGATGAAATGTTTCAGAATTTATAGTTAATGTTTCTTTATTATTTTATTTTGAATGTTTTCACGTTTGAGGTTTTAATGCGAACATTGCTTCACAGTTCTTGCATCAACTTATTCTCCGTTGTGTATCTATTTATAAATAAACTGAAAGAAAGTGGCACAAAGATTTAAGAAATATTGCGGCTTTCGACTGCCTATTTACCTAAATCTTATCGTATATTTTTCTTCATCGTGTAAAGTGTGTAGGCCTTGCCGTAATGTTATATGAAAATGTGAGGTTTCATGTAAAACGAATAGTCATTATTAGGTAATGGACTTTTGAACCCTGACATTTGTTTCCGTCCCAAGCCTCAAATCATGCTCCTATTCACTCCCCCCCAATTGGCAAAGGGCAGTAATAGCGGTTTCAATATAACAATACCGAGACAGATTCCACTTCCGTGCAATTAGTCCAATTGATCGATGTACGGGTACTTAGGTACTATGAAACCCATTCTAGAATTATCTTTTGTGGTTAGTGTGACTTACCTGGTCTTACGTTATTTTCTTCAAAGAACTATTGTGAAGCGAGCGGTATCGCTCCACAATATTTCTTGATATCGAATCATTTGATTATTTTACATGATCTACTTTAAAGTCTTATCAGAAACTGGTACTAGTAACATTTTATGTGTTGCGCTTCCCAATACCGATTTTATAATACCTTTTGTATGTCTACTTCTCATCTCTCAATCGACATCCATCAGTAGAGGCTTAACTAGCAGAACTAAATTTCAGGTTAGCGCGCTGCGATCCAATTGTTCTGATTAGCGTGTCCGATGGCCGGCGGCCATTTGCAATTTCAAATGTAATGTCTCGTTATCATTGGGTTAGGTGGTCATATTGGATTCGATTACAAGTTGGGATACTTTGGTGTCTTCATTATTTTATTTTATTAATGATTATGTTATTTTCACTCGACGAAAATAAGATGAGATTAACTTTTTAAGAAAAGATTTACGATATCGTTTGGCCCACTTAATAGTTGTTCAGGATCTGAGTTCATGTCCGGCGTAGCGTGAACCGCTTTCATAAACAGGAAATAAAAGTAATAAACTAAAAGAAAAGTATATATGGCAAATAAAGCTGGGCTTCTATCGTGCTATCATTTAAATTTTATTTCAGTTAACGTTTCCCAACGGTTCTTTGTTTGCAGAAGTAATAATTAGTGCTCACTGAATGCATGGTTCTTTTATACGATTTCCGTTTGCATATAAGTTGCATTTTAAAATAAAAAGTTATCCACTACGCTAGCCCGTAGTCGGAGATTATCGTTTATTTGTGGACCCGGTCAGTAACGTTGAAGTCCTACCTCATGAAATTCAAAATTAAATTTTGGAAAGGTCAGGCGAGTGCCAAGAGTTTGCAAACGTTGTAGTTCCACCTCTGTGATGACTGAGCTAACATTCCCGGAAGTGTTACAGAGGACTTCGGTGTTCATAGGTTGTCATAGAAGGAAGCTGTTTTAATAGATCCCCATCGTCACTTACTGAAAGAGGCGGAAGCCTTGTGTAGTAGCGAGCGGTTGACGGGCTAATACGATACAGTATCCAAAAGGAAAGGAACTATGTTTTAAGCTAATAAAGTTATCGGTACCTCTGTCTTTACAAACGAAACTATCATTTATTTTTGCATGTAACCATAAAGCGTTCATAATAAAGTTATTATAAAGTCTGTATTCGAATGTGCGATACGTGTGTGCTTGCCTATAGCTAGGCATATTGTAAATTGGCTATTAACATCGGCGCGGCAAGTTATTGGGTCGAGGGCAAACACGTAATGGCAAATATTGTTCGATTGGCGCGACGTTATTATCAACTTGGTTTCCGTACGGTTTGGAACGATTTATTAGTTTTGACGAGAATGGATATTTATGCTAATTTTAAAGTATAAAGTAATTTATTATTTATTTATTTATATATACTTTATTGTACACCAGATAATACATATTAAATAATAAATTTAACACTACAAAACATACAATAGGCAGCCTTATCGCTTTCTGCGATCTCTTCCAGGCAACCTTTAATTTTCAAATTCTTATGATTGAGAGCGAATGGCTGCATCAGAAACTTAAAATGTAAAATAAACACTTTGATAATACCGCTTCAAAATTACAATCTAAACTCACCTGTTGAAAACATTCCATTGAAATAACACAATGTTCTAAAGTCCGAGAAACTTCATCTTTATTCGGACCCATGTTATATTCCAGCGTGACCCGAAAGAGTGCCAAGTTTCTGAAGCACACTGTATCCCGCGATTTATGACCTTATATGGAAGAACTTGCATCACCAATATAGAAGTTTTGAGTCTAGTTTTATTATGGAGTTGTGTCTGTAGGCACTTTTGTTTTTAGCAGAATATGGTTTAAATTTATGTTAAAAGGTTGTGGATGATTTTTTCTATCTGATATTACAAGGAAAGGAAGTTTTGAGTAATTTATTCACATTATTTTAGCTATCTAAATTTTCTGAAGCAGATGCTGTTATTTTGAAAGAAAACTCTTCAAAATATATTTGCTTCAGAAAATTTAGTTAAACTTATAACAATACGGATTATCTTATACCTACATTGCTTTTTAAAACAAAACATAAAGACCAGCTCCCATCCAAGCATCCTTTGTTTTTCCTAAAATCAACGATCCAACATTTCGGCTACTCAAAAACTCGATTTAAAACTAAGTTACCAATACTTGGAGCCAATCTTTGACGGGCTTGAGGCCCGACAGTATAATAAGTCTGAAGAAGCCAACTTAACCACTTTGGCCATAAAACATACTTTGCGAAGACCACCAAAGTTGGTTACAAAAAGTATCAACGTTGATGTAACCTGCCAGTAAATTCGAGGTAAAAAGAAAGTTTAGTCGTGGCTAAAGGCCGTAATTTAAATGTAAATTGGACGTCCCACCGAAGATCACGATGTTTGGGTGGTGCGGATTTTCAAACACGTTGGTCGGGGAAAATTTAAGGTGTTTGTTTTTTTTTAAAGTACTGTTTGAATTTTTCCTTGTTTGTGAAGATGGCAGGTTATTTGGAGTAAGGATGCACAATTGCACAATGCTTGAGTGACTTGTTTTGTATAATTATTATATTTACATTTCAGAATATTGTGAATAACTATTCTCCATAAACAATATTGTAAATAACTAACATTGGAAAGTTAATAATTCATACTCATCAAAAATGCTTCTAGCCAGAACAAAAACCAAACAGCAACAGCATTCATTTTGTTCTAAAAAATAAAAATAAACTTCTTTTTACTATTCATTATTAAATACATAGTGCGGTGCTACTATTCTATTAAAATACATTTACGTGTGCGGTGTGCGCAGTGCGGCTGTATGATACTTTTTATTGCATTATTTTTAGAGCGCGTTTTGGTCCAAGCGACACGGCCTGGGGGCCCGAGGCCAACGGGTTAGGAGTAACTCCAATTCGGTGAGTTTTTGTGATTCAAAAATATAGAAATAATGCCCTTTATAACAAAAATAACAACAACAACGAATGTTCCCGAAAACTAAGTAGGTTATTGACTGTACATTATTTTCAACAAAAAAAAAATAGGCTCAGTAGTTAAAAAAAAGAAGCATTTTCTTTTTTTTAACTACTGAGCCTAGTTTTTTTTTGTTTTTTTTTTCAAATGTTTTGTTTTAAAAGTAATGCTCTGTTTTTTTATTAGTAATTGACTTGGATCTAAGCAGAATGCTACTTTATCCGCACTGAATGCTTTTTTTTTTACACAAAATTGTTTTTATTTAACTTTTATCTCTAAAAAAGGTAGGATTTTCGAGTAAAAAACTTTTGTTAAAATTCACGTTTGGCGCGAATTTGTTATAAAATTGAATAACCTTTTATCAGTCGTTCATAGTTCAAGCGTATGGTGCATTTCCCAGCATATTTTGCCAATCGTATTAAAGAATTTTGCATTCGGTCTCCATCATAGAACGAATTGAATTTCACCTAAAATGGATGGACCGAAATCTGAAAATGAATTTAAAAATGGATTTTATAATTGCCAATTTTCCATTTTTTGCATAGCGTTTTGGAGGAAAATTGTTATTGTGGTTCACTTTATGACCAGTTTCCACATGTGTTTATCCAAAACGTGCTTTCCACTGTTTACTGAGACTCGCATAATCATTTGAATCTAGTTAATAAATTATAGAATTATAAGGTTGCTTAGCATGATTCTCCGTTAAATCGAAAATACTGCAGCTTTAATTTTCAAATACATGAAGTTGAGGATTAATGTTAAGCACTATGTTTGACGAAAATACGATTCCATAAATAAAATTAAATTATAAAATATTCTCAATTCAAAAAAATTAAAAACTTTCCTTCAAACCGAACAATAAACCGCTAGTACGAGTATAAAAAAATACAACAAATTAGATCATGAAATTTTGCACAATAACTGAACTAAATATAAAGCAGATGCAACAATTTTTATTTTTTAAATTATCATTATTTTCACCGTAAAAAGAAATTACCTAAATTATCGGCGCCTCGGAGCCATCAGCAACCCACTCAGTCTCGCTCTCACTCAGTCCACGAGCAGTATGGTGCGACCGAGGTAAAAAGTGAATTTGAGCTGAGGTACTGGCTCTTAGGACGGCGCGCGGTGCCCGGTAGAATGACGCTCTCGCCATATATTATATTTTATTATTAGCTGTGTGTGGTCGGTATATTTATTTACGTACATTAAGGGCTATAATATAAATTTTTCCCAACACATGCTTGGAAATTCGAGCATTATTTTAACAACCTTCTTCGAGATAAATCGAAATTGCTGTGCTGGCCGAATACATGCGAGCGCCCGGCCGGCAATGTTTGTATGAAAATCCATATCTGTCTTGTTTAGCGGCCATATAAATTACTATGAAATCTCATATCTTTCATGTTATTTAAAAATGGAACGAGCTTTTTACTTCACCACATGGCAACCAAGGAGGTAACATATCAAAGATTTTATTTAAAGTAGTTTTTTTTGGGCTCCCTGTACTGTAACGTCTATTATTCGTATTATACCTAAAAAAAGTAACCAATTTATCATTTAAATTAGTCGATTTTTTTTATAAAGGCTTACCGGAATCAGGAAATTGTAATAAAAAATAAAAAATTTATAATGCATTCAATTAATTCAATTCCAGTTATGGTCGTCAATGTCGAAAATGCATGTATTGAAGCGTTGTTAACGATTTTATGAAAATAAATATTATTTAAATAATTACAGCTCGAGGTGGTAACTAAATCTGTTTTTAATTAATAAAAAAATTAACCATTGACGATACAGTAGGTTCACAGCCTGTATCTAATATTATTTTTATTTTTATTTATTGTACGTAAAGTACCTATTTTAAGAATTTACGTGAAACGGAATTTAGTTATTGGTTGCTTGTCAGTTTGACTCTAGTCATGTTACTCAGTCTCATACGGATCAGGCACTCGATTTTGCCGATTATGTAATTCGATTCAAGTTGAATCTAAAGTAGGTATAGGTTCTAGAGTGGGGTTCCCATCAGCTTCACACTTATGAAACACACTCAAAAAAATAACTTTAAGAAAATAATCCAAAATACAGCAACCGTTCGATATTGGTACATTGGGGTTGCAGTCAGTGACATTCGGCTAAGATCAGCTTTGTCCGAGTTTGTAAAGAGCGTTTTCTCCTACTCACATAAGTCCCACAACTCCATAACTCCATAACTTAAGTCCACTACCTACAACACATTTAATGCTCAATGTGAAATGCGGTTTTACGTAATAACCAGCATATCACCTGAGATGAAGTTACCACATTTCGAAATAAGGTATTTTACTTTTTTAGGTATTTTTTTTTTGTTTACCTTGATTTTGTTTTACTCTGATGTTGAATTTACATGTAGCATTAAGTACAAACCTTAGTGGTTTAAAAATGCTATTCTGCTGAAACACTTTGTAATATTTTTTTTTAATGGTAAAAAAAGAAATAAAAAAAAAAAACATCCCACTGTCAATCTGATAATCAATGACGATACGATGACCAATATAATGACAAATTACACGTTATCAACTGACAGCATTAACCCACAGAACATATATTTTCACTCTTGATAAAACTTTGTGACTCTGTACATCACAGAATTTTGGCGGTTTATTACACGAAATACTCGTATATCTATAACTACATATTAAACTAGTGTGGCAATGTTGGTAATATTTAACTAAACGCGACTACATCGAGTGGCAACTCGAGAGAAAATGGACCTTTCTTTTATGTTATTTACTCGAGTAACGAGTTAAATAAAATCGAACCGCATCACTATCTGACACTGTCAGAAAAACAAGTGTCAAGTGACAACAACACTGCATTCATTTTATTTTTTCCGTTTCTTTCGTATTGCATGAAATTGATATTTGTTTTCCTATGTGAATGGATTATAATGAATATGGAACCTTCAAGATGGTACAGCATTTACTCCAGAAGGATGTTGTGTTATTGTTCAGTAAGATTTCAACGCAATGTGCGAAGACATTTTCACCAAAGAGAACAATACTAATATTTGTTTGAATACGGTTATTTTCTAATACAAATCTTCAATTTCTAAAACTACAGCTACTCTAGCTGGATGCTGCTGCAAATGTTTGGTATGCAGACTTTGGTACTGTTGGTTGAGTAATGTTGAACGTATTTAAGTATTTTCATCTTGGACATGGTATCAAGATGAGAAGTGGAGCGACTTGCATCTTTTTAGATGAAATACTATCTAATTCAAGTTATTTGACGTTGAAACTGACACAGTTGAAACAGACTAACAGTCTCTTCTTCTTTTCGTGTGGTTAGTGACTAACCTGGTGTCAGAGTTTTAAAGCCGCACATGGGCCTCTATCTTGGCTTCACATGCCGTCGAGAAATATCTCGATTATCAGACTAACAGACTAACATAGACATACTATATACATACACATACACTACACACATACATACTACATAGTGTAGCGAAAAAAGATGGATTTCGCCACATTATATTGATCAGTCACTGGGGATCGAACCCAGGATCATGAAGAACGAATAATGAAACACACCAAGGTTGAAAACACAAAGTATATTTAAATAAATGTGTTAAATAAATTAAATCAAAAACCAATCATCATTATTTTTCTTAAGAAATAAGCAGTACCTTTGTACTCAAATTATAATTATGTCGTATCTGTATGTATTTTACTGTGTGTACATAAATAATAAAATAAATAAATAAATAAATTAAAATTTCAGGAGTATAAAAAAATTAAAATTTTGGTGTCGTCGCGTTTTTTTTTAATGTTATCCGAAATATTATTACGATAGGCAGTACCCTAGAAGTACGACAGGTTAATCAAGAAACAAATTATACCCGTGACTGTTTCGCGGCACGAAGGGAAATAGCGCTGGCCAGGGCTGGTCACCCAGCAAATAATGAGGTTCACTTGGCAGCGGAATGCTGCAATAGGTACTAGTATATAGACTAACAGTAATAATGCTTTGTTACTTACATATGTGATTTTTTATTTCATGAACTGTTCAAAACACCTACATTCCTACTATTTACTACTGAACAGTGCACTATTATACTAAATTATAATACCGGTGAAGCCAACCTACTCACTAATAGCTCTTTTCTGCACGTCTCTCTACATTGTTCTCACATGTATAATTACAACATGAATGGTGTAACCAATATTTTGTAACAATATTCTGATTTAAAAGAGTGTCCTTGGAGTTTCAAAGACAAAGACAAAGACAAAGACATTTATTCGTCGGATATGGTACGTACAAGTTGGTTAGGTATAATATGTTCAAGACACATCCGCCGCTAAAAGCGGCATACGAATATTTACATTTACATGGTCATAAAAACCTAACTTATTACTACATAAACTCTATTAACAATACGAAAAACTAAGACTATAGACATAAAGATACATTTATACTCTATTAAAATAAAACACAACAGCAACAATATTTGTAGGTATTATAAAACTAAATAAATCTATAATTTATTACCCTTATATTCAAAAAATTCTTTCAGTGTATAAAAATTATTTTGGAGAAGCCATGTTTTTACATTTCTTTTGTAGTAATTAAATGGTAGTTCTCTTATTACTTTTGGAATATGGTTGTAAATTTTTATGGACATAAGGTAGCTGTTTCTGTAGTGCAGAGCGCTGTTACAAAATTGGTTTTTTAGCTTAGTGGGGTCCCTTTTTGTAAATCTATTGTTTTCGGTTACTGTGGAGAAGAAGTGTGAATTTTTCCTAACAAATATGGCTATTTCTAAAATATAAATAGAAACTAGCGTTAAAACCTTCAACTTTTGAAAAATTGGTCTACAACTCTCATATGGAGGCGCCCCAGTTATTGCTCTCAAACATTTTTTTTGAGCTATGAATGCTCTTTGGATATGTGACGAGTTACCCCATAGGAGTACGCCGTACCTCAATACAGACGCTACGTAGCCGTGATAGGCGTTGAGTGCAGCTTCTTCATTCGCTGTTTTACGTAGTTCTCTTAGTGCATATACAAATCTGTTAATTTTTTTACATAGGTTTTCAATATGTATACCCCAATTACAATTTTCATCTAATGTTAGACCTAAAAATTTTATACTATTTTCTTTGTTGATTATTTCGTTATTATGGTTTAAATTAATTTTGGGGGGGTTTTGTTTATAGTTTGCAAATTGAATGTATTTTGTTTTAGATAAATTTACTTTTAAGTTGTTTTCAAATAGCCAATTTATTATATTGTTGATAGTTTGATTTACTTCTTGTTGATGTAATGTTTTATTATTTTCCGGTATTATTACTGACACATCATCTGCAAATAGTACGCATTTATGGCTTGTTATATTTGGTAAGTCATTTATATATAAAAGGAAGAGAAGAGGCCCAAGGATGCTTCCTTGGGGTACTCCAGACCCATTGTGTTTAAATGAGGATTTGTATGCCATCGCAACGAGCTTATCATTCATATAGGATATTTCCACACACTGTTGTCTTTTGCGTAGATAACTTTTTAGCCATTCTAACGCTGGACCCCTGATGCCGTACCGCTCACATTTATCTAGTAGTGTGTAGTGGTTAACGAGATCAAAGGCTTTGCTCATATCTAGAAAGATTACTGAAACAGAGCGTTTTTTGTCTATATTGTCTGTTATGGACCTGACTAGAGAGAATGCTGCCAAAGTTGTTGACTTACCTTTTTGAAACCCATTTTGTTCTTCATTAATAATTTTATGTTTATTTATAAATTGAATTAAACGGCTATGCATTATTTTCTCGTAAATCTTTGAAAATATTGGAATAAGGGTGATAGGTCTATAATTAGTTTTATCTAATGTACTCTTGCTTTTATGAAGGGGCTTAACTATTGAAACTTTTAATTTTTCCGGGAAGATTCCATCAAATAGAGATAAATTGATTGTGTGGCACAGTATTGGTGTTATGATTTCTGCACATAATTTGAGTATGTGCGTAGAGATCTCGTCATACCCTACCGATCTTTTATTATTTAGAGATATTATTATACGAAACACTTCGATATCAGAACATGGGTTCAAAAATATGCTGGAACTGTTTCTGGAGGGTTGAGATGAGCAGCTGGTATTTCTTGCAGGTTGAGGTTTTATATTAGCAGTACCGATGAAAAAATTATTAAAAGAGTTAGCTATTTGACTCGGATCGTTTAAAATACAACCATCGTGATCTATTGCATTTATTTGATTAAATGTTTTATGAGTGTCTGTTCTATTTTTGATGATATCCCATGTAGCTTTGTTTTTATTTTTAGATTTTAGTATGTATTTAAGGTTTGAACATTTTTTTGCGCGGAGCACGCAGGATTTTAGTATTTTATTATATTTTAAATATCTAGACCGTATATCATAGTTTTTATTTTTTAAGTAGCACATTTTTTTAAGCTGTCTTTTACAAGTGCAAGATTTCCTTATACCTTTGGTAATCCATTTGGGTGATGTATTATTAACGTAAATTTTAGTTCTTCTTAAGGGAAAACATAACTTATAAAATAGTGAGAAGTTTTCATGAAATATATTAAAGCTATCGTTTGCATCAGTGTTCTCAAGAACATCTATCCATGACAAATTCCCAATAGCGTCCACAAATTTTTTGACGTTATCGTCTGAGTAATCCCTGTTTACATTATACCAATATTTTAGGGCAGGTTTCCTCTCTTCAACTGGGAATGTTAATGTTTGGCAAGTGTTGTGGTCTGATAGAAAAACTTCGTGAGTGATTCCAGTTGAATTTTCTATGTTACTTATAATCTGGTCTAAGCAAGAAAGCTGACGTGTTGGTTTATTAATATGTAGACTTAAGCCATAATTAGACATAAGATCTTTAAGTTTAGTTGTATCATTGCTTTCTTTTAAGGTATCAATATTTAGGTCTCCTGTAACGATAATGCGCTTTTTTCGTTTAAGCAATTTGTGTAATAGTAGATCAAATTTTTCAAAAAATGGATATGTGTTTGAATTTTTCTTGCCCGTTCTTCTCCATAGGAACCTACTACGCGTTGGAATGGGCAACTAGCTTCATATTTCTGACTGACCGACCCCTTGACAATTCAAAAGTGCCTGTTATTGGTTTATTTGAAATAAATGCTTTGAGTTTGAGTTTTAGTGAATTTTTGGGTTATGATCGTATTTCTCAGTATTCCCGATATACTAACAATAATTATTACTACCACTGTAAATTAGAGATCAACATGAGTTTAATTAATAGACGCCACAATCTTTGGAGGGCCTAATCGCCGAACAAAAAAAAACTATCTCCTTTCGATTTGGCTTGCAAATAGAGATGTTTAAAATACAGAAGAAACAAATGTACATATTCGTCATTGATTCTGGAATTCATAATTAATTTACTTAGTTTGAATTTCCGTGCATTATTTGAGAAAAGTACTACGCAAGCCTTGGCCGACTCACTTATGTGTGATCGTCCATCAATGCCTCTATTGCAGACCGCGACGGTAATGTACTAATCTTGGCTGTACCTATGTGATCCCCATAAGGAACCTACTCTTCAAAGTCATGCTTACACGTTGTGCGACTTTTTAAATTAATGATGAACAACTATGGTAACAATTGAAATGTTTTAGACTCGCTGGAATCATTTTGTTTAATTGTTTACGAAAACGACATCAGTTGTGTTAGGAAATAATTGTTTTGGAATACTAATGGGAACGCTTTAAAATAAGTCACGTAAGGAGAATTTATATTATTTGAATTATATCCGCAATTAATGTGTGTTTGTTTTCCGAAGACATCTTGAATATACAATAGATTATTTATTTTAGTAATGTTTAAAAGTTATTTTGAAATAAACTGAGTTCTTAACGTACCTATTTAGGTCTTTAAAAATACTTAAATTAAAAATAACTCAACTATGTCAGTACTAATATTATTATTTTCTTGGCAAAAACACTACCTAAATATAATTATGCAGAAATTCGATTGATGCTCAAGAAATTTCACTGATGCTCCGTATACCTAGGTACCTAAAATGACAGACCAGTATTACATTCCAAAAAAACATGTACTAGTGAGAATTGCGTAGCTTCGTATCGAAAAAAGGATTAGCTACAAAATAAATTTAAAATTGGAAGTATATAGAGTGCCGCTAGCGGCTCATTATCTCTGTCGGATAAAGTGCCGCTATTTGCATCATGATAGTGACGCTGCCTCGGCCCGGTCCGGCTAAAGTGCCGTAAGCACGTCATTGGCACCTGTTACAGTGACAATGCAATGTTTACTGCCCTTTAACCGGGCCGAGGTAGCGCACTATTATGCCGCTAGCGGCACTTTTACACTGCCTTTAAGATTAAAGTCTGGTCGTTAAGAGAATGCGTCCCTGACACCTGTCAGTTAGATAATTTCCAGTAGTAATAAGGATGAACTTCGCAAAACACATATTCGTTAGTATGAAACTGACAGGTGTCAAGAACGCATTCTCTCGACGGTCGGACTGTAGTTACCTACAGGTGCAGGTGCCTAGAAAAGTCAATAAACTATAACCTACGAAGAATAGCAAATCTTTATGCCTGAATGAGTGCTGCGACAATTAATTACAAAGCTACACCTTAGACTGAGGCTCGAGGCGGCACAATTTCCGTGTAATATCCGCCATATCCTATGGTATCCGCGCAGTATCCGCAATCCGTACGTTTTCGATCAGCGAGATCATGCGAGCACATTTGCCTATAGAGAGGTATTAAAATACAAAATTCCCACAAAATTCAGTACAACTTCACGTAAGAATGGCGCCTGCAACCAGCACATCACCGCGCATGCGCTAGAGTGGTGCTGCTGTCCCCCGCTAACGTTCCATTGCGGCTGCGGTATGTAAGACGAGAAGATATTGCGTAGCTTCCCAAACACTGCCCAGCCGACTCGGATTCGACGATTGACCTCTTTCTCGAAATTGGTCCTTTACCATGGTCAGTAAATGTTTGCGTCTTTAAACGCAAAATATTGTTGGCAAAAATATGATTTTTGGTATTTTCAAACTCAAATAGCAGCCAGGGGGTTAATTGTAGACTTTCATTGTAATATACAAAATGTTCAGGATATTATTTCCCATGAGAGAACAGCATTTTTTTTTTCTGGCCGGCACTTTTGATTTTGTGTACGAAATGAATGATGTCCTTTCGGTATTGTGTTTATAAAGTGTGTCAATATAAACTCGTTTTGAAGTTTATAATTAGAATATTACGATATGAGAGTAGATAAAAATTCTTTACATTTTTAGGGTAGGACCAAAACCCTTATGAACTACTAAACCTTTATGAGGTCACTTTTTTGTCACCATTTAATTTATTTTTGGTTATTTTAGGACTGCATCATCATTTACTCTTTCTATTTCCCATGATTCAATTTTAATATGTAAATGTGTTACCACAGTAACATGAATGAATGACACATCATGGTAATTGATTAACAACTTTGTCAGGGGGTCTACAACCTTTGTGAAATCCGTAGTTTCGGCCGAAGTTACAGGCACTTCGTTCCCCGACCGGAGAGCGAAGCGCCCGAAACTACGGATTTCGATCAAGGACTAAACCTTCTGGTTCTTGTATACAGTTAACGTGTAAAGCTTTGACCTTTAACAATTCTTGGATATAAAATAATATCATCGCTGTATCATAGGGCGTGTTTCGGTTTAACCCGATCCAGATCCTGTCCCTTGCTGGCCTCCCCCAGCGACGCCCTAAGCCGAGGTCCGCCGTACTCCACAGGGGGTGCCCTTAGCGTGTAGTCGCTTAGTTTCTAAGTTTTATGCCCTGGCTGGAGGCCTTAATTTATTGAGGCAGCCACAGGAAAGCCTGGTTAAGCAGCCAACAACACAGGTTGACATGCCATCCGAGGCCATGTGTTTCTATGGTCCTCGGAACGCGCCACTGTCGGGTTCCCAGATAACGGCGGGAAGGGTTCACATCGGTGTCGAGTCGACGATGAAGTACCTGGGACTCGTCCTCGACAGCCGGTGGAACTTCGTGGAGCACTTTCGACGTTTGACTCCCAAACTGGATAGGGCTGGGGCTGCTTCTTAGCGGCTTCTGCCCAACCTAGGGGGTCCAAACGCCTCCTGCCGGAGGCTTTACGCGGGGGTCGTGCGGTCCATGGCCCTTTTGCGGGGCACCGGTGTGGGCGCGTTCATTGAGGCTGCGGCCAGCCCAGCGGTTGAACGTGTCCCAAAGGGTCATGGCCATCAGGCTGGTCCGGGGATACCGCACGGTCTCCCGTGAGGCGGCGAGCCTCCTTGCCGGACTACCGCCATGGGATCTGGAGGCTAAAGTCCTCGCGCACATGTGGGAGTTGCGCGAGGAGGCGAAACGCCGGGGTGTAACTCCGCTGCCGCGAGAAATCACGGCACAGCGGACAGAGCTCCAGCGGGATCTCATGGCGGCATGGAGTGTGCGGTTGTCGCAACCCAGCGCTGGGCACGCCACAATTGCGGCGATAAGTCCCCTCTTTGAGGAGTGGCTTGAGAGGCGCCATGGCGTCCTCACCTTCCGCCTGACGCAGGTCCTCACCGGACACGGTTGTTTCGGGAGGTTCCTGTTCCGCGTAAGGCGGGAGGAAACGCCGGGGTGTCACCACTGTGTGGATCGCCCGGAGGACACGGTGGAGCATACGGTGGAGGTCTGCCCGGCTTGGGCGGAGCACCGCCGTGTCCTCACGGAGGCGATCGGCGGCGGCGATCTCTCGCGTCCGGCCCTGGTTCAGGCCATGGTTCGGAGCGAGAGTGCATGGGAGGCCGTCACCTCCTTCTGCGAAGCAGTTATGTTCGCGAAGGAGGAGGCGGAGCGCGCGAGGGAGATGCCGCAGGAGACGCCCCGGGCGTCGGGAGTCGAGAGCCGACTTCCGGCCACCGTAGGCGCGGGCTTGCGGACGGTGAGCAATGGGCAGCTCGCCGTCCGATAAGGACCAGGCCCGTGTCGACGGCGCGTTGTGTTCCACGCGCGCCTCAAAGAGATGTCAGCACCAACCGACGGGGTCGAAAGACCAATGCCTGCTGGGGTTGCGGGTTTGTCCGAAAGGGATATCGCGGCCCCGGCACACAGGCAACGGAAGGAACACGGGTGGGTTTTAGTCAGTAAAAGTCTGACACACCCTCTCGCTCTGCCCAGAGCGGGAGAAGTCATTTGATGATTTCCCATCCTTAAAAAAAAAAAAAATGTTGACATGCCATTTAAAAAAATGGCATGTTTGGGTGGTATTTTACTTTGCCTCTTGTGAAATCAACTGCCTGATCACTTATGAACAGCGTGGCAGTGCAGCTACTCCATTTCCTCATTTTAATACCTTTTGCTTTTGTCTGTTTCATTCTAAAGGGGTAAGATTTAGCTGACTTCTAACGCTTGTAAGCTAAGCTCATAAATAAATAATACGCACATTTCTGGTACAGATAATTTATATTACGGGCCCTTAAAATTCTCGCACTAAATATTGGTGGAACAATGAACCTGGTATTAGCGTTTAGCACCCAATATATGGAGCAACAGTGTCCGCTCATAAATTCACTCTCTATAATAATGGCACGCTCGTTATTTACGACGCGTTTCTAATGAAAAGTATTATTTTGAGCCCATTTTAACGTTTATTACGCTTTGTCATCTGATGCTATGATAGTTTATGATTTATTTCTGTGACTCTCGTTGGGAAAATAGATGAGTAAGGACCCTTGTTTTGTCTTATTTATATCATCGAAATGGAAAATAAAGACAACGGGTGGGCCTTAGAGTGTTAGTCACATATGATGTGTAACATAGAAGGAAAATTCTACTAATTAACGTGCAAATTGAAAAACATGAGATCGGAATGCGATGACATTATGAATAGACCAAAAAATGGTATTCTGCTAATCTTAAACTTGGGTTTGTTTAAATTCCGGTCGCAAATTCATCGCAGCCTAGTCTCATGACAATCAACTTTGTTTTCGTTTACGAAAGTAAAGATATTTTCATGGAAGTATTAGTAGTAGTTTCAATGTATGCAGACGATATTGTGATAATTAGTGATACTTACATTTTTAGCAACCTTATTTTATGACCTTTTTAATGTCTTGATTAGTTGGTTTGGTTACGTACATACTTATAGTATTTTCATTTTCCGTTTTTTATTTGAATACTTTTAAAATACAAAACCATTAAAATAAATAATTTGATAGAAAGCTAACTTGGAACGTATTGGTGATCGCGACGCGGATGATTTAAGATGTCAAGAAGAGACGTCATTAAATTGAATGTCAAACTATAATTTTATATAAATTTTATTATTAATTTTAGCTTCTATCAATTTTTATTTTTTATTATGTTTCCCACCGCACGTTTTCTCCACACATTGACATTGGCAGAATTGTCGACATCGGCACCATTGCCATAAGGAAAAATAGAATAGAATAGAAATTTTATTATTATTGATTTATAGCTGAAATTGTTGTTACGATTTATGGAACTATCACAGGAAGAAAGAGATTTTCTCGAAAATTGTACCTACCACCAGCCATCAGAATATTGTTCAGTACCTCCCTATCTATGTATATTATCCATGAGGAATATCATCGCATAGGAACAGAATGCGTTCGTATTTCGAATGCGAGTCGTTGTGGTGTGTTGAGTGAAGAGTTACAGGGAAAATTATACAGATTCAGAAGTGCCGCTATGATGTAAAACTTCCGTACCGCGCCTACAACAAACACAAACGATTGTTGTTAAAATCAATGGCAGATTCTTCAATACCCTGAAGGTAGATGAAGATTTACAGCGGATTTTATAATCCTTTGCAGATGAAGGTGCCTACCTATACCAACTATTCGGCACAAACTGAAGACTTTATTGTAAAAATAATTTCTACTGGGTACTAGTTAGGTACTGCATATTGACTGTTCATTCGCCTTTATCATTTCTTTATTATGTTATTTTTATATTGTTTCACTTGACAAAGACTCTTAGCGTAGCTCGAATGTGTACACCAATAGTCGACTTCTATTCATTGTTAATTTTGCATGAATATTGTCCCGTTAAAAGAGGGTGCCCTACAGAGCATACAGTTATTTTATTATAAGTAATTTAAAAATGTTATTGTATTATAATAATACAACAATAAATACAAAAAATATAACAATAGTTGGGATCGAACTTATATTCAACGTCATGCAAGGCAGACGTCGAACCACCCTGGCTGTACGGTACGTTTTGTATTAAATTAAAATAGCCTTTCTTATACCTACACGTCATAATATAAAAGCTAACTTTGAAACTCGGCACTTCCTATAAAAATAAAATAAAAATAAAATTCATTTATTTCAGGTCCTTGACCCATATTAGGTATAAAACACATAGTTACATAAAATTACACAACAAGAACAATGACAACAATACACACATAGAAAATTACAAATCAAGCACCAGTAATATGCCTGCTACAACAATGACCAATGTAGGGGCAATCCAGTCGCTGAGCAATCATCGCCAGGACAGTGTTGGAGCTAGCCCGCACCCTGCGCACCAAGGACGCGCACCGCTTGCGCATGGTGGCGTGGAAACAGTCGGTGCGCGCTTCTGCAAACATGCCCGAGGCGCTGCAGAAGCGGCGCAGCCCCAACACTGCCCTGAACGCGTTGTTGTATTGAACACGAAGGGCACTGTAAGCAACTTGTGAGTATGATGCCCTTATGCTGCACGTGTATAGGGAGTTGCAGAAAGCTTTGAAAAGTATTAGTAGTATTTATAAGTACCAGAGCTTGTGACCAAAATTTTTGCCTTATTGTTTTACTGAAATTTGGTTATTCTGAATTCAAAAATTCTTATTTCAGGAATTCCGCGTCGCGTCTGACTTGACCGCATTTTCAAATATGTCAAAAAAATTACCGAACTGTTTCATAGTAAGTAATCTGTCTGATTTTCAGAATAAAGTTGAACGATACAATTTTCAGCTGGTAGTGCCCAGATATAGAAAAAAAAAATTACATTGAAACCAATTTAAAACCTATGTACATTTTTTTAAGTATCAGACACTGTGATAAAACCGTCTGACTAATACTGTCTACCGAGTCGTGTTCAGAATCATTTAAAATAACGCTTTTATACGGTTTTGGCCGTAAAACGATGCTACATGGTTTTGATCGTGGGCTCTCGAACTAATATGTCAAACACCTATTGACGCCAGCAATATGTTTTTACATATTGCAGGCGCCTCTTAGCAAACACTTGTTTAGAAGATTCCACAACGCTGTTTTACTATTTTCTAACATAGCTCCTTGTAGGTACAGCGTAATGATTTTCATTTCAGAGCTTAAATCCATACCTAATTTATAATTTTGTCTCGTCTTATTACAATCCCGTAGTAAACTATCGAAGAACAGGAACAAAATGCAATATTGCTCTGTCTCCCCTGGCAAAAAGCGTGATAATGTAGGTATAGCTTATACTCAGCAGTGGGCAGAACAAGGCTGCCAGTAATTATGATGATGATGATATATTAACCTGTGTGTTGACTTGACCTTTAAAGAATATTTTTGCCAAATTCGTATAAATATTAAGTATTATTATTATATTCAGAAGCTTGGGTATACTTTCAGACAAAAAAGTAAATGAATGAACGTAACACATTTGTGAAAATCCATGTCATACATGTCTCAATTGTATGGTCTCATGTGTGAATTTCATAAATGTGTGTGCTAAATATGTAGGTATTATGTAGTAAGTTTGAAAGCAAGCGTGCCGTGATTGTTGCAGGGATTTGGCCTTGACTTGACTCGCTTGCTTCATACCGACTATTACTTCAGCCCTATAGAAGTGGAGTCATCATCATCATTTTAACCGAAAGACGTCCACTGTTGAACATAGGCCTCCAAGCGTCGTTTATTGACGGGATTGACGGGCCCTGTGCTTCACAGAACTAAAAAAATAAAGTTACTAGGTACTAAAACGAATATTATTTATTAAATTGTCGATAAAAACATATTAAATATCAAAAACAATACAAGTAATGGGGCAATATGTATTAGGGTACTAGTAAATATTTTTTTATCGGACATGGACCGTGCTTTTCGCTCTTACACTAGGTATGACACATCCGGCAATCAGAACGTCCGTCCTGCTCATTCTTCCCGCCCCATGTGTCGTCCGCGTGATTCCTCCAAATAGTGCCTAGGAAAGCACGTAAAGCCGTTGGTACCAACTAATTTCTTCCCGGTTACGTCGCATTGCCATCCCATCGGACTATGAGAGTGAGGGAAGAGGGAGTGCTGTTTATGCGCACACACTTGCCTTGTTGTCAATAGTACCTCCTTTTTACTTGGCTGTATTAGTTGAAATTAGCCGCCGTGACTGCAAATAGGTCGGGCCTTCGACCGTATCTCATCTAAATATATGGAATCTAAAAAGGAGATATAATATTAGGTATCATAATAGTGAATCAACAAACACATTCACTTCGCATAATTTTTAAAACAACGGGCACAGTCAGCCTTTTCTCGGGCCTTTCTTGTCATAGAGAAGTGCACATGTGTTTTGAACACATGTGGGTGGTTCAGGACCAGTGTGACTTTCTACAAGGTTATGGATCTGAAGGAATCTAGTCTTGACCCACTACGAAAGTGTAGTAGGAGCTACTAGCTAAAACCGTGAAAAAGTAGATACGGTGATGACGAAGATGCTTAGAATATAGCTGCCTTCTTGTATACCAATCAATAATATTTTGATATAAGTATTATAATGTGTACTTAGTAGACCAACCTTGGCTACAATACCCAGTCAATTTCTTCGCTTATCCTGTGGGATATGCGGCTTCATTTCGTAAGACTTGGTTAGTCTGTATGTTTTTACAAACTTACGGTCGCTTTAATGGAAAATGCGTCTGATGTGAGACCCCGCGGCCGGCGATGTTGAGAACAGCTACTGTTGTGTTCTCTACGTTGTTCTGCGGCGGATTCGTCGTCTGCACGTTGTGCGAGGAATGTAAGTTGCTCCCACAGGCCTAACACTGGTTTTGTATTATTTCACCACACAAACACAAAATTATTTACATAACTGTCACTGGATAAGTTTTTTCTTCATGAATCTTGGATTTCAAGATGATTTCAAGTATAAAATCGAAATAAAATGAGAAAAGTGAAACTGCAGAAGCTAAAAGTTTGTGTCACAGTTCAGTCAACAAATAATCTCATGCTTACGTCAATTTTGACGTTCTTATATTTATGGGAATACCATGGTATAATAATATACTTCGGGGAATACCAATTTTATTTTATTACTTTAGCAGAATACCGTTTTAGTACATTTGTTATTTTCATTCCATTCGCAATCTCATGGCACATAACGTCATGTTTGACTTAGTTTTTTGGTTTAGCAGAATACCTTTTGTGGCATTTTGAAACTTTTGCGGCTCAGCGACTTGAATTTGAATGTTTTTTAAGTACGAGAATTGGCCCTCAGACATTTCACCTAGCAAAAGCAATATTATAGGGGCGGGGCCTCGTCAAGATCGTTTCAGACGATAAACTCTAGCATCGCGCGCGCTCACTGGTCAAATCAAATAGCACGCGCTTCCCCGGCTTCCTGATATACACTTCACAAGTAGCGCGCGTTTCCCCGGCTTCCTGATATGGACTTCATAAAATCGCTCCCACAGATTTGATTATTTCGTTTTTTTTTAGATTTCGATTTCGATTGCTGGAAAGCGAGTGGAAAGATGTTACACATCAAAAATATTTCGTAATTTTAGATAGGTATAGTCTACCATGTAATACCTTATCATCCTGAGGTTGAATGTCACCAGCGGGGTAATTACGTAACACACTTACGGTAGCAATGGCTTTCATTTTGACAGTTCAATAACATTAATTGCGTTATTTACATTGTTGAGCAGACAAACTTTTCGAACATTTAATTTTATGAAACAACGGATTAATTAGCAATATCCTTCAAAATCATGCAGATTTTGATTGAATTAAAAATAAATTAATATATATTAATTATAAATTGAGAGTGTTACGCAATTAGGATGCTACACGTCATAAAACAACAAGGTGTGTGTGTCTATGTCACCGTTATATAGTTTCAACCTTAGTAGTAAAGTAAAGTTTCAATTCAAGGCTCGTGCAGACCAGCGCGACGCGACTCAAACAATGCAATTTCTAAGAAAACTGTACGGTATAACAATAACCGGCGCCGCGTCGCGCGACAAGTCGCGCTGGTCTGCGCAAGCCTAAAATGGTAATAATTGTTGTCTTTCACTCGAAGATACTTCTTCGATGTGTTGTTACCGAAGAGCCTTCGAACGCTGACAATCGCGTTGATACCCACCTCAGTATTTTAAGCTTAAAGGATAAGAAAATAAGTTATTCTCGAAAACTAAGGTGACTTTTTATCACGTTGAAGGACACTAAACCCCCCCAGAGGTAATAACTATAAAAATTCTATTGGATCCCCTTCGTATTCAGTGTCCAACAACCGATTAAGAGTCCGTGCACAAAATTCACTCGACAGAGTTTAGGCACATTCATTGCGATCCTATGTTTGTGTGCACCGTTCACGCACACACGCCTAAAGATCGAGCGTAGTGATCGCTTAAACAGTTTTGATCCTATATATGATATTTTCGTAGGCACGGTTAAGAAATAATGGCTGGAATGTTTGTGTACATTCGTGTAGTATATTTATAACAATCAACATAAAAATGCTACAATTTGGTGTTAGATTCATTTAGGTACATTTATACGAGTAGTGGTACCGATTCTCTTGTAGACCGAACTAAACTATCACTAAAATTCCTTACTTTTGGCTATGAGAATCTTAAAACTATTCGGCAAAAGAAAAACACAAAATTAATAAAAAAATTGACAAAACTAAAATCGAATTTGACAATCGCGACTCCACGGTGATACTCGTTTTTATCTACCCCGTGAGTTTTTTTAGAGCCGGAGACGCGCTCTTGGGGTCAGATTCGACGTATTTTATATGTAATTTTTCAGTTTATGTACGGAAAATAAGAAGAAATATTACCTACATGTTGAGTTCTAGGGGTTTATGGGTCTTATAACGAGTGTCGAATAAAGATACAGTACTATGTTTACACATGAAGTCGGGGGTGTTGGTGTGAATTTTAGTTCATGATAACAAATTTTATTCGTCACCTTTATTGGCATTGGCATTGGATCCATTTATGGATCTGCGACACCATATCATCATAACATATAATTCATAATATCACGCCATCAATTACAACGAGCCCAATCCTTTGAAATTGATGGCGCTATGATTTGAAGAAATGTGAAAATTTTCACAGCCACCATCATGGATCTACATTTTGAGCTCATTATCGGATTTGGCATCCTCGGAAACTATGAAAACGACACCCATGACGAAAAATTTGAAAATGTGCGCAGCCGCTATCTCTGATCTAAATTTTGATTAATAGTAGTCCTCAGTAGCGTTAAAGAATTTCGTTCCAAAAATACTTCACTTATTATATTACAGCATATCGGCGCGGGCATGTCAGTGACGCGAACCCATAAGTTTATCCCCTACCAAAAATTACTCAGAAGTTTTCACTTTAAAAAAACTATGAAACCTACAGACAAAATATAACTAGCGGACCTGGTAGGCAGACGTTGTCCTGCGAGAACAGCGCCACCCGGATCCAACTATTGCTAAGAGTTCAATACTATCTATAGAGCTTCCAAGTGACACAATAATTTAAAAAAAATCTAATCAGTCAAGCCGTTTAAGACACAAAATACCGGTGTTTTTCACACTGGTATTTTGTTTATTGCTAGGCATGCAAAATTTTAATGTTCTTCCAATACAAGTAAAGTACTTTTAATAAAACTCGGGTCAAAATGTGGTAGGCGCCGTACAATTTCTGGAATATGTTTACATTTAACACGTGCGCGCCTGCGACGCAAAGTGAAACGTCCTCACGCTGGAAAGGCCCGGTCGCTATTGACGGGCTGGATTTTCCGCGGTCGTTAATAGAGTCTGTCAAGCGAGTCTAGTCCCATGAAAAAGGCGGCAAATTCAAAAATCTTTCAGGTGTCAACACTGATATAGCACGCTGAAAACTTGTTGATACTTGAATTTTGATAAAAAAATTACTTGGGATAAATTAAAAAAAAAGCATTTCAATGTACGTATTTATTCATCAGAACTAAAATCAGAATCAAGAAATTCAATGCCTTCAAATGAGAAATCACTGTCAGTAGAATCATTACGCACAGAAATGATGAAGGGTTCCAACTCGGTTTCGGATATCCTGTCTCTTACTTTATACTTATTTTTGACACTAATAGTGTGATCTGTGCATTTTTTCCAATCATTGGCTGTGACACTATTAAAGCATTCTTTTATAAGGTTCTCCATTTCTTTACCTGGAATCCCTAAGTTTTTGCTGGCTATTTTTCTTTTAGCCAAACTCCATATGAGTTCAATTGCGTTCAGGTCACAATGATATGGCGGAAGTTTCAAAACCTCATGGCCATGTTGTTTCAAAAATTCTTCAGCTTCATACATTGGAGTTGTTTTATGTTCATTCACAAGGCACATAAGCTCAGCCTTTGTAAAGAATTCTTCATAATGAATTCCATTTTCAGTTAGCCATTTCTGAATGTCAGCCTTTAAATCATTCATAGATGGTGGCTTATTTATTTGTGTTACATGGTAGCTAGCGTTGTCCATAACAATGACACTGGGCTGACTTAAATTGGGTATTAATTTTTCACGTAACCATTTCATAAAATTATTTCTGTTCATATCATCATGATAATCTGCCATTTTTGATTTAGTACTGAATACCAATAATGCATTGGGAACAAAACCTTTTTCGGATCCAGCATGAACAACAATATGTCTTTTGCCTGACGATATTTTGTCAATTACACCGCTTGTTGATGGCCCTTGCCATGATTTTTTAACTTTATAATTTTGGTGGACATAGGTCTCATCAAGATAAACTATTAATTTTCCTTGTTTCCGCTTTTCATCAATAGCTCTGAGATACCTATGTCGCCATGCAGCTAGTTCATACTTTTCAATAAGAAGAGATCTCTCATTTTTATTTTTTTTGAATTCAAATCCATTTTTGAGTAATAATTGTCTCAATGTTTCATGACATCCAGTAAATCCAATTGACTCTCTTAAATCTGCAAGCAAACTTCGTAGAGTTGGAACTTGCTTTTTCACACAGTAAAATTCATTAATTTTATTGCGTATGGCTGATAAGTCAAAATTATCCAGATTGGCTACAGTTGGCTGTCGTGGACGTTTTTTCCCCGGTGTGTTCCACTCGCCTTGGTTAATAGCACCTTCTTTTTTAATTCTTCGCAGTGTTTTCACACTTAAATCTGAAAGTTCAATATGTCAGTTCAGTATCAAACGCACAAATTTTATGATAATATTTGTAGAAAATGCAAACAATGTAAACAAATAAATCTGTACTAACCTGTCATAGCAGCAATTTTTGTCAAATAGTCTGTTTCAGATTTCATTTTTTTATTCTCATCTATGGCTATGACTTTCTTAACTAAATTATCAATTGTGCTTTTTATTAATTCATCATCCAAGGTGGCTGAAAAAAGATGACAACAATCTCTTATAATACTTTTCACTTATAGGTGCCCCATTGAGATTCAATGTCATGTATACGACGTCTGAATCTAAACCAAAACCGAAATCGTGATCACATCATAGTAAAATAAACAAAATTAGACAATTGTGCTAAAAGTATCAACATTTTGTAGCCAACCTACCTGTTGTTGAAACAATTTCATCCAAAAGTCGTCGTTTTTCTGTTAACACGTCATCAGATTCAATCTTTACATGATTATATTTATTAATCATTGTAAACAGCAGGCTCCTGACACTACTTTTAATAGGTTTTGGCATTATAACATTAAAAAATTCAACAAAAACCGGAATGCTTCGAGGTTTGAACAGAAATTGTGACAATCTGTTTGACAGATAATAGTATTGCCATTATAAGAAATCAGTAAAATGGTTGTGGACTCGACTCGCTTGACAGACTCTATAGTTCACTTTGCCATTTATTTACGAAATGAAGAAATTATTTATTTATAAAATGAAATTTATATTCTATTAAATGGTTATCTTAAGATAAATATGTAATTTTTTAAATTTCTATTAAGTGGTTCTAAGTATTAGAAAAAAATACTTATCTGTCTTAAAGTTTTTAGAAAATTAAGTTATTTCAACATTTTTTTCTGCTATATTTTGTATCAAAGTTGAATAAGTGGTTCAGCCACATGCAAACAGACCATATAATGATATTGACATGATTTTTTTATTTTCAAAAGCAAAAGTAGTTTCGTGTAACCTAACGCTCAAACGTCAGCCTCGCGTAATTTTTCGGAAAACTTGTTGCGAATATTAATGATTTTCCATGAATACTTAATTTATTTGAAAAAATCCTTTCAGCCGCATGCAAGACAAGGAATTCAACTTTTCAAATCATAAATAATTTTGTTTAAATTCTGTTTTCCTTTCCCACAACGAATGAACAAAATTGATCAAAATCAGACGATTTCGAGCACGGCCTCTTAATTGTAAACATAGATTTTTATTTATACCTCAGTGCTCGAAACACGTTTGAGTCTGTGTAACTTTTTTAATATCACGATTCGCGGTCCATCGTGTATTTTCTATAATTAAATTTTGTGATAAATTATTATTTAGTGTTATGTTTCCGTATTGGGTAGTGTTGACCATCTTTTAGTGTTGTTTCTGTCTGTAGCACAACAATACACGTATACCTAACAAAGGTAAGTTTTGAATCAGTATCTAATATTACTTTAATACATACCTTAGTAGCAATGTAGCTGTAACTGGTGAAACAGTGTCTACTCATAGAAAACAATAATTATATTTTCATCATTATTTCAAATCAGCCTTCAAGGAATGCCACCTGCGCTGCACGCATTTGGTGTAATCCCGAGACCAGCACTAGGTGGTCAACCTTGTGAGGGGCCTACCCACGCTGCACATTTAGTAACTTGGACTGGGACTTTTTGGCCCCTCATTTCTGATTCAATCACTGAAGGAGACGACGAGCATTATATGTCATAATTTTTTTCTAGAAATAAAAATGTATAAATGTAATGCAGTCTAAAGTATGAAAAATAAAATAACCTTCCTTACAGATGATGCGGGGACTTAACATTTACGCAATATATATCCTATTTGGTATCAGTGTTCTACTTATTATTGATATTAATATTCGATATACTAATAACGCATGTCTCATGTCCTATGAAAGCCAGAAAAATGCTAAGATTATTGTAAAAGTAAAAAATGGAGAGGATATCTTTACGCAACAAATACCTATTAAACTGAACGATGATACCCATATTTCAATAGATATGGAAAATTTATCTGAAATGACGAATGAAAGCCATTTCTTTAGTTCCCCAGATATCACAAATAAGCCCACAAACCAGCAAGATGAGACCCAAAGTTTCTCAAACATCACAAACATAATATTAGAAAAAGCACGATTAAAAATCAAATATGACACTTACAAATATAATTTTTCACAATCTGGTGTTCATGATTTAGAAGATTTAGTTATGGAATCCGGAGGAAAACCCTTGATAACTTTAGTTGTATCAACATGGAGATCAGGATCTACATTCACAGCAGATCTAATAAATAATGCACGTCCAAGTACATACTTTCATAATGAGCCGTTGTTTATGTACGGAACTAAACAATTTAGGACACCAAAAGAAGGCCGCGAACCCCTGAGCGTTGTTAAACGAATGTTAAAATGCAATTATGAAGGTTTGGAAAATTACTTTGAGATTGAAAGAAAACATTTTCGTGAGGGTAGTCCGAGTACCAGACTGTGGAAGTATTGCAAGTACGATAATAACGATGAACTATGTTTTAACGCAGAGGTCACTACAAGGTTATGTAAGCTGTTTCCTTTCCAAAATGTGAAACTTGAACGACTAAGATTACGGCTCGTTGAGGCAATATTGAATGATAAAGCGTGAGTAATTTTTAATATTTTTGAGTTTTCACAGGTGTAACAAAGGTCCATTAAGGATTGTGCAGACCAGCGCGACTAGTCGCGCGACGCGACTCAAACAATGCAATTTCTAAGAACACTGTACGGTATAACAATAACCGGCGCCGCGTCGCGCGACAAGTCGCGCTGGTCTGCGCAAGCCTTAGAACTAGCATGTTTCCTGGCAATCAAATTGTTTTTTGTCATTACATTTTTTTAAAGGCATATGAATTATAATAATAATTGGTTTTGTAGAACTACAATATAGATAGATTATAGGCTATTAGTAAAATTCAGTCTGTTGAACTTTTTAACTAGCCTTCTTCTATTGACGAAACGTTGCATTCGCCTCATCATCCACATCTTGTCTGTTTTCACCGGAGGATATCCGGTGAAAACAGTCAAGATGTGATGTTGATATGTGTTATGCAACTATTCTCCATGTTCAGATAACATTACGAATTAAGTAAATCTGAGTCGTTAACAGGTTCAACGCGAAGGTGATCCTGTTGATACGGGACCCCCGCGGAGTCATGCAGTCGAGGAAACAACGAACCTTCTGCAGGCTTTCCTCTGATTGTTGGGAGCCTTCTATGCTCTGTGCCGACATGGTCAGTGACTATATGGCAGCTCGAAAAATACTGCAGCAATATCCAGACAAAATTATGTACGTAAATTTATTAAGTCCACTACCTCCACATTATCATCGTAAATGTCCAGGTTGTATTAATATCAGTTTTTTTTTTAAATTTAAGAACTGCTTGAGTCTGTCTATTGGTAAGTGAGGTGTAAGCCTCAGGACACTTGCACAACAAGGAGTATCTACCAGTAGGTTCATTACCAATGTGTTGATTTTTAGCAGTTGTTATTTTGGCAATTTTATCAATATTATGGAAACTTAATTACTCAGCGTTGAACCAGTTATATATTATATAATTTCATATTTAAATTCCAGGGTGGTGCGGTTTGAAGAATTAGCTCTACAACCTAATATTATAACGAATCGTATTTTAAACTTCTTAAAAGCTCAAAGAACACAGGCGTTTGATGACTTTCTACAGTCGCATACCAATGTAGAGTTGTGTGGAGCTTACTCTACCTCTAAAGTCTCCCGCAACATTCCTTTCAAATGGAAGACTGCACTGGACTTTGATTACGTTACCATGTTACAGGTGTGTTGAAATTTGAATGAAATAAGCTTCCCAAACGTGCAGCATGCTGTGTGAACTCAGTAGGGAACTGAGTTCATACAGCATGCTTTATTTTCAGGTAGCCGGTTTTGATGCAGTTCATAATGCAGATCATCTGAATCGAATAACTTCATCATCTTCCCTGAACTTGTTCCATGTTAATTGGGGACGGCGTAAAACGTTATCTTCTTCCATTCTTCCTAGTGAACCGTTTTCTCAAATAAACTCCCTTTTCTTTCAATTCATTCGTCACTCAAGCCATCCTTCTTTTCTTTGGCCTTCCTCCTCCTCTCCATGCCTCACTATTTTAATCACATGCTTATCATCCCTGCTGATAACATGCCCCTCCCAAGTCAAACGATTTCCTTTCAGCTTTTCTGTCACTGGCGCCACTTCCAAACTTCCACTTATACAGAATGACTCGTAATTTGACGTATTCCTTCCAGGTCGTGGTAGTGTGACCCATTTCCAACAATTAAGCGCCTCATAAAGCCTAGGTGAAAATTCATGGGATTCGAGAAAACCCAAATTTTGTGTATTTTTAAAAATTTCCTGGAATTCGTCACATAATATCACTTTTTTCCAAACTCTGTATAATAATTTCTTACTTTTTCCATTCTCGTCACTCCATCTCCTCACATAGTCGTACATCTCAAAATTCTCACCTCCGCTGCCTGCAATCTTTTTTCATCCGTTTTCTTCATGTTCCAGCATTCTGATGCATAAGTACAGTACGAAAGGACTTGTAGATTTGCCCCCCTTCAACTTGAGGGGCATCCGTGGGTCGCGAGGTAGTTCCTGTGACCTGTCGCCATAATACCTAATATTGCACCTACCTAGTCATAATTATTAGCAAGTTATCTTACATTGCAGAAGGAGTGCAGATTAGCTATGCATTTATGGGGATACAAGATGGCGCATAACGAGACCCATATGACGAGCACGGACTTCAACCCGGTCGATGATTATACCATCTTATAAATCATACTAATTAGAAATAATTTATCGTGTCGTCATTGAATGTTGAGATATAGATTTAATAAAGAAAATCCTAATCTACGAATTTCGCGTATTTTCTACTGTAACTACCATTGAGTAGTGGAAGATTGAATGGGCATAAAAGGACGGAAGGTCAAGTTTATTTGCTCGAGGAAGCGCCTTACATTGATACAGAAAACCAGTAATATACTTGTATTGTATCAATATTAAATTTTAAGGGGCCGCAAAATTTTAAAGGCCTATAAAACGAGTTATTTTTGTATATTTCTGCTTACCATATTCACAACGATCCAAACAACTAGTTATGTAAACGAAACTACTTATTTTCGGCTAAGAATTTTACTATTGCGTCAGTTTAGTTTTGTGTGTTAATGACTTAAAATGGGTATTTATTTCGCTATGTAGATACAAACACTTTTGCACGTCAGTAATATATGAAAAAAAAACTAGATGAAGTTAATTTTGCGGTCTCACGTGTTACCTTGTTTTCGTTACTTTTTTGCTAATACGTTTTAGTTTTCAAAGAAAATCCCATTACAGCTAGGGTAAGTTGTGTGGAACATTTATTTTATAAATATATCCGACAGATGTACCATTTTGTATCATTAGCCCATACAATAACAATTTTGACACAAACGTAGAGAATTCAATGCAATATTTTGAAGGAGCTCTGTATCATCAGAGATTTGAACAACATTTTTACTAATTATTCCTTCTGCTGGAATTCGGAGGGCCCTCTAATACAAAACTTTACAAGTCTTCAAAATAGTTAAATTGTAGAAAAAATTGCATATCACAGAAATTACAAATATGTATGAGTTATAATTTACAATTCTTTCACATTTTTAAAAGTACAACACAAAACATGAGGGTATAATGTCACAATGTACTTGCTGGTGATTTTTGAAGAATTCTGTTAGTGACAATGACAGGTGTTATTTCACGTATACAAAAATTCCCGCGTGCTCCTGCCGTGGCGAAAGAACATAAGGTAAAAGCAGAGGAATCTGGTAAAATAGACATATAATATTATTTACTAATTTAAAGCAAAATCAAAACCAGCGCTGTGTTTTTCATATATGTTTTTTGTGAAAATGCAAAACAGTTGTATTATGACCATCCTTACAGATGATGCGGCCGGTCAACATTTACAAAATATGTCTCATAATTAGTGTCAGCATTCTACTTATTATTGATATTAAGATTCGACGTACTGATAACACATTTCTCATAACCATCAAGAGCCAGGAAAACGATAAGATTATCGTAAACGTAGAAAATGGAGACGAGACCTTCAGGCAACAGAAATCTATTATACTGAGTAATAATGTTCATAATGTTTTAATAAAAATGGAAAATAGACCTATTACAAAAGATAAAAACTATTCCTATAGTTCACCAGACATCAAAACTAAAGCCACAATCTTGCAAGATGACACCAACAGCTCTACGGACATCACAAGCATATTAGATAAAACACGATCAAAAATCAAATATAACTTTTCACTATCTGGTGATAATGATGTAAAAGATTTCGTTATGGAATCTGGGGGACAGCCCCTGAGAAGTTTAATTATATCAACATGGAGATCAGGATCAAATTTTCTTGGAGACCTGGTAAATAATGCAGTTCCAAGTACTTTCTATAATTGTGAACCCCTTCTTATGTATGGAGCTAAACAATTTAGGACTCCGAAGGAAGCGACTGAAGTTCTGAGCATTGTTAAACGAATGTTAAAATGCAATTATGATGATTTAGAAGATTACTTTGAGTTTGAAAGAAGTAACTTTTATGGATTTAGCCACAAAGACAAACAGTGGGAGTATTGTAAGAACGAGAATGAAGTTGATATGTGTTATAATACAGAGGTTACTTCAAGATTATGTCAGCTGTTTCCTTTCCTAAATATAAAGCTTGTAAGACTAAGATTAAGGCTCGTTGAGGAAATATTGGATGATAAAGAGTAAGTGGTTCATTGCATTTATAAACCTTTACACAAAAGCTTCAGATTATATTGCTAGGTAATGTATCCACCAGTATCTTTATGCCAGCAACTGAATCATTTACAGGCTCAACGTGAAGGTGATACTATTGATACGGGACCCCCGCGGAGTCATGCAGTCGAGGCGAGATGAAGACTTCTGCAAGCAATCTTCAGATTGCTGGGACCCTTCTATGCTCTGTGCCGACATGGTCAGCGACTATATGGCAGCTGGAAAATTACTGCAGCAGTATCCGGATAGACTGATGTAAGAAATGAAATTGTTTATTCTGTAAATATGATATAGGAATCACTTTTGCACGTCATTTTAAAAAATATTAAAAAATTTAACAAAATACTATTAAATTTAAAAAAAATCTTATCCACATAGTCCTTCTTAGGGCCTACAGTTAACTGTAAAAGTAAAGGCAGGTTCATGAACAAAACCTGGATTAATTAAGAACTTCTGATCAATTTCGCGAATGAGTTTTAGAGTTTTAGTTTTAGAAGAAAAAAGGAGAACCCATAACCATCCATATTAACTTTTCCCTGAACTGCTGTCATTATAATTTTGTAGGTGTACAGGCATGCTACCACGGCTTTACCTTGACCATTTTTGTACCTACATATATACGTACTCGTATATCTTGATTTCTGTCCGAAATATTTTCTTGTTTCATACTTTTTAGACCGTGATTTTTCAGTAATCGGGTTTTAGTTTTTCTTATATCTTACCTCGACTAACCCATGGTGTGGGGTGTCGTTGGAAAGATCGTTCAAAAATAGATTAAAGGCTCGTTCACAAGAGGACGATTCGTGTCTTTGACGAATCGTCTTTTTCCACGATTCGTTGTTTTTGATGGCGGCATTGCTTTTTAAATGCCCGTGTGACGCATCACAAATCGTAAAAAATGACGGACCCGTCATCAAATCACGTATCGTCTTTTAAAGTGAATTTTAAAAGACGATACGTGATTTTATGACGGGTCCCGTGTGAATGAGGTGTGAGTGTGTGAAAACCATTTTTGGATTTAGGGATCCGTTTCGAAATATTAAGCTTTAAAGTGTTAAATTTTGTTAGAGTCAATAGTCCCCTGCCAGCCAAATGTTTGGTTTTGGATATGTGAAAAAATTCACGGCAGTAGTAAATATAACGAAATTATAAGGAAAACTATCACAGCTAAGTAGTATCACAGTAAATTACAAGTTAGCAAGTAATAATCGACCAACTTACATTTTCCAGTTGTAAAAACATGTTCTCCCATACATTCCGTATAGAAGAACATGTTTTTCCACTACAATGTGTTTTTGTGAAAATTGCCCATTTTCATTAAATTAATATTTACAGTAGACTTTTCTAAAATTATCCCTTTTAAGGGTGGAAAGCGGGTAGTTTAAATACTTGACACTTGGCTCGAATGCCTATCTAAATCTATATTACTTTTATTATGTTTCTTTCATAACATAACATTTGATTTGAAGAAAGCTGTCTTAAATTTTACCTATAATAAGAATAAATGTACTTACAGTGCCTTCTCGGTTACCTCTGTGGACCTTTCAATTCAGCAAGTCACGTGGCTGCGACCTCGATCTGTCCCGTCAAGTGTCAATCATAGCCTCTAAACATTTTACCGCCAACGAACGGAAAAAAACGCGGTTGTGTACAATACCCCTTCTGAAGGAAAAGTTGCGGAGCGCCCCCCTTTTTGAGATATGATTTTGTTTTAACTTTAAAATTTTCGGTAGGAATTTTATATATGGGTACATATATATACGTGTATTTGTGGAGGGGGGGGGGTAGAAGATCCCCCCGTCACGTCATCGTGTCGTCTCCTACCGCCAAAAAAAGAAAACTATGCGTTTCCTTAAAATAAATATTTTACGATCTTATTTTAAGGTTATGTTTTAGTGATTTTTTTGAGGACACACTGAACTTAATTGCTATTTTATAGGGTAAATAAATATATATTTTTTTAGCCAGGAGTAGTCGACGGAGCGCCGCTTGGCGGGCCTCCTATTTCAGGGTGGTTTAAAAAAAATAGCCACGAAGGGAATGGCGGGGTCTAAAGACCCGCCTTCCCCATCTAACCTAACTTATCCGTGTCGGGGTGCCACAAGTCCCGAGCTCGCTTCGGTCGCTCTTGCAGCCTAAGTTCTCATTACCTTTTTACTAAGACGAGATATATCGGGACTTGGGGCACCCCGACTCGGACAGGTTAGGTTCAGAAGGGGATGGCGAGGTCTAGTGAGCAAGCGAAGCGAGCGAACAAAGTCCCCGCCGCAAGCTCAAGCTTGACAGCAGAGTGACAGACTATGTGAAGTATTAGTGACAACACAAAATGGCGTCATTTACGTTTGGTTTCACATATCGGCAATAGTCGATAAATTATTATAAGTGTTAATTTAATTGCATTAATTTAAACTAGAGAAATATAGGTAATATAATGAAATATGCATAAAAAGTATCTAAATCATTAAATATACGAATTGTTTTCATCATTAATATAAAGTACAACATTTTATTGCGTTGACTTTACGTAAAACGAAACGTTCAATGTCGAGACAAAATGTCAAAAGTGACAAAATATTGCAAAATTTCTTCGATATTGATTCTTTTTTTTTCTCGTAAACCCGCAACTTAAAACTTTGCGTGGAGGCTTCTAATAATATAATCTTTCTGTAAAAAAAATATAAACACTCAACTCGATGGATGATAAACTAAAGCTTAGCCCAATTCTACATTATATCACTAACCTTACTCAGAAACACTATCAACAAACTTCTAAACTGCTTCTTGTACTAGTATCTACTTCAGAAGCGCATGGTTGTTTTCTAAACAATCTGGTCATGTCTAAAGAGACAGAAATATTACAACTTAAAGATTTCAGTGTAAAATATGATGATTAGGTAATCCCTAATGCAAATACAGAATGTCTTGAGGAAGTAAAACTATTCTAGCAGTTTTATTTTTATTTTGACGTTCCATCATAAAAAGCAATCCGTTATAAGAAGACCTGACTCACCCAGCCCAGGTGTTTGACACACTGAATTAGAAGTAAATGAGTAGTTATACCACTAAACAAACCTAAAAACTTTTTAGCCCCTGTGGAGGGGGTTTTGGATGGGATATCTAATATAGGTCTAGCGCAGATGGAGCTAGCTGCTAAAGCATGGTTCACAGAGACTTGTTAATTGGGAAGCAACCTACCCACTGGGATTGTATCCTACTTTCCCTTTTGGAACTAGTCCGAACACTCCCAGACTTCCATCCAGAAGTGTATTTAAATTAAAATAGAATGCAACACTCATGTGGTATGCAGTTGAAGAGGCTTAGCACGTCTTGTGAACACTAATCTGCATTGAGAACATTAAAATTACTAATTAAACATGACATTAAGTCTTATAACTATTATGAAATGCTAAATATTTAAACAACATTATAATTTATAATGTTAATACTGTATTATTCTTTGCTGTATATTGTAATAATTAAGAAAATCTTATAGTTATGATCCGGACAAGGACCTAGCTGGCTCTATCAAAATTAGAAATGGAGCAAATACAGCGACTAAACAATTTAAAACTCGCAATATATTTAGTTAAAGCTGGTTTTATAAGAAAGACAGACAGACTGCCTAAAGAACCATGTAAAAGCTTGGGAATGATAAGATCATATTGGGAAGTCAAATAATGAAAATAATAATATTCAGAACAATTCTATTTTGAGCAAATCCACAAAGTTCTACTTCTAAGTCAAATACTGAAAATAATAATATTTAGAACAATTCTAGTTTGAGCAAAATCTGCAAATTGCTATTAAACGCATAATATTAATCTATGCGGATTTCTAAGATTATGATATTATAATCAAATAGTTTGCACTCAAGCAAGATGATACAATTGAAAAGTAAGATGGAAGCAATGTTTTATTAATAAATGAAGGGTAACTGTTCATGTATTAGCTCACTACTGAGAGTCATAACAAAAAAAATAAGGTTGGTAGTTAAAAGCATGCCCTTTTTTGGCATTTGTTCAGTTCCCTGGACATTTGCAGTGGTAGACAATTTGCGAGCCAGTAAATTTTTTATTTCTGTCTCTGAGACTGTGGAAGTCCTAACAAACCTTTGGTGACAAGCAGCCAGGTTGCAAGGGGCAGTGGTCGAAAGAGGAACAAGGTACTTGTTTGCTAAAACGTATTTTGAGATAATCCATACTAATAACTTATAAGGCTCCTATTCAGAGGTGAATGTCATAGTGTAGATTGCATGGCATTAGTCCTTAATAACCTGATCGCATCTAAATAGATATTGTCCATTTGTAAGTTTCAAAAGCATTACCCAGTCACTCATATGGGATCAAAAATTACACCTTGATTGGTATGATTATGGATGGATTTACATGCTTAACCTAATATTAAAAGATATCTCACAACTTTTAGATTTTGAATAACAGTGGGGCCAAATATTGTTCAAAGACACTGACAATCAAAATGCTTACTTAAAATCTACCATAATCCTTGTTGATTTTGGTTTACAACAACAGGTGTGGCTATCCTTGCCTTGAAAGACGATGCTGGCTGTCCTTAGAATGAACCAAATTCATTTTTATACAGGCTAAGATAGAGGAGCCTCCAGGAAGTATAAGGTCTGTGGTAGCCTTCGGGAGGCTGACTGGAAAATAGATCATCAGATGAAATGAAACTGGAAGAGCCGCTAGGCTTACAGAAAAATTACTTTTGTAAAGTAACAAAAGAGAGAGCTACCTCTCAAAGATAAAGATAAAGATTATTTATTTGTCAAACATGCGTTTACATAAACTGAGTAATCATACATGTTTTGCCAATAATGGCGTACAAATTTTGTAGGTATAGAAAATTACATTTAATTGCATTTACATAAAGTCATTCTAAATTTCATTACAAAATACAAAACAAATAAATAATAATTTATGTCAAGATATGAGGTATAGGTATAATAAAGTCAAAATAGATTAAATTATGTCCAGAATATTCATGCAGTCAAATAGAATAATTCAAAATTGATTTAAGATTCAAATTATTCAATTGTTACAATTGTTCAATTCCTTACCATGTATATTAGAAGACGGAATAGAAAAGTCCTTTTCATTTAAAAAATCTATAACATTGTAATACACTTTACTAACTAAAAAAATTCTCAGCTTATTTTTGAAAAGTGACAAGGGCAGTTCTCTCCAACTTTTAGGTAATTTATTAAATATGGTAGGAGCCATACAAAAGACACTTTTGCGCATGAGGGTTGTTCTCGTCGTAGTATGAGAGCATACCCTGCTATTGTCGCGCCTATTACGGGGGACTACTTCATCTAATCGTTTAAATCGGTGTGGATTTGTTTTGACAAAAACAGCTACTCCTAAAATGTGCAGACATGGCAAAGTAAGAATATTATATTTTTTAAAGTAAGGCACGCAACTATCAGTAGGTTTAATTTTAAATATTGAACGAACGCATCTCTTTTGCGCCTTGAACACCGTGTCTTTTTCTGTTGAGTTGCCCAAAAAAATAACACCATAGCGTAGATGAGATTATGTTAAACCATAGTAGGCTTTAAGTAATGCCTCCACACTTATTATAGACGACAATGTGTGCAGAGCATAAGTAGATTTACTGATTTTCTTGCACAAGATTTCGATATGAGTTTTCCAATTCAGTTTTTTGTCAATGTGGAGCCCTAAAAATTGTGTTGTTTCATGAAAGAATGTTTAATGCTCAGGCTATAATGTTCTCACTGAGTGGACAAAGGGTCTCCTCTCTGTGAGAGAGAAAGAGGATTTACTATAGGATAATATTTAATTTTCTAAGAAAATATTTAAATTATGTTTGTGTACATGATTCACATTTCAAGTTAATTTAATTGACAAATGATGAGACTTCATTTACACGAAGTAAATTTAGTCACTACTTGACTAAATACATTGACTATTTTAGTAAAATGTCATAGTTAAATTTCAGTTTCAATGAAATTTTAACTTTGTCATGTATGTATGACATTGAGTTTGAGTTTCCACATCTTTATAAAATTACTTATTTAGGAGATTCTAAAATGTCTGTACATTGATTGATCTCTTTTCAAAAAAGTTATAGACTTTTGACTTCCAAGTAAGTAACCTAACTTGTATTAATTAAGGATATGAGTGATCCAATTATCCTTTATTGATGAGATTATTATTCAGTTTAGTCCCATTGATTTTCTATTATCATTATAGTGTAATTCTATAATTCATGTTCACCTTAAATAAGGCAAATAAATTTGCCATTAATCTATAAAATCTTAAGGAAGATGTGTTCATTCTTGCATTTACTAGGGTTAATAGATTGAAAACTTTTAATTGTTGTATAGGAACATTTAATGAATACAGACCAAATATTCGTTCATTCCATATAATTTTTAATTCACATAGCGTCTATATCCTTTAGTTACTCTTTCACCAGCAGATATCAAACAGGTCTTCAAATCAAATGTTATATATATTAAAACAAAACAGTTTTTATGTTATGAAAAACATAACATTTGAGCAATGTGCTTGCTGTTGAATTTTGAAGACTTCTATGATTGACACTTGACATGAGTGACAGATTGAGGTCGCAGCCACGTGGCTTGCTGAATTGAAAGGTCCACAGAGGTAACCGAGGAGGCACTGTAAGTACATTTATTCTTATTATACGAGTAGTATAGGTAAAATTTAAAACAGCTTTCTTCAAATCAAATGTAATGTTTTTCATAACATAATAACTGTTTTGTTTTAATGCAAAACAGCTCTATTATAAAAAAAAACAAATAAAAAATATGTTCGCATTGTTTTATAGTGCACCGCAAATCATAACCCTTCCGGCTTTGCCGTAGTCGGATAAAAAGACGATCTAAAAGGTTAGAATATTGCAGATAGTTACAGATTTAACCTTTAAAAAAATATCATCACGCCATACATTTATGGAACTAAGCAGACAGTCTTCATAAGCACGATGAATTTTGAGGTGGGGCAGTAAGGACAGATACCTCCGTTTTAGCTACAGGAAAACAGTCTTAGGAGACGGTCTTTAACTTTTTGAGAAATTTTGATCTGCATTCACAGATTTTGAAAAAAAAATTACAGGCAGAAACACAAAAACTTTTTTTGATGCCAATCGATCCTGTTAAGTAAAACGCCTGTCTAGTCGTTGTCGAACGTCGAACCCACGATCTACAACTCATAAGTCCGCTACCACTAGGTCACCACTGCTCCCTTATTAACTATGAGATGGTATAATCATCGACGGATCTGATAAGGATCAAAAAACTCTATCGGACCAACTCAGGTTTGAGTAGGTACTAGAAAAACTTCGAACGAAAAAGCGTTATTATTTTATTTCCTTTGAGAACAAGATAGTTTGTTGCTCGTGATGTCCGATGTTGTGAGAAAAAAATTACCTCAAATAATTTTGAACTTTCAGACTTGTATGGGGAACGTAAAAAAAGACTGTCCGCTACAAAAGTCAGAAATTGCAAAAAAACCTTTGTATAGAAAAATATTTTCAAAAGCAACAAACTATTTAAGTTTTGTTATCAAACCAAATAAAATTATAACGCATATTCGTTTGAAATTTTTATTTTTTTTTATTTTCGGCAAGTCTATCCATCGTCAAAAGTAGGTTGGAGTCTCATTTCCTACGAAATGTATGGGGAAACTTTTTTGCGACTTCTGACTTTTCGAGTACTCAAACCACAGTTGGTGTAGTAGAGATTTTTGATCCTTGTATGAAACAGGATCGATTGGGATCAAAAAAAGGTTTTGTGAAAACTGCCCATTTTCTTTCTGACTGTACTTTTTTTTTAATCAGTGAATACAGATGAAAATGTTTCCAAAAGTTATGGATAGTCTCCTAAGACCGTTTTCTTGTAGCGACTACGGTTAAGGTACCTGTCGTTACTGCCCCATCTCAAAAATCCACTCTGTATACTCGTATTTATGGTTTTTAATACAATCACCAAGAAGAATTAAATAGTAGTTTATGAAACTGTTGCATAAAGAGGGTATTAAGATACGAGTGTGTGTTTAAAATCCGAGCCGTAGGCGAGGTTTTTAATAGTACACACGAGTGTGTACCTCTCCCCTCTCCCTCTTTAAACACTCTTTAAACTTAAAGTCAAAGTCATGAATGTTGTTTTTATCATTCATATACGACAGTATTTTGAATACGTCAGTTTATAAATGATAAAAACAACATTCATGTAAGATGTTACACATCATAGGCGACTACCGTAACGATAGCTCGTTTTTTTTTATTTTCTCGCACAGTGCATAGTAAAACGTTGTATGATACACGTGCGTAAGATAATCTACTACCTTCCGCACTTGTAGCATAAATAATTATTAATTTAGCTTTTTATTTTAAAGGATTGCTCAAATACACACATACATAACATCATGCCAGTATTCCCCGAAGGGTTAGGCACAGATGTACCTATGGTACACCCACGTTTCGCCAGTTATGTTTGAGTCCCATGTAATTGGGGGCGAGCCTATTGCCATCAACCGGACTCAAATCCAGACTCCGGGCTGTTACTTAAAAATCCAAGAGAAATTCCAGATGGAAAAACCCAATAACACTTTGTCCGACTCGGGAATCGAGCCTAGGAGCTCATGCTCCACTCAAATATTGCGATAGCTCAAATATTGTAAAACGTTGTTGCATTTTTTATACCCGACCCGCTTACTTTGCTATGTTATAACGTTATCAATATCATGGACGGAGACGCTTATAATAGTTGCTGACAGTTTTATTAAACTCACGACAATCATTCTTATTCATACTTCATAACAATGAGATAAGAGTTACATTGCAATGACTTACTAATAGTTTAATGTCACTATTTGATTGAAAATGTGCTACTTAACTGCTTACTTGTTATATTTAAATTACAGGGTGCTGCGGTTTGAAGAATTAGCTCTACAGCCTAATATTACTTCTGGCCGAATTCTCAACTTCCTAGAAGTTCCAAGAACACAGGCGTTCGACGAGTTCCTGCACTCGCATACCAATTTGGAGGTGGCTGGTTTATACGCTACCTCCAGAGTCTCTCGCAACATTCCTTACAAATGGAAGACTGCGCTGGACTTTAGTAACGTTAATGAGATACAGGTAAGTTGTCATTTTTATTATCTTTCTGAATATCTAAGTTAATTTATGAGTTCACACAGCTTCCCAACGTTCGAAATGATAATAACGGGCTAACGCAGTAAAATAAAACTTTTCTGCGAAATGAATCCTACTGAATATTTCTCACCGTGATTATATTTATTTCATTAGCGATATTGTTCTGAAGTGTGAAGTCCACATCGAAATCGAGTGCGGAAAAAAAGAAAAGTCAAACGTTGCAAAAATCCGTAAAATAGGTATTGGGTTAAACGTGAATTTATGTATCGCAAGTTAATTCCTTACATAATTCTGACGCAGTAAATTGTACATAACATTTACGTAGGACTTGTACTTCTTGGGATATAATATGGTTTGGAAAATGAATGAGAACAATACATTTATTTTTCGCGTCACCTTTAGGTTATAGTGCAAGGCGCGTTTTTCTTTACTTTTTATCACAGGTCTAATCCATGAGTAATGAATGTATGTATGACAGCGCTTGCTCCAGAAGTATTGAGCCTGCGCAAATAATGTAAAAACCATTTTGTGCAAAATTAGGTGAGGAATAAAGTTGTCGTAAAATGCATTGAAAAAAAAGTAAACCTTTGCCAAATAGTAGTATTTATTGTCACGACCCCTGGCGGCAATAATTCACACAATTCTGCTAATGAAATAAAGATAATCCCGGTGAGAAATCTTCACTAGGATTGATTTCGCAGATTAATTATTGCGTTTGATTTTTCTTATTTTCCATTCCCAATTTATATGAATGAATGAATGAATGAAATGCACCGATCCCAGCGTGGTTTAACCAGACTCGATAAATCGAATGAACCCCAAGATTTGCACTAGCCCATGAAGCCTCATGTTTCATGGGACTACAAAGGCCATTGCATATCTAGGAGTAGACCGGGGGGCGCGGGTAATGGTAAGGAAGACGTGCCCTTAGGATAAGGAAGGATTTGAGAGCCATACCGGATATGCATCCTAGAGTAAGCATAGGAATAGTGGAGAGACGGGTGTTAATTATCTATGGATGGGCATCTTTTGCGACGTCTTCGTTATGTTGGTTCGAGTCGATCTTCACCGGTGTATTTTGAGACGGGGTTACGCTGCTTTCTCAGCTTTTTTCTATATTGCTGCTGTGCTGTGTTTTAGTCAGTAGTGTTGTCAGTTTAGGTTTAGGTTTCATAATAAACTCAAAGATGGACTGGAAACTGGCCAGACTCATGTATCGAATGGTTATAGTACCTTGCATGATATACGGATTGAAAGTATCGGCAATCACCAAAGCTAATAGGTCAAGACTGAGAAGATATGAGAGAGTCATCATGAGAGACTTGATTAACCACGCCAGAAATAAACCAACACAAAAGAAGATGCACGAAATCTTAGATGGAAAAACTGTAACCAAACGCATCAAGAACCACAGAATGTGCTATCTCGCACACGTCCACAGGCGAGGCAAACCACACCTTTTACACGCAGCAATGCAGTATAAGGCCAAATATAAGAAAGTAGGCCGTCCTATTTACACTTGGAACGATAATCTTAAACAGGACTCGACTTATTTCGACAAGGAATTAAACTTTTGGATGGATAAGGCTACAGACAGATCCAAGATCATGAAGGCCGCCAGCGAGATGTACAAGAAACCTGAAACGGATAGCAGCGACGCCTCTGACGAAGACCTAGACACAGCAAAATCGAACACAGCACAGCAGCAATATAGAAAAAAGCTGAGAAAGCAGCGTAACCCCGTCTCAAAATACACCGGTGAAGATCGACTCGAACCAACATAACGAAGACGTCGCAAAAGATGCCCATCCATAGATAATTAACACCCGTCTCTCCACTATTCCTATGCTTACTCTAGGATGCATATCCGGTATGGCTCTCAAATCCTTCCTTATCCTAAGGGCACGTTCATTCCTTACCATTACCAAGCGCCCCCCGGTCTACTTTTCTCTCTACTCGATTTTTCTTATTTTCCATTCCCAATTTATAATAGAAATATTAACTAACATTTCAGATGGGCTGCAAAGAAGCTATGCGTTTATGGGGATACAATATGGCGCGCAACGAGACCCATATGACGAGCACGGACTTCAAACCCGTCGATGATTATACCATCTCATAGTGAATAAGGGAGCAGTGGTGACCCAGTGGTAGCGGACTTATGAGTTGCAGGTCGTGGGTTCGAACCAGACAAGCGTTTTACTTTGTGCAAATAATTTCATCAGCACTGCTTTCAAAACGGTGAAGGAAAACATCGTGAGGAAACCGGGGACAGGTAGGTAGGTATAGGACATGCTCCTAGAACCAAAAATTCTAAGACATGTGACATCTACCAACCCGCACTGGGGCTGCGCGGTAGATTATAGCCCACTCCCGCTCCAAGAGAGGAGGCCTGTGCCCCAGCAGTGGGAATATTATAGGCTGCATTATGCACTATATGCTATAGTGAATAATGTACTAAAATATGTTGTCATTTCGGCATTGTATATGTTAAGACATCTAGGTTTATCTAAAATCTTCTATCTTCCAAAAATAAAATTATTAACCTTTGAAGTTTAAGCAACTATTCCAACAAACAAAAAATTCCATAATCGTACAATATAACGATGAATTTGTGTTTTATGTGTAAATAAAATAAATAATAAAAATAAGATCCGTTTGACGTCATTTCACTTGTGGTGCAAGTTGTTGTAACAGAAAACAATTTAATAACGTCTCGAGCCACAGTTCGTGTGTTCAAGATTTAAATTAAAGTTCTGGTAGAACTCGGCTCGCGAGGTTTGCTACTAACTGGGGAACTGCTCTATTGTATATTTATAAAAAGTTGTTTTAGCTAAACTGTGAGATACTTGAGAAGAGCGTGTCATAATCACATTATTGATCAAGTAATATTGGCCGAGACTAAGAGACCACCATGTAAACATCTTAATTGTTACCTAAGTACTATCTGATCAGCTATCACATTAAGGCCCTTTTTTTTTTGAGGGTGGGAAATTATCGAATTTCTTCTTCCGCTCTGGCCGGAGCGGGAGGGCTTGTCATGCTTGTCAGGCTCATTTGGAGGCCCTGGGGAAACAGTTAATGCGTAGAGCATAAGACTGTTTGGACTAGTTTATCAAAGAAGAAACCTTAAGGTACGTGGGCATAGGGAGAGATAACTGAAGATTCAATTAAATGAAAGAAACATCAAAGCTCATTTCAAAATATATTTCGAGAAACCAGTAACTTAAACATCCGCAAAAAATATTACCCTAAGTAATAACACACGAGTTACAGTCGTGGCATTAGCATGCAACATGCTGTGTCAATCCTATTTCATCCCAACATGTCGCCCCTTCGCCTTAATTAGGACACACTCTGAAGAAATCCTAATTTATTCGGTTTCGCAAGAAGTTCAGTCTTAACCAGTTACTGTTTATTTTTCGAAACAGCAGTTGGCGAATGAGGTATTTGGATAATTTGTTCTGTGTAAAAACGCCATGCCTTTACTATACGTATATATAACACGGTACCATTTTCTTGTAAATATTCCCAAATGATTTCTTGACGTTAATATCATCATTACTACTTTTAGATTTATTTCTATGTTTCGGACTAAAATAGCTTTTAGAAGCCTTTTGTAAAGAAGAATGTTATTGGAACTAATAAAGTCAGTTAGTAATTATACTTAAGGTCGATTATAAATAAACATACAAAATTATATTGTAGACAATGGTTTGTCTACCTTACGGTCGAGTCTGATTCCAAATTCAAATTCAAATTCAAATTCATTTATTTGCCAGAATGTAGGTTTACAAATGTATGATCTTAAAACTATAATGGCCCCTTTACATTCTACCATTACTTATGGTGTGCAAATCTTTAATTTTAACCTATACAATTACATTCCTTTAGTTATAAGGTCCAATAAAAACAGAAAATAAAATAAAATTATAGACAGTAACAACAGATAACAAATAATGTCTCATGCCACAATAATTATTTAAGGAACAAATTAATTAATAGATGTCAAATTATACCTATAATCTATATTAGTTCAGCAGATCTATAAAGTTTAATAAAAATGTCAGATAATAAATATAAATGTCATTATAAATTGTAATTGATATTGTCATAAATAGTATAATGTCCCAGTGGTAATATATTAAAATTTGAACATTAATAAATTATTATAAGGTATATTATCATTCCAATTACTACAAATTACCAATATTATTTATCTTAGTTCCCTTCTCCGCGATCTGACATGTATTCATTAAGATTGTAAAAGCATTTTACTTTTAACCATTGTGTTAACTTTTTTTTAAACATTGTCAAAGGTAAATCTTTAAAAGCGTCCGGTAATTTGTTATAAACCTTTACAGCATTTATGTACGAGTTCCTCTTAAACAATTCGAGCCTGCATTGCGGTAAACAGAGCTCATGTTTAAATTTATTTTTTCCACGCACGTTGAGTTACTATCACTAACAAAGCACTAACTTGATTGCAGCAATGTCTAACATGAACAAGATGATTGATTGGGTTATCAAATTAGTGATATATGGGATTGTAGTAGGTACGTGGTCTATGGTCATAATGTTCAGCTATTATGATGATAATAGTTTCAGGACGAGTTCATAGCGTGGTGACAATTTAGATAAATGTCTTTGTTAGCAATGGACTGTCAAACAAGGTCTTTTAACTGATTTAAAAATCATCACATCTTTAGAAACATATTTGTTTATAACATCTGAGCAATTATCTGCCAAATCACTCAAATTCCCATGGAAGCCAGCTACAGAACAGCGAATCGCACGGCGTGACGCCTCAGTCATGAGAAATTGGAAAGAACTGAAGGAGAGATCACTAAACATACCACCAGAACTCATTCAATCGGGTCAGCCTACCAATTCTATTTAGTTTCCCCATTCATCAATGCTGACGTAATGGAGCTTTAGAAATGCATAAATCACATTGTTCGGTGGATTGACGGCTGCTTGATTACGGATTACCCGAGTAATCCAGTGCGATACCACTCCAATACTAGTCCAGTACCAAGAACAATATGCTCTTCGATGATACTGAAGTTTTTATTTTCGCTGAGTGGATAGCTTTACTGAATTCATTACTATTTACAAAAATGCTAACAGTTTACAGTTATGCAATAGCTATAAAGTAGGTATTTCCTAATATTTCGTGTTATAACAATAATATAAAATTTAAATTAAAATACTTTACTGTTTCTTCATTAGTACTATAAACTAAACTCTATAAATATATAAGGGACATTTTCAGACTTTCAATTAAAAAAAAAATATTTTCAAATAATTTCCTATAACCTTATAGGGCTTAGTTATACCTTACAACAAAAGTTCTAACAACTAAGTAATATGGGTAGTAGTACGAAGTAGCGGTCAAAATGCGGAAAAGCAGTTTTTTACTGAATCCATGGTAACAGCTTTCGCGACGATGTCCCTGCCACCCTGTCTATTATATTCGCTGTGTGTGATTCACAAAATTCAAAATTCAAAATTCAAAAGTCATTTATTCAAACTAGGCTGAGAATCAGCACTTTTCGAACGTCAAAATTACATAAGACAGTCCCCCAAAACGCCCACCCTTCACCACTTCCTAGTGCATTAGCTGGGAAGAAGAAGTGGCGCAACAAACTCCCCAGCATACATTATGAGACCTACTCGTCAAAGTCATGCTTACACGTTGTGCGACTTTTAAAAGTAATGATAAACAACTTTGGTAACAGTTGAAATGTTTTAGACTCGCTGGAAGCAATTTGTTTAATTGTTTATGAAAACGACATCAGTTGTGTTAGAAAATAATTGTTTTGTAATACTATTCGGAACGCTTTAAAATAAGTCACGTAAGAAGAATTTATATTTGAATTAAGTATCCGCAATTAATGTGAGCTTGTTTTCCGTAGACATCTTGAATATACTCGTACAATAGATAATATTTTAATAAAGTTTAAAAGTTATTTTGCGTAAAAACTGAGTTCTTAACGTACTAATATAGGCCTTTAATAATATTTGAATTAGCAATATCTTAACTGTGTCCGTAAAAATATTATTTTTTCTTCGCAAAAACACACAAGAGTTTACTCCCAAGTTTTTGCTAACTATAGGTAAGATGTATATAAAAGAAAAGTACCTAAACAGAATAATATGCGGAAATTAGATTTCGTTGATGCTTCGCATACCTACTTAAATTGAGAGACCATAATTACATACTTAGCAAAAAAATACGTAGCGAGAATTCGGTATGTAAAGTAAAACTGTTTTACGCTGATTCCAAAACCATATCGAGCTTTTGGGTTTCTTAACCTTATTTTTTTATTTTTGGCGCTTAAAATTATAAGATGGAGTTTATTTTAACATATACACATAAAACCACTTGACTTTCATTTGACCTCCAAATGACGTCAGAAACACCGGAAGTTACGGACTACTCTATGACAAAAAAATCGGGTTATTCCACTAATCCCCATCGGTTTAAAATAAAATACAAACAACATATTATAAGTTTAAGAATCACGAAGTCTTTATTTCTTACGGAGGTAAAGACTCATTGATTATTTTTATAATCAAACAAATTAAAGTAATGGCTAAATGAATAGCATAATGCTGGGACTGCACCTGCGTAAGTGTAAAATATTTTTGTCATATCATATTACAGTCTAAACTTTACTACAAAATATAATCTCTTAAATGGTTACTTTGTGATTAATTATTTTAGAACTTTTGTTTAGTTGCGTCTTTACCTAATCCCCTTTTATAAAAAAAAACATGATTATCTCGTAAATAAAGATGATTATTATACCAAAATCTATTATATTCACTCAGTGAAACATCTAAATACCCTGCGTATACGTTCGTTTTTTATTTATTAAGACGCTCATAATAGCTTTACGATAAAATAGTTTTCTGTAATGATGAAACATAGTGACGCATACTGCATATAAAGCAAACATCTATTACGAATGTGTTTCTAATATGTGTATCCCGATGCCTCAAGAAGTGGGAGAGATCTTATTAAACAATCACGAGATATGTTTTTTTTAGTTAATTGCCCCCTGGAACTACGTATTAATTACGGCTTTGTTAGGAAAATAGGTTAAGATTCCTTACGTAGGTTGCGGTAACATTCTGGGATCCGATTTCAAGGGTTTTTTTTTTATTTGAAAGGTTGTAACTTTAAGTTGGTCTCATAATCGCGCTTTTGTAGTGCCTCGGCAATGTTTGCAGACGCACGCACTGACGGCTTTGATGCACTGTGGCGTAAGAAATCTGCCTCGCTACTTCGCAGGCTGTGTGGCAGTCCCAACACTATCCTGCAATCAATAGCCGCCCGGGCAGACAGCCTGCTAGTGTGGGCGCTTGCAAACCGGACCCGTTCTGTTTTAGTTATTAATTACTAATATAGGCTAAGCCATTTTGTTACTAACACTATAGACCATTGTAGTCTGAATAAATAAAGATAAATTAATAAAAATTTGGTGAATATCTGAGGAGGATCTTCCTGCGTGATGAGCAGAATAGCTCCTCCAAATGCAGTAAATGGCTCACTTTTAGATTTCTACCAGTGAAATCGGCCCTTTAACTACTTGGTATGTATTGATGGAGCAGCCGGGACCACCTTCTCATCACAAAACTAGAAAATTCTGTAAATAATGTTCTGAATTCTCTAAAACTTTTTACAATAATATGGCTGGATGGATGCTGTGGACCGTTATATCACGCTGTCGTTGTCGCTCGCCAAATGGTGACTGAGCTTTGTTAGGTGTAGTAGCTTCAAAAATAAAGTCACGTGTTTAACAGATAGTAGGTAGTTGTTTAGTGTGGGTTAGTTTATTTCTGTTTAATTATCGTCTTGCCACCATATGCTTTTTAGTAACCTACAGCCGTATTCGGGTTTATTTTAAGTTGGATGGGTATAGGATTTTAATCTGAAGTCCTAAATATCCAATTTTAAATCATTTTAGTGGTATATTAATTGTACCATAAAGTTTGTGCTCGCGAGGTCTACTGTTTGCAGAACTACTATTTTTTAAACCGAGAGGGATTTGTGAACTTTCTTGTCCACAAATCCCCATTGATGGGGATTGTCAATGGGGATTAGTGGAATAACCCATAATATAATGTCAACTTTAGGGATGACCTTAATTAAAATGCGAAAATTCAGTCTCTGAATCGATTCAAATCAAACATTGAAAATCAATTCACACAAGATATAAATCCTGAACCCTGAATGATCCTTAACCAATATAACGATAGCTTAAATAAAATCCATTATATTCATATACAGAGTAAACAATAATCATTATAAAATCATTCGAACTATTTTGTTACTGGTACTAAATAAAGGTGTTAGAAACTTGCTAATATAAATGTTATTTGTTGATTGGTTTGATACATAGTTTAGAAAGAAATCATTCACAGTCGTGCATCGCATGGTAGATAAGTAGATACCTACTATCCGTCTTCATTCGACAAGACTACTGAACTCGGATTTTTACCGACAAGTAAGGACAGATTAGTAATAAAAAAATTGTAAGTATTTATAATCGATTAAAAGTAATCGATTTACTAATTGCATATTGATATACGTAAAATTTCATTATGTGTCGCTCATTCCCACCTCTAATTTCATATCTCTATCAACTAACTCTCAAGTGTCATGAAGAGATGGGTTGTAACAGGTATCTGTTATCACTGTTACTGTTGCAGAAAAAGAACAGATCCAAACATCTGTTTAAATGAAATAACTGCCTGTTATTTTTGTACGGACGATAAATACCTATTTAAATCTCAATTGAATATCTTTCTTAGTTTATTTCGTCTAAAGGCGAAAATCGTATCCGAAGTTTTGATTAGGAATGACGGGGTAATGAGAAATTATAGAATTACGTTTATTTATTGTTCTTTTTAGTCATCCGGTTACACAGGTAACCGCCCCCAACATAAAAGTAAAAAGCTAGGCAGCTTGTTTGATGGATACAGCATAAACATAGAAATGTTTTGGAAAAATAATAATTTACAATTCACCAGTTCTCTTCCGTTACAAAGCAGTGAAAGCAATTAAATTTCTAAATATCAAAGGTTCAAAATTTAAATATTTCAACAAACTAACCAGCCAAATTACTTTCAATTGAGTTTTATCTTTATTTCTATTAAAATAAAGTAGTACATGCATAGAACCTTTTGCGACCAATCCCGTCAATCGTCAAACCAAAGATAAGATATAGATAAAGGTGGTTCATGATCACTGAATTTTTTGGTTGCATCACAAATTTCCATAAAGATAATAATATACAATTAAAGTAAAGTAAGTAAGTAAAAAAGTATTTTTATGAAAAAAAAAAATAACAAACAAACCAAGCAAATTACTCTCAATATAATTGAATAACACCTTTATTGGTTTATCAAAAACATCGTAAATACCTGGAATATTTTGCGATTAATTCCGTCAAACCAAAGATAATAAAGACATTCGGATACGATCACAAGTTTTTTGTTTGCCGTAAAGAAAAATATTATAAAACACAGCCGTGGTAACAGTCTGTGTGGGGATTGCTATTTTCAGTAACAGGTAAGTTATATTGTTAGGAACGTTATTTGTTATTTTTAAATATCTGTTATTTATATCTGTTTCGATAAATATGCCTCCTCCCTATTGTCTTGCTTGAAGTTTCTGATGTCAAGCAAAAAACGTCAAATTTAGGATTTTTATTATTTTGTTTTCGTGGCAAAGATTTTAAGCTATTCAGCCTTCGTTATGACGTCAGGATGAACAAAACTTTGAAAAAATATAAAAAAATAACTACAGCTTGGAATAACAAAGTCTCAAAGTCTTCTGCCCTTGAAGACTAAAATTTCTTTGGCACAAACACTTATTCAGCCGATTATAGATTATGCCGACGCCTGCTACCTGGATGCTACCGAGGAGCTATTAAATAAGCTTGAGCGCTTGCAAAACTTGTGCATTCGCTTTGTTTTCGGTCTACGAAAGTATGACCATGTTTCTCACCTTCGCAAGGAACTCAAGTGGCTCCCAATCCGCCTTCGCAGGAACACTCGGATTTTATGTCTCGTTTTCAACATCTTACACAACCCGTCTTATCCTTCCTACCTGCGTGAGCGTTTTTCTTACGCTCGCCCTAGCGACGCTCCGTGTAGATCACACCTTAGATCCCTCCTTAAATCTCATCCTCATAAGACAAGCTACTATTCTTATTCCTTCTCTGTGCACGCAGTAAGACTGTGGAACTCACTTCCGCCTAGCATTCGTGATTTAAAAACTGTTTCACAATTTAAATATCGAGTAAAAGAGCATTATCTTTCCTCTCTACTGTGAGTATTTATATACCTATAATATGTATATTTATTTATTTAAGCTTTATGTATTTATTTAAGTATATGTTAATTTATTACGTTATACGTGTAGGTATATTTGATATGTTTTAGTATAAGACTTCGCAAATTCATATTTTCTCTTTTTGTTCTCACACACTATTGTCTACATTTCTTTCTCATTTCTCCTTTCGCAGGTCTGCTGGAAGAAATTTCTTAAGAAATAAGCAGTACCTTTGTACTCATATTATAATTATGTCGTATCTGTATGTATTTTACTGTGTGTACATAAATAATAAAATAAATAAATAAATAAAAAACAAAATATTGAAATATGTTGCTTAAAATAACTAAATCTATCAATTAAAAATAAAAATAAAAAATACCGGAAAAAAACTTTACATACCGAATTGCGTAGCTTCCAGTCGAAAAAACGATTAGCTTCAAAATAAATTTATGATTATAGCCCGGCCGTTGGGAAGATGCGTTACTGACCCCTGTCAGTTGGACAATTTCTAGTAGTAATAAGGATTAAATTCACAAAACACATATTTGTTAGTATGAAACTGACGGGTGTCAAGAACGCATTCTCTCGACGGTCGGACTGTAGTTACCTGCAAGTGCGGTGCCTAGAAAAGTCAATAAACTATAACCTACGAAGAAATAGCAAATGTTTATGCCTGAATGAGTGCTGCGACAGTTAATTACAAAGCTACACCTTAGACTGAGGCTCGAGGCGGCACAATTTCCGTGTAATATCCGCCGTATCCGCTAGTATCCGCGCTGTATCCGCAAGCCGTACGTTTTCGATCAGCGAGATCATGCGAGCACATACGGCTATGTATTTATGTATCGTATGCCTTTTGTTTTGTCAATATTGTTGTTTTTTTGGTATAACTGTGTGTAATAAATGTAGGATCAGGAGTGCCGAGAGGTATATTGTCAGGGTTTGGAGTTCCCATTTTATTGAGATAAACAAGACTGTATAAACAGTTACAGTGATTTTATTTACAGTAGGTACCCGTTATACTTAATAAAATAAAACATAATACAAATGGAGTAACAATACAGTTAATCGAACAGGCTTTTAAGGTCTCAGTTCGTATAGTGGCCAAGCCACCCAATGACAAAGTGTATCGCTCGCTATTAGCAAGCCAATACAGCTATGTGAATATATTCAAATTCAAAAGTCATTTATTCAAAATAGAGTGAGAAGCACTTTTGAAACGTCAAAATTACATAAGACAGTCCCCCAAAAAAGCCCACTCTTCACCACTTCCTAGTGCGTTACCTGGGAAGAAGAAGTGGCGCAACAAACTCCCCAGCAGAACAGCTGTCTGTTCAGTTAGAAAAACTTATACAGCAGCGCTGTACCAGGTAAACCGATAGTTTTGTCGGGAGCAGGGACTCTTTATTGAGTTGAATCCGAAAAACGACTGACTCGTAAAGAGGATGTCGCTACGCCCCCGTCAAGGCGAGCGGCCAGCGAGGTCGGGGCTTCGCCCCTCGCCCGCGGAGGCAACACGGTGGCCCGCCAATGTGGACCCCTCATTTTGAGCGCCTACAGCGGCTAGTGGTAGTGAACGCGGGTTAGCGCGCCCGTGTGACTGGTATGATTATTCCGTAAGGACGGCAGGACGTTATTGACATAATGGCTTCTACTCACTATGCCGGCGGCATGGCCGCTGTTGGTTGTGGGTTGGTTGTTAGTTGTAGGTTCCCACTCTTCAGCCGCCGTCTGCACAATGTTTAGGGCAGGGTCCGACACAGGGGTGACTTCCTGGGTGCCGCCTGGGTTGGATATTTCCTCTTTGTCTTCCACGCGTTTCTTCTTCTTCCACCGCCCAGACGAGGAGGCTTGGGCCTTGTCAGCGGGCTCGTTGGCCGGCGCTATCAGCGTCGGGCCCTGTGCCTCTAGCAGCACTACTTTTTGCCCTGTCTCTGCCGGCTGTGGACGACGAGTGGACGTGCTAGTATCCACTCGTTTGTTCCAGATTTCATTTTGGAACACAGGGCACTTGATGTTTCTTGCGGGGTGCGGGCTACCGCAATTGACGCAGGTGGCTGGCTACTCCCGCGGGCGCGGGTATTCACGTGTCGGGTGCTCGCCTCCACACCGCACACAAGCAAGCGAACGGTGGCACTGGTGTGAGCTGTGCCAAAAGCGTTGGCACCGGTGGCATTGAGCGGGCCTACGTTTGCTCCGTCAGGCCTCTATCTTGACACCCCGCATGTACATAAACACGGTGGTATTGAATATGGCCCGGAAGTTGGGCGTCTTCCTTATTGTGTGGAATACGCAACCGGGTCGTCCTTGTGCGCCTTTGATATGGCGCACGTACTCCGGCTGGTATCCCAGTGCTTTGAGCTCCTCCTCAATCTTCTCGGGTGCTGTATTAGCTGGCAATCCCCTTATGGCGAACCAAGAGACCCCGCTGTCCTTTTCAAGGCCAGTCAAATAGCGCTGGACTAGCCGGTATTCCTCCTCGCTGTCTGGAGTGAAACGGATTCCACTCCCGTAGGGTACGGACGAGTGTTGTTGTTGTGTTGAGTGTGTTAGCTAAAGGATTTTTTTTACCCTTTTTTTTTTGTCGGTAATTTTTTTTTTCGATGCATAAATACTGCACTCAATCTACCTAGCCTTTTCCCAACTATGTTGGGGTCGGCTTCCAGTCTAACCGGATGCAGCTGAATACCAGTATTTTACATGGAGCGACCGCCTATCTGACCTCCACAACCCAGTAACTGGGTAATACGATACCCCTTGGTAAGACTGGTGTCAGACTTTCGCGCTTCTGACGACTCGTAACGACTGTCAAAGATCCACGAATAACAGCCGGGACCAACGGCTTAACGTGCTTTCCGAGGCACGGAGGATTCTCGGTATGTAAAGATGGTCACCCATCCACTGACCAACCCCGGCAAGCGTAGCTTAACCTGATGGATCGACCAGTGCGGCTGTTGTTACTTAGCCACGAGCTCCTCATAAATACTGCACTATTCTACTATATTACAATATGGATGACGCCAACCTACTCGCTAATCAATCGTTTTTTTTTTAAACTATCTGCTGTAACCTCTGGATTTCATAAAATTAAGCAACGTTAACAGCAGTACCAGGAGGTACTGCTGTTAACCTGCCAACCGACTTCGTCCCGCCCGCCAGCTTTAAACTTTCTTAGACAGCCGCAGTCGGGTTTTTTAATGTTGGATAGGTATATTAATTTTGGGATTTTAAACTGTGTTCGCAAAGCATTTATCAACAATTACGATATTATTACAGATTATTTTATGATAATATTCATATTAATCATGTTTCCAATACAGTGTCCTTTGTGTACTTTGCTTAACCATATTTCCAATAAAGCTTCAAACCATAATTTTAAACTATGATTGCAATTTCATTTAATACGGTTGTCATGTAAATGTAGATAACTTGACTAAACAATGTTTCTGAATAACAATCAACATTAGTTATTACTATTTAAATGGTGGTTTGCGTTATTTGCAAATACTAATCTAATGTAAATTTACCTAACCACTAAACTTTGTAGGTACATTTCATTTTTATTAACTTTAATTATATATCAGGGAAAAACCAAAGAAAAGATGGATGTATTGTAGGTGGTTCTGTATTGTGTTCCGTAACTTTTTCTCCATAATCTAAAGTGCCATATTTTTTTTTGTCTTACTCATCATTATTTTGTCCGAATGATAACTTGCCCGAACTTAATGTCACATATTATAATTTGCCATCAAATTGAAATCCCTAAATACAATATGCCCTAAATTTGTTTGTCATAAATATTACAATCAATAATATACTACTATTGAAATAGAAAAACTTGATGTCAGAACATCACCAATACCAACAAAAATGAAAAAATACACGGACAAACATAATAGGCTTGAAAAAATGATAGGTAACAAAAATGAATATACTTCGAAACTTGCATATTTACAAGCAAATGCCAAAAATATACATCTAAACTAAAATAAAAAAATAGTTTCAAAAATTAAAAAACACGCCTACCTTGTGAAAAAGTGATTTTTGTCAGATGCATGACTATTAATTAATTAATTAATAATTTGTAATGCATGACAGTTACATAATATTATGTATAATAAATCATTTGCATGAAAATTTTCAATAAAATAAAATAAGTAAAAATAACTCAAATTTGTTTCCATTATTCCCATAATTTTTTATGCCTCAATACTATTATGCTAATAGTCATTAGGTCTAGTAACATTATGCGAATTTAAATTATACCTAAACAAATTAGCCTTAAAGATAATTATGCAACATAAACTGTATGCGAAAAAAAATATGGCAAAGAATTATTATACCAAAACAGTTATGCCAAAGTATATTAGGAAAAAGAACATTATGCGAAAAAAAGGGATCCCTGTATAAAAATGTGTATTAGTGTCTAACATTTTAGGAGTTCATTATTATGCGTATTTGTTATGCTTAAAAAAAAATGTTTTAATATCGTTATGCGTAAACAAATGTATGCTTTAGAATGTTATGCTTAAACATTATTATGACTAGAGAAATTATGCTAAAAAAAAATATGCGTAAGCTGTTATGCGGAAATAATGTTATGCGTAAATATAATTAGGATAAACAAAAGTATGCCATGTTATATTATGTCAAAAAAAATTATGCAAATGGATAGGGAACCTTAGTTTATGCGCCCTTGCGGAGCTGGACCAGCGTTAGCTAAGCATTTTTGTCAGTGATGTAATCCCCCAACTTATAATATGTTTGGCAGCATAGGTGCATTTTATTCAAGATTTAAATTTCGTTTCATTCAGTTGGCGTATGTGGGGACATATTTTATTGTAACATTTTAAGCAGTACACGTCGGCTTGAGAACCTCTCCTTTTTTTGTCGGTTAAAAATGTAACTTGTTGAATTTACTCCATTGGACTACATTATCAATGTCAGAAAGGAGCCGATTACAGTCTGCAGTGTCCGGAACATTAAAAATCATTTTAAGACATCTGCAAACAGTAGATACTTCGCCTTATCACGACTGTTGGCAGATCATTAATTATTAAAATGAATTCCAAAGGTCCAATATTACTTCCATAACTTATCCCCGAGTACGTGTAATAAGATAAAGTTAAAGTCAAAGTCAAATCATTTATATCAAATAGGTTGCAGGGCTTTTGAACGTCAAAAATTACAAAAAAATTAATTGATTCTAGTCGCCCCTTCCGAAAGGTAGTTTTCGTATGGAGAAGAATGGGCAAGAAACTCCACCAACTCTTTTAAAATGTTTTACAATATTTTGTATATGTAGGTACATTAGTCATATAATTTTAAGTGAAGACATGCATCTAAAAAATAAAAAAACAATTGTTATACCACAATAGGTAAAAAGAATTTTAAAAAGAAAGCAACAGCAGATAAATTAATTACTTATGTGATAGATACATGGTTCTCACATATTTACAAACATTGTAAAAGAAGACGATTTTCCAAAAAAGTTACAATTAATAAGTCAGTGTGTGAGGAAGTAATCACAGAATGTAAAATCAATGTCATATAATAAAGTATAATAATTTATACAACTTAAATTAGCAACCAGTTTGATTTTGTCTAGACTCTAGACTATCCTATGGAACTGGACCAGCATGTTTCCAAGCATTCTTATTAATTTGTAATATGCTTGTTTACAAATTGTACTTTTAATATGAGTTTAAAATTTTCTTTCATTTAATTGTAAATATCACAAGGTATTTTGTTGTAACATTTAACACAGTACCCCATAAAAGATATATTTACTTTAGATAGTCTGAAAATGGTTGATCTATTTTATTTTTATTTCTAGTATTAAAATAAATCTATCACTTATTTTATAAAAAATATGTAGATTTTATCTTACATACATAATATTTTCATAAATGAATTGGCAAGGTACCGTCATAATATTAATCTTTCCAAATAGTTTTCAGAGAGATTCGCGACGACCTAGATCATAAATGGCTCTGACAGCTCTCTTTTGTAAGATAGATATGGATTCAATGTCAGCAGCCCAACCCCACAGTAAAATTCCATACGACATAATACTGTGGAAGTAGCTAAAATAGACCAAACACGCAGTTTCTACATCTGTTAACTGTCTTATCTTTCTAACAGCATAAGCGGCCGAGCAAATTATTTACCGTAAACCAATATTGGACCTGAAGAATAGAGCTATTCACGTCGTCAAGATTTTGTGAACGTCGGTTGATTTTAAAGATCAATGATGTGTCATCTGCAAATAACACCATCTACGGTTGATTTTGAAATAATTGAGGTAAATCATTAATGTAAACTAAAAAGAGGAATGGACCCAATATCGAACCTTGAGGAACGCCCGATGCCATTTCAGACCCTAATGAGTTTACGCCGTTTACTTGAACTTTAACCTTCAGGTATGCTTATAATAAATTTTTCAAGTTTTTAAAAACAAGTATATTTTTAGATCATTGTTTCATAAATGCCTATTCTTATTACAGATCATGCGGCGACTTAACGTTTACACAATATTTATGGTATTTTGTCTTAGTGTTCTTCTTATTATTAATATTGGGACTCGTTATACTAATAAGGCATATTATCTCACATCCATCAAGAGCCGTAGAAATATCAAGATTATCATAAAATTCGAGGATGGAGAGGAGACCTACACGCAACAGATACCCATTGTACTGAATGATGGAACCCATGGCTCAACTGACATGGATAATATACCTGTAATGACGAATGGAAACCAATCGCATGGAAAAGACAAAAATAACATACTCACAAACACGCATAATGAAACTTATAGTTTAACATACATCGCAAACGTATTATTAGATAAAATACGATCAAAAATCAAATATGACACCTCCTACTATAACTTTTCTCAATCTGGTGTTCATGGCTTAGAAGATTTAGTAATGGAATCCTGGGGACAGCCCTTGAGAAGTTTAGTTGTATCAACATGGAGGTCAGGATCTACATTCACTGGAGACCTGATAAAAAATGCACGTCCAAGCACTTATTATCAATACGAGCCCCTTTTTAAGAATGGAGCTAAACAATTTAGGACTTCAATGGAAGCGACCGAAGCCCTGAACACTGTTAAACAAATGTTAAAGTGTAATTATCAAGGTTTTGGAGATTACTTTGAGTGCGAAAAAAAACACTTCCGTGAGGGTAAGCCCAGCACAAAAATGTGGGAGTATTGCAAGTACGAGAATAACGATGATCTCTGTTTTAATGCAGATTTCGTATCACAATTATGCGGGCTGTTTCCCTTTCAAACTATGAAGCTTGTTCGCTTGAGATTACGGCTCGTTGAGGAAATACTGAATGATAAAGCGTAAGTCATTTTCTTGTTATTTTTCCGATGCAACTTTAGAATTAAATAGCACCAAATCAGTTTATTCCTAGTTTGATTGGTAATACTAAAATCACTACACATTTTAAAATAAATTACATCCGAATGATAGCAAATTATTTTGTGGAAACACAATGCTTCCGAGACAATACTAATATAAATTATATTATTAATTTATCATAGGTATCGTTCGTCTCCGGGACTAAATGCAAGATAGCTTTAGAATTGAAATAATAAGGCTTTAAGTTTTTACATCATGACACCGTCTGTCAGGTCGCTCAGCTGACCAGTATTCATCATCATTCTCCTGAGTTATTACTTATTCCATTTCATTTGGGCTCGGGGCAAACTTATCACGGCTAAAAATGTCACGGACCGTCAGTTTTTATGAGTAAACTGTGACGTGCACTGACATGTTTGATTTATGGAAAGTGACAATATCGGCTCTAGCAACTACTGCCGAGGCGTCTCCGTCCTCCGTGGTTTAATAATTTCCTGAATTACTCACAGGCTCAACGTGAAGGTGATTTTTTTGGTCCGTGACCCTCGTGGGGTAATGCAGTCAAGGCTACACCATCGCTCCTGCCAGCTCTCCCCAGATTGCCGACACCATTTTATGCTTTGTACCGACATGGTCAGCGACTATGTAGCAGCTGAAAGATTACTCCAGCAGTATCCGGACAGACTGATGTACGTGATTCATGACTAACGCATTATTATGTCTGCTTACATTTTCTGTCCTATGCATATTCAGGTCCCTTGTCGAACTACAGAGGATATTGTATCTGTAATATTTGCTCGGTTTGTCGGAAAAATCGAGTCTTTTCAGTGAAAAGTAGTGTACGTTCTAAAAATAAAAAAAATAAAATTCAAAACTTATTACATAAAATAAAATAAAAGGAGATTGAATAAGAAACTTAGTATCGGTATGAAAACACGTGGTGACTCAAAGATTTATGTTTTAATATACAGTAGCTATAAAGAGCTTTAGGGCTAATGTTATATTAAAATAATACTGGTTTAGAGGGGGGGTGGTAGGCCCCCAGTTCTGCAATTACTACTTAATGATGTCTTAAGAGCGTGCATTCTGAAAGTGGGCAACCTCGCAAATAGATGTGAAATATTTCGCTATTTTGATTAAAATATTGATAATGAAATGCAATAATTAATATCATAACACCGAGTATTTCGTTTTAGTTGTAAAAAAAAAAGTAGTAAAAAGTATTTGGAAACTTTCCAAATGCCTTATTTACACCTAAAACGTCACACGTCGTTACTTCATCAAATTCTAATGTGATTGTACACACGGCTACACATCAAGCTATACGTTTCCAGTATAAACTGACCTCGCATTGTACGGAAATCATATATAATGCTAGATCAGCATAAACTGGAAATGTATAGCTTGATGTGTTGTCGTGTGTACAAAACAGAAACGTGACCATTTTGTTGACGCGGTCGGGATAATTTAATGATTTAAAGGTTTGGACGCACATATGGCTAACATAAATTCAATTAAACGAAATTTATTTTCAAGAATTGTATACATGGTCGGGTTTTTTAACAGTTTCTAAAACTATTCGCTCAAATTAGCATTCAAAATTATATAAATTAAATAAATGAAAGCTAATACAGTTGAAACCGGAGTGGAAATAAGAAACTGAAATAAAGACTAACATTTTGTTATGTTTTTTTTCATACAGGGAATTAAATATTTTGCATCATTAGATAAAATCATTGTAATTAAAAACAGGAATTATCAATATTATTTAAGTCACCACAGAACAAATTCCGATACCAAGTCTGGTCAATCTCGTTTCACAAGACTACAACAGAATATAATTATCAGAATCAAATGTCAATGCAATTCAAATAAATTAATGAGTAGGTACGAATGAAAAAGGTCACATAATTCAAATTTAAATTCAATGTCAATGCAATAGTTCTGCTAGAGGTTAGCGGTCTACTGGATGCAAATTTCACGTCTAAGTCAAAGTCAAACAATTTATTTCAATTAGGCACATAAAAGGCACTTATGAACGTCAAGTTTACAAAAAATAGAATTGATTCTAGTCGCCCCTTCCAAAAGGTAGTTTTCGTATGGAGAAGAATGGGCAAGAAACTCCACCGTTACTCTTTTAAAATGTTTTGTATACATTAATTATATAATTATATGTGAAGACGATGCATCTAGAATAAGATTACTATACCGCGATAGGTAAAAAAGAATGAAAAATAAAGCAATTATAGATAAATTAAATATGTGATAGATACATGGTGCTCACATATTTACAAACATTATAAAATTATACGATATTCCTAACATTTTAACAAGTAATACTAATAAGTCAGTGTGTGAGTTCAAGAAATCACAGAATGTAAAATCAGTGTTATAAAAAATAACAAATACATAATTAAATAAGCAACCAGTTTGATTTTGTCTAGACTCTAAATTGTCCCATGGAGCAGGACTAGCATGTTTCCAAGCATTCTTATCTTGGATATAATCCTCTAATTTGTGATATGCTTGTTTACAGAGTGAACTTTTAATATGAGTTTCAAATTTTGTTTCATTAATTGTAATATACCACAAGGTATTTTATTGTAACATTTAACACAGTACCCCATAAAAGATGTATGTACTTTAGATAATCTGAAAAATGGTTGATCTATTTTATCTTTATTTCTATTATTAAAATTAGTCTATCACTTATTTTATTAAAGATATGTAGATTTTTTCTTACATACATAATATTTTCATAAAATGAATTGGCAAGGTACCGTCATAATATTAATCTTTTTAAATAGTTCCCTGAGAGATTCGCGACGATGTAGGTTATAAATGGCTCTGACAGCTCTCTTTTGTAAAATAAAGATGGATTCAATGTCAGCAGCCCGACCCCACAGTAAAATGCCATACGACATAATACAGTGGAAGTAGCTAAAATAGACCAAACGCGTGGTTTTTACATCTGTTAACTGTCGTATCTTTCTAACAGCATAAGCGGCCGTCTCGTCTAGTGTGATTCAAAGAACGTCGTGAGCTAAGGACACTTGTAATAGCGAAGGGTACCGACAGGCTCATCTCCAATAGTCTGATTTGTTTGACTTTTTTTTTATTATGGCCTACCCAATTAACGGGTAATTTATCATTTAAAAACTACTAATAAATTTCTCGAACCAGTTTTGATACTTAATAATGGTATTAATAGTTTCTGGCCAACCCAAATGTATGTAATTATGCTTGTTATAAGCGAACATTATTTTCTTTATTTTCTTATTTTTAATTACAGGGTAATGCGGTTTGAAGAATTAGCTCTACAGCTTAATATAACTTCTCATAGAATTCTAAAATTTCTAAAAACTCAAAGAACAAAGGGGTTTGACGACTTTCTGCAGTCACATACAAATATGGACGCGGCTGGTGCTCACTCTATCACAAGAGTCTCACGCAATGTTCCTTACAAATGGAGGACTGCACTGGACTTTACTTATGTTAATGAGATACAGGTGTGGTGTCTTTTAATAACAAAACAAATCAATGTAATGACTTACCCAAGTTATCGTCCATCAACATCAAAGTGTTTAACACTCTTTTTAGTTTGTTTCATTTCATCTTTTCTCAATCCAAACAAAATATTCTGAATAAAAAATTTGAATTTGGTGTATCCAAATTCAAATTGAGAGTTCAAAATATTTTGTTTCTCTAAAACCTACATGGGCACTTGTGAAGCGTCAGAAGCTAGGTGCATGGTTCCAATTGGTCGTTTCCTATGGAGCAGCCTGCAAGAAACTCCACGGTTACTCTTTAAAATTGTATTAACTTTGCTTGGATAGTTTTTGAGTAAGCTTCGTATAATACGTATTTTTTCCACTTAGTGTTTGTGGATGATATGATGATAACTGCCTGTAATTGTTATGTACATAGCAGGAAGTGGTATTCGAATTTGTGTGGGGTAGGTACCACAATTAAAAAGTCAAAAATAAAAACTTTTTGTAATAAATGCTTTTCTGATACGGACACGTTTGATGTGGGTTTAGACTTTCCATCGGTAAGTTCTGTAACCAGCTTTGGCAACTTGTTAGAAGCATCTAATGTTTAAGAAATGACTACACTCATCACTTTTTATTCACATGGATTTTATGCCTCCTCATCACATGCAACACTTGCGCCACTTTCAAACTTCCTCTTAAATGAGTATAAACTCAATTCTAACTCGTACTTTATCTATTCTCGTCACACATCCATCTCAAAATTCTCATCTCCGGTGCATGCAATCTTTTTTCATCTGTCTTCTTCAGGGTCCAGCATTCCGATGCATAAGTCCGGTACGACAGATCTTATCACGGACTTGCAAATTATCCCCTTCAACTTGAGGGGCATCCGTGGGACGTGAGGTAGTTCCTGTGACCTGTTGCCACTTTACCTAATATAAATCTACTTGTCATATAACTAGCAAGTTATCTTAATTTTCAGAAGGAGTGCAGATTGGCTATGAATTTATGGGGATACAAGATACATACAATAATAATGTATCGTGTCGTCATTGAATGTTGATATAAATTTAATAAAGAAAATTCTAATCCTAACGATAATTCATGTACGCACTGCAAACCTATGTGGTTTACATCCCACACACACAGATACCTATATCGATAATTAATCGAAAAATATAATAGATAAAGTTAGTGTAAAAACCCAAAAGCGCATTCTTTTTTCAATATAACCTTCACCACAAGTAAATATTGCAAACATATATATTTTGCTGTTTGTAGCGAACCTTATTTGTTACGAGTGTAGGTACGTCCGTGGATACCATACGTGCCAGATCAAAAAACCTGAGGAACACATTGACATTAGCACGGAATCTTCAATTAATTTAATGTATTTCTCTTTGTAAAGTACATTATTATGCTTATTACTAACTGAATTTCATTATTTCTATACTAGTTTAATGAAAAGAATGTAAAATATATATGTAAACAAAACTAAAATTGGCCGACAGCATTTGAGCGGCCATTTGTTTTCGGAACACCCATACTTTGAAGTGAGAATTAGACTCGATTTATCAGATAAAACTGTGATATGTAAACATAATTGTAAAGCACAAATCTTCTGGTTTATTTGGATGTATAACACTCGTAAGATAAATAAAACAAACAACCGTACTTCCGACATATTCTCAAATACTGTCACAACCACTACACGACAAACGCGTCACTTATGTCAACTGCAGAACAAAAATTCTCATCCAATTGTCAAAACTTGTTACATTACCATCTCGTGTTTTTTTGTCGAATTATTTCGTCAGCTACCAATATAATCTGTCAAACCGTCGAAATAATACCGCATTTTATCACTAGATGCAATTAAAGACGACTTGTCGCTTTGGATAGTGTACCATCCAGGCCGTAAGACTCGACTTTTTTTTTATAGTCTGCTATCGTTAGACGTGTGAGTGGCACACATCACACGTCTAAGTGTGAGTCGTGTAAGTGGAGTACATCTGCAATAAAATATTACCCTAAGTAATAACACACGAGTTACAGTCATGGCATTAGCATGCAACATGCTGTGTCAATCCTATTTCATCCCAATATGTCGCTCCCTCGCTTTAATTAGGACACACTCTGAAGAAATTCCAATTTAGTCGGTTTCGCAAGAAGTTCAACTTTAACCAGTTACCGTTTATTTTTCGAAACAACAGTTGGCGATTGAGGTATTTGTATAATTTGTTCTGAGTAAAAACGCCTTGCATACATATAACACGGTATCATTTTCTTGTAAATATTCCCTTTATTTCTTTTTCTTTTTTTTACCATCATTACTACTTTTAGGTTTATTTGTATTTTTTCGACTAAAATAGCTTTTAGAAGCCTTTTATGAAGAAGAATGTTATCGGAACTAATAAAGTCAGTTAGTAATTATACTTGAGGTCGATTATAAATAAACATACAAAATTATATGGCAGATAATGGTTTGTCTACCTTACGGTCGAGTCTGATTCCACGCGGCATGTTGAGTTACTGTCACTAACAAAGCACTAACTTGATTGAAACAATGTCTGACATGAACAAGATGGATCAAATGATTGATTGGGGTATCAAATGAGTGATATATGGGATTGTAGTAGGTACGTGGTCTATGGTCATAATGTTCAGCTATTATGATGATAATAGTTTCAGTACAAGTTCATAGGGTGGTGACAATTTAGACAAATGTCTTTGAGCAATGAACTGTCAAATAGGTCGTTTAATTGATTTGAAAATCACCGCATCTTTATTAGAGACATATTTGAAACTAACATCTGAGCAAAAATCTGCTAAATCACTCATCCAGTCAGGTAAGCCTACCAATTTTATTTAGTTTCCCCTTTCATCAATGCTGACGTAATGGAGCTCTAAAAATGCATAAATCACATTGTCCAGTGGATTGACGGCCGCTTGATTACGGATTACCCAAGTAATCCGATGCGATAGCGCTCCGATACCACAGATTTGTCATACTGCTTTTATTTAGGCTGTGGCGTTTATTTGAACGGGGATTGCACTCGGTTGTGTTGCGAATTGTCGGGTTTGGGAATGTTTACTTTTTGTATGTGAGCAGGTTTTGCAAAAAAATAAAATCCTTTTCTGAGTAAATGAAGTAACTGATAAATGGCCAACGTTAAGCATTTTCCGGACCTCGTTGGCACGGATAGGAAAAGCTTTGAAATTAAAATCAATATGCCTAGCCCTTTCTCAACTACGTTGGGGTCTGCTTCCAGTCCCCAGTCAGGAAAATCTTTAAAATAACTTATCCAAATCCACTGACTGTGAAACGCTGTGTTTAACATTCCATTGCAGCTGAATCCAATATTAGAGACAATATAGCAAAATGAGAGTAATGAGAATGCATCCCCACGCCACATGGTGAATTTTCCTAGCATAGCTTAAATTGGAGACTAATCCAAATAACAGATAATCCTCAAAGACCAACAAAAAGATCCGTGCACTTGATGCCGAATCCAAAATGAGCGAAACTTCCATATTCATGGAACCTTCAAAAGCACTCATTTGCCGACCATTAGACGGTGCCATTCAGTGCAATGGTATAACAAAAGGCACGTTCGCATTCAAATCAAACTGAATAACGTTTAATCTTCATAGAATATTCCAATGCTAACGAGATCGCGAGAGATTTCCAATGTCCGCCTTCGTTTCTCACGAGGACTCCAAATGAACTAATTCCATTATGAAAATCTTTTTCTTCGTCAAATTGGAATAATCCTGCTTTTTGTTCGGATTAAAAACGATTTATCAAAAGAATTGTTTGCTGTAAATAAAATAGGATCGGAACGAGATGAGGCTCGGATTGCCTGTGCAGCTGTTACAAGAAAAATTGTCTGTGCTGTAATTTGGGACGCTCCTCTTCCTCGTCAGCTTGTATTGTTTAGAATCGTACTAAATGCTGTGGGGCTTGTAAATGTTTGTGTTAATGTTATGGCGGAATGAGGAAAACGGTGGATTTATGGTCTTCTTTGATTATTTCGGGATGAGAAATTGTTGAGTTCTTTATGAATACCTAATTGTAATAGTTAATTAATTCAGGCGTGACCTTGCGGAAATCCGTTATAAAATACAATAGACGTAGATATAATTATTTAGCGGAATAGGTTACTATTTATGGAATGAAAAAATATTCTTACGGCATTTATTTGATTTGTCATTCATTATGACTAGGCACTCTAAATAAAATTTCCACGCAAGGTCCGCCCCCATGCACCCCGCCACTCCAATATGTGCTGAATGCTAACACATAAGTAATAAATTTGAATATCGCGTGCTCTCTTGGATCGTGTTCGAAGCCGAAAGTAAATGGCGTAGATAAGTATTACTTCTTATTTCGTTTATCGAAATTTATAATTGATCTAGAAAACAAAAACATGTAGCTGGATAAAAATCAATATTTTCTTACTGTGAATACTTATTTTAGTCATAAAAGCCGAGTAATCTTGATTTTATTTAAATACAATATACAATATTTTATTTAAATATGTTACTATAAAAGAGCAATATTTGTATCTAACACAGTTTGCTGCAAACTTAAATTTGGCAACAAGGCTTTCTCTCTTATTGGACCAAAATTGCATGAAAAAGTGAACAAAAAGCTTAAATCTTCCCTTTGACAAGGTTTGGGTGCAACAACCAGGTGCAGGATTGGCTGCTTGGGCTGAAACGGAAAATCTTTTATCTTTCAAATATTAAAGTATTCATCATCTCATACTCTAGCGAGTTTGAGATGATGAATACTTTAATATTTAACACTCATCACATTCATACTCACACTCATTACATTCACATACACACATACATTTGGTCACCTTTAAGTCCTATGTTTGATTTATTATCTTACTGAAACCGTTGCATTTGTTAACCTATCTATAAAATCCTTATTATCTGTCGAAAGAGACTGGATCCTTTGGCACAGGGTATCCTAGTGTGGGATCCGGTGTCATACCTAAATATTGTATCGTTTGTTTATGAATCTATAAACTTTTTATTATTATTTAATGATTTCGATGAAAGTTGCATTATACGGGTTTACGGGGGTAAAAAATCGATCTAGCTAGGTCTCATATGTGGGAAAAGTTATTTTCTCTATTTTCAGAGTCTCGGGAATGTGATACAATGGTGGTATACCTGGATGACATGATATTACCAGGTATTAAAAAAGGACAAGATATTTGAATAAAAAATGAATCGAGCGAAAATGTTACAATTACGTAACTGTCTTGTACATGGAAAGAAAAATATCCAATAAATCATAATATACTAAAGTTCCATTTTGATTGTATTCGTGACTGTTGCAGAATAATGCATATCAACATACAATTGAGGGAGCCTCCTTTTAATATTGGGTAATATTTACATAATACATTAAGTTATCAGACTTAAAATAATAATAATAATTTTGATAGCTGCGAAGATCTCACCGATACTCATTCAATTCTGTTCAGCACGGCTGTAGCGGCATGTCGTGTAGCCCACGTCAAATTTGCCAATGAATCTAGAGCTACACGACCGAAACCAGCTGTACCAGCTTGGCAATGCAGGATTGAGCGGCGTATTGGTAGGGCCAGAGTGCTCATCGGCAAAGTAATCCGCTTCAGGGAGGACAATAATCGCCCTAGAGGGATACGCTTTGTGAGGTGGGCTTTGATATCAGTTTTCGTTCCGTGTGATGCCGGACGTAAAGAAATGTACCATCCTATTTCTTCCCGTGGGTGGTGGGTGGTCGTACAAGGCGACTAAGGGACTTACTAGAGAATGGGCAGCAGCGTTCTCTATGCATTTTAACACCATACTCCGATGGCAAACCAGCCTGCCAAGCGTGGCGATTATGGCAAACCCCGGGGCCATTTGGGGGAGGCCTATGCCCAGCAGTGGACGTCATTTGGCTGAAATTATGATGACGATAATATCAGCCTTCAGGTCTATATGTTCCATGTCACAGAGCGCATCGACTTCCTGAAGCAGAAACTGTATGCATGGGCAAACCGTATTCGTAGGTATAAGCGACGGGTGGAGCGATACTCTCAGACTCGCACCTTCCAGAGTGATGGAAGGTGTGTTTATAGAGCATGGGAGTGACTGGACCAAGGTGTGGAACTTTAAGGGTTCCTTGTTGACAATGGAACTTTAAAAAAAGGGGAAAGAATCATAGGGCATCAAAAATTTCGTTTACATTGCTGTCAATAGGAAGTCTGACCTAAAGCCTGGCAGCATTGCCACGTTGTATTGCAATGCTGATTCTTTTCCCAAAAATAGGCCAGCCCTCTGGTCACGTGAAGAGTCGACCAATTGCTTGGCGATGTATCGAAAAACCAAGTGGGCACTCGGACCCTACGGCCCTAGTGTTTCAACCCCAAAGGGTTCGAATTATAACTCCCAATTAGCCTGGAATATTTTCGCCGTTTGAGGTTTTCCGCACCTGCAGTAGCTGCCCCCGCACAGTCCGCTGTGCAAGAAAGATGGGATGGTGCAAGGGTGTCGACACATGTTGCATACCACAACAAATTACTGTCTAACTTCCAAGGCATTATGGTCATTGGTCTCTTCCGATCGTCGCGTGCCAAGCCTTTGGGTTCTAACTGGCTAAAGTTGGCATCCCAGCGCTGACAAGAGCACGAAGGATGGCGTGCCGTGCTATCCGGCCTGCGCTCTTACTGCGTATTGGGTTGAGAAAAATACCCTGTTTTGCTCTTGACTAATACTATTTAGATTCAGCCTAGCCGCAGTAGCGCAGTACTTTAGGTAAGTAGCGACTGGTAAGTTATTTACAAATTAGAGGATTATATCCAAGATAAGAATGTTTGGAAACACGCTGGTCCAGCTCCATAGGATAATCTAGAATCTAGACAAAATCAAACTGGTTGCTAATTTTAGTTGTATACATTATTATATTTTACATTCTGTGATTACTTCCTCACACACTGACTTATTAATTGTTTTTTTTTTTGGAAAATCGTCTACTTTTACAATGTTTGTAAATATGTGAGAACCATGTATCTATCACATAAGTAATTAATTTATCTGTTGTTGCTCTCTTTAAAAAAAACTTGTTACCTATATTGTGGTATAGTAATTTTTATTTTTTATTTTTAGACGCATCGTCTTCACATATAATTATATAATTAATGTATACATAATATTGTTAAAACCTTTTAAAAGAGTAACGGTGGAGTTTCTTGCCTATTCTTCTCCATACGAAAACTACCTTTTGGATGGGGCGACTAGAATCAATTCATTTTTTTTGTAATTTTTGACGTTCAAAAGTGCCTTGCAAGGGCCTATTTGAAATAAATGATTTGACTTTGACTTTGACTTTGATTTCTAAAAACCATTCCAAGATAAAGTTTATTTTTAAATTAAGCCAAATATACTTAATACCTGTCGAGTGAAACATGCAAATACTCATGCAAATAATCTTCATCAAAACCTGCGAGGGTTTTAAAGACAGGAAACAATTTGAATAAGACTTTACATTGCCGTCGTCAATATAAACGCTTATTTAAACTGTGGCAAAATTTGTAATGTTACAAGAAAGCTTCAATGCTGCTATATATATGAAGGACGACTACCGTGTGTTTGGATTGAAAAGGTGTTCATGATTTTGGGAAAGTTTTTTTAGAACCTAACTTTGTTTTATTCAGAGGGTAGATGAGAGAGACTGAAAAGCAGTATTGGTAGTATGTACAAACAATCATTGTTACAAAATAATGATTGGATGTTAGTTAAGTGGCAGGAGTTTTATTTAATGTTTTTTTTTTCTGGAGCATAGATCGCTAAAAATAGAGAATTTCAGAAGATAAACTCGTAAACAGCGCAGAGTGTATATCGTCTGAATAAAATATACTCAGAAATGAGCCAAGTCCAAACGCTACGTAAGCTAACTAGATATTAATTTGGTTAGTCATTAGAGAGGCGTGGGGATCATTCAAGGAATTTGAATCAAGCAGGAGCGTTCCATATTCATTAATTAGAATCTACGGTTACACACGCCGCTTATTCACGGCCGGCATTAATTCTGCTACTACTATTACTTGAATGTTACTGTAATAATAAATTATAGACTTTACCTATTTTATTTAAATTACTAGCTTCTATCCATAACTTCACCCGTATCGCATCGCATCGCCCGCCCGCGCTATTACTTCAGTTGCGCTTTGTGTTCTTACTGACTTTTTTCTTTTTGCTCGGCTCCTAGCGGTGGTAGCGTAGTGTTAAGTAGCCTATAACTTCAGGAGTATCAAATACAAAAAGGATTTTTTAAATTCGACTGGTAGTTCCAGAGATAAGCGCGTTCAAACAAAAATATTTTTATTTGGCATAACACACAAGACATAATTTTCTTTAAACGAATATAATTACAAATCCACTTTTTTTTTTTTTAAACTATCTACTGTAAAGAGAACACCGGTACGTGCACAATATATAAATGAATTATGCACTGTAAAATGTAAAACTTCTCTAATGAAGAAAAGCTTATTTGGTGTTGCTCCACTAGGATATAATAAAATACCCGATAAAATAAAATGTACGCCATTTCAAAAAAAAAAAAAAACACTCAACGGGTTACTGCTTGAAAGATGCTATTACTCTCTAGATGAGTTTCTTAATGACAAATCTCTGTAATTATAAAATCCTGATATACATTTTATACAAATCTAATTGACTTAAAATTTTAACATGAAATGAAATTGACTCTGAAATGTTATAAAATTTCCAATGCATGCAATAATCCTGACATTATACATTTTACACTAATCTTTTCAATTTAATTTAAATTTTAACATGAAATGAATTAACTTTGAATTATAATAAGAAATAATTTGCATGCATGCGTTAATACAATTGGATATTCAATATCGTCCATGGGCAAACGCCCGGCCGTATTATTATATTCATGAAAAATTATGGAAAATTAACCTTAAAAAGGGGGTTCTTGGGGGCGTTATTCAATTTTCAATTTGTATTTAAAGCAGTGTAAAACTCTAGTGTAAGTCCATAAATTCATAGCAGGATATTATATATATACTTTTTAATTTAATTTTCGATAATTTATCATGCATATTCAGAAAAATACGGGCGGGCACATGGGCGACATTGTATATTGTAATACATTTTTCATTGCACTACCAAATTTTTTAAGATCTTTGTATGTACCTATGTTTCACAAATAAATTATTCTTTTTCTTATAGAGATAAAAATTATTTTATTTAATTATTGTTTGGCCGAATGTTTATATGTCCGAATTTAAAAAGGCATACTTTTTCTTTTTCTTTTAAAGATGGCAGGATTTTATTTGGAATAATTTCTATAAAATACCATTTTCAACCTCAAATTAAAATGATTGTCTTAATAAGTCAATAATATGTTGTGCTACAAAAGTTACTGACAAACAAATCGCTGCAAAACCCACACGTAGTCTTGTCTGCCCTACCCATAGAGTGTAATTTAAGCCCACGTAGGTGCGGAGGGGCGCCGGGCGAGGCGGCCCGCGAGCTGAGGAGCAGGTGGTTTTAACGCTCGCCTCCGAGGCAATCGACACCCGGCTCCGAGGCTGGCCGTAGCTCCGCAGTACTCGATCCGTGACAGAAACCATGCCTGCTGCATGTTGCTTGCTCGCTTGCATGCTGCATGCTTGGTGCATGTATGGTGTAAGCTTGTTTGCATGTTTGTGTGAACTTTCTGCGATATGAAGGTTCTACTTTTTAATAAAATTATTATGAATATGAAATTTATGGGTCTCCCTTGTTTCATCGAAAAGAAATTGCCAAATTATCACTTCCCAAACAATTTTCCGCATAATTGCATTTACCAAATTATTACTTAGCAAAAAATCTCTTCACAAATAATTGTAACGCAAACCTAATGTTTTGCAAGTGAACGTTTAAACAATAACTTGTTTACCAACTAGTACTTTTACCAATTTTTATGTAGTCAAATATTTCAGTTGAAATAACTCATTTTAGGCAAAATAAAGACGTTTTATTACAAGAACGTTATTTCCACTTGGGACAAATTCTAAACAGGTATTAATCAATCTGCCTAGCCTTTTCCCAACTATGTTGGGGTTGGCTTCCAGGTAGTAATAATATTAATATAATATTAACATTAACTATTCCGGTAGTATTGTTTTTTTTTAGTTAGTAACATTTTTTTTTAATAATTAATCTCGTCTAACTAGTTCAGTTTCCGGTAGCCTGTTTATTTTCCATATTTTTTTTCTATATAATCTAGTCGTTTCTGGCACTCGCTCGGCTCGTGCGTAGAAGGTCACAGTTTTAACCTAACCTAACCTAACCATTTTTTTAAAATAATGAACCTACTCTAACTAGTTCCATAAGTAACTGACCAAACGTTTATTGTCTAAAGATTGTTTGCTGTAATAAATCATTTGATTAAAGACCAAATGGCTAAATGACATTATCCTTGATAATATTCTGCCAAGTAAAAATTTGACCAAATGAAAATGTGCGTACTAAAATCATTCCAAACATTGCATTGGTATAAAAAAAGATTGCAAAAATTTGTTTGGGTAGTGAAATTTTTGCAAAATCTTTTCGGTAAAACGGCAGGATCCCGAAATTTATGCCTAAAGATTATTACAAAATTATGAGTTTTGAATGTATGATAAATGCGATAGTATGCGAGTGTATGCGATTTTCTACGAAATGAAGTTTGTGCGAACCGCTGTTATGCAAAATTATATTATAACATAAAAAGTTCTGTTTAAGGTTGCTGGAGCGGAGAGGAGAGGAGAGGAGTAGCGGTGTGCCAATATTAACCAATGGAATTGCATAAAACCTCCGCTACGCTTCAGTGGACAGGGATTTGCGAACTAGTTTAAAATTTCATACAAAACTGGGATGCGGAGCGGGGAAACGGAGCGGAGAAGCAGAGAGGGGAAGCGGAGCGGAGAAGTGGAGCGGGGAATTATTACTCGTCGCGTGAACTCGGTCTAGCTCCGCACAGTCCGCAACTCAGCTCCACTCCGCTGCCATTCTCCTCTCCGCTGCCTCGCTCCGCTTCAATGGACAGGCCGCCTTATAGGGTAGACCCGTTGTTATTACCGGTTGGCAATAACAAGTAGTAAGTAGTTATGCTACCTGAACTGCGACGAGTTATCACTGTGAGAGCATAAAACGCACGATTGCAGTTTAGGGTGGCCCTTCCCGACCGTTGAGTCATTATTGTTAATTTAGCACTTTTAAGTAGCAGTAAGGCCATGTAACCATAGGACAAGTTTAAAAGGCATTATACGAGAGCATGCGCTTCTGCTCACACGTATTCCTCTTTTTTTACTTAACACTCCTACTAAGTAGCTGGTTAAGTCAATTGACATTCAGTTTTGACAACAAAAACAATTGAATGCTTTCTTCGAAATTATCAGCTACTGTTTCGGCAAACAAACAGTATTCAAATAATACTCAAATTTCCAAACATTTTTGAGAAAAAAAACATTGTTATTCAATAGAGTTTTCTTTTTACAAAATATTGATCGAAACTCGACCCTCAAGAGTCAAATGTTGTCAAAACATCGGGGGGAAAACTAACATAATTACATACATCTGTACTGGTTATCCAAATAATAAAGTTTAATTCTGTTTAATATTCTAGTGCAGTCGCCAAAACGTCCCGACATCGCTTTAGCATTTCAATAGCAACAAATTGTCAACGATATAAGTCCAGTTAGGCTGGTTGCAAAGCGGCGATTTTGCGACAGGCACGTTCGTTTAGCACGTGATAGTCGGATGTGAAATTACATGGATACTAATGGATGAGGCGGGAGAGGATCTAGATTACAGGGTTCAAGATCTAGACAAGCCTAATGTCTATACTTAATAGTATTTTTATGTGAATGGAATTGCTGATAGTGTTTTCATTCTGTTGCTTGCATATGATAGGGAAATAAAATGGTTGTTTATGTTTAGGTAGGTATTGGAAAAGGGAAACATTTAACTGACCCTCTAAAAACTTATTGACCTGATGAACGCTTGAGCTTGATATACGTATTTTTAATAACTGAGCCGCTTTTTAGCTTTCTGGACTTTTCTCACAGTTCGCTGCTGTAACTAAACTAGGGTACCCCAACAAAACGGGTTAGGTTAGATTAGAACTGTGACCAACCTCGCGCTAGCCGAATTAGTCGTAGAAACTAAGCAAGGGTACCTCGACTAAATGGGTTAGATTAGGTCAGAACTGTGACCAACCGCACGCAAGCTGAGCGAGCGCTACATACAAGCTGGTCGCAGTTACTTGGCTATTTAGTGTTTTTAGGACCTCAAAATTGAAATTGAATTAGAGTGTTCAATAATATTTTTACGAAAGCAAAAATATGGGAATTATATTTTGAGGCTCGATTAAAAAAATATCGAAAAGGTTTCTGTTTAATTTTCATGATCGACGTACGATGGATGTTTTGGATGTGGTTGATCTCTTCAGCGGTCTGCATTAAATATGGATGCATAGTAATTAATCAAACCATAAAACTACGATCGCCAGATATCATAATATTATAAACTAAAAGTCGTGATGAAGCAGAAAACTTTAGCCACATGCGATTCGGGACTAGTTTATTGGGTTTAACTAGTGATTTGGGAGAGGGAGCCAATTATGTGCGGTAATACATTTCATTGGGAGCACAATTTTAGCGGGGACAGAACTACGTATGTACAGAATAAAATGGTTTCTTGTCCAATGCAATACTCAACTTTAATATCGACGAAGTGTGATTATAGTTAGTACAAAATCTCACTTTGAAACAACATGATATTACACCGGTAAATCATTCGAACAAACAAAAAAGAACCATCGGTAATGTATGTCGCTCAGTAAAATGTAATACCGCATCCGCTCGACGGCAACACCTTTACCTAGCTATTTATATATATAATAAACTAAATAAAATGCTCGACTTCAACCCACTAACTAAAAAGAAAGCGAAGATGAAAATAAGCACTTGGCTTAAAACACTTGATTACTCACAAACAGAAAATATAGTCAAAAATCAATAACCATAGTCAATCAATAGGGTAGATAAATATATTCTGATATAATCTAAAAGCACAACTACCAAGCACAGACACACAGAGAAACACGCACGTATCATAACATCATCACACATACACGCCATCACAAATACACGCCACCACACTTACACACACAACACATGGACATATAATCTTATCACATGAGAGCAAGTGTGCTCTAATTGTTTAACCTCATTCTAGTTTTAATTTTGATGCATAAATTGTTAATGTTTGCACAAACGAGTGAAGACACTGACTCCTGTAACACAGGTGCCACCTAGCACAGGAGCCAGGGTTTCAATGGATGTATCAACCTATTCATGTCAATAAAAAACATTATTATTATTATTATTATAGTTCCATTTTGATTTGTGATGATGGACGAAAACTATAATTTAAAAAAAAACCAAACGGATATGTGTATAATTTTTAAATTATATAAATGTATAAACTCAAACTCAAAGCATTTATTTCAAATAAACCAATTACAGGCACTTTTGAATTGTCAAGGGGTCGGTCAGTCAGAAATAGGTTCCTATGGAGAAGAACGGGCAAAAAACTCCAAGGACACTCTTTTAAATCAGATAAGAATCAGATATAAACCAGTGATGGCCAGTGATGGCATGTGTGTTCAATTCATATGTACTTCCTGAGTTGATATTGGATATTACTGATATCTGGACTTATAGTTAATATTTTTTTATGTATTTCTTGTTTCCATATTGCAGCTGTTTGTTGTTTGTTTTGAATGAATATGAATAAAAATAAAAAGTAAAATAAAATAAGTCTGAAATCGCTAACCCGCCTTGAGAAAGCGTGGTGATTCCTTCTCTGTATGAGAAGTGGCTTTTGCTCTGAAGTGAGACTCGAACATCGGAATTGAGGTTTATTTTTACTTTTTACTTTTTATAAATTGACTTGAACACATAATTCCTACAATCAATAATAAATAATAATAATAAAAATAATGGCAACACCGTGTCAACAGAACGTCTCGTTTTCAAACTATAACTTTAATTTTAACAAATAGATTAATTTTGAAGCATTTTTACAAGAGTTTTTCTATACATACTAAACCTAAAACCGGAAAACCATTTAAAATCCAATAAAAACTCACAACTCACCAAAATGCAATAGAATTTGATTAAAAACTGACGAATCGGAGGTGACATGACAGATGTCACCTCCGATCAAATAACAATGAATGGAAAATAGGAAAACCAAGAAACTATGTTGACAAGATCAGCCGCACGCCTAGCACGCCCACCACCTCCGGACTCTTCGCTCAGCTCCGCCTCGCCGCCGCCCCGGTACCCAGCTTCGCTGTGAGCGCTGTGACGACACCGGCCGCGGTAGTTGAGTCGAGCTCGAGCGACGAGTATTTCTCCCCGCCCACGACGCCACCACCTGCTCGCCGACGGAGAGAACGCCGGCCGCCGGACGGCTTAAGACCTCGAGGCCCATCGGCCTTTGATAGGGTCCCAGGTCCCGGCGGATGGGCACGCCACAATTGCGGCGATAAGTCCCCTCTTTGAGGAGTGGCTTGAGAGGCGCCATGGCGTCCTCACCTTCCGCCTGACGCAGGTCCTCACCGGACACGGTTGTTTCGGGAGGTTCCTGTTCCGCGTAGGGCGGGAGGAAACGCCCGGGTGTCACCACTGTGTGGATCGCCCGGAGGACACGGTGGAGCATACGGTGGAGGTCTGCCCGGCTTGGGCGGAGCACCGCCGTGTCCTCACGGAGGCGATCGGCGGCGGCGATCTCTCGCGTCCGGCCCTGGTTCAGGCCATGGTTCGGAGCGAGAGTGCATGGGAGGCCGTCACCTCCTTCTGCGAAGCAGTTATGCTCGCGAAGGAGGAGGCGGAGCGCGCGAGGGAGATGCAAGCTGCACGCCCTCGCGGCCCTAGTCGCCGCAGGAGACGCCCCGGGCGTCGGGAGTCCAGAGCCGACTTCCGGCCACCGTAGGCGCGGGCTTGCGGACGGTGAGCAATGGGCAGCTCGCCGTCCGATAAGGACCAGGCCCGTGTCGACGGCGCGTTGTGTTCCACGCGCGCCTCAAAGAGATGTCAGCACCAACCGACGGGGTCGAAAGACCAATGCCTGCTGGGGTTGCGGGTTTGTCCGAAAGGGATAACGCGGCCCCGGCACACAGGCAACGGAAGGAACACGGGTGGGTTTTAGTCAGTAAAAGTCTGACACACCCTCTCGCTCTGCCCAGAGCGGGAGTAGTCATTTGATGATTTCCCACCCTCAAAAAAAAAAAAAAAAAAAAAAAAAGGTCCCGGCGGAAGTGTGCAGCGCATGAGATGGACACGATCCATTAACGAAAACGTCATGCGCTCATACTATGGGGCTACAGAGGGGGAAACAACCTGACCGCGTATCGTGTCCGGATGCTCTGTCTTTTTCAGGTGCTTGAGCCAGCTGTCAACGTTTCGGCACAACGACTGTCGGATCAGGTGCGGGTCATCCAGCGTAATCATATGTTGGATGACGCTGTACTTGATCGCCTGTGAAATGAAATTCAGAGTAGCCCTGTCATCGCTCCCCCTCCGCGAAGTGTTATTGTAGTGCCATCACAGGACACTACAATTCAAGCTGACGAGAGGATTGATGACAGGGCTACAAACGTAAGTACCCAGTGCAATGAGGAACTGAGGAGTGCTTTGGAAGGTGCGATTCAGGAATATCGGTTCATGTCGCCCGAACTTAGACCACGTTTACCTTGTTTGCCCATGCATAACAAAAATAGAGCGCTGATAGCGGTTCTGGATTCGCAGTTGTCAAATTATTTTGATGACTGCGAAGACACTGATACTCATTCAATTCTGTACTGCGCGGCTATAGCAGCATGTCGTGTAGCTCACGTCAAATTTGCTGATGCCTCTAGAGCTACACGACCGAAACCTGCTGTACCAGCTTGGCAGTGCAGGATTGAGCGCCGTATTGGTGGGGCCAGAGCGTTCATCGGCAAACTAATCTGCTTCAGGGAGGGCAATACTCGCCCCAGAGTGATGCGCTTTGTGAGACGGGCGTTCTTAGGGACTGATATCAGCCCTCAGGACTATATGGCCCGTGTCACAGAGCGCATCGACTTCCTGAAGCAGAAAGTGTATGCATGGGCGAACCGTATTCGTAGGTATAAGCGGCGAGTAGAGCGATACACTCAGAATCGCACCTTCCAGAGTGATGAAAGGTGGGTTTATAGGGCTTGGGAGCGACCGGACCAAGGTGAGACTGACACGCGCCTGCCGGATGATGTTGCCATGTGCTCTTTCTGGCGCAGCATCTGGTCGGTGCCTGTCAGTCACACCGAAGGTGATTGGACTCGGGAAGTCGAGCGAGCCTGCGATCCAATACCAGAAATGGGGGCTATTACCATCTGCCCCCAAGATGTAGCTCGCGCAGTTCGTCCGTTGCCTAACTGGAAATCTCCAGGGCCGGACGGGCTGCACAACTTCTGGATAAAATGGTTTATAAGGTCGCACGCTCGCTTGGCGGCTCAGTACCAGACTGCATTGGAGTCTGGTTCGCTACCCCAGTTCTTAACGACAGGAGTTACCCACCTGCTCCATAAATCTGGTAGCACCGCGGAACCCAAAAATTATAGGCCGATCACATGTTTACCGACGGTCTATAAAGTTCTTACATCTATTTTGAGAGCTAAAATTAACAAACATATAGACACTAACTCCATCATGTCTGCCTCTCAAAATGGATGTAGGAACGGATCCCGCGGTACTAAGGAGCTACTCCTCATTGATATGGCCATTAGCCAACAAGTTCGTCGTTCCCGAAAGGATCTTTCGACATGTTGGATAGATTATAAGAAGGCCTATGACTCGGTGCCACATGCGTGGCTCATGAGGGTGCTGGAGTTGTATAAAGTAGATGCAACTCTGCGCACCTTCCTGTTGTCATGTATGGGGCAATGAAGGACAGTCCTTCGCTATCCAGGATGTTGAAATATCCAGAGGAATAGCGAACCAATAAGGATAGAGCGAGGCATATTTCAGGGCGATAGTAGGCGGGGTTCTGCTTAGCCCTGAATCCTCTAAGTACACTGCTGGAGGGTTCAGGCCTAGGCTATCGGCTGAGGAGAGGTGGTCAGGTTATATCTCACCTCCTCTACATGGATGACCTAAAACTTTTTGCCCCCAACAATTTGCAACTGATGGAGCTACTGAAAGTAGCTGAAACTTTCAGTAGCGCCATCAGGATGGAATTTGGTGTGGACAAATGTGCGGTCATGCATGTAAAGCGAGGGGAGATTGTGGAATCCGTGGGAACACAGCTCGCGGATTCCATAAACCTTAGAGCTCTCTCCGCATCCGAAACCGATAAGTATTTGAGTATGTCGGAAACATTGGGCATCAATGTTACTGACATGAAGCAATCGTTGAAGGAGCGCTTCTTTGGCCGCCTGAAGAAAGTATTTAATAGTTTTCTATCAAGCGGGAACAAGGTGCGAGCCTTCAACGGTTGGGTCATGCCGGTTTTAATGTACTCTTTCGGCATACTCAAATGGACTCAAACCGAACTCGACGCCCTGGATAGGAGGGTCCGTACGCTGCTGACTGCATATCGGATGCATCACCCACGGTCATCGGTAATGAGACTGTATATCCCGTGAAAGTGTGGAGGTCGAGGCTTTTTAAACGCTAAGACCCTCCACAATCGCGAGATATGCAGTCTCAGGGAATATTTCTTAGAAGCCGACGTGGGGATGCATCGAGATGTGGTCGCGGTAGACAAAGGTCTCACCCTGCTCTCCTTGGCTAAAGAGAACTGGCGTAAACCTGTAGTGCTTGACACTAACGATCGCAAGGAGGTATGGCAGAGTAAGGAGCTTCACGGACGCTACTTTCGGGCCCTACATGGACCCGATGTAGGTTTACTAGCGTCCGTAGCCTGGCTGCGTTTTGGTGACCTCTTTGGGGAAACCGAAGGTTTTGTTTGTGCAATTATGGACGAAGTTATGATGACGAACAATTACCGGAGATTCATTGTGAAGGACGGGACGGTTGACATCTGTTGGGCATGCCACCGTCCGGGAGAATCAATCCGACACATTATCTCTGGCTGTTCTCGTCTAGCTAACGAAGAGTACTTGCATAGACACAACCTTGTAGCCAGGATTACCCACCAGCAACTTGCTCTGAAGTACAGTTTTGTGGAATCTGAAGTGCCGTACTATAGGTATGCGCCCGACCCAGTTCTCGAGAATGGAAATATCACTTTGTACTGGGATCGATCCATCATCACTGACAGGACTATTGTTGCCAATAAACCTGATATAGTGGTGGTGGATCGAGTAGAGCGGCGTACAATGATTATTGACATAAAGGTTCCGCATGACGGGAACCTCGTGAAAGCCGAGAAAGATAAACAAATCAAGTATCTTGACTTGGCTCGCGAGGTTGTCGACATGTGGGATGTGGACTCGGCGATCATTGTGCCGATAGTCGTATCAGCCAATGGTTTAATTGCCAAGAGCCTCGACCAACACCTAAGGAGGCTTTCGTTGGGCAGCTGGATCAAGGGCTTGATTCAGAGAGCGGTACTCTTGGACACGGCTCGCATTGTCAGGAGGTTCCTCTCTCTAGAACCCTGACCGCCGGTAGCTTGGACACTGTTCCCGATACCAGTGGGCTACTATTTTTTATATTTTTAAATGTTTTTATATTCTTTTATTCTAATCTTTAAAAATATAATTTATATGTATATAGTTGAATAAAGGAAATAAAAATAATGATAATAATAAGATTAATATTATTAATAAATTATAATATATAATATCGTATAATTTTACAATGTTTGTAAATATGTGAGCACCATGTATCTATCACATATTTAATTTATCTGTAATTGCTTTATTTTTCATTCTTTTTTACCTATCGCGGTATAGTAATCTTATTCTAGATGCATCGTCTTCACATATAATTATATAATTAATGTATACAAAATATTGTAAAAACATTTTAAAAGAGTAACGGTGGAGTTTCTTGCCCATTCTTCTCCATACGAAAACTACCTTTTGAAAGGGGCGACTAGAATCAATTCTATTTTTTGTAAACTTGACGTTCATAAGTGCCTTTTATGTGCCTAATTGAAATAAGTTGTTTGACTTTGACTATTGAAACTGAGGTAAAATAATATGTGAAGTTCGGTACTAAAAACTTAGCAGAACAGCGTTAAATAATCAATAATAATGGTGCCATGATTATGGTTAATGAAGTATGATCGTTATTGAAGTGTGTAATCTTCAATGGGGTTGAAGTCCTTGCTTGTCATGTGGGTCTCGTTGAGCGCCATCTTGTAACCCCATAAATTCATAGCGTAGCTGCACGCCAACTGAAATGAAAGATAATGAATAGTAGTATTGTCAATTTTGTTATTCCAAATGAATATACAGAAGATGGGTGCAAAAAGATAGCTTATACCGGAAATTAGAATGTTGAGATGGATGTGCAAGAGGCAAGAATTGATAAAGTAATATTAGAGAAAATGGCACCGGTTCCATAAAAGTTTAATGGTAGTCATTTTATTGTTTTTTGGGATGAGAAAGGATGAAATGCAAGTAACTAAGAGTCAATTAATCTGCCTAGCCAACTATGTTGGGGTCGGGTACCAGTCTAACCAGATGCAGCTGAATACCAGTATTTTACATGGAACGACTACCTATCTGACCTCCACAACCCAGTAACTGGGTAATATGATACCCCTTGGTAAAACTGGTTGTCAGACTTTCGGGCTTCTGACCCCATAACGACTGTCAAAGATCCACGAATGACAGCCGGGACCAACGGCTTGAGGTGCTTTCCGAGGCACGGAGGAGTGTCGATATGTAAAGATGGTCACCCATCCACAGACCAAGCCCGGCAAGCGTAAGCTACGCTTGCCGGGCTAACCTGATGGATCGACCTGTGCGGCAACCATCAGTCATGATGAACATAAATGTTGATAAATGGAGATAATAAATATGGGGTGTGTGGATTTATAATAGGGGTGCTGATTTAAAAAAAAAAATGTCTGTCAGATAGAATATTAAAACACAAACATATTTTTCTTTTTTTACGTAATCAAAAGATTACGGCGATACATTGAGTAGGCAATACGTTAAAATATGACCTGACGTCACTGGCCGGTAGATTTTATACTGACTCGTGACATAGCGAACCCCCACTCCCCAACTTTAATGCGTTTTATCTAAATCATTTTTTATTAATTTGATAAAGCAAAATATACGTGTTTAATATTTTTTTATTATCTGACTGACGGACTAAATAGTATTTTTTTTCCCAGCCATCATCTCTATTCACCACATGGAGTTACTGGAAAATTAAGACACCGTACCTGTATCTCACTAACATCATTAAAGTCTAGTGCAGTCCTCCATTTGTAAGGCACATTGCGAGAGACTTTTGAGGTAGAGTAAGGGCCAGTCACCTCTACATTGGTATGTGACTGCAAAAAGTCATCAAACGCCTGTGTTCTTTGAATTTTCAGGAACCTTAGAATGCGATGAGTCGTGATATTAGGTTGAAGAGCTAATTCTTCAAACCGCATCACCCTGTAATTTTAATATTAAATTAAAGCAGTTACCAATTTAAAACTATATCCAAAAATTTATCATTATATCTTGAATGCTATGTTAGCTAATTGGTTGAGCAAAATGATCAATAAGTAATATGTCACGTACATCAGTCTGTTCCGATACTGCTGAACTAATCTTCCGGCTGCCATATTGTCGCTGACCATGTCGGCACAGAGCATGAAAGGGTCCCAGCAATCTGGAGAGAGCCTGCAAAATGGACGGTCTCGCCTCGACTGCATCACGCCGCGGGGATCACGGACCAACAGTATCACCTTCACGTTGAGTCTGTAAGTAATTAGCAGCGTAATCTAACAAAAATACTGAATACTATCCCAAAGTCCTTCTGCCTTTATTCCAATTTAATTGGGGTAGGCGCACACAGATTTTTTTTTTTGGTCTGTCTTTTTTTTATTGGTATCCACATTCATACTAAACACTTTTCTTGTTGCAGGCTTTTCGTTCCGTCACACCACATTTACTTACTATGGCAATCGGTCACTCCTCAACTTTTCTTTTGATTCATTTCCATTCATGTGTTGTGCCTCATTCCATTCATTCCATTTTGTGTATTAACGTTACAAATAACTTACGTTTTATCATCCAATATTTCCTCGATGAGCCGTAATCTTAGTCGTACAAGCTTTATATTTTGGAAAGGAAACAGCTGACATAACCGTGAAGTGACCTCTACGTTAAAACATAGATCAATTGCATTCTCGTTCTTACAATACTCCCACTGTCGGGAAATGTGGTTAAATCCATGGATTTTTTTTCTTTGTAACTCAAAGTAATCTTCCAAACCTTTATAATTGCATTTCAACACTCGTTTAACAATGCTCAATGCTTCGGTCGCTTCCTTTGGAGTCCTAAATTGTTTAGTTCCATACATAAGAAGGGGTTCACAATGATAGTAAGTGCTTGGAGCTGCATTATTTATCAGGTCTCCAAGAAATGTGGATCCTGATCTCCATGTTGATATAATTAAACTTCTCAGGGGCTGTCCTCCGGATTCCATAACTAAATCGTCTAAAACATCAACTCCAGATTGTGAAAAGTTGTATGTGTAGGTGTCAGTTTTTATTTTTAATCGTGCTTTTTCTAATATGGTGTGTGTGATGTTTGTGAAACTATGTGTTTTATCTTGCAGGATTGTAGGCATACTTTCGATATCTGGCGAGCCATAGTGATGGTTTACATTCGAGATTTTAGGCATAAATTCCATTTCTATTGAAACATGGCCATCATCGTTCAGTATAATAGGTATATTTTGTTTTGCATAGGTCCCCTGTCCATTCTTGAGTTTTACAATAAACTTTCGGTGCTTGATAGATGTCAGATAGTATGTTTTGTCAACATATTGAGTCCCAATAATAAGAATAACAATAACACTAAGACCAATTAATGTGAAACATATTTTGAAAGTGCTAAGTCGCCGCATTATCTGTAAAGACATTAAAAAATGTTTATCAATTAAAATGATTGTTAGATACTAAAATCAAGTCAAATCTGAACATAGTTAAAGTACCGGCAAAGGGCTATGTATTTGCTGAGACGCAGGTGACGCAGCACAGCATAGTACAGATTCAGCAGGGCATGGCATGGCAGGTAATTGACACAGATACACGCATTCACGTCCTAGCTGATGCTAAGCACGGACAGTAATTGTTGAGTTCACAAGCAAAATGAGTTCAGAGTCACAATCTGAGTATGAAAGTAATGAGTTGTTGTTACTTTACATTTTCTCAAAGCGTAAAACCCTATTTGGCAAAGTGATTAGATTTTTAGAATTCACTGTTTGGAATATAAGTTGGATGATTTGTGTTTGTTAAAATGGACTCATAAATAACGCGCGTGACATAATAATGCGAATTTATAAGCGGACACTGTTGCTCCATATGGGTGTTAAAAGCTTATACTCGGTTCATTGTTCCACCAATATTTAGTGCGAGAATTTTTACGCCCGATCCGAGATTGAAAATAGGCGAAAAGTAAAGTTATGATTTTGCAGATAGAGATACGGACTTAACCTCTTAAATGATGTCATAACCTGATCAAAACAAATCTTCACATGATTATGAACGGGTATTTTAGTCGAATTGTCAGCGAAGTAAATAGAAAAACGCTTCCACAGACGCCCTCTGTTAGTCATTTATCGTAAGTTCCATCCCCAACAAAATGTTGAGTTAAACTACGTTCAAATCAATCATACGCGCTAGCGAACGGTTCGAATAGGTACGCACCTACTTCCGCGACAATGTCTGTAAATACGCTAAAATATGTGAACTGTAACATAGTTATATGTGAACTATTATCATTTATACAGAACAAGATAGATATGATAGACAATAAAAGCCTAATAAGAATCTGTGTATCTGCATTTCACGAAGAAGATGTAGTTAGTGCTAGTTGCTGTTTAGTTCTATAAAGAATAACCAGAAGAAGATATCCAGGCGTAAAGAAGGCAAAAAACAGAGAGACCTAGAGATTATCATAAGTTTTTTTAAAGTGACCGAACCAGATCTTATGCCGATTTTTGTGGCGCGTGACTTGCAAAAATTGCCGCCCGTTACTTTTGACCACGTTGATGTCACCAAATTATTGAAAGACTTACTAATTGTGCGTGCTGAAATTAATGACATAAAAGGCAATTATGCAACAGTCCGTCAATTGGATGATCTGAAGACGGATTTGGGATGTAGCAGGCTACCAGCATGATTTTCACAATGTTAACACTAGAAATAAGGACAAACTACGAGCTCCCTTTCACCGGCTTCATAAGGTTCATAACTCATTTTTTGGGCTTGGTATAACCTTTTATAACAAGCTACCCTCTTCTTTGCTAGATTTGCCTTTTAATGCATTTAAAACGAAAGTTAAATCCAAGCTTTGTTCAAAGGCATACTATTCTATCAACGACTACTTAAATTATAAGAATAGTTGGTCGCTGTGATTAACTCAAGACAACAAGTTATATGAGTTTATATAATTGGTTTTTTTATTTGACTTTATAAGTCAAGCTATTTTAATTTTATTTAAATTTATTGTTGATATAATCTACTCATTACAATGTTTTTTTTTAATGAGTTGTATTGCAATATGTGGTTAGCTAGTGACCTCGACAATTGATCATATTATTTATTGTTATTAGTAATTAACTGTTTGTTTTATTAATTTTATCTCGATGGTCCTAGTTTATCATTTATAACTTCCAGTTACAACTATATGTAAGCGGGCACGCCCTATAGGCCTGGTGGCTTTTATTTAGATATTAAGTTCTGTTTACGTTTAGTTTTTATTTCTGCCTGAGTATAGTTCTCGATGATTTTGTGTGGTATATTGGCGTGTGCTAGCTAACATATGGCTAATAATTTAAATTATGTTTTGTGTTGCGTAATGTCAATTATTTTGAATTATTATATACATATAGAATCTTGTTTGTTTGTTCTTCTAACTAAACAGACAGCTGTGCTGCTGGGGAGTTTGTTGCGCCACTTGTTCTTCCCAGCTAACGCACTAGGAAGTGGTGAAGGGTGGGCGTTTTGGGGGACTGTCTTATGTAGTTTGACGTTCGAAAAGTGCTGATTCTCAGCCTAGTTTGAATAAATGACTTTTGAATTTGAATTTGAATTGTTAACATGCAACATCAATACAAATAAAAGAGGAGGGTATTTACTCGATAGCGGGCCGGTTGGTCTACCGCCGGACAACACCGCGATGACGAGGCGCTCGAGTTCAGAGCGCACTGACTCACCCAAGTATCGCTCTCTCGCTCACACTTATACTGAGGGAGATAAGCTTAGTGCGCACGCACCAGTTAATTCGACGGTATTGGAAAGCGAAATGTGCACGGAGATTGAGTCAACTGTTTGTCATACAGAGTTGAAACAAACAATGAAGCCTACTATGGCGGAGACTGTGAGAAATGGCAACTGGAGACCGATAATGAAACCCACTGATGAATGGATAACAGTGTAAAACGTAGATCTGGAAATCGTTTTGCTGGAAAAATCGGCAAAGCGGCAACGAACTTGTCTGAGAAATTTAAAGCGGCCGATATGAAAGTCGTTTTATTTATCTCTAACGTAAACAAGGAGACCGCGGTGGAAGATATCTGCCAATATATCAAAAAGAAAACGGAGCAGGTTGTTTCACGTGAGAAAATTACTATGAAGAAGGAAAAGCCGTATAATGCCTTTAAACTATTAGTCAATAAAAGCAAGTTAGAAACCTTTTTAGACGACCAGATGTGGCCAGATGGCATCACATTTCGTCGCTTTATTCATTTCAAGAATGGAAAAAAAGACAGAAATAATATTATTTCCGAGAGGGCTGGAATAAATAATTCAGTAAATGGATAATACATCAAAATTAAACATTATTACTTTCAACTGTAAAAATATTAAGAGATCTGTTAACTGTGTACGCTTGTTTTGTTACAAGAAACGTGGTTATATCCACATGATTTATCCTTTCTGGAAAATATAGATCAAGACTTCAGTTACGACGCGAAGTCTTCAGTGGACACTTCAGCTGGTATTTGTGAAGGTAGACCTTACGGAGGTCTTGCCATATTGTGGCGAAAAAGTGCCGTTGATAACGTGTCTGTGGTACAGTGTGACAATATCCGCATTTATGCAGTAAATGTGGTGATAAGTAACCGATTTTTATGGTTATAAACGTGTATATGCCAACAGATTGTAGTGATAACTTACCACATTTTACGGAATGTCTCACTGAAATGTATTCTATCATACAAAATAGTAATGTTGAATCAGTGTTTGTATTGGGGGATTTCAACGCGCCCCCTGGTGAGTCATTTTGTAACGAACTTCTTAGTTTTTGTACTGAGCAATCATTATTATGGGCGGATATTGATTACCTAAGCATGCTATCGCAAACTTACACTTTTATCAGTGACGCACACGGATGTAAGCGTTGGCTTGACCACTGTCTTGTTACACAGTCGGCAGGAAAAACAATTGTAAACGTTAAAGTTATTTACGACTCGTTTTGGTCTGATCACTTTCCTTTAAAAATAGAGTGTGATATAAATGTCATTAGAGTAAAAACTAATGTAATTAAATCTTCATATAACGGTGTTTGTTGGGGGGAACGAAAACCAGAGGAAATCAGTCAATACTCGTCTATATGTAACAATAAATTAAAAAACTTAGATTTTCCTAAAGAGTTTGAACTCTGTGCTGATAAATTTTGTGATAATACCCACCATAAATTTTTATTGGATAAAATGTATAGTCAAATTGTGTCTATATTAAGTGAAGCTACTAGAATAAGCAGAACCCCAAAAGGCTTTATAAGAAAAAAGGGTATAAAAGGGTGGAACAAACATGTAAAAGAATTTCACACACAGGCAAGAATTAAATTTAAATTACGGGTGTAGTAGGCAACCCAGTAGTGGGCCTATTTTTGAAGATATGACATGTTATGTTATGGAATGTCTTATGGGAGAAGCTTCTGGAGGCGAGCTTTCCTACTGCATTAGTGGCTACTTTATCTTTTTGGTATGTCAACCAGAGGAACTTCGTCAAATGGTCTAATGCGTTGTCTAACCCGTATAAACTCGAGTGCGGGTTAGGCAGGGAGGTCTAATTTCATCGAGGCTTTTTAATATTTATATAAATAAGCTGCTTGTTGAGCTCAGCAGTACTCATGTGGGATGCCATATAGATGGAGTATGTTTAAATAATTTAAGTTATGCAGACGACATGGTGCTGCTGAGCCCGACTATCAGTGGAACTAGAAAGTTACTCTCCATTTGTGAAGAATATGCTAAACACCACGGACTTAAATATAATCCTACAAAAAGTGAACTGTTAGGGTTTCGGGGTAGGAATAAAAAACCAACATCTGTCCATCCTGTAAAGCTAAATGGATCAGTTTTGCAGAAAGTTGCCCACTTTAAATATTTAGGCCACATTGTTACTGAAGAATTAAAAGACGACTTGGATATGGAAAGGGAGCGCAGGGCACTGGCTGTGAGGGGAAATATGACATGCAGAAGGTTTCATGGTTGTTCAGTTCCCGTTAAACTAACTCTTTTTAAGGCCTACTGCCAAACATTTTACACCAGCAGCCTTTGGGATAACCTTACCCTAAAAGCAGACACTGCCCTGCGCATTCAATACAACAATGCCTTCAGGGCGCTCTTGAGGCTTCCACCTTACTGTTGTGCGTCAGGTATGTTCGCTGATGCGCACACTGACGACTTCTTTGCGATAATGTGGAAGAAAGTTGCTTCAGTAATATCCCGAGTGAGGGGAAGCAGCAACAGCATTCTGAAAGTGTTTGCAGAGAGGCTGGATGGGCTTAGACTGGAGAGGTTTACCAAGCTACATGTTGGCAACAAAGCTTGTTAAAACTTCCTCTGATTGTGATTATTTTTGTGTTCCTGCATGTTACTAATATAGTTTTTAAGTAAGATGTAATACTAACACCCTATGGGCCTTGATGCCTGATAATAAATTATTTTTATTTATTTATTTATAAACTACTAAACTATTTATGACAGTAGTTTTATGCATACATAGATCTTTTTCGTCCTATCGATGATTCCATTTATCGGCTTTAATTAATTATCGGCCACTTCTGTGGTTGGCCTCGTACAGGTCTTTCATAGTGCAAGTATTTTTACAGAGCACGACAAGAGATGAGGCATCGCTTGCGATGAGCCTCCACAGCCGCGCTGTGGCTCATCGGAGTACCTCCACCGGACTAAGTTGTACCTGTAGCGGTCCACCTGGCTTGTTAGTCGGTTAAGGGAGTTCCAGTAGGCAGTTGGTGGCCCGCTGGAAGTTTTTCTGCAGGCTCAACATAGTTAGCTGGAGAGGGGTGTTTGAGAAGCCACAGTTTTAATCGGGCCGCACTAGAGTTACCGTCATTAAGTGGGATCGTAGGCTAGAGGAATATGTTACAGCTCTTCAGACTGTTCCTCGACTTCGTTACGTAGTACAGTGAATGACCTTTTTAATTTTCCTGGTTCAGATTTTCAGAAGCACAGTCAATATTTCCCTTCGAACCTCCGTAGGGGCTATTCCTGCTAGTGGCTAAAGTGAGAAAATTGGTATTGGTTTGAGGCACCTTGTAATCATTCGGTATGTTTCATTTAATTGTTACATTTCCGGCATGGGCGATGGATATGGCATGCAGAAAACCAGAGAGCCAGGCTAGATGGCCAGAGAACTTGTTTTCCGTGTATATATTAAGTAAAATTAGAGCTAGGACACTGGGTTAGGCCGTTCTTCATAATGCGCCATCTGTTTTTATCAGAATTTAAATGGACTATGAAACGTTGGTTATGTAGCATACCACCAAAGATACGAAGAAGACCTATGACGACACGGTTGGCGCAGTGGCTGAGCGATCGACTGCTGCGCAACGTGTCGCGGGTTCGATCCCCGCACGGAACAAATATTTGTATGATCAGGATGCCTACCATGATCTAATTAAAAACGATTCAAAAGCAAGGCATTTCAGTTTAGGTTCTTAAACTGCATCGCTTCAAAGTCGTACCATGACGTCCAATAAGCTCAGCGGCATTTGGATCGTTAAAAGTGAATGAAAGATCGCAATCTGTGGCTGAACCGCGCGGCCGAGTTTGGAACGTTTTTGGTGAAAACGAGACAACGCTGTTATTGTCAAATAAGTTTGTTTCGCGCACATTATTTAGTGTCAGACACGTTCAGAAGCAAGTAACATTTTATTTGTTCTTAACTCAGACACGTAAAACAGACACTCAACAGAAAACTGTTGAGTGTCTGTTTTTAAGATTGCATGTTAATACGGTAACTATTATTAAAATAATTCTTAGTCAAAGTAGATATTTATTTACTTTTAGCTATTTATTAAGTATACGAAAAATTTTTTTTTATTTCGACGTAATAAAACAAATTATGTTTTTGTTTCGAACGTACCAGAGTAAACAAAGTTGTGTGAGTTGAGTTGGGGCATAGTGGGCATAGTGTGAGGCAGAATCTTCCTCAAAAAACTCAAATAAAAGTAGTTCATCAGAAATCTGTTAGAGAAAAACTAATGCGGTTAAAAAAGGCATATAAAATAGGTATTTTAGACTTTAAAAGAAAGATTAAAGCTCACTTACATTGGTTTTGGTAAAATTCCACTAAAACAGCACTAAAAAACTTTATTTTCGTCAATAATTCACCAGACGTTTCAGTTTATGTTAGAGAAATAGTAACTTTTATTGAATCGCTTATTTTGACAGTTGAGCGTTTCAGTTGAGCTGCTCTATGGACGTCATGGTACCAAACAAGAATGAATGAAACCAAAACTTGCGACTCAGTTTAGGACAATCGCTGTCATATGGCATGGCCTAAATTGAATCGTTAAACTAATGTCATGGTACGAATTAGAAGAACAGTTCAGTTTAGGTCCTAAAATGGATCGCGCTAAGAGCTCGTGGTAGGCATCCTGCAAGTAGTTGTTCCGGGTCTGGGTGTTAGTGTATGTGAGTTTCTATGTTTGTAAACGCACCCACGATACAAGAAGAAATTCTTAGTGTGGGGCAAAGTTAAAAAAAAAAAACAAAACAAAACAAACAAACCTCACTCAACTCTCACAAACTCATTAACTAAAAGTGTATTCTTCAATTTTACCTAACATTTATTTTTCAATCGGCTGATCAAGATCTCAAATATGTGAAAGAAATAACGGTTTAGAAATAACAAATAAAGTTTTCTGGTGTGGGAAATAGGTCGCAGGAGGAAAGAAAAGATGTGTGTACTGTTTGACTTTCCGATTTATTATATTGTAGAAAACATTTGAATGACCGACATGATCGAATGAGTGAAAGATCGATTGTGATAATCGAGTGATTGAATCGTGTAATTATTTTAATCTGTTAACACTGGGATTTTTGTAATATTCCAACAAAAATACAAGTATACAAAAAAAAAGAGATCATTTCAATCACATAACAAAAAAAAAACTGTTTGTATACCTAATAGAATAATTAATATTTATTATAACATAACAATCAAAATGATGATTTAAGTTAATAATTAATATTATTTTAATATTCACTTCAAAATCTGATGAAATAAAGCTTACAAATTAAAGTTTAATACAAATTTAAATTGTGTCTTAAATCTAGAAACCTTTTGGAAGGAATCGCTTTCGTAAACATATCAGCTAGTTGATTTCCTGTGGAAATAAATTCTAGTTTTATTATTTTACTAGCGATTGGTTCCCTAATGAAATGGTATTTTCTGTCTATGTGTTTAGATTTTTTATAGTTTGTAGGATTATTTGCGATACAAATGCAACTATTGTTGTCTTCGTATATTTGAATTAAAATGCTATTTAGTAGTGATTTAATCCAGACTGCTTCTCATACAGCCTCAAATAAAGCCATGTACTCAGCTTCCGTTGAAGAGACGGCGACAGTATTTTGATATCGAGTGTTCCACGAAATTGTACAATTATCAAAAGCTTTGAATAAATAGCCTGTTGTACTTTTTCTGTCGTTTTCATTGCCTCCCCAATCAGAATCTGCATAACCAGTTATTAATTCCTTATAATCACTTTTATGATAAGTCAATTTTATACCGACTGTACCTTTTATGTACCGCAAAAGATGTTTTAAGCATTTCCACAATTCTTCATTATTTTTAGATTGGTATCTACTCAATATACTTATAGGAGCACAGATATCTGGCCGTGTACAAAGCATTGCATACATAAGACACCCAATTGCATTTCTATAGGGTGCGTCATAATATGCGTCAGAATTTAAAGTCAGATTTAATTTACAAGGTAAAGGTGATTTAGAAGGATTGCAATCACTCATAGAAAATCAATTTAAACATTTTGTAGGTATGTAGATTGGTCTAAAGAGATAGTATTTTTTTAACCTTTCGATTCTGATACCAAGGAATAACTTTATTTCTTTTAAATCAGACATTTAAATTTTTTGCATAAGACTGTTCTTATAAACTTGTAATGTATCAATACTTTTAGTGGAAATGATCAAATCATCGACGTACAATACTATATAAACATTTCTATCTATACCATTTTTATCTAACACATATAAACAAGGATCTACTTCAGAATTTTTAAAACCCATAACTTTAAGAACGATATCCAGACGTTCGAACCAACATCTGGACGACTGCTTTAGGCCATACAACGTTTTGTTTAGTTTGCACACCTGATTATCTTTAGCTAAAATGCCTTCTGGTACCTCCATATAAATATTTTTTTTAAGTATTCCATTAAGGAATGCCGTTTTAACATCCATATGGTGTACATGTAAATCAAACTGATTAGCTAAAGCTAAAATGAATCTAAATGTAGTGATCCGAGCTACTGGTGCGAAAGTTTCATTATAATCCTGCAAGTACTCTTGAGTAAAACCTCGAGCAACCAAGCGAGCCTTATATCGCACGGGTTCACCTAATTCATTGTTTTTAATAATAAATACCCATTTGCAACTTATTATATTGATATCTTTAGGTTTTTCTACTAAAGTCCACGTTTGGTTGCTTCGAAGTGACTTAATTTCATTCTGTACAGCTTTTAACCATTTGTCAGAATCATGTCTATCAAATATATTCTTAAATGATGATGGCAATGATTGTGAAGTAATTAATGACAAAAATAAATCAGGATCATGCATCTGTTTATAATTTTTTGGGGGTAAATTGAGAATTCTTTCGCTTCGCCTTAAATTATTAGGTTGACTTTCTAATGACGAATTTTCATTCAAAGAATCTTGAGGTTGACTTGCTATTAGTTTTGTCGAATCATTGTCGAGCTTACTAATTTTTGTAGGAATCACAATGTTGTCACTACTGCTACTTGTTGGTCGCGATTGTGTAAAATTCAACTCATCGCATATGACATCACGAGCTATGAATACTTCACTATTTTCAACATGAAATAATCTATAACCATTTGCATCGTAACCAACTAATATTGACTGAGATCGCAGATTCGATCGTACTTTGAAATGTATCTTAAAAAGGTTATTACTACTTTTACCGGACATTAAGCATTTGTTGTTTTTGTAAATATGAACTTTATTATTGTTAAAAATAACCGACACACCTGCTTCTTGAATACGATTTACCGATAGTAAATTATATGGCACATCTGGTGAATTTAGAATATTATCGATTGATCCTTGAAAACCTAGATTACTATTAACATTTATTTGTCCTTTATCAAATGCGGGAATGTTAGTGCTGTTCTTAGCTACCCCAATTTTTAGCGGAGTGGGTAACTCTGAGTATGAAGAGAAAAATTCCTTTGTATTGACAATGTGGTCAGTTGTGCCTGAATCTTAAAGAAAAGTTATTGTATCATTATTAGTATTAATATGCGAATGAAGTAACTTACATGTTGTAAACATAAAAGCGAAACTGTCCTCATCATTGCCTGAAATCTGCATTGAATTTGCGGTTGCTGTCTGGCTACTACCACCGCTATCTTGCTGAATTTTCTTATAGTAATGGCAATCCTTCTTGACATGATTTCGTCGACCGCAATGATCACGATAACTTCAAAATCTTATGCATTAATAATAATAATAATAATAATAATTTTATTTCAAAAAACATTTGTAGTACATTTTTAACTATATTTTCTTGTACATAATGTGTTACATTAAAATTAACTCTATACTACATATTATATGGATGTCAAACTGTTTACCTAGCTAAGCTAATAGATAGCCTGTGTTAAGGTAAAACAGTTGCCACCCCACCAAAACAAGCTCATTAAGTAACAAAAACAGTAAGTACATTATTACATAATTATTGGTTCGGTAAGTACTACAGTGATTTATGACAGGTAACTGATTTTAGTGTGTGTATGTTCTTGTGTGTGTACGTGTGTGAGTGCGTGTGATGTGTGCTGAGTACGTGAGAGGGTGTGTTTGTGTGAGAGAGAGAATGACAGTGATAAGATCACCTTGTTTATATGTAATGTTCGGTTTCCTCGTATGTTTTCTCAAGTAAGAAATTTCGTATAAGTTTTTTACATTCATGATATGGTTGGTCCTAGATGTAAATACTTTTGTTTATTTTGTTATAAAGAGAGGGGCCTAAATAATCAAAAAATCTTTTCGCAAATTTAAATTTTACAGAGAGAAGCGAACAAATTAAGTCTTTACGGCGTTTGGTGAGTTGGGTGTAAGGAGTTTTGCGATGTTGTAATAGAACCGCGTGAAAGATAAACAGTTGTCGAACGTTAAGTACTCCACAGTTTTTATATAGCTCTGTTGTTGGGTATAATATTGGACGAAACGTGGCAACCTTAAGTATAGCTCTATGTGCGATTTCGAGAGGTTTTAGGGTAGTTTGATGTGTACCTCCCCAGCAACAGATGCAGTACGATATTATTGAGCGACATAAGGCGAAGTACACACTGCGTATTATGGTAGGATTTGCAACACTACGGAGTGATTTAAAAATATAAATAAGTTTTCGGACTCTGCCGGTCAGGACTTCAACTTGAGGTTTGAAGCTAAGTGTTTTGTCCAGAATTACGCCAAGATATTTGATCTTATCAACAGTTTCAATCTGGGGACATAGACAAATTGAGTCGAGATCGGGGGAACAAGAGTGAGCTCTGAGTTTCGTTGAAATTTTAGGCTGCGAGGCAGAGCTAATAGAAAAGGTAATGCATTTCGTTTTCGCAATATTTAATGTGAGTGTATGTGAGGTTAGCCATTTGAAGGCAGAATTTAAGCCTACCTGGGCATTTTTGAGGAGTTCTGACCAAGATTCTGCGACAAAAGTTATTGCAGTGTCATCTGCGTAAGAAGTTATTTTAGAGTTTGGGATATTTAAGTTGCATAGGCCATTAATAAATATTAAGAATAAGGTTGGCCCCAATATGCTACCCTGTGGTACGCCGTAATTTATAGTCAATTCATGACTGAAGTGGTCACCTATTTTTACTGATTGGGTACGGTTTGTAAGGTAGCTTTTAAAGAAATCCAGTTGCAGTCCACGGACACCTATTTCTTCAAGCTTCTGCAAGAGTGTGGTTGTTGGAACGGTATCAAAAGCCTTTGTGAGGTCCAAAAATATCGAGATCACTTTCTTTTTGTTATTAAGGCTGGTGACTATGAAAGAAGTTAGCTCGTGGACTGCGTCGGAGGTCGATTTCTTTTTTTGGAAGCCAAACTGTTGTGTAGAGATAATTTTAAATTTCTCAAGATATTTAACTAATCTGTTATTTACCAAACGTTCAAGAACTTTTGGCAGTGCACTAAGTACTGCGATTGGGCGGTAGTTGTTCACCAATTTTCCATCACCACCCTTAAAAATTGGGTGAATAATAGCACGTTTCAGAGAACTTGGAAAGACAGAGGTTTGAAGGCAGAGATTGAAAATGTGGCTCAGAACAGGTGCGAGTGTCACGGCGTATCTTTTAAGAACTATGGGTGAGATATTATCCCATCCGGTTGCTGCACTAGATTTCAATGAGTGAATCAGAGAGGTAATTTCACTTTGATCTGTACTGTCCAAGGCGAAGGAATTTGAGGTAAATGTGTTTGTTTGTGTCCTCTTTTGACCATTTGTAATTTTACTGGCGAGGTTACTGCCTATATCAGTGAAAAACTTATTAACAGTATTACATGATTGGGCTGGTGATTCTGCAAGTGATAGTAGAATTGAGTTTCCATGCTGTGGCTTCTTCTTATATCGAGTTCTATCACGGAACTTTTTCTTGTCAAAAGGTCTTGATGTAAATTTCTTCGTAAATATATGTAACACTTTCAGTTCGGTTGTAGTATCAGCTTTTAATTTCACTTCGTGATCTAAAAGACGCGTCTTAACAAATGCTAGATTTAATTGTTCTTCTCCTAACGTTTCTAATGCTGTTATAACGCCGTCGTAAGAAGTAGGTAAGGTTAACAATAAATGTGATACTTTGTCCATCTCATCTAACTTTGCACCAGCTGAAATTAGTTCCGTAATTATATTGTCGAATAGTAAAGTGCTGGAATAACGTCACATCCGGTTGCAATTTTAAATTTAATAATTGTTTTCGCAGTGCCAACTGTGTAGCTAAACTCCGCCTTTCGTAAATTTTATCCAAATCATCCATTATAGATTTTGCCGTAGCAGCACCTTTGGCAAAATTCAAAAATGCATCGCCTATATATTCCACTATCATACCTTTTGCCAGCAGATTTCTCTTTTTCCACTCTTCATCTGGGTTTGATGGCGGTAGTTCATCAACTACACACAACACTTGCAATTCTCCTAAAAGTGATCTAACGCGAAATTTCCACGTGCTATATCGTTCAGCGCTAAACTGTTGAATATTTCTTTTACTTCGCGACTCCATTTTCAAATTATTTTTAACGAACTAACAGTTGATTATTTTTGAACACTAATATAATCTTAACACTGTATTACTACGTAACCTGAGCCCATAACCTGTGGGAAATAGGTCGCAGGAGGAAAGAAAAGATGTGTGTACTGTTTGACTTTCCGATTTATAATATTGTAGAAAACATTTGAATAACCGACATTAACGAATGATCGAATGAGTGAAAGATCGATTGTGATAATCGAGTGATTGAATCGTGTAATTATTTTAATCTGTTGTGACGGTACCTGAATTACCCTAAGCTGATAAAATTTTCGTTTTTCTCTAATTGTGTTAATATTAGTGTTTATATCGGTTCCCCCGTAGGGGAAGAACTGTGCCCCTCCTTTCCGCACAGTTCTGTAGGGCTCGTCCCAGACTGGTCACCCTCCCATCGATATGAGAAAGAGAAGCATTCCCATAAACTAAACTACCTTGTCCCGTCTCGGCAGAGCTAGGGGAAGAAGGATTGGAAAGGGAACTTAATATTGGGAATTCACAGTTAGTAAACACGAGTATTATAAATGAAGCTAAGAAGACAAGAGGGTATGCAAAAGTATATAATATAGTATTATGGTTTAGTATTATAAATGTTGGAACGCCAACGTCTCCTCCTCTTGCAGTTGGGCACCAATATCTGCAATACAGACTTGGTAAGGTGGAAGGGGTAAAGGGACCGATAAGCCTGTACTTCAAATACGATTACATAATACTACGTTAATTTGTCTGTTTACAATATACCCACTTCAGTGAGACCGGGAACCGTATAACAACGTTTGCCTCATTATATGTGTCCTGTTAGACCTAACGCATAGAACCTCTGAGGAACTAATACGATTCTAACAGAACACGCTCCCTAAGCACTATATAAATGTTTTACTCAATCCTAAGACAGAGTACTGCGAAGTCCAACTGTTATTGAGAAAAACAAGTATAATATTGAATAGGGTGTTCCAACTCACACCTACGCCGGGGGTCGCGGGACCTTGAAATCTTCCGCAACCCCCGGCTGGTGCCGGCCCGCCACCGCGGGCCTCCTCGGGTCAGGGGGGGGAGTGAGGTGTTTGACTCCCCCCGCGACGTCTAAGAGGGGCGCGCGTGGAACACTACGCGCCGCCACCTCGGGTCCTGATGTGTGGGGGGCGACGGACGTCCCCGAGTCCGTCGCCCCTGGACCCATTTAGGGGGGCTGGAAGAGGGCGTTGTCCGCCCTCCGCCGACGCCCGGTGCGCCTGCTGCGGGCCGGGTGAGTGGACGAGATCTCCCTCTCCCTTTCCGCAGCCTCCTTCTGCGAGACGACTGTCTCGCAGTAGGAAACCACCGCGTCCCAGGACTCGCCGCTGCCGACCATCGCATTCACTAGGGCCGGCAGCGACAAGTCACTGCCTACTTCTGAGATGAGGGCACGGCGTGGCTCCTCCCAAGCGGCACACTCTGCCAGCGTATGCCGCGCCGTGTCCTCCCGGCAGTCGACGCAGTGGTGACACCGGGCGTCCGGCTCCCTGTTTATGCGACACAGGTACTTCCCGAAGCAACCATGCCCCGAGAGCACCTGCGTCACCCGAAACGACAGGGAGCCGTGCCTCCTCCCGAGCCAGCGCTCGAGCACCGGCCGGACCGCCTCGATGATGTCGAGGCCGGCGGTAGGGCGTGAGAGCCTGTCCCGCCATTCCGCCACCAGGACCTCGCGAAGCTGAGACCGATGCAGCTCCATGTGTCGCTGCATCGGTCGCTCGCCCCGCGCCCTCGCTTCCTCGCGCCACCGATATGATGACGCGAGTACTTTCGCCTCCAGGTCCCAGGGCGGGGATCCGGCCAGTGCACAAGCCGCCTCGTAGGAAATCGTGCGATAACCCCTGATGACTCTGACGGCCATAGCCCTCTGCGGCTTGCGCAGAACCGCAATGCTACCGGCCGTCAGGTCAGCCGCCCAGATCGGGGCCCCGTACAGGGCCATCGATCGCACGATCCCCACGTAGAGCCGCCTACAAGCGGCGCTCGGGCCCCCCAGATTGGGAAGCAGCGTTGACAGCGCCCCAGCAGCGCCCAGCAACTTGGGCGCCAGCCGTCGGAAGTGGGGCCCGAAGTCCCACCGGCTGTCGAGCACCAATCCTAGGTAAACCAACCCTCCTAACTTAACTACCCTGGCTACGGATTCTCATATCTCGCATGTCTGTCTTCTTTCGCGACTCAAAACCAACTACCTTTCTTGTCTAACAATCTCCCTGTCCTAAATTCCTAAAATATTCAACAAAGACTTAAAATCTCTGAATTGTTTCTGAGTGGCTCGAATAGGTCGGGTATCGTGACATTTACGATCTCCAGATGTGGTTATATTACTGTTTGTTGCTTTGGGTCCAGGGAATATCAATCATTTGCGATGGAAAAGTCAAAGCTACAATTTATATTATATTGTGTTAAATAAAACATACAATTGTGTTCTTAGCACGAAACCTATTCAAGTGTTCCAGGTAGCCGCCAGAATAATAAAACAATTAATCCAATATCATTATCATTATCCTATAACTAGAGTTATAGGATAATAGATAGTTACATCAATGGCGCCATCGGCTTTGCATACCTTTGGAATGGTTCATAAGTTATTCTTTAGTTAATTCTCTAGTTTTCTATTTGTTTGTTGGTTTCTTTACCTTACATTACACTATATTCATGTAAGCGCAACCTTGTTCGCACTAACTTTGAGAGCCGCATGTTGATTATATAGCACCGATTCCGACTGTTTCGCAGAATAGACTTATGGCTGCTTTTACAATTCCTCAATTGTTTTAAAAGGGTCCGTCTAAACTGCCTGAGCCCGTTTTGGTTCTCAGAATATTTGTAGAAAGTGGCCACGGGTCGCTTCCCATAAAATATAAATGGAATGGGTTTGCAAGAGGTTCAATATTGTTTTAACATTTTAAAGAAATAGGATATCTTGTTATTAATTAGGGTAACGTGTCGAGCTGTCAACCCACAAAATTGAGATTTAATGTGTTCTTAAGAACCCCGAATCAGCCCTTAAGTGACGGTTTTAAAATAAATATAATAATATATTGTTACTAAATTAGAGTAAATGACACACAGTCACACTGCTAATACTGGGATTTTTGTAATATTCCAACATCTGGAATTTTAACTCTTACGACCCAGGAAAGATCATTAATACATCTATTGTCTTTCGTTCATAAACTTAAACCAACGTTGAATACTAATAAGTTTTAGTTCAAAATACCAAAATCAACATTGATGTTGTGCTGGATGCTGCTATTTCCGTCCGCAGGGTTTATTAAAGGAACCTGACACGAAGGATGAGCCCCCGTTATTATTTCCGTGTCACCCAGACACGGAAAGAATTACGGGGGCTCTGTTTCTGAGACAGCTTCGCTCCTTCTTTGTCTAATTAATTCAAGACTGGGCAGGATACAGTTGTCATGGGCTCGAATTGTAGGGGTCGAGTTATCTCTAGGTCGAACTGTCGTGATACCCATGATTCCAAGCCATTTGCAAATTAAACAAAACAATGCTTCTTTTCATATTACGTCATTTAAATTAACTTAAAGTAGATTTAACAAATCGTAAGTATACTGCATTTCAACTTTATCAAATAATTAAACAAGTAGGTATGTAAATGGTTCTTCCTAAGCAGTTACACTTGACTTTAAACAAAAAAAAAAAAAACTGCAAATTATGCATAAATCAAGAGGCACGATATTTAACCCAAACCATACTATACCTCACAGAGTTTATACACTTACTCCATGCAAATATACCATTATTATGTCGTAGAATTATACATAAAGTAACAGTTTAATTATGGTAACACCACATTGCCAACGAATAAAACTTTAACACATACCTAGATTTTTTATTTTTTTTAATCACTATGTGTCCCACAAGTCACAACACTCACAACTCACAACTTTGACAACTGCACAAATGCTCTTTAATACGAATCGCTGTGCATGATAATTATATGAAAACTCGTTTTTTAACCGACGTCGTATGCAAAAACGGAATTCATATGATTTTGTCAGATCAGTCTGTCCGTCTGTGTGGTGACAGCCCTTTTATTCAGAAACTTTTAGCACTATGGCGATACAAATAAAGAAGGTGTCTTCTGATGCAACGTTAAATAAAGGTGTAGTGAAATTATGAAAAAATCATTAGGGGAGGCATTCCCCATACAAGTTAAGAAAAACAACAAATAATAATATTGTGATTTCAAGTACCTAGTATACAAAAGATTGCCGGAATTACCACCATGACCATTATGTAAAAACTACTAAACGTAAACATGCGTATTCCGCGATAGTAAAAACATAAATGACCTTGAACTTCTAAAATAGTTTAACCTGCGTTATCACTGACAACAGCATTATGTGTGCAACATCGGTGCAAGAATTACGATCACTATGAGATTGTATAATACTCAATGGGTTTGACGTCCTTGCTTGTCATATGGGTCTCGTTGTGGGCCATCTGGTAACCTCACTAATTCATAGCGTTACTGCACGTCATCTGAAATATTAGATAATTTTATTAGTAGTAGTATTACTAATTCGTCGTTCTGAATAGACTACAATGCTGGGACGTGAAGAAGACGGATGCAAAAAGATAGCATGTAGGATGAAGACTGTTGACTTAGAGGCAATGGCACTGACAGAAAACTTGAATGTTGCAGTCATTTGTCTTGTTATAGGGGTTGAGACAAGATTACATGTATTTGTAACTAAAAGATGATGAAGAAGGCGAGGGAGACTAATGAAAGCATGTGTGGATGATAATACATAAAATATGACTTATTTTATTTTATTATAATTGTATTTTTTTTTTTTTCATTAACATAATTAAAGACCAGTGCAGTTCTCCATTTGTAAGGTACATTGCGGGAGAATCTTGAGGTGGAGTGAGGATCGGTCACCTCCACATTAGTATGCGACTGCAGAAAGTTATCAAACGCCTTTGTTCTTTGAGTTTTCAGGAACTTCGGAATTCGATCAGCAGTAATATTAAGTTTTAGAGCTAGTTTTTCAAACCTTACCACCCTCTAATTCAAATATGAAAATAAATATTTGTAAAATCCAAAAGTGCACGCCTCATAACGCTCATTCAAAAATTTTACCCATCAATATGGGTAAAATTTCTCACCTCGCAATCGTTACGTACCTACTGTCAAAGACTATTTGGGTTTGCTTTGTTGGTTGCAAGGTAACGGAAGAGGGGCAAATTTGGAAATATATATAGTTATAGATATTTTATTAGTTCATTTTGTATTCATTATATTTAAACTACTTTGAATAAAAGAGCTATTTTCAATAGGGTTCCTCCAATGGCTGAAACGGAACTATAAAAAAAAATGAATCAATGACTCGTAATTGTTTTTTTCGTAAGCTACAATGTTATCAGGTTTACATGTGTTATACTTGATTGACGGGTTTTTTTTAAACTATTCTGATGCTTTTTTCGTTTCTGTTGCATTAAATAAATTTTTGAAAAGTACAAAATTAATCTCCATTAAATTATCTTTACAATGATAAAACGCGGGTCAAAATGTGGTAGGCGCCGTACTATTTCTGGAATATGTTTACATTTAACACGCCTTTTTTTTTTTTTTTTTTTCAGGATGGGAAATCATCAAATGATTTCTCCCGCTCTGGGCGGAGCGGGAGGGTGTGTCAGACTTTTACTAACTAAAACCCACCCGTGTTCCTTCCGTTGCCCGTGTGCCGAGGCCGCGATATCCCTTTCGGACAATCTCGCAACCCCGGCAGGCATTGGTCCTTACGGACCCCGTCAGTTGGTGCTGACATCTCTTGGAGGCGCGCGTGGAACACAACGCGCCGTCAACCCGGGCCTGGTGATAATCGGACGGCGAGCTACCCTTTGGTCACCGTCCGCAAGCCCGCGCCTACGGTGGCCGGAAGTCGGCTCGCGACTCCCGACGCCTGGGGCGTCTCCTGCGGCGACTAGGGGCGCGAGGGCGCGCATCTTGCATCTCCCTCCGCTCCGCGCTCCGCCTCCTCCTTCGCGAGCATAACTGCTTCGCAGAAGGAGGTGACGGCTTCCCATCCACTCTCGCTCCGAACCATGGCCTGAACCAGGGCCGGACGTGAGAGATCGTCGCCGCCGATCGCCTCCGTGAGGGCACGGCGCTCCGCCCAAGCCGGGCAGATCTCCACCGTATGCTCCACCGTGTCCTCCGGGATGTTCATCTGTTACCTCATAACTTTTAAACTACTAATCATGATTTGACTATGATTTATCGTTAGAAGGGTCTTAAGCATGCGCTATATATAGGCTAAATTCATGGCGCTCTCTAGAGGTTATTAAGTCATGGAATAAACAATTAAAAAATTATAATTATGGTATTTTGGGTATCAAATGAAAGGGCTTGGCGCGTAAATTACAAATATGTACATATATCTAAGTATTGTCTAAGTAAATAAATATGTTTAAATTGTTAAAAACAAGCAAAATTGAGACTGCTACCTACGGCGCGGCTGTACAATTAATACCTATTATACAATAAAACCTAAGCAAACAAAAATTTAAGCGGCTATGCAAATACTTTATCACGAAATTATAACCTCAAAATAATTTAAATAAAACGTAAGTTTAAAAACTAAAACCGGACTACTGAAAATTGACGCTCTAAAAAGTATGAAACAAGAAAACATTTCAGACAGAAATCAAGACAGGTACAAAAATGGTCAAGGTAAAGCCGTCGTCGCATGCCATTATAATTTTGTAGGTGTACAGGAATGCGAGCACCACGGCTTTACCTTGACCATTTTTGTACATATGTCTTGATTTCTGTCTGAAATATTTTCGCCACCTCTTACGTTAAAAATAGATATTTTTTCTTTAACAAACGCAATTTTTTGGTCATGGAAAATAATATTACTTCCACGTTTAATGGTTCCTGACAGAACTAGAGCCTAATCTAAGCATGTGAAGGGATGACGTTATTAGAATCCTGGGCCAAGGTGGTTTTTTTTTATTACGACCAGCGCCCTAATTGGGTGTCAGTGACACACTTTCAATCACAATCTGAATTATTTTGAAGGATATTTCTAATACATTGCTTCTATGTTCGAAAAATTGGTCTGCTTAACAACGTAAAAGCGCAATGAATGTTGTTGAACTATCAAAATGATACCCATTGCTACTAATAGTGTGTTATGAAATTACCCCGCTGGTATCGTTAGCCTGGAACTATTTGGAAGTTGTTTCTCAGTCCAACTAGATCCAATCGAAAATGAACAAGCCAAAAGATGAAAAACCGTGATGCCTGAATGCCGAATTAGTTTTGGCATATTTCTAATACTAACCGAAATAAAGTTCAACACTCACACAATACTTATATGAATTTGCTATCACAGAATTACATGATTACGAACTAGGCTTTGACACTAAACAGAATGTAGGTAATAAGAATAATAAAATAAAAAGTAATTTGAGTTACACAATTTCAAAAAGTAATAGTAAGCCTGTGTCTTCCGTGAGTCTAAAATTATAATAGTTGTTGAATGTTACTAACTGAACTTTGACGCATAATATCAATATGTAGTTAAATTTGCATAGTTGTTAAATTGTAGTTGGTATATTCATCGGGAATACCAGACTAACTTGTTTTACTACTAAACTAACGTAGGAGTCTCGGAGACGTGGCCTTGAAGTTTATGACTTTTTTACTAATTAAAAATTCTGTGTTGTTTCCAACACAATCAGTACAACTGTTTTGGTAGGTAACTGTGACTATAATCTGTGATCTATAATCACAATCACCCATAGAATAATCTATTTATGATCACGCTTTGTTTGTGTTACAAAAATCCTGCTCATGAGTACTGCGGTGAGGTAGTCTGAAGGGACTTCATGGGACGGAATATGCTCATGTACCTATTAAATAAGGTGAATAAATATCATAAACTATTAAATGAGCAATATTTGTTTATTATACAGGGCGTCCCAAGGTTATGCCACATGGAAGGAAAGTACCTTGAATATTGTAGATGGAACATTTTACTGAAAGAAGACATTATTTGAATTAAAAAAAAACAATTTATACTGCATTCATAGATATTTAAATAATTACATGGTTGAATCGGGAATCGAACCCGTTACATGAGTAAAATAATCACCCTGTTGCTTTATCATACCGATCGAAAGGCTTCATCATAAGGACTATTTTTTGCTAAATAACATAGTGTCACAAATAAAATTAATTAATTAATTTATTTATTTTTTTATTTAAACAAGTTTTAATTGTTGAATACTCCAATGGATAATGATTTTCTTTCTTTTTGGTAGTAACATTCTATTAATCTCTCAAACACATTGCAAATTAGTTTTCTATAATTTAGAAGCTTTTTTTCAATTTTTGTAAATGTGTGCACCATGGAGCCGTTTGTATTTTTTTTTGTTTTTTTAATTTTATTAATATGTATGTTGACTTGAAAAATCATGGTAGCTAAGAGTATGTCATGCTCACTTAAATGTCTCGCTGATGGTGGCGAGTGTGTTGGATCATTCGGTTCCCTACAAAATGGTTGAGCTGAATGGTGCTGATCCACGCGTCATGTTCGTGAACGGGCGCCGTCAGTTGTGACTGGTCATCTCTTATCTGCCATGGCTTATTTTTAATCTTATATTTTGAATTGTTTTGATTATTTTTTTTGTACATTGTTCTCACATATAGAAGCAACAAGAATAATGTACCCAGGATTTTGTAATTTTCTATATTTAAAAGAGTGTCCTTGGAGTTTCTTGCCCGTTCTTCTCCATAAGATCTACGTTTTGGAATGGGCAACTAACTTCAACTTTCTGACTAACAGACCGACTATTTGACAATTCAAAAGTGCCTGTAAATGGTTTAATTGAAATAAATGCTTTGAGTTTGAGTTTGAGTTTGAAAAGTAAGACCATTAATTTTAACATTTTTAATACAAAATTGGAGTCACATTTCCTACGAAATGTATGGGAAAAGTTTTTTGCAATTTCTGACTTTTCTAGTACCTACTAAAACCTCAGTTGGTCCACTAGAGTTTTTTTATCCTTATAAGAAAGAGGATCGATTGGCATCAAAAAAAGTTTTTGTGAAAACTGCCTCCTTGCTGACTGTACATATTTTTCAAAATCTGTGAATGCAGATCGAAATATTTAAAAAAGTTAAGGACAGTCTTCTAAGACCGTTTTCCTGTAGCTACAACGCTTAAGGTTTCTGTCCTTACTGCCCCATCTCAAAAATCCACCCTGTTTATATATATTTGTAATCATGTTCTCGAAAACAGCTCTAACGATTTCGATGAAAGTTGCAAAAAAGGTTTACGGCGGCGAAAAATCGATCTAGCTAGGTCTCATATCTGGGGAAATTCGTTTTCTCCGTATTTTTACGCGAGTAGAGCTCGGTCGCCCAAAGTTTGGAACAAGATGATGAGACCTTAGAATAAGTTACATTTGACATTTGACAATAATTGACAGTATGACAGCGTGGAATAAGTATGTAGGTAGACATATAATTCGCTAATCTAGAAAGTACTGCGCTCTTCTTGGCGTTCCTCGTACTCGCAATACTACTTTTCGGGTTCCTGATCATATTGTCGGTAATCCGGCTCGAATGACCACTTTGTAGTTGTTGGGAGTACGGGATGGATTAAGGATAAAATCTGTTTAAAGCAGTGATAGCCTAGTGGTGAGACCGTCAGACTGCGAAATCATAGGTCTCGAGTTCGAACCCAAGGCACACACCTCTGACTTTTCGGATTCATGAGCGTATTGTATAATTATCACTTACTTAGAAAACGGTGAAGGAAAACATCGTGAGGAAACCGGCGCCTGAGAGATATTTCTCGACGGCATGTGAAGTCAATGCAGAAGCCCGCGGGCGGCTTTAAAACTCTGACACCAGGTTAGTCACTATCCACACGAAAAGAAGAGAAGTTTAAAACGAGAATAAGTTGTAAAATTATCTTCTATACATTGCCACGGTCGTCTCACAATTGGCTCCTAAACAACCTTTATAAGATACAGGATTATCCGTTGAGATAGGTCAGTACTTCGAACTATCAGAGGCTGAATTTATGCTAAGGAACCATGTCGTCGACTACACTAAAGAAATTGTAACGGGTTTCTATTCACCAATAAAAAGCAAAATAAAGTAAACGGCATCAGCGATCGCTGAGCTATAGCACCGTCATCATCTTGATTCGGTACGGAATCTACAGTAATACAGGTTTACAATAAAACACTATGATGCAGCAAATGAGTTAGTAATTCATCTTCAGAATAATTAATGCAGCGTGTCGCGGCCTTTACCTTGGTACTATAATAATCAATTTAGAGACTATAATCGCTCAACTTTTATAATCTGCGACAAGTATTTATTTCTGACCTGCAATTAAAATAATGAAAGAAACAAGGCAATCACAAAAAAATAGAATTATTACTGGTCAATAAAGCAAAAACAGTGATGTAATTATAAAACTATAGCAAACTTTTTCCTCCCGTGATATCAAAATCATTTTTCAAAAACTGTTGGTTATTGTACGATTTCAACAGCATATGGACGAAATACACGGCCGGACTAATGACCGCAATGACCCTTTGGTACCAATTTGGCCAAAACGACAGTACCACAGGTAGTTCAGTCAGTATTATCAGAATTAGGTGTCTAAACATACAATGTCGAACAAACAATTCGTTTACTATCAGATTGTATAATCCTCAATGGGGTTGAAGTCCTTGCTTGTCATATGGGTCTCGTTGTGCGCCATCTGGTAACCCCATAGATGCATAGCTTCTCTGCACGCTATCTGCAATGTTATGAATAAAAATGTTTGCATCAAAAAGATGGTATAAAGATGACGAAAGAGATTATGGAAAAATTAAAGCAAGCTTGTATTTTTTTTGTTCAAACATAAATATAATGCTTTACAGATGAGCGAAAATCATTCATAAACCCACTATAAATTCGTATTTTTGACAAGAGAAGGAAAACCAGCCAAATATACATTACTTCTGATTTAAGCAATGTTAAACATGTAAGGGACATATTTACAAAAAGCTTAAGACTTCGAGGTTGTTACACACCTGTAGGTCATTAACGTAATTAAAGTCTAGAGCATTCTTCCATTTGAAAGGAACGTTGCGGGTGACTTTGAAGGTGGAGTGGACACCAGCTACTTCAACTGTAGTATGTGCCTGCAGAAACTCGTCAAACGCCTGCCTACCATCCACCTTTAGGAATTTTAGAATTCGGTCTGTAGTAATACTAGGTTTCAGTGCTAATTCTTCAAAACGTATCACCCTGTAATGTAAAATTTTACGATTAAGCTTTCAAACAATAATGATGCTATTTTTGCGGAACTAATTTTCTACTGGCCTGTCTACTCTACGAAGAATATACATTCAACAACAACCGTTTCTTTTGGCACTCGCATGACATTGACAGGGGGTCGTTAAGCATTATTTCATTTAGGCAATAAAATTGTTTTGTGAAATGTCTCTTGAAATGTATTAAAAAACATTTCCATTTTATTACAGTTTCACTTAACCAATCAAAAGGATTGGTTAACTGAAACTACAACAGCTAATAAAATAACCAACATCAATTAAATCGTATACCTCGAGTAGTAAATTCACTAATTCTTCAAAAGGTCCCAACAGATATTCAAAATTCCACTCATACTTAATTCATGGGATTCAAACCTACATCAGTCTGTCCGGGTACTGCTGCAGTATCTGACCTGCTGCCACATAGTCGCTGACCAAGTCGGCACAGACCAGTGAGGGCTCCCAGCAATCTGAAGAGAGCTCGCAGAAGCGCCGGTGTCGCCTCGACTGCATCAGGCCGCGGGGGTCACGGACCAACAGTAGCACCTTCACATTGAGCCTGTAAATCATTCAGTTCTTCAAAATAGAAAGATTGCTATAAAAGGATCAACATGAAACAGATTCGAAACTTAGATTTAGACTAGCAGCACCCCGCAGTTTCACCTACATAAGTCTCGATTCCGTGGGTATATCGGGTTAAAAAGTTTTCTATGTGTTAATCCAGGATATAAACTCTCTATGTGCCAAATTGAATCTAAATCCGTTGAGTAGTTCTGGCGGGAATAATAACAAACATCCATCCTCAGAAACTTTCACGTTTATAATATTATATTAGTAATTAGTATTAGTAGGATAGTAGAGTAGGATAGGATAAATAGATAGACCATTTATTTAGTGCTCACACAATACCGAAACACTATGATACACATTAAATCAAATAACGAACATACAAAGTGCGGTGATTGTCTCAATGTTGCCCCAAATGGGCTCTAGCTCAGCATGCTCAGAATGAGTCAAGCAAATATACCTACTACTGATATTCTACTGGATCTCTGCAGTGAGATAAGGACATCGAGCAGTCGAGATAAATACGCGAATTGGTGTTGTGGAGAAGTGTTACGTGCAGAGTTAAATTGTGTAAGTAGGTAGCCGCAATTTAAATTATAATTATATGTATCTAACAAAAGATCCACAAATTATTGAATTAATAAGTATACCCTTTGTTCACAGGGTTGTGTCCACGAGTTAGCTACGCTAAAAGGGCAGATTGACTCGGAATGGACACGATAGAATATTATTAACGTGTTCGAAACAGTCAATTTTTTTCTGTGAGGCGTTCAGAATTCGATTGTGAAAGTGTCACAATCGAATTCTGAAGGTACCACATAATAACTCACTCTTTATCGTTCAATATTTCCTCAACCAGTCGTAACCTGAGTCGCACAAGTTTCATACTTTGGAACGGGAACAGCTTACATAATCGAGAAGTGAACTCTGCATTAAAACATAGCTCGTTTTTATTCTCATCTTTACAATAGTCAAATAATCTGGTGCTATGGCTGAACAGATTCAAGTCTTTACTTTCAAACTCAAAGTAGTCTTGTAAACCGTGAAAATTACATTTGAACATTCGTTTAACAATGCTCAGGGCTTCGCTCGCTTCTACTTGCCCCCTTATTTGTTTAGTACCGTACATAAGAAGGGGTTCATAATGATAGTATGAACTTGGAACTGCATTCACCAGGTCTCCAAGGAATGTAGAACCTGACCTCCATGACGATATTATTAAGCTTCGTAAGGGCTGTCCCCCGGATTCCATAACTAAATCTTCTAAACCATTAACATCGGATTGTGAAAAATTATAGTTGGAGAGTTCATCTTTTATTTTTGTTCTTGCTTTTTCTAATAGCTTTTTAATTTTTGTGGATCTGTGCGTTTCATTTTGTGTGTTCGTGACTATGTTTTTTTTGTCGTGTCCTCCATAGGAATGGTTTCCATTCGTCATTACAGGTATATTATCCATGTCAGTTGAGCCATGGGTTCCATCATTCAGTACAATGGGTATCTGTTGCGTGTAGGTCTCCTCTCCATCCTCGACTTTTATGATAATCTTGATATTTCTACGGCTCTTCATGGATGTGAGATAATATGCCGTATCAGTATGCAGAGTCCCAATATTAATAATAATAAGAATACTGAGACCAAATACTAGACATATTGTGTAAACGTTCAGTCGCCGCATCATCTGTAAGAATAGATATTTATAAAACTATGACCTTGAAAAACTCTGCCTTAAACATCTTGAAAAACAATTCATTAATCAATTTAAGGGCTTTTGAAAGGACCCATTTAAGTGCTGAAACTGAGACGATTGTCGAGAGAAAACCGAAACTAATATTGTTTTCCACTTTTATTTAGTCGCTTTTTTAAATATGTTGCTTGTTTTGTTAAAAAATCTTACATTTTAGATTATGTATTACCTCTTACGTAAAAAAATAAAAATTATAAAACAAAACGCAACTACGATAAAAAAGTTATCTAAAAAGGTATAAACAAAGACATCACAGACAGACGAATAGAAAATCCGGAGTCACACGTAATCTGCTCGATTTATTATTATTATTTAGCACATTGGGTTTTAGTTTTATAACTTAAATTATAGGTTACAATTTAAACATACTTGAAATGTGCTAATTAAGCCATTTAATTTAATACCTTTTTTTTTTTGAGGCTGGAAAATTATCAAATAACTTCTTCCGCTCTGTGTGGAGCGGGAGGGTGTGTCAGACTTTTACTGACTAAAACCCACCCGTGTGCCTTCCGTTGCCTGTGTGTCAGGGCCGCGATATCCCCTTCGGACAAATTCGCAACCCTGGCAGGCATTAGCCCTTACGGACACCGTCAGTTGATGCTGACATCTCTTTGAGGCGCGCGTGGAACACAACGCGCCGTCGACCCGGGCCTGGTCCTAATCGGACGGCGAGCTATTTCATTTAATACCTAACATGGAACAATGCTTTTCTTTATTTTTAGTTCTTCACTTTGTCTCCTCTAGAGGGTGCCATATTCAATGTGACGTCCCATCACCTATAGCCAGTGGATGATTAAGACGCTTCCAACGATACCTCATTTGTCAAATTATGATGAGTAGCTTAGAAGTTATGAGGGAACAGATGAACATACACACATACAGACCGGTCAAAATTATAACTCTCCTTTTTGCTTCGCCGTAGTCGGGTAAAAATAGTTTTTTTTGTTTAACAAACGCTATGTTTTGAGCATAGAAAATAATTTTACTTCCTACACATAAGGTACCTGACAGAACTAGAGACGACGTCATTAGAATCCTGGGTGAAAGCCGTTTTTTTTTTTTTATACTTTCAGTATGTCACGCTGGTCGTAATAAAAAAAATCTGAATGATTTTGAAGAATATTTCTAATCCATTGTTTCATATGTTCTAAAAATTTGTCTACTTAACAACTTAAATAACGAAATAAATGTTGTTGAACTGTCAAAATTAAAGCCATTGCTGCTGTTAGTGTGTTACTCAACTATTTGGAGGTCGTCTTCCACTTCAACTAGATCCAACCGAAAATAAACAAGCCAATAGATGAAAAAAACGTGGCGTTGAACCAAAACGAATTTTGTTATGGCATATTTCTAATAACAAAGAAAAAATTATAATAGAAAAAAAAATAGAAATTCAACACTCACACAATACCTATGTGAATTTGCTATCACAGAATTAAATTACACACTGAAGGAAGCGGTGTATCTATAGTACCTACACCACACCCACATTTCACCAGTTGCAAAAGTATATATTGAGAATAGTAAAATAAAAAAAGTAATTTGAGAAACTAAAATTTCAAAAAGTAAAAGTAAAGCGAACGTGTGTCTTCCGCGATTCTAAAATTATAATAGTTGTTGAATGTCTATTAAGTAAGCACTTACGTAGGTACCTTACCTCCGTATACTTAATCAACATATTATCAATAGTTCAATTTGCATAATTGTTGGATCGTATACTCATCGGAAATACCAGACTAACTTGTTTTAGTACTAACGTAGGAGTCACGCAGATGTGACGAGGACTTGAAGTTTAAGACTTGTTTTTTGACTAAAAATTTTGTGTTTTCAACACAATCACTCCAACTGTTCACTTCTAACTGTTTTGGTAGGTAACTGTGGCATTAACCTATAATCAACCATAGAATAATCTATGTATGTCATGGGATCACGCTTTGTTTGTGTTACAAAAAACCTTCTCATGAGTATTGTGATGTAGTCTGTTGGAACGGAATATGCTCATGTACCTATTAGATAAGGTGAATAAATATGAAATATGATACCGCAAACAAATTAGATATATAAAAGGCTGGCGACCCGCCCCTACTTCGCACGGTTGTTACGATTTGACAAAACATCGATATTTCTTTATTATAAAAATACGTTTAAGTTTAATATGAAATACACATAAACGTTTTGGAGTAAATTCTCAAAATGTTGGTGAAAACTGCATCAATATCCATTGTGTAGTTTAGAAAAACTAAGCGGTAACACAAACAGACCCACAAACCGACTTTGTTTTATACCACACGTATACCGATAAAGAAGTAGTAAGACCTAAATATATAAAATACCACTTAAAAAGCAAACGGCAAAAAGACAAAACCAAAAACGATCGTACGAAAGTAGATAAAATAAGACAATTAATTATTTGTTATTGCGCGACTCCTTGGAGTCTTACATTGCTTAGCTTTGTGCATTTATGTTCAAAACTTACCCTAAAAGGATTTGTAAACACCCAACTTAATAGATCAATAACTTTGATTTGTAAAACGCGAAAATAAACTAAGGAAAACAACGTGTTCCTCCGGCGAAGGTAGAATCATTCTGGGGCAAGGAAGTTTTTAACTATTAAATCTTAAGAAAAATAATTTAATTTGTCTGCTTATTGCGCGATAGAATTTGCTTTGCCGACTCTGGTATAGATATTGCTGTCGCGGCCAGCAGCAAGGGCATTGAAGGTCGACCGTGAAAATGTTGTTTATCACGCGCCATTGTACTAATGTGTATCTTCTTTACTTTAAACAGCTCTATTTGCAAACCAAATGTAAATAATATAAATAAAATCTTTGCTATATTACCTCCTTCGTTGCCATGTATTTTTAAATAACGTGACTGATATGAGGTTTCATAGTAATTTATTTGGCCGCGTAACACGGCAGATATGGACGTCAAAATAATGCTCGAATCTCCTAGCATGTTCGAGAAAAAGGTATTGTATAGGGTATTGCTTCGTATAATTGCTATACCGCAGAATATTTTCCTCGAAGACAGTTTAAAAATCAATATGCAACTGAACTAGTTCAAAAACAGTTTTTTTTAGATCATTCCAATTCGGTTTTAATTAAATATACAATATACTTTTATGCGTTTTAAAGAATTTACAATCTCTAGGGTGATAAGAACTAATTTTGTGAAATAATTGTGTTAGGAATGTTTTAGCAGTTAATAACAAATAAGAATTAGATTAGGGTAATCTCAGAAGAAAAAGTGAAAATAGGGCTTAAATAGGCTTAAAACGAGGAAATTGAACCGACCGAAAAAATACCGAACATGCTCCAGAATGCCTAAATGACTACACCAACCCATTCCTCTAACTCCATAAACCAATATTCCTTGACAGAACACTTACTTTTACTACCAACTACCTACACAATACAATAAAGAAAAGAATCCCCATAACGCTTCCAAAATAACCCATAAATAAACATGCCATAAAAACTTCCTTTGATCCTTGAATTTTCGATCTCAGACCGCCATAAAATCGAAGGGTAATCTTTGTGAACTTTCATGGATAGTGTTATTAAACTATTAGTCGGGATCGGCGACGTTACTCACATTCCCTCGGGAAACTATATGCTAGCGGACCCGCCATTAATCGAGCCACACAAGTGAATTTTGGTAATAAAGACTAGATTGATGTTTTTGGATACTCTCCTTTATTCTAGCGTATAGATTTAATCATAATAGACTGGGGGCGAAGGAGAAGAGTGTTGCGGTTGGACTGTTGGGCCATATTATCCTAGATTATTTGGACTGCATCGTTGGTTGCAAGAATTACTGCTGAGCATGAGGTCGGGCAAACTGTTCTTGGATTTTTCAAAGAAAAAGACAAACAAATTGATATACTGACTCTCTCTCCTTATATCCTACGAAGTATTTTGTATGTTCGCGAAACCGTAGGACTTTTCAAAATAAGAAGCAATTTTCATAATGTAATTTCTTATAAACAGTATTCGCTTTTATAACAGATTGCCAAAGTTGGTTAAAGAATTTCGCGATGGGAAGTTCAAAACCCACATCAAATGTGTCCTTATCAAGAAAGCATATTATACAATTAAATACTACATTGCAGACAGCGAAGTTTGGCAATAATTCCTTCTGCACATGTGGCTTCCCTGGTACCTCATTAACGGCTTATTATGTAAGAGTCTATTAACTGCTCCCAAATTACCATGTTTATTTTTTTACATTCTTCCTTGACATAATTATCTTATTATTTGTCATTATATACCTACAATTTAATTTCAACTCTTTATTAGTGGCTTTTGTGAACATGATAATTATTTAGATTTGTTACAGTTGTAATAGAAATCATGTATTTTCGTTTAAAATAGGTTTTTATTAATTTATTTTTCTTATAATAAATAATAAATTCTTAGATTCGGATAACATTAGATACACTGTGATAGTAATTTTCTTATAATTAATGTTAGTAAACATACCATCCATAGAAATTTAAACCTAATATTTGAGCTCGCTTCATGGAGACGAAGCACAGGCGAAAGGAAGCACCTCACTCATTCATCACCCCCACAAAACGTCTCAGAATAGGAGAGCAGATGTTCTCCGCCACTGTCCTCAGAATACTGTTGTCACTGTCCCGCAATCTTGTTATTAAGGATGAGATCTTTTTCCGAATAACCGCGTAAAAGTCATCAGTCCAATTCAGTGCAAACATCTCAGATGCGCTACAAAAACGGGGCAGTCCCAACAGCATTCTGAAAACATTATTATATTGGATGCGCCGGACCTCCAGCGATCTTTTGGTAAAGCTGACCCACAGACTCCCCGTGTACATACCTTGACAATAAGCTTTAAAAAGGGTTATTTTAACCTGATTAGTACAACGGTAAAACCTGCGCGCCAACATATTCCTTCTGACCGCCAGTACCCTGCGCTCCCACTCTATGTCCACGTTGTCTTTAAGGTCGTCGGTAAGTATGTGCCCAAGATACTTAAAATTATTTACTTGCCTTATACTCAAGTAATTCAGAGTAAAACTTGGTACATAGTCGGGGGCCTTACCAGCGGCCTTAAAGACCATGTATTCACTTTTTTTCATATTATAAACGAGTCCGTCCGTACGTTATAAATAGGGAGTTTTTTTTCTAATTTGTGAATGTGAGAACTCTGTAGGCTTGGAGGACTATAGATTTGTTGACCACTTTCTATGTTGTTAAGTACCTGGTAAATGTTGAAAGACCTACACTGCCCTCCCATACCTATTAACACTTTTATTTGAAAATATTGTAAAAGCCAATTATTTTTAAAAGAGTAACCGTGGAGATTCTTGCCGGCTTTTCTCCATAGGAAACGACCAATTGGAACCGTGCAATTAGCTTTTGAAGTTTCATAAGTGCCTATGTAGGTTTATGTGAAACAAAATATTTTGAATTTATCTGGAATTTCTCAGTAGTAGCTAGTGATAGTAAATTCCTGAGAATATTCTCCTTACGAGAACTTCACTGTTAAGTTCTCGAGAATATTCTTTTGGAAGGGAATTTACGAGAATTAAAAAAATGGCAGACTATTGAATAGATACATTTTTAGAGTAATAGTTTTTAATGTATTTGAACGTTTTACGAAGTTTACGTCATAATAGACTACTTCACAACTTAAATTCTCAGTAGTTTCTCCTGAGCGAGAACATTCCCGAGAATATTTCCGAGAAAATTATCATAAAATTTGGGTTAGAAGCGTTATGACTACCTCTCGATAAGACTAAATAGCAGATATGACTAGTTCGCTATAGGACTTAATCTCGATATGACTAGATCTTGTTAGGACTATATCGTGTTTGGACTAGATCGCAATAAGGCCAGATAGCGTAACGACTACACTTTCGTTTGTTTTTTGGAGTACAGTTATCGAGTTATAGCATTAAGTTTTTTTCCTTGGTACCTATACTAAAATACTTAAAATGAAAGCATGTCATTGTAACATAATTATTTATTTATTTAAACTTACGCTTTAAATCGCTAACGTTTTAAAAAAAAGATAGAAGCGTAATCTCCTTCGTCTCAAGTTTATTTAATTCTCTTTGATACTTGCGATTGAATAATATGGTGTTTCTTCTTTTGTTGTTCGGTTCAAACAGAGAATTTTGTTTTTTTTTATCTTGAAAATGTGCCTCTTTTTTAAATAAAATAAAAATTGTAATAATGTTGGTTTGTGCTGCATGCGCACATTAAGGCGGCGATGCCATGCCTCTAATCTATTATTGGTTCTGTGCTTTTGTTTTGCACAGGAAATAAGCAAAGGATTCTTTAGCCATTGCCTGCAAAAGTAGCTTCGCGAATGCATTCATTTCAGGTGATTGCGTTGAACATTCCACAATAGCAGACCATCCGTCTTGTATATAAGATGAAGGCAAGAGCGGCAAATTAGCAGTAATTCTAGTGATGTATCGCCTTCTTGAGATTTCGTCAAACCAACATCGTTCGCCTTTTTCCACACCGATTTATTGTAATAGTAAAAACATCCTGTAACTTTAGCATTCGGATACACAGTCCTAAATGCATTGATGAGTCCCAATTCGTAATCACATTTAAAATGTTTCATATGTACTTTAAGCACATCACGTATTATTGTAAATAAAGCGAAGTAAGTTGTTTCGCGTTTATTTGGTAAGAGGGCATACAAGACGGGAAATATATTTGTCTCTTCCGTTCTATCAATGTCTACGTGAATGGAGAACAATTGATAGAAAGGCCTCGGTGCACTTTTAAAGGTTCCGTCACCAAAAAAAAACCTTTTCTTGATCTGCATAAATTTTCATATTCCTTTTGTAAAATCGTGATGAGAATACAAGCATTCTATCATCTGTTGGTAATTCAAACTCGGCCATAAAAAAGTATTTCTTAATCATATTTGGTACTGTCACTTCACTGGATTTAGAAAACTCTGTTTTTTGCACTTGAAGGAACCCTTTACGATGTCTGTACAGGACATCCTTCACTGAATTATAAGGTCTGCCATTAAAAGTTGAAGAAGAGGGTAGTTGTTGGAGGACTTCTTCGTAAACCCTTTTTTACTGAAGACATATCTTTGCATACATTCTGTTTTGCCGTATCCAGTAAAAGGTCTTCTTGCATTTTGTCATGGTCTTGCTCACACTTGTGCAGACTCTTTCTGATTATAATGGTATTTTCTTGATTTAGTGTGAGAGAAGTACTACACTCTTGTCTCTTGTAGCAACTCCAGAACGATGTTCCGCTTGAATTGTTGGACACAAAATTGTATCGGTAGCCATCATGAAGAAGTGCTTCCTTATTCTTTTTATTTTTAATAAAATGAAATTTTTCATTATCCTGCATTTTAAATAACAATAAAATATGCCATGCAAGATAAAAATTCGAAGTGACAATGACAACTATTGTTTCAATTTATTTTTAATAGTGGAATCATAGGTAAAGTGGAACTTCATAGTGTATTCACACTTTAGTAAAGCTAAGTAGGTACTCCATGAAGTTCCTATACTAATGCCACTTTTAGATACGATTGTACGTCATATCGATAATGAGTCATTTTGATAACAGGATATGTAGTCATGTATGTGTTGCATATGTAGTCAAACAGCTAATTAGTTTTACAGCGATCTAGTCATATCGAGATTAAGTCATACGACTTAATCTCGATAATAATAATAGCGAATAAGTCATATCTGCTATTTAGTCTTATCGAGAGGTAGTCATAACGTTCTTAAATTTTGTATTGAATTAATGTTAAATAATGATTTCTGTATTAAAACAAACTTTATGAGTTACAAATAAACAGTTCTAATAAATTAAAAAAGAAAAGTAAACAAGAAATGTAACAAAGGTTTATGGTGTTATTAATTAAAAACAAATCCAATTGCTAATGCTATTCGTCCATTGATAAGTTCAGATTCGTTTTCTTAATTGATTGAGGGCTGTTCTCTTTCTCTTATGGCAGAGGTACTTGGATTTGATTCTTCGGACTCTTTGTTTAATGATTTTGGTCTGTTTATAATTTTCCAATTGTGACCAATTAGACACATTTTGCCTGCTCTTTCAGTGTTGAATTGATTTTGCTTTTTAGTATGTATGTTTGAAAATGTGGAAAAAAAAAGCGTTCCACAGAAGCAGAAGTTGCTGGAGCAGTAAAAAAATTCAGGTCGATTGCTCCAAATTCTGTTTTCAATATAATGGAACCGATTCTCTTGCCACAGATGCCTCTAAACTAAAAATCACCAAAATTTCGTTTATTCCTGTCAAACGACAATTTCCCATTCTGAAATAGAGTAAAGTGTCACAACTTAACTATACGTATATTTTAGTTTGACAGCACTAAGATGGCCTGTTTGTTTCTGTTTGGGAAATTATTAAATAACTTCTCCCGCTCTGGGCGGAGCGGGAAGGCGTGTCAGACTTTTACAGACTAAAACCCACCCTTGTTCCTTATGTTGTGTACCGGGGCCGCGATATCCCTTTCGGACAAACTCGTAACTCTGGCAGGCATTGGCTCTAACAGACCCCGTCAGTTGGTGCTGACATCTCTTTGAGGCGCGCGTGGAACAAAATGCGCCGTCGGCCCGGGTCTGGTCCTTATCGGACGGCGAGATACCCATCACTCACCGCGCCTACGGTGGCCGGAACTCCCGACGCCCGGGGCGTCTTCTGCGGCGACTAGGGGCGTGAGGGCGCGAATCTTGCCTCTCCCTCACGCTTTCCGCCTCCTCCTTTGTGAGCATTACTGTTTCGCAGAAGGAAGTGACGGCCTCCCATGCACTCTCGCTCTCCTCCGCCTCCGTGAGGACGCGGCTGTGACCCGCCCAAGCCTGGCAGACCTCCACCGTATGCTCCACCGTATCCTCCGGGCGATCCACACAGTGGTGATACCCGGGCGTTTCCTCCCGCTTTATTCTGAACAGGAACCTCCCGAAACAACCATGTCCGGTGAGGACTTGCGTCAGGCGGAAGGTGCCAGGAAGCCACTCTTCAAAGAGGGGACTTATCACTAAAATTGTGTCGTGCCCAGCGCTGGCTTGCGACAATCGCACTCTCCATGCCGCCATGAGATCCCGCCGGAGCTCTGTCCGCTGTGCCGTGATTTCTCGTGGCAGCGGAGTTACGCCCCGGCGTTTCGCCTCCTCGCGCCACTCCCAGATGTGCACTAGGACTTTTGCCTCAAGATCCACTGACGGTAGTCCGGCAAGGAGGCTCACCGCCTCACGGGAGACCGTGCGGTATCCGCGGACCAGCCTAATGGTCATGACCCTTTGGGACGCCTTCAATCGGCGGGCTGGTCGCAGCCTTAAAGTACGTGCCCACACCGGTTGTAGTGTGTAGAGTTTTAATTGTTGTGAAACTTCTTGGGAGTTATTTACGAGTTCAATGGTGAAGTATAAACGAAATAAGATTTTAATTAAGCAGTCTTTAATTTAATTATGTTTGTGATTACTTGAATATTTCTCATATATGAACAAAAGTTTATGTGCATTTGGTTTGTTTGTAATTTTGCTTCTATAAAATAATTTTTGACTGTAATAGTAGAGGATCCCACCTAGATATGACTTCACCCATGTTTAATGGATAAAAATTATTTTATATCAGTTTTCATAGAGGCCCATTATGGGCCTCTACACAGACGAGGGGGTGATGTCTGATGTGGGTAGCCAACGTCGTACAACCTCTACCGTGTAACATATATTATCTCTAAAACAATATTTTTTGACGTGACTGATTATGACGTGTGCATGAACTTTAACTGGCAAGACATTTTCGTAGTGCAAATCAAGGTCACAAACCTGTGAAAAAAGGGAATATTATTAATTCACAAATTTGTTGATTCATTGATAGATTATAGTTTACATACCTATTATGCTTATTTACCTACATTTATTTATTGATATAACTTTTTAATCCAGGCAAATCGATTATTTTATTCACACCTACCCACTTTAATTTTTATCATTAGGTACTTATTTATACATTATACATTTATCTATTTAAATAATCAAGTACCTATCAAATACACAATCACCATCGAACAAGAACGTTTCCAAATACTAAACTTTGCTATTACATTACATAAATTAAAAAAAATCTGCCATTATTTAACTTATGGGTATGCTTATATAATTTAATTCCGCACATTTCACTTTTCACAACATAATTCGCATATTTATTATCTCATTCGCTCGACGTCCGTATGTCACTGCAGGGATCCAGCAGAATATCACATGCTGAGTTGGACCCCTGTTTGGTGCAACCTTGCGACGCTCACCGCACTTTGTTTCATTATTTTAAGGTGTCTTAGCCAAATAGTCATCACAATGTCTTGTTTTCTTCTTTATTTTATTTTTTTGAATATTGGCACGTTATAGCTATATTCATGTATTTAGTTATTATTTAATATTTTTTTTGTATTTTATGCTATGTCTTTTGTGTGCACCAAATAAACGATAGATCTATCTAATTGATGGAAAATGATGCCGAATCTTCCAAATTCGAAGATCAAAATTTTACTTCCGATGAATCTAATACGGAATATTAAACTTTTTTATTAATATATTTTTGTATTTATGTTATACTATAATTATTTTTTTGCGCACAATACAAGATCCGTATTGTATGTTTTTTTTTGTAAAAAAGCAAATAGGTATATGGTTCTTTTATAAACTGTTTGCTTTTTTTTATTTACTTTCCTGACAATCATAATTATTTTATTTAGAAGAACATTTTTATAGGACTCATAGAACATTTATTTTTAAATTTCTTTTTTCAATGCTCGGCAACCATTTGCTATGGTGCAAAGCGAATGTGTGTTTGTGAACTTTCTTCAGTTCCGCGGGAGTTTGAGCGAACAAATAACGACTACTAGACTTCTCGTCCCACATACCGCAGTGTCTCAAGACGAACCAGTGCGTGTTGCCAGTGATGACTTTTGCACAGAAACGTGGTCGCTCACAATGGGCCTTATCAGAAGGCTAAAAGTCACCCAAAGGGCAATGGCGTTTCCCTACGTGATCGCATCAGAAATGAAGACATCCAAACCAAGGTAACCGACATAGCCTGAAGAATTGCCAAACTTAAGTGGCAATGGGCAGGGCACATTACTCGTAGAAAAAATGGCCGATGGGGCCGAAAGGTTCTGTAGTGGCCTTCCAATGATTCGTCTTCCAGTGCGCGGTGTACTGAAAGACGAAACGTTGGAAGGCATCCCACAAGATGGACCGATGACCTTGGAGAGGCCGCAGGAATCCGCTGGATGCGGAAAGCACAGAATCGGTCAAAGTGGCGGTGCTTACGGGACGGGGGACGGGGAGCCAAAAGACTTCCACTGCTGAACATAGGCCATGTTCAGCAGTGGAAGTCTTTTGGCTGAAATTATGATGTTGATGATCCACATTACAAATTCAAATCGCTTTTAGTCCCTAGGGATTAAAACGCTATTTTAGTCCCTGTTTACGAAGAATAAACTAGCTCTTTTTGAATAGATGTGATAAAAATACTTTTCAGCCATTAAACAGATGGCATAAGGTAATTTCTAGGTCGGCTCTTAGACGTTAATGGCTTTCTTGAGGATAACGCAATTATGATTGAAATGATAATCCTGAATTAGAGCGCAATTTGTTGCATGATTGGTAAAAAAATCTTGTTGGAAAAAAAAATTGAAATGTAATTTCAAAAGTACATAAGTAGGTTGGTTTAGACCAACGGTCAGCAACAGGCGGACCGCCAGATATTGTTAAATAACTTACCTACTGAAATGATAGACTAAATCACTATGTTATAAGCACGGGTTTCCATAAGCAACACAATTTGTTTACTATATCCGTAAAAGCGTTCTATGAAGAGGGTTCCCCATAGAGCCATCAAGTGCCATAACCGGTAATTTTGAGCAAACAGCCAGCAACCTTATGAAGTCAGTAATAGTATAATTGAGCTGGATACAATATAATTATAGGGGGTGACGAACGTACAGCTAATGGGTTAATGCAATAGTTGGCTCAGTTCGGCCCTCGTGTGCTGATAACGGATGGGATGTATTAATGGCTCTAAGCGAGTGATACAAGTTTGGAGATTTAGGAGAACTGAGTAACTAACTTAACTTATGCTAGAATAAGATAAGATAAAAGAATAAGTTTTTTTTTCCTTCTATATTTTTATAATTTACCTGCAAACAAAACGCACTAAGAATGTTTGCATGTATAAGAACTAATACGCGAGAGTTCGGTCGTTAGGTACATTCAATTTAGGTCGTTCAATTCACTCTTTTTCTTGACTCATTGCTTGAACGATTTAAAGACAAAGAAAACTGGATCAAACTGGAGGAGGCCTATACCCAAATAGGAGTTCCTATCCAAGAAAGTAGAGCAAGTAAATAACACAAACAACGGCAAAGAAAAACATTCCGATAGAATCGTGTAAAAGTGTAAACAGCGCTTAATTAAAAGTGAATATTCATATAACGGAGAAGGGTGTGTATGTGTGAATGTGTGAAATTATAATTTACGATCACATTATTCACACTAGCATTTCACACACTGTAGGTACACGACACAACTAGGTATTCGAAGCGCGCGACAGTTTCTAAATGTCTTCACTGCTTGACCGCCACCCATGCATTCTGCTCAGCTCCAGCCGGTCCGACGTTATGCTGTAGATTCTGTTGAGCGCCGCCGCCAGGTGCGTTGGCGTCCCGATTAGTGAAATCAGTAACGTATTTCCAACACATATGACTATATTGAACACTTATGTGATGATAATAAAGATTCGTAAGAAGCTGGCAGTATCATCACAACGGTAATGTTTTCCCATTGTTTGTCTTATTTGTTTTAGTATATTCGTGTATTTATGTGTATTTATCTGTTCTTGTATTTATTTTTATTGTATTATATATATAGGTTAATAGGTATATGTATATCTTTATATTTAAATAAATATTTATTCCACAATTTTCGATATTGCACCTACCACTGTTTATCTCTGCATCACCCAAAGGTTGACTGGTAGAAAATGCCTATGTCATTAAGTCCGCCTCTGTACATTTGTGTGCTTAAAGTGTTAAATAAATAAATAAAGGCTTTTTTTTTGTTTTTACGTCTTTGACATTTCTCGGGACCCTGGGGTCCCGGACCTTTGGAAGGCGTATGAGGGGCCGGAGCCAACTCGCAGACGTCCGTTAGACGTTTTTAATGAAATGAGGCACTAACCAACGATTATCGCTGTTCGTACTATGCTAGTGCCCCCAAGGACAAACCCCAGTTGGTGCAGGACTATTGCAGGATATGGAAACAAAGATATTGGATTATGGGCTTGGGTGGCTAACTGAACTAATTATCTATAACTATGGGAAGACCGCATTAGTACGTATTGACAGGCCCCTGCCTGACCAATTTTTATATAAAATACACATGTAAAATGGCAGGGGGTGACTTGTACACTCAATGATGGGCCTCCGAAAACGATCGCTATTACATAGTGACGTAGCGACAAGGGGGCAACATGTTCTGAGGTGCTTATGAGGAGTGGAGAGGTATTCCACGGAGGACAATCCCGGAAGTACGGTCAAGATCCCTACCAGCATCTTACTGGATACTTCCTTCCTCCGACCAAGTTTGCTCTTGCGAATTTCCACTCAAGTCAGCCAATAAAGGCAAGAAAGAGGTGGGAGCTCTGTTCCTCGTCAGTGTTCACTCCAGCCGGTCAATAAAAGCAAGCCAGAGGTGTAGAGCAAGACTTCTCCTGGGAGATAGGGTCCATGTCATCCCTAATGCCCAACAGCTAGCCACATGCTGCCCTGCGGGATTATGTATCTCTCTTGGTCTGGCTCCTCACTCCAGACCTGTTTCGCCAAAGTAAACTCTAACGGCACAGGACTTCAGGAGCGGGCAAACCCCACCACGACGTCAACGTAGAGATACGGCGGTGGGTTATTATTATTACTTATAATTTAACCCACCTCCAGCGTTGAACCCTTCTCACACCTGTCAAAGATAATTGCCTATTAGATATTTTGAGGGCAAATAGGCTCTCTATTTTATTTAAAGAATGTCGGGTAAAGAAGTGAAAGGAACTTTTGCAGTAGGTACTCAGTTTTTTGAAAAGGTTAGTGTATAATTAACAACGAAATATTAATTAAGTTAGGTTAAAAAGTTAATTAAAATGGAACTCCAATAAAAACTCAAAAAACATCGAACAACTGTAATTTTTCACTTCTAAATTCAATTAATAGTTACGCTCTTCAACATCAAACAATAATATAACAACGAAGACTGAAACAAAATAAAAAGTCAAGGTCTAGCCCCGTTTTATGGTGTGAGACGAGATGCCATGCTTAGCATATTTCATAGCACTGTCCCGAAGAGTCTTGAATTTTCTCCTTTTATTTTATTGGTAGGTATTATCTCATATTAGAGGTCCAGTTTGGTTTCACATTGGTTAATTTTAAAAGTTTTTATTTTTTATTGGCAAATTTTATCAATTTTCATTCCATTTTTTCCAAAATTAATTGGATTTTAATATGATAAGGAATAAAATTCTTGTCTAATATTTTGTTTATTAGCTGACTGACGGGCTAAATGTACCAATTTTTTTTTTTTTTACCCAGGCATCATCCGTATTGCAAGTAGTAAGCCACTACTATAAAATACTTAATATAATTCAGTTGTTGAAGTAGTTATATGTTGGATTTTACCCAACATATAACTACAACCCTAAAATTTTATCCGAGAATCTGCTATGTTGTAGTCTTTTTAAATTGTCTTACTTACTCGTACATTATGGCTGCGACGTGCCTCCGCCGTAGTCATAATGTAAGTGCAAGACGTGCAGCAGCGTAGCCATAGCAGGTGTTGTATGTTCTATGTTAAAGGGTTTGGTTTCCGCACTTAGTCCGTCAGGTCGACCATTGTGCGTGGGCCATAGCGGCCGTTTGGTGGTTATTCCAACCAGCCCACTCCCTCCAGAAGATAATTAAAACTCCTGTTCAGAACATCTATGTAGGATGTCGGTGACCCGATGGTTTCTATTCTAATCTAGGTAACGCCCGTGCATTCAAAGAGCAAGTGCGCAACGGTCTCCCCAGCCTGTATATACGCTCTGCACAGAGGACTACCCGTTATGCCTATTGTGTGAAAGTGTTTGTTTAGCGAGCAGTGTTCCGTGATGATCCCCGTCACCAGGCGCAAGCCGTTCTTGTCCAGGCGTAATAAATGCCTGGTTTGCCTGCTATTCAAGGCTTCCTGTATTGGTTTGGTCCTTTTACTGCCTGCAGCCCGGTGTGGAGGGCCACCAGTACTCCGCTTGTGTGTCGGTGAACTCCTGTAGCCACCTGCGTATTCGGTTGAAGGGAAGGGGTACGATAGGCTCGAACCATAGACTGCCGTGCTGGATCCTCGTCCAGTAAGTTCGTCAGCTACGTTTTAGTGCATTGTGACATTCTAGTGTTAGCTTCAAGGTAATATATTTTTTCCGTAAGGATTGGAGAACTGACGCTGTCGGAGAGTATACGTATGTGGGTGCCCGTAACCCTCCGGGCTTCTAGGGCGTGGACCGCTTGTATGATGTCCATACACTCCGCCTGATAGACGGTGTTGTACATTCCCAGCGGTCTGGATATATTTATGTAGAGGTCGTGTGAGAAGACTCCGACACCGGTACCGGAGTCGGTCTTCGATCCGTCGGCGTATACTCTCATCTCTTTCGGGCCTGAGTAGTCACACTGTTCTTCTGTAAGTATTATGTTGTAGGGCCTTTGAAAGTGGTGTTTTTTCGGGGCTTTGACACAGGGTGATGTCGTCATTGGTTTTCGTTTGATCGCATCTTCTTTTATACGTGTGCGCTTAACTCTGGAGTAATTGCTTAGGGTTCCTGATGAATGGAGCCTAAAGGCGGCTAGAGCCACCTCCTCTCGCAGAATGAGGTGCAGAGGCGGCAGTCTCAGCAATGCCTGTAGGGCGGCGGTGGGTGCAGTTCTCATACTGCTAGTGATTGCGACACAAGCAAACCGCTACAGTTTTTCGAGATTTTTTGGGGTGTGCTCAGGTCTGTCCTGGGCCATATGATCACATATGTGTGATCATTGATCGGATGACTGTGTTGTATAACCAGTGGGTGATCCCCCCAATTCCTGCAAAGCAGTAACTTGCACTGCCTGTTTGATTGCACACTGTGTGTTTTGCCCAGTTCTGTTGTTTGTCCAAAAAGATGCCCAGGTATTTGGTTTCAGTTGAGACGCTTTTTGGGTTGTTCCAAAGAATCGCGGTAATTGTAGTAACGTCAGTTTTCTCTTCTTTGTGAAGAGAATCAGCTCGGTTTTTGGAGGGTTCACTGAGAGTTGGTGCTTGTTGCACCATTCCTCTACTATGTTCAGGGATTGACGCATGAGTTTGCATAGTGTTTTCGTGGGTCCCGTTAATTATTATGGTTATGTCATCGGCGTAGCAGCATAGCAGATGAGGCTGTCTACTACCAGTTTCCATAGAAGCGGCGAGAGGACTCCCCCTTGCGGGCAACTTTTCGCAACGATGACTCTCGTAGTGACATTTACTGTGACTTGTACAGCCCTCAGTTTGAGTATGTTGGTGATCCAGCCACTCAGGGTCGAGTCTATACTGTGTCTGTCGCTTGCTGCAGCCAGGTGATTCGGGTGGATTGGTGTCGGCGTAATCAGTTATTCCCGCCGGGCCATGACCTCCTCCAGTCGGTTTATGTCTGGGTCGTTCGTCTGTGTAAGGATCGGTTGTGCAGTCTTGGTGTCGCTGTCAGTCTGGACGTCAGAGGGTTCGGTCGTTTGCCAGAACCGTACGTATACCGACCCGAGTAGGTATGATATACGTCGCTCCCGGGCCCGGACTTTTACGGCTTCCTCCGGTGGCACACTCAGGGTCAAGTAAGTCCCATAGCTGTCGCCACTGACGGTAGTCGCCCTGTACAGTGACCACCTGGAGATTTCGTACCAAGTATTCTGGCGGATCAGAATACCTTAAATCTGGCTACGCCTTCTACGTCTGGCAGGTGTCTAAAGTGCATTCCCGATCAGAAAGTTATAACCTACTAAAGGAATTCAAAACTTGTAGGTTACATATTTCTAGATCAATACGTATAGGCTTATCAGAATAGAACTAGATTTTGATATAGCTAGGACTCAGTGCTGATGTTTAGGAACTTAGTGATTTTTTTAATAATACAATAAAATAATTTAATTGATATAAAAACATGAATTGACACCGAAATTTAATTGACAAATAAATATTTTCTTTAACTTATTTGATTAACATTCTGCTTAGCATTTATTTATTGATTTAGAAGACATTCACACAAAACAAGATCTCTTAAAAAAAAGATACGGACATATTTTTTTTTCCGCATTATCATTACTTCCATCCATACCTCCGACCAAGTAAAAATTAAACCCAAGCTTCTATTCTAAACATATTTTTTCCACCATTCGAATAGTTGTCGAAAGCCGGAACAGCCATCCATTGGCCCCGTCGACCCCTCGGCCGACCACACTTAGCTCCAGCCGACGTTGCAATAAAAGTCGCATCGTCACAAATTGTGCGATAGCTCCCACATTGGCGCCGCAATTCTCACTTTAAACTCATTATTAAAAGGGCAAATAAATGCGTCTAACGAGTTTTATGGCGTTTTTGGATAATGGCTAGGGATCCTATTACATAGCCGAATTGGAAAATAGGTATAAATAATAAGGTTATTATCGGCGACTATTGCTTTTACCGTCTGAATGTTGAAATACTGAAAAATGCAGTGTATAGACTTATCATCTTTCAAAAAATATTATTGTGTAAATGTATTTGTGCAAACCTGCTTACAGAAATAAAATCATTTATCATTATTTTATCGTCTTAATCACATTGAAATCATTGGATTTACATCGTCGCAAACACACGAAACCCGGCCCTTCTGACGAAAATAAATTAACGTTACGTGACATTATGTGAAAAAAAACGAGTTGGAAAATCTCGATTCCGAAACACGGAAATTAAACAAAACTCGATAATCACTCAAATGATATTCAATTACAATTTCGAAACGTATACAATTGAATCATTCCAACCTTAACTGGCGTCACATCGGTCGTCGACGTACGATTAAAGCTTGGTTAATATCAGCTGAGTTTTACTGCCGCCATCTTTTATTATCACCGCCGTTATTATGACAAATACAATGTTTTTGTCGTAAAATTTCAATTTTGTTAGCAGTTAAAACGCTCAGATTAACGCTGTCGTCGTCGTCATAAAATGGTTTGGTTCTAAAGAATTTATGAGTCTGTGTACTTAATAATGCGAAGGAACAAAAGTAAAAGTATTTAATAGTGTATTGCAGTGATTTTAATAGTGTTATTAAAGAAAAACGAATGCCCGATTTTCTATGTCTTACCAGTCGTTATCCTTTCGTGTCTGCGTTAGCCATTTAAACTTTTAGGTGTCTCCTTAATGATAAACTTTCCCCAAACATTTTTAAATTATCATAGCATAGGCATAACGATCTCACTGCTGGGACACAGCAGTCACTCTCACAGAGATCTCCTCTCTGTGAGAGGAAGCGGGTCATCCACCACGCGGGACGTGCGGGATTATAGACGTCAGGTCAACCAATTTTTTGGTTCCAGGATATGCCGGTTTCTACACGATATTTTCAACTTAACACATAATTTATCTCAGAAAACAATTTTCTACATATTTAACATAAGGTAGGTCAGCGAGAAGGAATTCTAAAATAAAATTGACAAGAAAACATTTTGAGCTCTAATTCAGTCGGAGCAGTGACGATTCAATTTAAACTACTGCTCATGGATACTATTATCACTAAACAAAAACTTAAGAAGGCCTACTTGCAAAAAACTATAAACTATTATATAATAAATTGTAATACGTGGGCCCAGCAAATTTTTAGCTAATTTTAAACAGGCCCATTGATAAAAGAGTTACATCGGGCTTCACTTTTATGTATTCACGATTTAATTTCATCAAAACTGAAAGGCAAAAGCAGTTCAGACGTCACGTATTTTGGCTATAACAGTGGGTACCTATTGCCATTATAGGAAGATAGCGAATTAAGTAGGTATCCAAATCCGGGTATCCAAGATTCGTTCATCAACCAAACTCAGCAAGCGGCTGTTATTACACTCTGACAGTAAGCTTTTGATGATAAAAGTGGACCTTCTCATTTTCTTATACGAGGTTATTTCTGAAATAACTCATCTCAAACTGATAACTAAGTTGTACATTAGAAGGACAAGTTGGTCCGCGATACGATCGACGTACGTACTTGAGAAGATTCCTCGCTGTAGCCACTTGACCGCAACTTACTGGAGAGGACGTCATAGTGATGATAGATTAGCGATTAGCGTTTTGGAAGAGAGGACTTTTTGAACACGTTCGAATGGTAAGTACACCGCTACAAGGATCTTTTGGCGTTCGAATGACGTTGACAGGAGGGCGCTGTTAAACAGTTGTGCAATATTGTTTAGTAAAATGTTTTGAAAAAACAAGATTGCAGCGTTACTTCCAATTTTGCCCAAGCGCCAATAGATCCAAAAAAATTACAGCTTTATATTCCATTTTGTTTTTAGGTTATTTGCTTCAATAGTTTTGTTACCTACTGTCTTAAAAGAAGTCAAGGAAAAAATAGTTTGTATTACGTAGTTTGTATTACGTAGTTTGCTGTCTATAGTTTGGCTCTTTTAGATAAGTTTTGTTTTTGAAGATTCGTTAGTAAGAACTCTAACAGAATGTCGTAGTTTGAGACTCAGGAAAAGTTGGATTTAATAAATAAACATATATTTGCAAAATTGGATGAAGGTAAGGTTAGTCTAAGAAAATAAGTACTAAATAAAGTTTGGGGAAAAACTAATAGAAGTTTTATAAACGACTTATTTATTTGCTTTGCTGTTAAATAGTTAGTAACTGCGTTCCTGATATTTTATTGACGAATATTTAACACTTTAAGCGCACAAAAATGTAGGTACAGAGGCGGAATTTATGCCAAAGGTATATTTTACGAGTCAACCTTTGGGTGATACAGAGACAAACAGTGGTAGGTGCAATCATTAAGATTTGAGGAATAAATATTTATTAAATAGGTACACATATACCAATAGTGACCGATTATTGTCTTCTAATAATATAATGAAGTTAATTTTTAACGTCACACAAACAAACAAAAAAAACAAACATTAAGGAGTGTAAAAGTAGCAGACAGACAGACTGATATACAGACGAAATGACAGAGTTCCTTCGCATTTATAATGTTATGTTAGTATATTATGAAATAAAGAAAAACTTAATAAGGTTTAAAGCTTGATGAGAAAACTATAGTCGCTAAAATGGGTGGTAATGGCTCCTACACATGGCCGCCGGTTTTTGCCGCGCGGCATGTACCCCCAGCTTTTGCGCCTTCATTTCCTTTGCGATCCTTTGTGCTGCTTTTCGCGGCAGGGCCGGGCGCGCCGCCAGTGTTGGGCATTAATCAATTAATATTTTAATCATCAATTAATTTAATCACAATTAAAGTAATTGCAATTAATCTGTTAGTTGCATATTGCAATTAATTTATTTAAATTTTGTTATGTTAATTGCAAGATACAATTAAAATAATGCAACTAATATTTTTAATTGTTGTAAGAAATAATTAAAACTAACAATTAATAATCATGTTTCTAAATTAATTCCAGTGTATAAGAAAAAAATATTTTATGGATATTTGTGAATAGTCAGTTTGTATTTAGTCAGAGATTGAAAAAGTCCTACATCGCGCTATCAAATTTTCTTGTCGACTCGCACAACTACACTATTTCGCGTTAGTCAAACGGGAGGTCCATTTCTACACAGTAAGACAGTGATCAGGGGTGGCTGTTCTAAGGTTACTAACTCCTACGAATAACGATTTAGCGCGGCCTGGAACCAACGGCTTCCTACTGACTTTGCAAGATTATCAATCAACCTTGTGAGAGCCCTACCCTGTGCCACTCCTATATCTATTATTTCTATTTACTTTATTTAAATTTAATTAAAGTTTAATTGCAGGAACAATTAACAATTGATTAATTGTTAATTGATAAACTAACAGTTAACGATTGATTAATTGTTAATTGATGAACTAACAGTTAACAATTCATTAATTGTTAATTCGTAATCGACACAAAAACAGACTAAACCAACCAGGTTCAAAGCTAAAAATTCACTCCACAAGCACTTTAGTAATGTCCCTTAAAATATATAATAAACTACCTGATGAAATTAAAAATGAACAAAAATGTAATATCTTCTTTTAATAAATTAAAACAATTTCTAATCTGTAAATGTTATTATAATGTACATGAATATTTAAATGATAAATTTAATAAATAAACAATAATATTTAAAAAAAAAAACGCAATAATAATTTATTTATATAATTACCAATGATAATAATAATAATATATGTATAATTTAAATAAATATTAATGTTTAAATCCAATATATGTAGTGGTAAAAATTATATGTACACAATTAGTTATCAGCCTACGCTACACAAAACGAAAGAGTAGATTAATATTAAAATTGTTAACAAATATCTATAATAGCCCTCCTCCTAATTTTTATGTTGTTATGCCCAACAGGGCCCACAATGCTCCAAAACGAATGTATGTCTTTATGTACCTACCACCTAAGTTCACATTGAGGAATGCAATAAACGTATTGAGTATTAATTGAAACGTCACAGTTAATAATTAATTAATTGTTAATTGCTATTTTACAATTAACAATTAATCAATTGTTATTTTTAATTGCCTTGCAATAAAATTTTGCCCAACAGTGCGCGGCTCGCCCGGTAGCGGTGCCGGCGGCCATGCCGCCGCCGCCATAGTGTGTAGGAGCTTATTAGATAAAAACAGGGCTGAGCATTAATTTTTTTATACCATCTTTCGTTTAGGATATCGTTACACCCTGTACATATTATAGGACGTTTTTATTTCAGTAAAATATTCAAACAGTATCCTAAACGAAAAAAAATATGGCTCAGCCCAGCCTTATATCTAACCACCCATTTTAACGACTAGAGTTTTCTCATCAAGCTTCATATCTTATTTAGTTTTTCTTTATTTCATACTATACTAATATAACATTATACATTCGAAATTATATCTGTTTGTCTGTATGTTTGTCTGTCTATCTGTTACTTTTTCACGCCTTAACGGCTGAACGGATTTCGATGTAATTTGGCACACAAATAGCCATGGTTTAGGAAATAATTATGATTGTTTTTTATCCCGGTAATACGTTCCCGAGGGATAATTTCCGATCTCCACGCAGGCGAAGCCATGGGCAAAAGCTAGAACTCAATATTTTTCTCTTCCCCGCTTTTATTCAGTACGACCACGCTTCCTAACGGATACCGCGCTTTAAGCATGAAACTGTTTTCAAACTAGCTCGCAATGCGGTCGCCGACTTATGTGACGTCATTAGTTTGTACTGCTGTGTTAGTCAGTTGGGTAGTTACTCTGACAAAATTTACTACTAATGTTTTGTTAATGTTATATATACTTCCATTTGATGAGGTTTATACCCAGTTGATGAGTGAAGACTGATCAAGGAAAAGAATATTTTAATTCTCTAATTACCACGTGTGGCTTCTATCGATTAGTACTTACATACAATATGCAGTATTCTTTATAGAAGTTATTAATAATGAAAAGAGTCCGCGTATCACTGGTTAGTTTCCCTCACTCGTCAGTTTATTTAATTCGCCAGTTTCGTTGATTAGTCAGTTTCACTGATTCGTCAGTTTTATCGATTAGACAGTTTCGTTAACTCAACAGTTTCCACTGTTTGCCAGTTTTCGTCGATTCGTCAGTCACATTACAGTCAGTAGAAAACTGCACACACGTTTGCTAATTTGAATATACAGTACGCTAACTAACAGAGGGCGTTCCCGTTAACCCGCAATAGTATAGCGTACACTATTTAAGCAAAAAAAATAATAGAATATGAAAAAAAAAAAAACGCATAAATTGATACGTAAAAGAAACACTGTACGCGCACTTGTCTTTCAACGTGGAAAGACAATTGCGCGTTTGCAGAGTGTTTCTTTTACGTGTCAATGTAATCTTATCTGTGAAAATGTTATAAATAAAAAAATAAAACATCTTTTTTTTTCGATGTTGTTTTTTTTTTTATGTATGGAACTTATAATATTGCGGGTTAACGGGAACGGCCTCTGTTAGTTAACATACCGTATATTCAAATTAGCAGACGTGTGTGCAGTTTTCTACCGACTGTACTTTGACCTCTCGAATTGAATAAAATTGACGAATCGACGAAAACTGGCAAACAGCGGAAACTGTCGAGTTAACGAAACTGTCTAATCGATAAAACTGACGAATCAGTGAAACTGGCTAATCAACGAAACTGGCGAATTAAATAAACTGACGAGTGAGGTAAACTGACCAGTGATACGCGGACTCAGTGAAAAAGGTCATTTCATTATTATCTATTCATACGACTAAAATGGTGCTAAACTTGTTAGCAGGCTAGTGCTATTAATATTTTTTAATAACAGTAATTTCTTCATTTTTAGGGTTTCGTAGTCAACAAGGAACCCTTATAGTTTCGCCATGTCTGTCTGTCTGTCTATCCATCTGTCTTTCTGTCTGTTCATGGCTTAGCTCAGGGCATCTTAGTACTAGAAAGCTGTAATTTGGCATACATATTATTTACGTCAATCAAGTGGTAAAACAAAACCATGAAAAATTTTTTTAGGGTACCTCCCCTACACGTAAATTGTCTTTCCCATGGTATGGGGTGTCGTTAGAAAGGTCGTTAAAATATTGTGAGTGTGTCAAAACAATTTTTGGATTCAGGGATCCGTTTACGAAATATTAAGCTGTAAAGTGCGCATTTTTGTTAGACTCCAGTGCCCCGCCCTGCCAGCTAAATGGTTGGTTTTGAATATGAGAAAAAAAATCACGGCGGTAGCATTTTAACGAAATTGAAAGGAAAACTATCACAGTTAAGTAGACTCTAAAAAAAAAAAATAACATTTGCAGTTTCAAAAACATGTTTTCCCATACATTCCGTATGGGAGAACATGTTTTTCAACTACAATGTTAAGTTTTTTCTTGGAATAAAATAGAATAGATTTATTATTTATTTGCATAGAGAGTACGTACAAAAAAAATGCAGATATTTTATTCACATTATTATATTATTAACATTCTAACTTAAATTAGGCATTCAAACATTTATTGCAAGTGCAATAGTCTAAAAATACTGTCAATTTGAAAATTCTTATCAATAAAATAAAATAAAGAACTAAAGGTTTAAAGGTGTCAGGATTAATTAGGTAAGTATAAAGTTTTATCATTTAGAAATTCACAAGCGGAATAATAACATGTATCAATTAATAAGACTTAATTTTTTTTTTTAAACGAGTACATACAATCGTTTTTTATTCCATCAGGTATTTTGTTAAAGATAACCGGGCACATATATTTAACACTTTTCCTTAATAATGCAGTGTTATGACCACTAACACGTAGCATGTTTGTATACTGCCTTCTAACTGGTCGAGTTCTATTGGATAAAATCTCAACTACGGAACCCTTCATTGTGCGTGGTCCGACACGCACATGGCCGGTTTTTTAATTAACTAGAAAACCGTTGTTGAGAAGGTAATTGAAAAATAATAGCGTGTTCGTGACCATTATTACAATTTTACTTATTGTGAAAAAACAAGGTTACTTGGAATAAACGACTCTTTTATATTTTATGTAGGTAGAATAAATAGGTCTTCACAAAATTCAGGACACCATAAGCAGTTTTTTTGCATGGTTAAGATAATAATAATAATACCAGCGTATTACTGTCCCACTGCAGGGCAATCGCTTCTTCTCATACACAGAAGGCACGAGCATTGAACACCACGCTTGCTCAAGACGGGTAGGCGATTTCAGACTTATATTAACTGTAAGGCAAGGTGTACTAAAGATTACCTTCACCAATGTCAGTAACTTACAAGATGAACTCGGAAAGTACGGAAATTAATTGTTAATTTAATTTTGATTTTAATTTATATTTGATTCTGATTTTAATTTTAATTTTGATTTTGATGTTGACTTCAATTTAGGTTTTAATTTTGGAATGTATTTAGTAACTGAATTTGATTTTATTGAATTTATTGTTAAATTACCTAAAGATAAACCGGAAGAGCGGAAGTACCTAATACAAGCAATTTGTCGCTTCAAAGACCTATTTGTTATTTACATACGAGTAAGCTAAGGATTAAAAAAAAAAAAAATAAGTCGCTTCGGTGCTTGTCACTTTGGTTACCTGCCCGGATTTAAATCCACAACCTCGTGCATGAGAGGCGAGGCGTCACTGGACCATAAGGGCCAAGTCACACCGGAATGGCAGCGGCCTCGCGCGACCTCCAGATCCCACGTGCCTAGTCTCCTCTTGACTAGTTTAGTTTCTACATTACATACGTGCGGCCGCCTGCGGTGCCGCGAGCGGCCTAGCGTCGCCGCTGGCAGCCGATAAGATGCGCGTGGCGCGCGGCCGCTCGCGTCACCACGACCGGCCTCGAGACCTTTCAAGGTTTTCAAGCGATACTGGTCTTTTAAGCATGTAGATAAAGTTTAAAATTATTTAACACTGAAAGTGCTCGCCGCGTCGCTGTCGGCCGCTGCTATTCCGGTGTGACCCGACGCTAACGATTAGTTGAGATAACAACAAAGAAAATATATTATAGTTACATCCAAACACCATCATCATCCAACGAATAAAAGCGAATTTATCTTAAAATAAATTATTTTCAGCCTAAACAAATCCAACTTATTACGTAAAAAGTGTTGAATTGAAATATGAAATAAATACAGTTTCCGAGAAGGAAGGCATCGTAATGAATGTTAGTGGATGTTTTACGTGGAAACGTTGACGAGAGCTTACCCTGTCCGACCCAGTTCCGCAATCATTAAACAATAGCATGGTTACTGTACTTAGACCGGGAGCTCGGCTTGGGTTAAACTGCTTTCTCAATTTTGTTTTCAATTTATGTTATTTTGGTAAAATAATTTCACATACCACCGCTGCAATTTCAATATTTTTACTATATTTTTTTTATAATTTTTTTTTTTTTTTTTTTTTTTTCCCTAAATATGTTCTCAATTCATTTAATTTCGTTCATAATATAAAGCTGACAACCGGCATGCGTGTATGACCAGATGTACGAACGTAAACAAAGCAATCACGTTAGTATCGTAGCAGCTGGCGTTCTGTAGTATGTGTCTGCCTCCGTGGGAAAAGGCTATATATGTATACGTATGTATGTACAAAGCAAAATTTACAAACAAGGTCGAGCTTTCAATTTGATTTTCTACTGAAGAAAATCAGTTTTAAATAAATGTAAATAAGATCATGGCTGGTTTTAATAACGCCTTAGGTTTACTTCAACTATATATACATCTATAACTTTTCTTTTAGAAATATTACCCTAAACTCATTGCAACTTTAAATGAGACTAATACCCCAGCATTCATCGACTACAATTTAACTAATTTATTTCAAACTAAGATTAATATTCATATTTCTAATTCTATTATTATAATAAAGTAAGAGCGGCCATTTAAATCTCCATAACTAACGACGTTTCTGTTTAAATTGTAGATATTAAATTCATAAAAGGTCGTTTATAAGAATAAAAGGTATTACCGTCGAAACCTGATTTACATTACAGCAGCGACTTAAATTTTTGCAATTTATTTAAATATTATAAAGTAATTAGTTTTATCGTAAGGTGTCTTGAAATAACGATTTTTTTTTTATAATTTAGTCCTCAGGCGTGTTAATGTAAGTTCATATAAATACTGATGAAAAACTAATAAAAACGAAGGCCTTAAGATATTATTACACTTTCATTAAGTAAAAGATTTTTTTAAGATCTCGTTTTAAGATATGAAAGATGTACGGTCTACGTTTTTCATAATGGACTTCAAACTTTTGCACTTTTGCAAGAAAATACAGTGTGATCACGACATTGACGCGCAAACTGTTACCATGAATTGAGGTTATTAAAAAAAATCTGCTGTTCCATGCATTTTGGCCGTCTAGGTTTTGAATGAAGCAGCAGGTTTTTTCAAGACATAACATGTTTTTTTTTTCTACAATACATAGAATTCCGTCGATGACCTTTTAAGTGTATAATATACGTATATCTATAGTTGTCAACATTTCTTGGTCATTATTCATGGCGCACTTTCTTGGTGGTTATTCTCAAAATAAATAAAAACATTAGCTGAGACATGAAATCACATATTACTTATGCAAAATAAACATGTTTCAACTTTTATGTTTTAACATGCGGGTAGTCTAGCTCCCAGTCTAACCGCAGCCCTACACAGCAAGGTTGTCGATAATTCAGCAAGCACCTACATTACGCTGCGGAAGTACGCGATTGTTTCCGCTACAGTCGGCCGCACAAATGGGTTGCCTTTTTATATCACAACGTACCTTTGGCCAACCTACTCATAATTTTCTGGGTATTGGTGTATGTGCAGTCTTGTATACAGACGCATCCACATTATAGAATATTAAAGTAAGGTAAAGAAAAAAAGGTGGGTAAAGATCGTCACTCACTGGACGCCTGAGGGAGGACGCCTGAGGGGAGACGACATCGCCGTCAAGGTAGACCGCAGCGAAGGTAGTGTGACGATCTGATAATGTTTACAGGCCCAACATGGCCACCTATCGCACAAGACGAGAGGCTTAGAAGGAAAAAGGGGACGCATTTGCCCAGCAGTGGGGCACAACGAAGGATTTAAAAAAAAGTTAAAAATTAAACGTACTGTTTACTGATAACAAATGATTGTAGCGTGTATAAATTCTACCTACGAAAAATCATAACACAATTTGAACGTGCATTATTTAATCAGTATTATACAATTAATAATGTACGTATTGAATAAATACATCGACGGCAGCCAATTAGAGAACCATCGGAGTGCTTCGACAAATATCAATGTACGACAAATGTACATGAATTCAGTTATTCAGATACCGTTAATTAGTCAGGATTGTTAATTAAAATATATGCATGTTTCACTTTATCACCGCTTGCTATGAGATAATGTAATACGTGAACGAATGACAAGCAATTTTGTTCAATTTATTGGTTTTGATACCAATGTTAAATTATTTTTGTTGTTGCAGTCATCACGCTGTCATCCTTCGATGCAATCTAAATTCCAACTGAAATCGAGGTGGAGTTTGATTAAATAAATTCTGGAACTGAATGGAATTTGATATTGTTCTCAAATAATTATTGTTTCGAACAGAACTCAATGCACTCACATGGAAGTAGAGATAATCCAATAAAACAAATTGACAGTTCGCTCATAGAGTTGTAGTCTGGGATGACAGGAAAAAAATATTGTTACATACAGCAACTGAGAGGTAAGTTAGAATCTTTTTTATATAATTAGAATCAGTGGTTATGTTCAAATACGAACAAGAAATTAAGTTTCAAGATGATTAGTTAAACTTCGTCATGTATATTTTTGTTATAAACTGTTATTTTCTCAACTGTCTTAAAGGACATAGGTACAAAAAAAAACTATGCATGAACATTAAATTTTTTCGACAGTGATTCCCGCGGCTCACTGTACTTGGCACCTCACGCGATCTCGAGGTCAGTACTCGGAGCATGCCACCGACTACCGACTATTACCGAGTACCTCGCACCGTCTGAACTAAACACTAACACACCAGCTAATTGCAGACAACGCAGCTATTAAGTGAGGTGATTGGGCTTAATGGAAGATAGAAAAGAAAACTATGGAGTGGAAACTTGTAAAGAAAGGCAGCAATGCTGAAATTACACGCGAGGAGATTTACTTGTAAAGTCAGGGATTCATCAAATTGACACACTGTGTCAATATTTGCCATTTCATACAACTGTCAAAGAATGGCAATTATGATTTGAATATTATTATTATGGACAATAGGCATAAATTATTGGGTTCGGTTGGGTAGTTTTGGTTGGTTGAGTCAATTTGATTAACAATTAATTTCCCTGATTTTACATAATTCAAAATCTGGCTAGTCGGTAGAAAGTAGTTTTAAAGTATTAAAATTGTTGTAAGCAAAAAAAATGCAATGAAATGGTATTCTTTCATTCAACACAATCTCTGACTTTACTAAACGGAATTTAGTAATGAAGTTTGTTAAAGTCAACCAAGAATCATAAAGTACGAATTGTTATTGTAGAACGCCTTTCTGACCTCCGCCATTCTTAATAATACTCATTTACACATAGGGTGCTTGCATGAAAAAGCGGTTTTTCGGGCCCGACACCCAGCACTGTTTTTCGGGCCCGACACCCAGCACTGTTTTAGCTGTTTCTTCATAAGTGAGCGCATAAGTTAGCGCGGGACTATTTCACCCCATCGATCGGTACCGAATTATTTTTACTATAAACTCGCTTCTTTTTGCAAACACCATACGCACTAAAATCTTAAATAGCATATCCTTAGGCGTGGTTTGAAGACTATTTCCTTTGTAGGACCTAAATATAAATAACAGTCCCGATGAGCAAGTAACAACGTAGAACAACAGTGTTGCACAGCCATCGTGGAATCGTGAGGCAAGCGCCTTCGTGTTAATAATGGTTGCCGGAGCCCGGCAAACTGCGTTAGTGGTGGTGTTGCTAGCGTAGATATGAAATATCCGAGGATAGGAGAAAATATTCAGGACAGATTTACAAAAGCTTTTGTGTTTAAAATACGGATATTATGGTTAATAGTCTATTCATAAATCATAACACACTTATCGTCATTATAATTATTTTATTAAGTTTACTAGCTTTAGCCCGCGGCTTCTCCCGCGTGGATGTCAGAAAATATCCCACGTGAACGTACTACCGGGATTTAAAGTACCCTATGTGTTAATCCAGGTTATAAACTATCTGTGTGCCACATTTGATTGTAATCCGTATAACCGTTTTTGCGCCAATCTTGAACGTACATCCAGACAGACAAACGGACAAAAATTCAAAAACTATATTTTCGGCTCCAGACTTATTCTCACACCTCGTAGCAATTAACTTTTCCAAAAAATATTCAATGTACAGTTTTGACTTCGTTACGATTATACTATAGGTATTGATTGCAAACGTCTACTTGTATTTTGTATTCTAATTGTTTTTTGTATTTTCACATTATGTTTTCTTAGGCGCGGGCCACAAAGAAGAGACTCGTCTTACACGAGAAAGGGACGCAGACGCGGCGTCCCTTTCACGTATCTTCATTATTATTCATACAAAATATATTAACGCGATCTGGTAAAAAACATACAGAAAGTACAACACGCAGGCGCGCCCCGTCCTCGTCTCACGTGTCTTCTCGCGCCTGAGATAACACCGTTGTTGTGTTTATTGTGAATGTTGTGTATACCTGTAAGAGGCATACATAACAGCACTTTTTTTTTTTTTGCTATTATTTCCTTGTGTGTACTGCTGTTAGTGTACCAAATAAATACATATTTTATTTTATGACTAGCATTATTTCGAATATGATAGTCTGTTCTACTGGTACCTACTCGTAAGTAGTTGATCTAGTTAGCCATGTATGCATGTATGTCTTTAAACAGCCCTTTTCATACACCAACTAACTAAGTAAGTAAGTCTGAACAGATTGCAAAATGATCACTGCATAGCAATGTGTTCTTATGAGAACACATTGCTATGGCATTTGTGAAATTCTAAGGTGTCAAAAGGCTTCTTCGTTCCATCATGCAGATAATCATTTTTCGTTTTACCTGAAAACATAATAAATAGCCCTTAAATTAAAAACACATTGAAACCTTGTTAACCCAAAAATGAATGTCAAATGAAGTAAATAAATAGCCTGGTCCCAAGAACAATAAAAGTCTAATATTTAGTGTACAATTTTATTTTTGACGTCGCAACCCTATTTAGCAACTATCTTAACATTCACTTTACCTCCCCCCCTCCCCCTCACTCCGCCCTATTTACTGCATACAAAGTAATAACACTGCGCAATCTATTTTTCATCGCGAAATAACCGATTAGCATTTTGTTTTTCTCACATTTTATAGCAAAACGTTTTACACTGGAAAACAAGCTAAATAGGTTTGATGAAATTGTGAGATGGAGTGGCGTTTATTAGTTTTTCTAAAGATTGGACGTCACTTTATTACTAAAAGGATAAAATTGTTTTTGTTGAAATAACTAAGAGGTCATGGGATTAAATTTAATCGATCTATTAATTAATTAACTCGTTGTATGATCAATGCTCTACTAACATTGAATGGTAGTGTAAACGTGTTACGGGTCCCTGCACAAAGACCTTTGCCAAATCGGACGCCGGCGCCGGAACGGATGCCCTAATGATGACCGCAATCCATCTGCACCAAAGGATTCCCCGACATTCATTTAATCTGGCGTGTATTTTTGAACACCTGTGATTGGGAATATGCCAAAATTGCTCAATCGTATCAGATTGAAAAGGACTATCGATGTTCGGGCTACGCAATGCCTACGATAGTGCTGCGCCAACTACGAAATCGTGGCACAGCTGCTACGCGTAGAAATTGTGGGTCAAAAATGTTACTCCACTTAAAATCGTATCTTTTCTTACTAGACACAATTTAAACGTTATTTTTCAAAGGAACAGCAGTACCAGTATCTCTTACAGCTCTATTTTAGTCTAAATTGAAAAGTCCGTATGTCCCGCTGAGATCAGTGGAGCGTGTAGCGTGCTTAGTGAACTCTCGAACGTCCTCCGACACGTGACGGGGTCCCTCCGAACTAGGGACTTGTTTCAGTTGTACTGCAGAATATATATTTTTGGAGAAAAATCATTAGTCTTGTTTAATCAAGTTTCATTACGAAGAAGTGTGTTTTTAACTTAATTCCTGTGGTTGGGCTAATAATTATTTGTGATTTAGACTCGAGTAAAGTAACCAATTAACAAAAAAAAATGTATCTTCTTCAAAAACGTCATGAATTTGTTATTTATTTATTTTATATTTTTATTACAAAAAAAATCTTCTCCTGAATTTACGGTTGAGAGATGTTTTCTAAATAATTATTATAATATCAGATTTTTGTAAGCGTTTGAAGTAGCCCACTTGGAAATGTATTTTTTTTGTGGTAGGTAGTCGTTTGAAAAATAATTAACCAGGTTTAAGAAAAAACCAAAACGCCAATATAACACGGTCCTATGTCTCTTACAAAAATCCCAGCGGAGATGTCTTGTAGTGCTCTCGTCCCTCCTACCTCCACCGCTACCTTTAATCTGACACTCCGGGAGTTCGAGTACCCAGCGCCTTACATTACTATCTTTCCTGACTATATTCGAAGACACACTTTATTTTATCATTTTAATAAAATTACTTTTAATGAAAATAAGTTTTGATAATTTAGTAAACGTAAATCAATCGTCACGGATTTCAACGTTTGTCTATAAAATCATCATCTCTTTTCAAAATCTAAATCAAGTCATTTATATCCGATGGGACGGCAATCCGACACGATCGGAGAGAGTTCTATACAATAGTACGTATCCAATGAAATACATTACGAGACATAGATCATTACTTCAAATTATTTGGCCAATTTTTTTTTTTTTTTTTTCGTAACGTCTGTTGTCCCACTGCTGGGCAAAGGTCTTCCCCATATTTTTCCAGTCTTCCTTTTGTGGCGCCTTCTCCGGCCAATTGGTCAGGAATGAGTCCATTCGTCACGCCAGCGCTTTTTAGGCCTGCCCCGGTGGCAACGTCCGTCATCAGGCACCCACTGTGTAACGATCATGGCCCATCTGTTTTGATGATCTTAAATTTCAGCATCCATTTCAGCCTCGCAGACTTATCGCCAACATGGGCAACACCTGTCTTGGAGCATATTGTAGTGTTGCGAATTTTGTCGGTTAGTTTTATTGTTTGAGTTTTGTTGTCTGCTGACTTAACCTTGTTACTAAATTAAAGCTTTAGCTGTCTTACAAGTCTTCTTAAAAGTTCTAGAGTAAGCAGCAACATACTTACTAAAAGTTTCCGTGTTAATATAAGGCTTAAGGCCATACAGCTCGAACAGTCTATCCCTACTTTTCCTAAGTCCTTTAGTTACCCAGTCACTAAATAAAAACTTAGAGCACGCCACAATTGTGGCGATAAGTCCCCTCTTTGAGGAGTGGCTAGAGAGGCGCCACGGCGTCCTCACCTTCCGCCTGACGCAGATCCTCACCGGACACGGCTGTTTCGGGAAGTTCTTGTTCCGTATAAGGCGGGAGGAAACGCCCGGGTGTCACCACTGAGTAGATCGCCCGGAGGACACGGTGGAGCATACAGTGGAGGTCTGCCCTGCTTGAGTGGAGCACCGCCGTGTCCTCACGGAGGCGATTGGCGGCGGCGATCTCTCGCGTCCGGCCCTGGTTCAGGCCATGGTTCGGAGCGAGAGTGCATGGGAGGCCGTCACCTCCTTCTGCGAAGTAGTAATGCTAGCGAAGGAGGAGGCAGAGCGCGCGAGGGAGATGCAAGCTGCACGCCCTCGCGCCCCTAGTTGCCGCAGGAGACGCCCCGGGCGTCGGGAGTCACGAGCCGACTTCCGGCCACCGTAGGCGCGGGCTTGCGAAAGTTGAGCAATGGGTAGCTCGCCGTCCGATTAAGACCTGGCCCGGGACGACGGCGCGTTGTGTTCCACGTGCGCCTCAAAGAGATGTCAGCACCAACTGACGGGGTCCGTAAGGTCCAATGCCTGCTGGGGTTGCGGGTTTGTCCGAAAGGGATATCGCGGCCCCGGCACATAAGCAACGTAAGGAACACGGGTGGGTTTTAGTCAGTAAAAGCCTGACACACCCTCCCGCTCCACCTAGAGTGGGAGAAGTTATTTGATAATTTCCCAACCTCAAAAAAAAGGGCTGATTGTTTTTGTGTTTTTCTTAAAAGAATTATTGAACTCGGTCTGGACTAACGAAAATAATTCTTCATACAAAATATTAGCATAGTTCATTGTAAAGTCCTGATTATTTAACTTACAAACTAAAGTGCTGTTAAATTCATTTAAATTAACTGCTGTTATTGGTCTGAATTATATCTGCACTTTTAGATAGATAGATAGATAAAACATTTATTCAGTGCATACAAAAGACACACAAAAGCACAATTAAAAGATAAAAAATTACATGAATATACATAAAAACATGATGCCACTATACAAACAATAAAAACATAAGTAATTCAAGAAATGAAGTGACATCACTACATACTATGTTTAAATGAAAAAAAAAGGAAAAACAAGGTGCGGTGTACGTCTAAAGGTTGCACCAAATGGGAGTCCAGCTCAGCATGTGTCAGGCAAATATACCTGACGCTGATATTCTGCTGGATCCCTGCTTTTGTTATTGGTATGTTGACCACTGTGATCTGAAATAATCGCAACAACAAAACACATTATCAATACATGTAGCAGTAGTCGTAGTTACTCGGGTTGGTTCTACAAACACATTTGACAAAATGAATGATTTGAACAAATTTAAAAATTTACTGGTGTTTGAATTATTTTCTTAAATATTCACATTAAAGTCACCAGAGATAATTACTGATTTATTACCAGTTGCAAGTTTTGCCAAAACATCTTCCATTACCGACTCAAATATAGAGTAGTTTTGATAATTTGGGGGTCTGTAAACGCACACTATAACATGCTTATCTAGCTCAACACAAGACAGTTCAATGCTATGTTCAACCGATAGTTGAACTATGTCAATACGGGTTTTTGATTTAATAACAATTGTATCTATTTTCTATTTCTAATTTTGAGTTGTCTGAATAAAGATAACAGTAGAATTCTGTGTAAATTTATATAATCTTCTGCCTGTTGTTATGTTTGGTTCCATGTGTGTCCAGGAAACTATTAATCCAAGGTTTGTTTCGAGATATTCCCTGTTTTGCTTCTTATAACGATCGGTGTTTTTGCAGTGCCACTTTAACCACTTGGGTATTGAAGTTCCTAATATCCGTTCTAATAGCTTTCTTAACCTGTTTATCTATTTATCTATGTTGTTCTGACCCTATTCTGTCCATGTTGCTCATCTACATCGGGAATATTTAGGTCTAAACTTTTAAAATGATAAGATAGTTCTAAATTGAAGGATTCATAATTGTTAATAAGGGTTTCTTTGTTCATTTTTTTATAGGAATTTTAACGGTTTCTGCGATTTGATTTTTGCGCGTAGCGGTCTATGGTCTGAGCAATATTTGCCATAATTATGTCAGCTAAATTATGCACAGTTTGATCTTAAAAAATTCCAATTGTAATAAATATAAATCACGGATTTAGGGCATTTTGTCATGATCCCACAAAGCGGGGTGATGCTTCGACACTTTTCAGGCTATTCTATGAAATTCTATGCAAAGTTGGTCTGAACTGTACCTAATTCTGTTAGTTCACCATGTTATTTCAGGTAATATTATATGTTACTATATTATTATTTTAAGTTTCGGGTGTAGACAGTGCTATTCAGCAAGAAAGGACCCGACAAGCGGCCCACACATCATTAGACGAAATTGAACAATTTTGTCTAACCGTGCGTGGGACGCGCAAGTGTCTTGTCAAGTTGTTTTTACCACGTACACCATCTACTAATGACTGTAAAAAGTTTTCAAGAATGAGCAAGTGAGAATGAGTTCAACCTTTAAGGTTAAACTTTACATACACACAATAATATAATCCCGTTTTCAAACGTAGTGTAAACACGGGATCAACCGATAGGTTTATAGACAAAAGATCCTCATTCCTTCTATATTTAGCCACTAGTGTCCCATTTCACGGATCACTTCACGCAAAGATTAAGAACCGAGCCTCTACAGATTACAAGCGTTTTGTTGGAAAGCCCTCTGAACGGATATCATAATTTTTCTTGCTACTCGTATATGGATCAGATTATTTAGGATATATACGTATTTCTATTTGGCGCTTCTAGAGATAAGTAATGTGGCTTAAATGTAGGAACAATAATAATCAATGGAAGATGCGGAACAAATTCGGTAGTCCCTTATAAAAAAAAAAAATCTTTATAATTTTTTTTGCAATACAGATCTATTCTAATTATTATTTTACTCATTAACCCCTCTAACCTAAGGTTATATACTTATTATATTACCTCTACTTATAACATAATTATTGTATACGGAAGCTGTTGGTAAACATTTGTAAATAAATAAATAAATATAAGAGGTGACGGCAATAATGCAACTAAATAATGATCGAATATCGAACACAGCCACGACAACGAGCTCATAAGTTGGGTATTGCCACTTATACATGTAGAAATTGTAAGTTTACAACAAGGACATAGCAAAGTTCTTCAAGGATTTGGTTTGTAAAAAAGAACTTTTACAGCTACAAACGGTTTTTAATTAACTCACCCCTAAGGCTTTACGCCACCCCAATAAAGAGACATTGTCCAGAGAAATATTCCGTAAGCAATACACCATCCCAACTTAATGGAGCAAGCAGCACATCATTCCAGTTCAATAGCATCACGTTAAAACTTAACCACCCCATCACCAATAAACTGTCAACCACAAGGACGTATCAACTAAACAGTGGCCCTTAATTGAAACGGGAGAACAGGCAAACTAGATTCATTTTAATTTAATTCAGGCATCTAAATCAGGAGGCACCGCAACACACCGTCTGCGGCCTATCGCGTAATTGTATCAACCGCATATAGCACAGCTACGACCGAATTCAATTGAACCTTTATGGTACGTATAGGGTTTTTCCTTTTCAGTTGAAAGTCAAAGGTTTTGATGATGTCGAAGATTGTAAGGAGGATTTTCTTTTTTGTACATAATTTATGGGCGTGTGGTCAAAGGCAAGAGAGTGTACCTATCTGAAATGGAGTTCAATAATTTAGTAATTGATAAGCAACTACACTCGATTCACTCTATTATCAAGAAAAGTAAATAATAAATGAAGTGTTTCAAGTCAAGTTTTAATAAAAACGAGTAATTATAAAATTCTGCTCGTGGCTAAGCAATAACAGCCGCACGGGTCGATCCATTAGGTTAAGCTACGCTTGGCGGGGTTGGTCCGTGGATGGGTGACCATCTTTGCATACCGTGACTCCTCCGTGCTTCGAAAAGCACGCTAAGTCGTTGGTCCCGGCTGTCATTCGTGGATCAGTCAGACGGGTGGTTACGGCTCAAACCCGTAACGAGCCGTCTGACTTTCGGTTGCCCGAAAGTCTGACAACCAGTCTTACCAAGGGGTATTGTGTTACCCAGAAACTGGGTTGTGGAGGTCAGATAGGCAGTCGCTCCATGTAAAATACTGGTACTCAGCTACATCCGGTTAGACTGGAAGCCGACCCCAACATAGTTGGGAAAAGGCTGCGCAGATTGATTGATTATTTATAAAATTATGAAAATAGATTTTCATCGCTCATTTCAATTTACACGAACGAACATAAATACATATGAGTTAACCGTGCTTCAATTAAATTCCATTAAAATGATAACGCCATTTTAATATAAATTCTGATTAAAAACGCAGCAAAGATAGCGGAGCATTGTAAAATAATAAAAAGATATGAAATAATATTTCTAGAGGAACATGAAATAGTTGAGAGCTATCCGGTAAAAGTTTATTCTAGATTTCAATTATTTTCAAACGTTTAAGTAGTTAGTGCATTTTTATAGTTTCCTTGTTTTATTTTGCAGTTTTCTCCTGTTTTATGTTCTTGGAATCTTTCCTAGGGTTTTTCTGTAGGATGATATTATTTTCTCGTGTTGTAGTTATTTTGCTGCGAGCTAAGCGCTAGATTGACACTTCAAAAGTTTCTGAGGGAAACTGGATATTGTGATCATTTGTACAACTGGGTCTTAGTAACTCTAGTAAATACCCTCGACCGACGTCACAAAAATCGCACCTCTCCGAAAATAAGTTTCAAGCATATCACGCCATCAACGAATACATTAAACACAATTAATATTGGTATCAATTGAAAGTATGTTTAACGACCTTTAAATTAACAAAAGTTAGAATTGATCTCATTAGCACGTGACGTTAATTTTTTTTTTGTCATAATACGCATTACAACGGTAACTAATTGCACCTTCCTACAAGGGTACAAAACGGGCGACCCGGGTTAAATGTAGGTTATTCGCTATCCAACCTTTGAAGTGAACACAAATGAACAGCTACAGCAAGAAAAATACCCCAGAAGATGGATACCACTGCGGATGAAGCCGCTCAAGTCATTGCACTACTGAAATGCAGCAATGGTGTGTTGCTCGGCAACTGAACTTGAGTCGTTTTTCCGTTCGACGAGTGTTCCAACGCTTCCAAGAGTCTGGTGGCTATATCCGAAGACGTGGATCTGGAAGACAACGGTGCACATCCGAAAGAGACGACCGCTTCATTGTTTCGACGTCTTTACGTAATCGGTTCTCCAATGCTGTTGAGTTGCAACAACAACTGCGATCAGTTCGCAGAACTTCTGTAAGCGTCTCCACGATTAGAAGAAGAATACGGGAGAAGAAAATTGCAGCACACAGGGCTGCTACAGGGCCAAAATTGACTGCACAGCATAAGAGAGACCGGTTGCAATTTGCCCGTGACCATGTGGATTGGACAATAGACCAATGGAGAGCTGTGCTCTTTTCGGATGAGACGAGGGTGTGTCTTTTCTGCAATGACAGGCGTAGAATAGTGTACAGGAGGCAAGGGGAATGATTCGCACAAGCCTGTATTCAAGAGACAGTGGAATACGGGGGTGGCTCATGCATGTTCTGGGGTGGCATGTCAATCGACGGCAAAACGAACGTTGTGTGTGTTTCTCGGACTGGAATTGCTCGCGGGCAAGGGTCGCTGACTGCTCCTCGGTACATAACAGAGATCTTAGAGGAGCAGGTTGTCTCTTATGCGTGTTTTGTTGGCAGTGGATTCACGTTAATGCACGATAACGCCTGCTGTCACACCGCATTAATTGTAAGAGACTACCTGCAAGAAGTTGGAATTCCTGTCATGCGCTGGCCAGCGCGAAGTCCAGACCTGAACCCTATTGAGCACCTTTGGGATGAACTGAAACGGCGATTACGGGCACGTGATCCTGCCCCTACCACTCTCCAAGACCTCCAAGATGCCGTCGTTGCAGAATGGGACAACATTCCTCAAGAGACTGTTATCAAATGAATTAGGTCCATGAGAGAACGCATGGAAGCATTCATCACGGCTAGGGGGGGTAACACTAGGTTTTAAGTTATTTTTAAGGATTTTGTTGTAATTTTTGCTGATGAAAATAAAATTTAACTTTTTAATCATTTGCATTAGCTTGCTTTTTTATTCCCTGGTAATTAAAAAACCAAATCTATTGATTAATTTAGAAATTTAAATAAATTGCCTTTCGAATGATACCTTATAGTCTTATGCCTACCATTGATTAAATAGGGTTAAAATGACTTTGAAGGGAATTCTTAAAGAGGTGCGTTTTTGTGACGCAGAGTGTAGTAGTTAAAATGTAAAATTCATACTAAGAAACAAAAAACCACCATCTAAAAACTGCAATAAAAAACAGATCGCACTTCCCAAAAAAAAAAAACGATCAAATAAACTAATAACCATCTCTCTCGTACATTACGCTCCGAAAAGCCTTATATTACGTAAAAGTGGAACAGTTCGGTGCTATCATCCTATTGATTCCCCATAAGTCGGCCGTTTACTGAGGTCTTGGGAACCATCCAGATCGTTTCCTAGATATTCGAGACCGAGCGAAGAATTTATAACACTACGCACTGATTATTTAGGAGCGAATTGTATGTTTTTATTATGGATATTGATAAGAGATAGTAGATTCTTCTTATACATAATAAATAAGCATTTTCCAATGATAAAATTAAACATTTAAGATCATAGAAGTCCATAGAAAACAATACAAAACAGACTTTGTAAATCCAGTACGTATTTCTTGATTTTAGGGATACCTAATACTAACAGTCGCAAAAAACCGACTTTTCATTAATAACGGATGAATTTGAGTCGATGCAAGAGACGAATATACCGTGTCCGCTGTGAGATTTTGTCGGAATCCGAAACGACGGTTTAGACTTGACCATGGCGCCCTGAAAACCCCCCGGACTTTGGCTAGGGGAAGGAATGCTATATAGTTTAATAATTATCTAGGTAGTCCTCTTGATAATCTGTAATTATATGTTTGTAAAATAAACGACAGCCACCTATTCGACACTTCATTTCTTCTTCATAAGTCTTATGCCTTCACCTTCCGTAATATCGGCATACGTATCACAATGATTCTATACGAGGATCGGCAGCCTTCATGTTATTACTGGAACTTAGCCTTCATGTTGTGTTGTTTAAATATTTCTGTATAAATACAAAATTCAAAGCTTCATTTCGATTGCCAAGGCCATCAAAACACAACAAAAAAGAAAACCCGTTCCAAGGCCACGAAAAAATCGCAACACTAAACAAGGGTAATACTTAGAATCAATATCATAAATCCACACAGTAGGGCATAAGTAGAGAATTCGCTCGAAGGAGATCTTATAAAATATTTAAGGAGACCCTCGGCTGCCGAGCGTGAGGAGAACTTTATTACGCTTTCTAACCGTTTTATGGAATGTTATACGTTTTGTTTTTATTGTTCTGGTGTTATTTGATTAAATGTTTATATGCTGTGTGAATGATAAGAATGGGACACTTGCCATTCTTGGGTTTTCCCATCGGCAAAAATATCGAACTCCCATACAATATTTCATCCCCTATCAAACCATGAGGGAATCAACCAACTCAAAACTCAAACTCAAAGCATTTCTTCAAGTAGATTACGAGCATAGCTTGAAGATCAGTTACCAAGTGTAGATTATAAACATTTGGCGATGTCTCATACTTTGATAGTGGACATTTATTACTGTCAAATACTTCGTGAGCCCGATTAACCTAACGAAACAAGTGAGAAAAGCAGAAAGAAACAAAATAAAAAGCTGTCTATAAGCAGGTTTGCAGTAACAAAACCAGTATTTCACGTTTGTTAAACTCGGAGTTCCAAAAATAACCCGAACGCAATCACGCAAAAACATCGCACGACTAAATAACACGCGCTCTAAAAAGCAAAAATATTAAGAATTTTTAAAGTTCACAAAGGAATGGAGGCGGGGGAACGAATAAATCTTCCAGCGCTGCACCGCTAACTTGATTTAGCACTGGATCCTACAAGCGTTATAAGAATTTTCTGCACGCGCTACAGCGAAAGCGATTAACGCTGCAAGCACTTTCTTGAGCAGAAATTGAATTTTGGTGTGGCGCTGTATTGTGGTTCTTAAGAGAGATGTTGCTTTGTTTGTTAGTGACTTTGTTTTATTTTGTTTTAGAAAAGAAAAGGAAGTACACGGTTATTAAAATAACAGACTGATGTTTTCATTATTTTGAACCCGGTATTTTTTTGGGCTCACTCCTCTTCAATTAATATTCATTCGCTTAGATTTTTGGCATATAATTGTTATCTTTTTTCTTTCCTATTTATTTTAAGTCGTTGTAAATTGCAGTAAATTCTAGTACGTATATATTTATTAAAGTTTGTGCACTATAAAGGTACAAAGGCGAACTTAATGACGTATGGCCTAAAGCTTAGGCATTCTCTACCACTCAACCAACGGTGGTGGAGAGATAGCAGGGCAGGTAACACAAAAAAAAATATTGCGTAGTTATTGTTCGGAAAATTGATTGAATTAACAATTAATCAATCAACAAAGCTATAAAAATATCTTAGCGAGTCACTCTCACTATGTTCGGAGCCTATTCTATTTGAAGTGTGAAGGACTTGAGCCGTGAAAGTTGGATGTCGCCGAACGACTAGCGACGGCTCGAGAGTCGAGCCAACCTTTGATTACGTCACAATGGAGTTACCTGATCACTGGCCTCTTGTGACTGTCTATTTGGAAATGTTGTTAGCAGAGACACGACAGGTAAATAGTGCTAGCCACTGCAGCTGGACATTATTGAAATATTTAGTTTGGATTTGTTATAAAAAAAACAGTAGGATAATATTAAATTGGGTTGGCGAGCGAGTGATCGCGACTGTGATTCCAACCGTTAGCACTATTCACATAGAAAATGGTAAGTAACTTAGTGGGAAATCCAAAAATAAAATATCACTGCAGGAGAATTCCACAATTTCTAATTAATGTACCAGGGTTTTACCTACTCGCAGTCAAGTTTCCTTCAAGTAAATTTTGCTGTAAACAATTTTCAGGATATTTAACATTGCCCTATTAATATTTTGTAAATCTATTGAGGGTCATAAGCTTTCACGTCGCATAAATATTTATTTAACACCCGGAAGTTTGCAACATAAGCCATTGGACTCACTTTATTATTGAATCCATTGTTTTCAAGGAAGCGGCTCTAAGTACTATAATATATCGTTCTTGCGGATACCAGGACCGCTGGAGCTAGGACCATTCATAAACACGTCAGGTTTGCGGTACGAACGTCCTATAAATATTGCTGAGGCGGTTACGTGTGTTTCGGATTGTTATGGCCTTGTATGGGCACATTTAGCTGTAGTTTTGAGCCTGGAAGATTGATGTTTATGTGGGTTTATTTGCTTGTGAATTGAGTTCGTTAATGGCTTAAACCGCTTCAATCAAGGCAATACAAGTTTATGTTTTAATCCTTAGGTTCCATACATTCGTTAGCCTGAATAACATAACTTTATTAACTACTATTATAACTTTATTATTAGTTACTTTAGCAGTAATATTAAATTATAATAGTAATATAATTATCAAACACAATATAGAATTTCCATTGTTTTGACTTTCTTAAAATCTGAAGAGACCCTAAAAATAAAACCCAAGACTTTGGAAGCCCGGGTAACTATGTTATTAATATGTGCATCAAACAGAAGTTTAGAGACAAAAGTAACTCCACGATCCCTGATGACGCTAACTCTGGCCACCAAGGCATTGGAAAGTCTATAATCCAATTTAGCAGGTTTTGGCTTACGCGTAAATGTGCATACATAGCATTTGGATACATATAAATTCAACCTATTTCTAGCGCAGTATTCGTGGAACCTGTCCAGATCATCCTGTAATAAGCGTGCATTCTCAACAGTTGACCCTTGACCCAAAATCTTCATATTATCATCCGCATACAATAAGACTTTAGAGTTAAAGAAGCAAGAGGCAACGTCATTTATAAAAATATTAAATAATATATAATAAAAATAGGTCTCAACAAGGATCCTTGGGGAACTCCCGACGGAATGTACATCGCTCTCGACGTATACCCGTTGAGAACCACTGTCTGGCACCTATTCTCCACGTATGACGAGAACCATCTAAACAAATTAATTACCCCTCACACCAACCAATAAGAGTTTACATATAAGAAGCCATGATCAATTTTATCAAAACACTTGCCGTAGTCAGTGTATATAACATCGACCTGAGATCGTCTGGACATGTGCCCTATAAGATAGCCACTACAGACCACGAGATTGGATGTGGTCGAGCGACCATTTAGAAACCCATGTTGGTGTTCACAGAAACTTAATTTAAGTGAAGAAGAAAGTTGTTTGTGCACAATATTCTCCATAATTTTAGCAAACACACAAAGTTTGGATATTGGTCTATAGTTGCCTATATTGGCTTTAGCTCCTTTTTTATGAATCGGCGTTATATACGCTTACTTCCAGGTAACAGTCACTACCCCTAATTCAAATGACCGCTTAAATAATATTGTTAACGGAAGGGCTAGGCACCTGGCACATTTAGATATAAACATTGGCGAAATGTTATCAGGGCCCGCGGTTTTGTTTAGGTCCACTTGTTTAAGCAACCGAAACACTTCCTCCTCCCGTACATCAATAGAGCCTATGTCTGATACGCAACCGGCAGTCAGACTACCAGGTTCATCCATTACCACAGAGTACAGATCGTCGTCACTTCGTTCTTGGAAATTAGAAAAGAAATAGTTTCCGAACATGTCACAGATTTCCTCCCCAACGCTAGATGAAATTTGACCATAGTTAAAACAGACGGGTAACAGTTGGTTTGTTGTTTGGTTTTGACATATTTCCAGAAAGAATGCTTGGTATAAGGGTAGACCATGACCTGCGCTAGAACATATATTCCGGTAGTACGTTCCCGAGGGATAATTTCAAAGGTTCATATTATAACTTTTATTATTTTTTTGAAGAAAAATGCACAATAGGAAAGGTATAATAAATTCACAACGCTCAATACAAATAAGAGGAATCTAAGGAAGAAAGTCCTTTGTCGTTCCAGATCCGTTCAAAGATTGTCTGAATGCGGACATTGAAAGTCACAGAATGGCTCGAAATACACGATTTCTTTTGAAAAGATTGAGTGTAGTCAAAGAAAAGAATAGTTCGCTTTTATTTTCTCATGTTTATTCTTAGTTTCTAGTTAATACTTATATCAAAATATTTTTTACATAAATTACTCGTCCATCGGATGGTGTAAATGGGCCCAGTTTAAATGGTTATGGCAGACAATAAATTTTAATATTTGTCAATATTGCTGTGTAAACTGCACCAAGTTAGATTGATTGGTTTGTTAGTTCATATCGATGGATTGTGACATGTTCAAATATGTGTTCATTCAATCAAATATTTCACGGTAAATACAGGGTGAACAGCTGTGCTATTCTGTAACCATCTCACCGTGAAAACTTAGGGGAAGTGTTCGTGCAGTGAGCTGTCAGTGTCACCCCATCCGATACTAGGGATGACCAAGCATTACATTTACAATCGTAATCGAGATTTAAATTATATTTTTTATGTTAATTCTATTGATAATTTTATATTAAGTATTCTAAAGCTAGTATTTAAATGTCTAAACATTATTATATAGGGGGGGTTTTAATAAAATAGTAAAACAGATATCCAATCAGAAACTCAATTTTGTTTTATTCTATTTTGTTCCTAGACTAGTCCCTTAATATAAATAGCCTGAGGCGCGACGCGTTACGTACGTAGGTACCTACCAACAACAATAAATAAAATAGAACGTACCTACATAGGTATCTAAACGTTGCTGCTACTTACGTACTAAAGAAAATGCTCATCGACATAGTTTGTTATTATGAACCCATTGTTAACTTATATTATAAACGCAATCGAGTGTTAATAGTGTGTAATTTAACCCCACACAAACTATGTCGGAACCTACCTAAACGATGTAAGTAGTCATATAGATAAAAAGATGTGTATATTATTTGTACCTACCTACCGAATATTTTATTGGAGATAACCTACCTACGCGTTGAATAAAATCATATTCATCAAATCCTTCTTAAGTTCAACAGCTGACACTCTTGCAGCGCGCGCACACCGAATCACTTCACCACGTTGAAGCGGTAAGAATTGCCCTTGCGCGCTAGGTACACACTATCACATTGAGGTTTTTTTTTACTTACTACGTACCTACATACTTATTCAACTTGTAACGCGTCACGTACTTGCGTACTAAATACCAACGTCCAATAAGTACCTAGATACAATGTTTTATTCATCATCATTATATATAACCCAAGTAAAACTGACACTTGTAGCGCGCGCACATCACATCACCGAAGTGTTGTCGCCGAGGAAATAACACGCCTTACCACGGTGACCACCCGCGTGATCACTTCACCCGATTCTTAAAGAATCGGATGAAGTGATCACGCCGCGCAGGCGCGCTGTTACGCACTTTATTTTTTTTTCCGCTCTTTGACGGCCATGTCCATAAGCCTATACGTATTCAGAGTCAATAATGAGTACCTATTTATTACAATACTTTTAGATAATTCAATTTCTAAATCATACCGTTTTGTACATTTAAAAACTCAGTTTATTGCCTAGATACATTTTGTTTTCAATAATTAAACTAGTTTTTTTTAAATGAACTAGTTACATACTACTTATTTAACCTGTAGGTATGTAACGCGTCACGCATGTGCAGTCAGAACATATATAAAATAAAATTTAATAAGTAGGTACCAATAAGTACAGCAATAAGCAGCAAAAAAACAAAGTGCGTAACAGCGCGCCTGCGCGGCGTGATCACTTCATCCGATTCTTTAAGAATCGGGTGAAGTGATCACGCGTGTGGTCACCATGGTAACGCGTGTTATTTCCTCAGCGGCGCGCCTGCGCGAAGTGATCACTTCATCCGATTCTTTAAGAATCGGGTGAAGTGATCACGCGGGTGGTCACCATGGTAACGCGTGTTATTTCCTCAGCGGCGCGCCTGCGCGAAGTGATCACTTCATCCGATTCTTTGAGAATCGGGTGAAGTGATCACGCGTGTGGTCACCATGGTAACGCGTGTTATTTCCTCAGCGGCGCGCCTGCGCGAAGTGATCACTTCATCCGATTCTTTGAGAATCGGGTGAAGTGATCACGCGGGTGGTCACCATGGTAACGCGTGTTATTTCCTCGGCGACAACACTTAGGTGATGTGATGTGCGCGCGCTACAAGTGTCAGTTTTACTTGGGTTATATATGATGATGATGAATAAAACATTGTAGGTACTTATTGGACGTTGGTATTTAGTACGCAAGTACGTGACGCGTTACAAGTTAAATAAGTATGTAGGTACGTAGTAAGTAAAAAAAATCTCAATGTGATAGTGTCTACCTAGCGCGCAAGCGCGATTCTTACCGCTTCAACGTGGTGAAGTGATTCGGTTTGCGCGCGCTGCAAGAGTGTCAGCTGTTGAACTTAAGAATTTTGTAATGATTTGATGAATATGATTTTATTCAACGCGTAGGTAGGTTATCTACAATAAAATATTCGGTAGGTAAGTACAAATAATATACACATCTTTTTATCTATATGACTACTTACATCGTTTAGGTAGGTTCCCACATAGTTTGTGTGGGGTTAAATTACACACTATTAACACTCGATTGCGTTTATAATATAAGTTAACAATGGGTTCATAATGACAAACTATGTCGATGAGCATTTTCTTTAGTACTTAAGTAGCAGCAACGTGTAAATACCTATGTAGGTACGTTCTATTTTATTTATTGTTGGTGCACGCGTTGGCACCTACGTGCGTAACGCGTCGCGCCTCAGGCTATAATATATATTAAGGGACTAGTCTAGGAACAAAATAGAATAAAACAAAATTGAGTTTCTGATTGGATATCTGCTTTGTTATTTTACTAAACATTACTATATAGGGGGGTATATAATGTAATGTTTAGACATTTAGATACTAGCTTTAGAATACTTAATAAAAAATGTCCAATAGAATTAGCATAAAAAATATAATTTAAATCTCGATTACGATTGTAAATGTAATGCTTGGTCAATCCCTAGCATCAGTGAGTTTTCACTGACAGCTCACTCCACGCAAGTTTTCACGGTGATATTTTTACAGAATCGACATGCAGCTCGGATGTACTTTTAGGTACAACTTTTTATAGCCACCATTTTGATTTGGTGCCAAATTTTGCAGTTGTTTAATACATATTATTTAGTTAAAATGTGGCAAATTCGTCATGCACAGTCTAAAAAACCATAACCACTGCAAAGTTTGACCTGAATATTTAGTCATTTTCGTCAAAAATCTTAATTCGAAGTTATGTACTTCTAACTTGGCCACCCTACGAGTACATACGTTAAATTTCATCGTGTTATTTAACAATAAAATGCAGCAGCAAAAAAGGTTATTTTGGATTGAATTCTTTCTTAAAAAACGCATGAATACAATGAATACTAATAATATACAATTCAATTTACGCCGCTCATGAAAACAGCTGAAACAATGGGCAGTATAAAAGCTGTTTTTTCCGACTTTTTAAATAACAAACCACTCCATACATATTATATTTTCATAAATTAATAAAGCTGGCGCGGGATCGAATGTAATGATGAATGTTTTCTGATTTTCCTGTATTGGAATATTCTATATATACATGTGTTTGGAACCCAGGATTTAAATAAAGCGTAATTGTTTTGTTGCTCCTTTGTATTATTTTTAAATTTAAAACGCGGTGAAGGTAAAATTGTGTCGTGTTTTGTTTTCCATTTTAGCCAGGATTTACGTTAGGAAATCTAGTTTTGCTTGATAAATATAACGTAATGCTTGTGTGTGGTCCTTTGGAACAGGAAATTATAATGCTGGTTTGAGAACACGCACAGTACGGATACACAAACATATCGCGTATTTATCTGACGCGTTATTTGTAAGATAATGATGATGAAGAGAAGAAGACGCTTTACTTAAATAATAAACAACTTTTCTTTCTTTAATTCAGTTCAATGTTCTGTTCTTCGAGACTCGGAGGCTTTGTTTAAAAAAGCACTTTGATTGTGACATTGTCATTACCAATCAAATGCCAAGTGCAGTAATTATGGTAATGATAATTACTATCATAGCCGAGGCTTATTTTAGTAGATAATAATAATATAATAGTTCCTTTATTGTCAGGCAAATAGATAAAATACACAAAATATACTTACAAAATAATAAACTAATATATAATTATTAAAAACAATAATCTATTAATAACTAAGTAGTAGGTTGGGTCAACGACGTATTGGGCTGAGTCGAGGTGTCATGTAGCTTTCCGCGAAAACGCCGATACACGACACCCTTCGGCTAAAATTCTTCCTTGACGAAGGTCTCCAGGTGAGGAGTCGGAACGCGCACCACAAAAGATTTCAAGTTAACTTTTTGGCGCGATTCCAACTTATATTATCTTTAAGTACTCCACAATCTCCTTCGTGGAGTGATGTAAACGCAACACGTACAGCTGCGTCGATGGAATAGCGGGCCGCAGCAACATGTTTAGACCAGTCAATGCGGTACCGCATTGATTGCGACAAGCGGGCTTCTTCTTCTTCTTCTCCACACGTATGAAACCTTCTTCATGGACATGTCCTTGGCTTGTTACCTGTGGTAACGAGTTTCGAATTAGTTCCGGGGGCCACTGGGCACCCCTCGTATGCTTAGGTTGTCGCTGATGTTTGGCTGGAGTTGCAATAACGGCAGCCGAGTAAGCTCGCCTAGGTGTGGAACTGTGGACGTGTTAATATTCATCGGCGTCCCAACGATGAGGGACGCGGGGAGGACAGGGCGCGGTTGTGCATCGCTCGCAGTGATGGTGGCCGGCTTCGAGTCCAATTTTGCCTACTCGAAACTCAGCTGCGATGCATTGAGTACACCGTAACGTGTGTTGACGCTGTTGGTTGGCTCGTGTGACCTACCGCGTTGCGTAAATCTGCTACTTCGGTACGTAGATCACTGATGGTAGATTGCGATGCTTCCAACTTTAACTGCATCTCGGCCAGGTCTGATCTCAGGCTTGTGATGTCTCGTAGCAGTCTGGTGACGTCGACGTGGTCGAATGTGACGGGGGCTTGCGTCGGGAGCTTGCGCAAGTTCTTCGCCACGAAAGTCGGCACGTCGTCCGGGTCGGTCGCCTTCAACAGTTATATAATGTCTTGGAGACTCCTCTCTCCCTTTTCATCCCTCCTGCGCGACGGCATTCGGCAGCCATTTCTAGCGACTGGTACAGCAGTGTTTTAGCTCTGCGTATTTCCTCTTCATTGAAGTTGCATGTGCATATCTGCATCACACTAACCTCGCCCATGAAATCCAGCTGGTACTACAGAAATGCCTGGACCTCGTTCGCCACTAGTTCTTCCAAACGCATGGTGGCTTGCCGCGCTCAGCGCAAACTAATTTCCGTTTACAGTGCATGCGCGTCCGATTCCAACGGCGGACCGCACTGTACTGAGATAATGAAGAACAAGAAAAAACATCTTAAGCAATACAAGTCAGTCAAAATGTTAAAACCCCTAAAAAGAAAATTGTCCTCCTTTTTACCGTAGGTACAATTATTGTAATAAAAAGCCACCATTTGATAAGTACAGCCAAAATTACCCGATCCCCAAATGCCTGATTTACGGCACGGTAATAAAGAACCTTGTAAAAATAATGTGCTCGTTCCACTGACATACGTTTTACAGCAGCGAAGATGACTGAGATCCGGTATGATAAAGCGTTACATACCACACTGATTTAAACATAACTGGCGAAATGTGGGTGTACTATGGGTACACCCCTGCCTAACCCTTCGGGGAATATAGGTGTGTGGTTTTGTTTTGATTGTGTGTTGAAAGGTTATTAACCAGCTTGGTCCTTGGAGACGGAACGACCATTTTGTTCATGCATTCCTAGAATAGGTGGATAGTAAGTACATGTTTAATTCATTTGTATTGCGTGGATCGTATTTGGTCCTATGTAAAAGGCAGCGAGCCGAATTGGTTCCGATTTAAGCTGCACTGAAACTGACTGTTTTAGCTTTGTAATTGTCACATAACCGTCATCTGCACGCACGGTTTTAACTTATATTAATTAATATTCGCAATTATTAATTGTAATTCATAATTACCTACATCTATTTTCGATAACCGTACACACATAATAATATAACCATTACAATGCTCCAATAGATCCTGTCCCTTACGGTTAGAAAGTCAATCAAATGTAAAAAATTAACCGCACTCGGTCAAACCCGAAACATAACGGCACACTACATCATAAAGTACAAGCAGATTACTCAATCCCCTCAAATGGGTAACTTATGAGGGCAGTAAATGTCCTCTGAAGTGCCATACGTTTTACAGCATCGTACGTAGGTGCTCTCGAGGTGTGTGATGTAGCGGCGCCACGATGTGCACTCGTGTAGAATTTATAATGCAACCGTTGTAGAACAAGGTTATGAGGTGGTGTAAGGTTTTATTAGGTTTTGAGTTTGGTTTAGAAGTGTTTTTTTTATTTATCTGGAATCCTACTGAAATATTCGTTTTTTATCATAAAGCCTTTTTTTTGTGTGTTCCTTCCGTTGCCTGTGTGCCGGGGCCGCGATATATGATGCCGCTATGCCGTGATTTCTCGCGGCAGCAGAGTTACGCCCCGGCGTTTAGCCTCCTCGCGACACTCCCAGATGTGCGCGAGGATTATCATAAAGCCTAGCTTTACATAAATTGATTTTGTATCAATTTTTACTTGGTTGTCACATAAGTGGCAAGTATGTGTAAACTTTTGAAACTATTACTTCTATATTTTCTTACATCCGATAATTTTATGGAAATGATGTTTTCAGTAGAAGAGCTTTTATCTTAAATTAGCTCCGTACCTTATCTAATATTAATTTATAACTAACTTCGCAGTAAAACCGCCAGTAACACTAAAGATTTCGACTAATTTGACACATTTTCAACACAAAATGTATCTGTCAAACTTAATAATATTAATCTACTATGAGCTGTCATCGAAAACTTACTCGCTTCCGCTAGCGTAATAAACACGTTCAGTGGAGCCCTCCAGCGGGTTCACCTAGTCTAGCCTACATATGCCCATAAAAACCTACAATTAAAATGAGCCCTCGCGGAGGGCTCATTTTAAATGTAGGTTTTTCTTAGCGAATACAGCAATGTACCGAGAAGATAACATCTGGTGTATATTCTATCAAGATTTTTGACCGTCAGCGGTGGTTAACTTTAGCGCAAACGTAATGCCGGTGACCTTCCCGGAGAGTTCACTTCCAATATGTATGGCAGCATGGCGTATGAGTTCTTTGAAAAGTGGGTGGAGTCGTCTTGTTAACTTCACTCTTATGTTTTGTTTCTTTCTTTCTCAGTAATAAGAAGAGAGCACGGCTCATATGATCAAAACGTAGTGGTATCGCTATGGTAACAATATTATGACAGTCAATATCATGAAACAATCCGACCTTTCTATTTGAAAGATTGGCGGTTAGTGGACTACTTATGGTATTTAGGGGTTGTTGAATTTTTATTCCTTACAATAATTATGTACGTCTATTCAATTTGTTATTTTGTTGACTATGTTTACAATAACAGAATATTTTGTAAAGGAACTTATTTTGATTTTTTCTTGAATCGTGTCGACATATTACATGAAAATGAAAATAACAGTCAGGGATGGAATTCAACCAAGCAGCATTACTCCAACTCCAAAGTAGGAAGAACAGGGTTAACAAATTAACCCACGTTTAACAAATTAAGTCTTCTTTATCATATCCAATACAAACAGGAAAACATAAAAAAATGACGTTTAGAACATGTAAAGATGTTCAAATGCCGCCAAAGTTTGGTGATTTCCTTGTGGCAGATTACTATTCTGCAGGAACGCGAATTTTAATATTTGCGAGTGATGAAGCTAAGCACCTAATGACTGTTGTTCACCATTTTGGTGATGGTACATTTAAGTCATGCCCTAAGCCATTTCAGCCAATATTTAGCAGACATGGCGAATTAGGAAGTGATAATTATGAAGTACACTAGGATCTCTCCTTTAATATAAATATTTACGGATGAAATAGATAAAGCAGCCATTTTTTTATGTTGGGTATTGATCAAATAACTTCTCCCGCTCTACCCGGAGCGGGAGGGCGTGTCAGACTCTTACTGACTAAAACCCACCGGTGTTCCTTCAGTTGCTTTTACGTTTCCAGGGGATACGGTATCCCTTTCGGACTTTCCCGCAACCCGGCAGGCCAGTGTTCCTAGCAGACCTAACAGACAACAGAAGAACAGAAGGTGTTGTGCTGACATCTGTTTGAGGCGCGCGTGGAATACAACGCGCCGTCGTACAGTGGATCATCTCCATACAAGAGGTTTGACATAGAATCAAAAATTTCAAAAGTATTTAATTAAAAAAAAATATATATACAGTGGCATTCCTCTATTAAAGAACAACAAAAATTGTTGCTACACTTTTTTTATTTGAGACTTTAGGAGAGATTCGATGAAAACTGTTATTTTTGTATGGAAACGAACACAAAAATGTCTGTATCTCATGATTCCCTCCTTGTTTCGATTTGCGGTTTTCACTAATGTTATTCACCCATTTTATGCCACATTTTCTTCAAGGACACATGGTGCCCCTAGAGTGCCCCTTCCGAGATATTTTGCCTGTAGTAACTATCTTTGTTATTGTATTACTGATGGAATGGAGGTACATTAAGTATACTTATTACTGAGAATTAGTCATCACTAAGTAGTTCCTTAATTACAGATGCATTTATAAGTGCTTTAATGACATTAGAACGCTTTTGTTGCAATATAAGAAAAGTATTAATGATTCATTAAATAACGACTATCAGTACTTGCTTAATCTAATTAGTTATTGTAATTACTATGTTAACAGCCTTTATGCTCTGCATTGTGATTGGCTCATGTCATCATTAGCTTATAAAATTCACTGCTAGTTGCAAACTTGCTGCCCTATACGTATATTTTAGTGTGTTTTGCAAATATAATTCAGTTGTAATTACAACCTCTACCAAGTGTAAGTGTAAGTGTAAGTAAATCCGTAGCAAAATCGTCGACACCAGTTCTTTAGATCCAACACATCATTTTCACTTAACTGGACGTTACTATTCGACTTCAATGTGTTAAATAAATTTTCATAGTCACGAACATCTTCATGATTATGAAGAGAAACATAAAGATCTAGATAAGTAGAAAACCCACGGAAAGCCATAATGACAACACTTGGTAGAGGTTGTAATTACAACTGAATTATATTTGCAAAACACAGTAAAATATACGTATAGGGCAGCAAGCTTGCAACTAGCAGTGAATTTGGTAAGCTAATGATGACATGAGCCAATCACAATGCAGAGCATAAGGGCTGTGTAACGGCTAGGGCTGCGCAGGGTAGGCTGCGCAGGCCGCTAACAGATAGGTAGGTAGATAGGTAGTAGAAGATTGAAACACTAGGATCCGTACATACACATATAATTATTGAGTAGGTAAAAACTCTTAAGCTAGGTCGCGGGTAAGGTCCTACACACTGAGTCTTGAGCACTCGCACATTTAGGATAGGAAGGGTACCGTCCTTGGTAGCACGTGGTAGACGTGGAGGCCTGTCAGCACAGGCTCGCGGGGTAGACCGCGGGATGTCAGGCCTTCGAGACCTGGGCAGCGTGCGCAAGCAGTGTGCGGTAGGCACAAGCACGCGCAGGTAGTTGCGGCGGTAGGCCGCAGGATGTTAGGCCTTCGAGACCTTGGCAGCGTGCGCAAGCAATGTGCAGCACCACTACCCTCAGCGGTATCCATAATAGTAGGCACCTGCCCTCAGCCCGTACGAAGAACCCTGGAAGGCGCGTTAGAGAGCGCATGTTAGATGCGGTGCGGATAGCGGCAGGCCGCATGCGATGTGCCAGCTTCTACCCCCATTTAGCGACCAAGGAGCGGTATGGGGAGTAGGGTAGGTGAAAGCTCAGCACATCGCAGCGGTTTACAGGCAAGAGAGTAGGAGCATAGCGTGGCACATAAGCAGATGCTAATTTAGGCTAAGTATGTGAACACGCGAGCATAACACAAAATAAACGTGACCATTGCAGATGGCTCACTAATCACTAAGAATAACACAGTGAGGCACTACACCATCTCGATGTAGTAGCAATACATACATATTACAATCTCCTGTGCGCTGGATGGACCGTAGCCGCGTGTCAAACATTGACACACGAAATTAGGTACTTTATAGGTTATAAAATCAATATAGATTATCCAGCGCAGAGGATCTAGTATAATTACCAAGCTAATGTGGAACTCACCCTACGTCGGGGCACAAGGAATTCTGAGGGTCAGGGAACAAGTGTTATCAGCCTTGCAAGCGGAAACGAAATGACAGAGCATCTCCGGAAGGGCAGTGTTGTTCCCCGTTTTTAGTGATGTGACTAGGAACTTACTAATTGTGATATTTTATCACTCGACTACTTGCACCTGTGATCCCTCACAACGCTACAGTACCCCGGCTGCAGAGAGAGGATTTTACCTATATAAAATCCGCTAGAACTATCACTTTCCACTTGCTGTCTAATCCTTAGCACAAGTCTGTATCCAGTCCAATATTAGGAAAGACTGGAACCATACTCAGCAGCCATGAGTGAAACTAGTGGGTCCTAGATCACTCAAGATTTACAGACAGCAAGCATAGAAATACACAAAGTGTGAGAGCAAGTGTATCTCATTTGGTAGTGTTCTATTAGTAGCTGGTGCCAGTGTGTTTAGTAGTTTTCCTACATGTAGTGTATTAGGTATGTAGGTTTTTAACTGGCTTTAGGTAAGTGAGTTCAGTACTTGTAGGTGTAGTTATGTAGGTTAGGCACGATAACAGCTAGGGCTGCACAGGGTAGACTGCACAGGCCATTAACGGATAAGTAGATATGTATGCACATGTAGTTAGATTGCCAAAGTCATTATTAGATTTAATTTTAGTATGTACTTTGGGGCATTTTGTTAACAGATAGACAACACAAAAGCTAAGGGTAGTTATAATAGTGACCTGCTCTGCAATAATAAGTAGACATCCCTTGGGATCAACAGCATTCCCTAAAATAGCGCCAGTGCAGCATATGTTAAGGATAGTTTTTGGTAGTAGATATAGTTCAGTTGCAGTTATTGATAGTAGTTTTATTTTATTTATAGATTTAATAGTCATTAGATTTCCCACAATATCATTATATAATATCACTGATAATAGAATAGTTATGCCAGCAACAGATCAGATTTCAGTAAGTTGATTACTGTTGTAGTTTAACCCAAGTCCCAATAGTATAATGCACACACAAGAATAGAAATTAGGGTCTAGTCCATAGAACAAAGTAACCAGTATGTAGGTTTTATTTAGTATATAATACCCTAACTGCATATGAATACCAACAATTACATAGATAGACAGTTTACATAGATAGATACGTTTGGTTTAGACTTATTTAGGGAGTAACCATTCGCTCCTTAGATTATGTATATGTAATAGATAGATAGTTTACATAAATAGATACATTTGGTTTAGACTTATTTAGGGAGTAACCATTCGCTCCTTAGAATATACATACATATGTAGTAGATAGATAATTTACATAGATAGTTTTGGTTTAGACTTATTTAGGGAGTAACCATTCGCTCCTTAGAATATACATACATATGTAGTAGATAGATAATTTGGTTTAGGCTTATTTAGGCAGTAACCATCCGCTGCTGTAAAGGCTTGTTTATAGATTTACACCGCTCTTTAGAAGGTTATAGATAGTACATATATGTAGATATATTAGGTTGCTTAGGTTACCAATGGTGTAGGGCCAATTGATAAAGCAAACCACTGATCGATGGGGTAGACCATCAATAACAACTATGGCTGTAGGGCCGATAGTTACAGAAGGTAGGTGATAAATGGGGTAGGGCCATCATCAATAACAACTATGGCTGTAGGGCCAATAGTTATAGAGGGTAGGTGATAAATGGGGTAGGGCCATCATCAAATAACAACTATGGCTGTAGGGCCAATAGTTATGGTAGAAATATAAGGCGGATGGGGTAGACCATCATGAATAGAACCGTTTGGATTTTCCAAATCGTTGAAGTGTAGATATTATGATAATTGTTGGGTTATAATAGTCACAGTAGGTTGGTACTTGTAGTGGGTGTGTGCAATTAATTGTAGTTTGTAGGATAGGATTGATTTGGTTAGTGTGGGTAGGTTGGATTAAGTTAGTTTAGTAGTGGTAGATTAGTGTTAGTAGGGATGATCTGTTGTTTATTTATTGGTAGCCAGTTAGTTATAAGTTAACATATGTTTAGTTGGCAATTGAATTTAGTTTAGTTTTATTAGTAATTGTTGTTTAGTGTTTTGACAACAATTCATTATTACAATGTTAGAATTTAGTTTAGTTTTAGTATGTATATATGTGTGTATATGGATAGGACATAGTAGAAGGTATAGTTGCATTATTGTTCATACCTGATATGGCATAATTTTAATTTTTAGGTTAGAGTAGGTAGTTTTTTATTTATTTATTTAGGTATTTAGTAGTTAATTGATTGTTTGCATGTGCTAATAGTAAGTATTACAATATTCAGTATTGTTTTTGTTTATCAATCAAATAAGAAGATAGTTATTTATTTGTTTTTAGTTCATAGATTGGCTAGACAAGAACACAATTTTAGTTTATTTTTTAACCTGTATTTATTTTTTAGTATGATATATAAGTAGTTTCATTTTTTGTATTTTATTAGCAATTTGGTAGGTAGTGTTATTTTATTAGTAGTAGTAATTATTTTATCAAATTGTGATTAGATGAACAGCTGTAGTAGTTACCAAAGTAGTTTAATTTATTTGGTAGTTTGTTTAAAGTGGTAGCTGTGTTTAGTGTTTAATTTTGGGCACAGTAGTTATTTAAATGTTGTTTTATCATTTGTGAGCTAGTAGCTAAGTTATTTAGATAGTAATTATGCAGTTTTGTTGCATTAAAATTATGAATGTAGGCATAGCAAGTTGAGTTTATTGTTTGTTTTAGCAAAGTTTATAGTTAGGTTAGGTTATTATTTTTGTAATCACAATGTTTGTAGTAGCTATTATCACAGCTTTAGGTTTGTTATAGTTTCACAGCTATCAATAGGTAGTGTAGAAATCACTAGTAATTATTTAGAAAAAATATGCATTTCACCGCTGCCAGCACAGAGATAATGTTTAAAAATTTAGTTATATCAGGTGAGTTCCCATTATGTACACAGTATTAGATATCACATGTAGTAGTCACATAAAAGTAGAAAACACAATAGCACAAACTTAAAACTATACCGCTACGATGTGTAGCGAGAGGTGTGTGCGAGGGCTCAGTGGTCAGTGTTAGGTTTGGTAGGCTAGATTAGAGTTGGGCGCCACTGTAACGGCTAGGGCTGCGCAGGGTAGGCTGCGCAGGCCGCTAACAGATAGGTAGGTAGATAGGTAGTAGAAGATTGAAACACTAGGATCCGTACATACACATATAATTATTGAGTAGGTAAAAACTCTTAAGCTAGGTCGCGGGTAAGGTCCTACACACTGAGTCTTGAGCACTCGCACATTTAGGATAGGAAGGGTACCGTCCTTGGTAGCACGTGGTAGACGTGGAGGCCTGTCAGCACAGGCTCGCGGGGTAGACCGCGGGATGTCAGGCCTTCGAGACCTGGGCAGCGTGCGCAAGCAGTGTGCGGTAGGCACAAGCACGCGCAGGTAGTTGCGGCGGTAGGCCGCAGGATGTTAGGCCTTCGAGACCTTGGCAGCGTGCGCAAGCAATGTGCAGCACCACTACCCTCAGCGGTATCCATAATAGTAGGCACCTGCCCTCAGCCCGTACGAAGAACCCTGGAAGGCGCGTTAGAGAGCGCATGTTAGATGCGGTGCGGATAGCGGCAGGCCGCATGCGATGTGCCAGCTTCTACCCCCATTTAGCGACCAAGGAGCGGTATGGGGAGTAGGGTAGGTGAAAGCTCAGCACATCGCAGCGGTTTACAGGCAAGAGAGTAGGAGCATAGCGTGGCACATAAGCAGATGCTAATTTAGGCTAAGTATGTGAACACGCGAGCATAACACAAAATAAACGTGACCATTGCAGATGGCTCACTAATCACTAAGAATAACACAGTGAGGCACTACACCATCTCGATGTAGTAGCAATACATACATATTACAATCTCCTGTGCGCTGGATGGACCGTAGCCGCGTGTCAAACATTGTAAATTAGGTACTTTATAGGTTATAAAATCAATATAGATTATCCAGCGCAGAGGATCTAGTATAATTACCAAGCTAATGTGGAACTCACCCTACGTCGGGGCACAAGGAATTCTGAGGGTCAGGGAACAAGTGTTATCAGCCTTGCAAGCGGAAACGAAATGACAGATAGAGATGTGTCCCTCACTCATGAGGTGCCTCGTTTGAGGTACTCGTGATCGCAAATTGAAAGAGTTACTCGAATTTCAACATTGAACCAACTCACTCGTTCACTCGTCCTCACTTAAAAATTGACATTGACATTATTGACGCGAGTACTCGCGAGTGAGTATTGAGTGAGCTTAGTGAGTGAATGAACCGACTTTCATAATTCGGCTCGTGAGGTGAATACATCGACGTACGACTCCTCGCCTCAAATGAGGGGTACCTCTTGAGGACCTCGCGAGGTAAAATGAGGTACTCCCTCAACCTCATATAGAAATTATGAGTTACCCATCACTAATGACAGAGCATCTCCGGAAGGGCAGTGTTGTTCCCCGTTTTTAGTGATGTGACTAGGAACTTACTAATTGTGATATTTTATCACTCGACTACTTGCACCTGTGATCCCTCACAACGCTACAGCTGTTAACATAGTAATTACAATAACTAATTAGATTAAGCAAGTACTGATAGTCGTTACTTAATGAATCATTAATACTTTTCTTATATTGCAACAAAAGCGTTCTAATGTCATTAAAGCACTCACAAATGCACCTGTTATTTAAGGAACTACTTAGTGATGACTAATTCTCAGTAATAAGTATACTTAATGTACCTCCATTCCATCAGTAATACAATAACAAAGATAGTTACTATAGGCAAAATATCTCGGAAGGGGCATTCTGGGGGCACCATGTGTCCTTAAAGAAAATGTGGCATAAAATGGGTAAATAACAGTAGTGAAAACCGCAAATCGAAACAAGGAGGGAATCATGAGATACTGACATTTTTGTGTTCGTTTCCATACAAAAATAACAGTTTTCATCGAATCGCTCCTAAAGTGCTGGTCAAATAAAACAAGCGTAGCAACAATTTTTGTTGTTCTTTAATAGAGGAATGCAACTGTATATTGTTTTTTATTTTTATTAAATACTTTTTCAATTTTTGATTCTATGTCAAACCTCTTCTAAGGGGACGATCCATTGTGCGTCGACCCGGGCCTGGTCCTTATCGGACGGCGTCCTACCCATTGCTCACCGTCCGCAAGCCCGCGCCTGCTGTGGCCGGGTATCGGCCTGCGATTCCCGACACCCTTTCCACATGACACAAGCTGTTAAAAGAAAGGCAAAGGAATTGAAATGATATAAAAACAAATAATTATGTAGAACAGTAGCTTTATGTACGGCTTTTCCATTATTGCCGACTGCATATAAAAGCGTTTCTTTATCCAAACGCGAGTCACGCACTTTTATTACGTACATAACGAAACAGTGGTTAAAAAATAAGGATTTCAATGATATAAGGTGTATAGCCGAAGAGAGACACCGAACAAATAATCTAGTGCAAGCATGAAATTCACGACTTAACAAACAAATTAAAGGGAAACCTAATATCATGACAATTCTTAATGCCTTAAAGTTGGATGTCTTTAAGTAGCGCACAAGTTTTTCTAGACAACGAAAGAGCAAAAGCTATCAATCGACTAAAAAAACAGAAAACTACTGTCGGAAACTGCCTAGAATTGCTCAGATATACGGTGTTTTTACATTTTACACGTCTCTCTTTATGTCATGCACCTTGACGAGAAAACTTTAAACATCGGTAATGTTGTGGTGAGAAAATAAAGTTGATTGATTGATTGAGTGTTCCGTTTTTTTTTGCATATACGATATTTTTTGTTTAAATATAAACATAATAGCCAAGCTTTCTTACTTTCTAAAAATGTTTTGTTCACGGTTAAAAATATTCACAAAACATTTAAAATGTTGCAAAATACGTATAGCGACAAGACCCCCTGAACACACTATTTTACGTTGTTTTACGGTGTTTTATAATATGGTTTTGAACCTAATGCCGTTGACCGTCCGCGATGGTTAACTTTAGCGAAAACGTAATGCCGGTGACCCTCCTGGAGGGTTCACTTCCAATATGTATGGTGACTCCACCCTCTTTTCATAAAGCTCATACTGGCGTATGAGCTTTATGAAAAGAGGGTGGAGTCGGAAGTGTTAACATGGATCAAAAAGATTTCGATAATGCTCCCTGGTTCTCCATTGGTACCCTCGCGATGCACCACGCACCCGAGGCAGACCCAGTTGCCGGTGGTTCTTCGTACGGCCCGAGGGCAGGTGCCTACTCCTATTCATACTGCTGATGGTAGCGGTGCTGCACATTACTTGCGCACGCTGCAAGGGTCTCGAAGGCCTAACAATGCCCCCTATGTCTGCTACGTGTTGCCAAGGACGGTACCCTACCTATACTTATTATGATATTATGCTCGGAACAGAACATGTGACTGAGTGACTTACCCGTGACCTAGCCGTGCCATACCTATTTACAATAATTATATCTATGAACTTATCCTAGTGATTCAATTACTACTACCTACCTATCAGTTAGCGGCCTGCGCAGCCGGCCTGCAAAGCCCTAGCCGTTACTGTGACCGACCCCACTTGGACTAGAATGGCCCAAGACAAACGAATGGCGAAAGATGGGGGAGGCTTTCGCCCTTAAATGGGCACCCATATTATATCAATTGAAAAACATTGTGTATCTAATTTATTTTATTTTACTTAATCTGTTAAATCAATTTATTTATTAAATAATCTTTTCTTGTTCATCTCATTATTGTTAAAACGCATGTTTATAATATAATATGAATGAATAATATAAATGTACTTTTTGGGAAATAAAAAGCTTAAATAACTAAAATTTAATGCTTAGAATAATATTATATTTTGTAAAGGAACTTAGTTTTTTCTTGAAATTCACGTTGTGCACGTCGTTGGTCTCCAAATTTAGCGGCCACTAATATATTCCAAGTTAAATAAGCTCTTCCAGACATTATTTTGACTTTAGAAGACTTAAAAACGTATATAATTTTCATGTAAGCATGTTTCACACCTCAAAATGCTAGTGAGCTACGTAACTACTATCTCAAACGTATTTTTCGATAGCGTCTGTCAAATTAGTGACTTATGGTGCCGTTTTGTATGGTGACAGCTGAAAACGTTAGTGACTATCGAATAGATTACGTTAGGTATCATACCTATCGACATCTATAGTGCTCTTGGTACGAATTTTAATTCTTTCAGTGACCGCTAGGGGCTCTGTACAATATATTTTCATATAAATCATTGACGGAGACGCTAGCTAGTTTTGACATTATCGAAATCTATTTGATTCACGTTAATACGCTAGCGTGTTTAACGCTAGCGAGTAATTTTTCGATGGCAACTCATGGTAGAGGTACAGGTACTAATTCCCTACTATTTTACGCTTTCGTGGAAATGTAGAACCAACAGCAATAAAATATTTACTACCTACCGTTACCGTCAAATAATGTTTGTTATTTGCATTTTAAATTAATACCACAAACATGTTGTTCAAAAGAATGAATAAGTAATCTAGTTGGATTTTATCAAAATTATATATCAAATAAATATAATATTAGGTAGTTTCACGATTTCATAACGATGTTACGTACATAATATGTTTGCTAAGCAGGCAAGTTTGGGAAATCTCGTTATTCTTTAGACGGAACTTTTTGTTCAAGGTCTTCATAAAGTTAGAAATTGTGAACATACATGACTTCAATAAGGAACAAAATATGCCTGTTTTTAATTCCTATATTAAAATGTAAACGATATTTCCGTAACATTAAAACTTGTTAACTTATTATTGGGTATTTCAATCAGTTATTTCCCAGTAGCAGCCCGGAGTCTGGATTCGTACCCGGTTGATGACAATAGGCCCACATAGGACTAAAATATATCTGGAAAAATGTGTGTAACGTGGGTATATATTATATGTACAGTAAACGTTCAAAAGTACACGGGCACGTTAAGAGTCGTTCTGCTGTGCGCGGTGCCGCGGCACAGTCCGTTCATCTGTATGTGTAAACAACACGGTACAAACACCACAGAGATCGCAGTTTTGCATTTCACACATTGTCGTATCGCGTCGCACTACACGAAACAAAAATAGATTTCCGGCGCTTTTGTTAGATACGGTAACATACACGCATAATGCGCGTGACCTTGGCCAGTTTATGGAATTGCAAAAATTCGAAGTAAAATTATATGTGCTGCAGTTAGGTGTCATAATGTTGGACAGTGATGTAGCTTGCCTAGGTTCTAATCTCGTATAAAACATCATTTTTTGCAAATATTATTATTATTGTTTGCAATAAAACAATATTTAAAAAAAAATGCTGCCTTTTTATTAATGTTGTTATTGCAATAAAGGTTTAAGAATAAAAAATGCGTGATAAGTGATATCAAAATAAAAAAATATGTATTCGTTTTATTTATTTTATATAAAGTTAACAAACTGCTATTTATTATTACTTCAGCAGAATAAGATGTCAAATTGTATGTCGAGAAACTTAGAAGCAATTTGTATTATTTTTACATTGTCAAATTATGAAATATTTTAAATGGGTTTTATTTCACCATAAACATTAAGCTTCGATCATAATCGAAGTAATTAAGCAATAGATAATAATATTAGACTACTAATAACATGTAAAAAAACTACTTACAAAATAAGTGATTTTAAGGTTAAGTATGGGCAGTTTGTTTACGTTTTATTTGGCTTTAGAAAATATTGAGTTGATAGGTATTGAGGTCTTAAGGCTTTTTGGGGTTTAAGTATTCATTTTCTTTGCAAAAGAAGATTGAAACTAAACCTCAAATTTTAATCCTTAATTAATAAAATAATGTAAACATTTTCGGTCTATCTGCAAGAAATACAATAAACACCATGTTGAATACATGCTTAAAAAAATCATTACTACATATTTGTACACTAACGAATCTGTTGTTTATTACAGTTAATATTTTAAGGTTAAAATAAAGCAGTGTCCCAGTTGAAGTCTAAATATTCTCGTGCGAAACTTAAACGTTCTTATTAATGCCTCTCTGACAAAAACGGTTTTTAGCTGGTCTTCGGTGGTGCAAGCCTTCAGAGTGCACGGCGAAGGTTTCATAATGACGTGTTTAAAAAAAAAAACTCGTTGTTATGAAAACATTTTGTTTGTTTCATATTCATTATGTGACGTCGCTGCTCCTCGATAATAAGACTCACAGTATTTCTCTAGAACAAATAATAACATTGTATTTATTACACTTAATAATTATTAAACCAATATTCATCATCAATATTTATATTTGACTGCATTTTGAAAATAATAACCACAACACCGCTAATAGATTTAAATAGTCGTCACCAACCACGAACCACCACGAACCAAAAACGTTATATTACGTGAATACTCGTAACAAACAGCCGCAGAGCAAACGTGTGCAGCGATTCTGTAAAAATATCACCGTGAAACTTGGGTGAAGTGAGCGTGAAGTGAGCTGTCAATAGTGTTAAATGAAATGAAATGAAATGAAATGAAATTGTTTATTCTGTAAATAGGATATAGGAATCACTTTTACACGTCATATTAAAAATATATTAAATTTTGCTAGATGAGTTCGGCGTTTCCTATCCGACTACTCTGAGAAGAAAGGCCGAAACAAACTCAGAGGTCACAGTCTCTTTTAAAGTCCAGACATAATCTTGGTCAAGCCATATGAGGACCATGTAGATTCATGTCTGAAATGGTCTTTTGAGAAAAAGAACCACACAGATTTGAGTGGACCTGTCCAGTCAGTGCAAGCATTTGTCAGTAATCGTGGAGCTCAACTCAGAACAAAAGGAGCTCAACTCGACGAACAATACCAAAGAAAGGACATTTGGGTAGGCCGCATAAACTACTCAAACTGCCAGACCATCATTAAAACTAACTGAGAGAGGATAAAAAAGGAGTAATAAGAAAAAAAAAAATTAAATTAAAAAAATATCCACATAGTCCTCACATTCACAATATGTAATTAAAATAATATTATACTTTACAAAGTAATCATGTCATTTTGTTTTAATGTTTAAATAAAACTGGTATATTTTAATGATTTTACTAAATAATTCTAATGTCAAGTTTTATGGTTTTATCACAAGGTTTAGCAGAGCGAGCAGCTCAATCCCAAGCTTTTTTATCTTCTAAATAATCTGAAATTTTATAGTACCCTTTTTTACAAAGTTTGGTTTTAATACAAATTTTAAATCGTTTAATGGGTAAGTTTCGAATGTCAATGGGAAGTTTGTTGTAAAAGCGTATACATTGACCCATGAACGAGTTGCCTACTCTGTGGAGACGAGTGCGATGTACAGCAAGGTTGTGTTTATTCCTGGTATTTAAACTATGAATATCAGACATTTTCTTAAAATTTGATATATTTTTGTGTACATACATTAGGTTTTCAAAAATATATTGTGAGGCTAGAGTCAAAATATTTACTTCTTTGAATTTTCCTCGAAGGGAATCTCTCGGACCTAGGTTGTAAATGGCTCGAACAGCCCTTTTCTGTAGAACAAAGATAGTATTAATGTCCGCACAGGTTCCCCAGAGAAGAATCCCATATGACATAAGACTATGAAAATAACTAAAATAAACAATTCTGGCTGTATCTACGTCAGTTATCTGTCTAATTTTTTTAACAGCATAGGCGGCCGAACTAAGCTTTCCTGACAATTTTTCTATGTGTGGGCCCCATTGTAATTTACTATCAATAGTGATTCCAAGAAAAACTGTCGACTCAACAGGGTCCAGCTCTATTCCATTAACTTGAACATTGGTAGTTAATCCCTAGCATCCTGCCATGCCGGTCGATTCTGTGGCAGTGACAACTCACTTCACGCTCACTTCACCTAAGCTTCACGTTAATATTTTTACAGCTGTCTACCTCAAAGAAATCGAAATAATTTACTTAGTTTTTTGTGGTGTACCTACTAAACTTTATTATTTATGTGAACAAGATGAATGAAAAAAAAAACGAATGATTTGTCGAACTACTACTAGTCAATATTAAAAGAAAGAAGAACTATAAAAAGTTATTATTAAAAAAAAAATACAAACAAACCGCACAGGTGGGATTCGAACCCTCGGCTCGCCATAGTCACAGTTACCAAAGCTCGTTAAACACTGAGCTAGCATGCAACTTTGTTGGTAGAAATTATGAACTACTATGAGTTGCAGACAAAGTGTGTGTGTGTGTGCGTGTCTATAATATTGTAACAACTTATAGAAGAAGGTCGTAAGTCAAACCATTGCTGCTAATGGACTTATGAACGCTACTGTACACGTCTGCCTAACCCCTCAGGGAAATCAGATTTGATCATTATGTGAAGTTATTAAAAACTTTATAAAATCAATCATAACTTATCGGCAACTGTCAAACGATAGTCCCGTCGTGACCGCACACCACAAAACAACCCAATAATCAGTAAAGAATGAAGAAACTCAATCACTTAAGCTCGCCTGGTCAGTCTGTCCTCTGAATAAAACATGGCGGCCACTGGAGTAAATGAACGTGTCGTGAAACATTGAGGAACACGTCACCGCGATTAAATGATGTGTTGTGTTTGAAAATGAAGGGATACGGTGGGTGAATGTTGAGTGTTGAAAGCTTATGTTTGTTTAATATATAGTTTGGCACGTAAGTTTCTGTAAAATGTGTCAATGAACTTTAGAAACAAAATTACACTTCCAATATTTTTTTCGTACTCTTAAAATCTGAGCACGTGTCTAAGGTTTCCGACGCTAAGGACTGGCTTTTTATGGTTCCGTACGTCCAAATAAAAAACGGACCCATACAGGATCACTCGTTTGTTGTCTATCAGTCTGTCTGTCTGCGTGTCAGTCTGTCTATCCGTCTGTCATAGCCGATTTGCTCCGAATCTACCGGACCGATTAAGTTGAAATTTGGTACACCTATGAATTTCTGGGACCCAAACATGAACGTGTAACGTAAATAAATGAATTTTGAATATGGGGTTCGCTTTTGGGGGAAAACTTAAAAAATTAACTTAAAAAAATTTGCGAACTGTACTGTGTGACATATCAAATGAAAGGGCTGGTTAAGAGAATTTCAAATAATTGCTTTTTATAATTTTAAAATTAATCGTTTTAAAGATATTAAATAAAATAGATGAAAATTGTATCCGAAACTGGGATGTATGAAAAACATGTTTTTCAACTAAAATTATATGTTTATTCTTGGGATAAATTCATCCCAGCTACGGAACCCTTCATTGTGCGTGGTCCGACTAGCACTTGACCGATTTTTTTTTTTACTTTACTTTTAACTTGGAAAGTAAGATGTGGCTCTTTCAAAGTAGTTTTTGAGTTAAGCTGGAATAACATCGACTTCGGTGAATACGGTGTTTAGTCGTCGTCGTAGCGATTAAAAGACTGCATAACTAATATTAGAATAAAACTTTGGAGTCTGAAAAAATCCTAAAGGCAGTAAAGATGTTTTTTTTATCATGATTTGCATTACTACGAGTATAAGTACTAGTTAAGTACCAAGTCTATTGAATGACTTATGACAAACAATTACCCTTAAAACGTGTTGTAAAAGTTTACGTAAGACCAAAATATACGGTTATTTTTATAAGCTTCGAAGACATTTTACAGTCTCTACAGCGTGAGATAAGGTATCGGCCCTCAGAGAGTGCGAAAAATATACTAGACCCTCTTCTGAAAATAAAGGCATTTTACGGTTAAAATAAAAAGAGCTTGATAACGAAGAATAAGGGAATATTGAACAAAATAGATCTTTCAGACCTCTTTCAGTTTTAGCATAGGAACATAAAAAATATAAGTGCCTATTATTAAAATGTGTTTCTTTTCTTGACCTCAATTTATGTTTCAAAAAAGTCGCAAAAATACCCACATATTAGATCATTCATCGTCTACCTACATATAATTATTTTTAACAATGTTCATGAACTAGTGCAATTTTCTTCGTGCCCTTTTGAAAGGTCACAAAAACAACCAGCTCTTAAGTCTAATAAAACAACCAGCCCTTTCAAAAAGGAGTTCATAACGCAAACTATTCATTCCGAAAATTGCAACTTTTTACTTTCAATACCAACTCAATAGCACAATATTTGCCACAAATTCGTGCCCGAGTGCCGTCTATTTCGTGCTCGTACCGGTACGAGTGCAAACCGACGAGCACGAAAATAGTTCTATTTGTCAGGTATCGAGTTATGGCGCATGCCGCAATCTTCCATCTTGAGGATGCTCTTGATTTTTATGCCGGAAATATTGCGGTTCAGATGTGTAAAACGTTTTCAGGATATATTTTGATGGTAATTTGTTGCAAAGCATTGTAGACAATTTAAATAATACGAGTATATCTATGGTAGACAAAGTCTACCGCAGATAGCTATCTATGGTTTCGAAATTTGGGCATGTGTAACGCCACAGAACTCATAATCCAGTAAAATTATTAAAAATATTTTTTTTTTTTTTTTTTTTTTTTTTTTTTATCTTTATTTATTAATGGAGGTTTGTTCATATTTTTATTATTTTTATTATTGAGTTCCCATTAAAAACCTTCCTAGAATTGAATTCTTCTAGGCATATCTTAAAGGAAATCAATTCTAGGAAGGCCTTTATCTAGGGTTATAAGTTTTTCCCTCACCTTATTTAGGTACCTCATATTGTAAACAAGCATGCTCCCACGCTACCTATGCATGTGTTAGATAATTCATTTTAAGATTATTATAATATTAGAATATTGTTTGTTGGATAATGGCATCTGTCATATTTACAAAGCTTGGGAACAATGTGGAAGTACTTAATTTGACTAGGTTTTGTTTTTACAGAAAAGAACACTCTTAACTTGTAAAAACCATTTAGATGTTATTACTATAAATGTTGACGTAATATTTAATGATACTTGTAGTTTATCTTTGATTTTATATTGCTATTTTAATAAAATAAGTTGTTTTAAACTATTGACACAAAACTGTCAGTTAATGTTGATATTCTATTGAATTATATCTAAGAATAACAAATCGGCTGTTATTAAATTGCTTAATTACTTTATAATGTTTTAAAACGGTTTCACTACATAAGGTTTGTTTATTATTACCTGTATTTGAGGTTATTAAGCCTTAGTATGACATCTGTGATTTATTTAAAATGGCGGTAGATGTTGGACATAAAAAGGATTGTAATGACGTTAACGAGTCAGTTGCTCGGTGGATGTTGAGTTGGTTGGTTCTAGTGCCGTTGTATGGAATAGACCGACCAGGTGTCACGTAAGTTAAGTAATTTGATATTATACCGTAATTATTGCTTATTATGATTATGTTGTTGTGTATGATACCTTATTGTCAATATTGCTGATGTGTTAAATTGAATAATGGAATATTCCTATTCTTTTCCTTGTTATTTTATAATATTGCTTTTATTTTGAGCAAAGGTCCAAGACATACAATTAACTGTTTTTGAGATAACGATAATTTATAGAAATGTAAGAAATGTGTTGATAGAATACTGTCATACTGTTTCCATGGAGTTTCTTGTCCTCCTTCTCCATGAAGACCAAGTTTTGCGAACGGACAACTAGCTTTCTGATTAAACAATGACAAGTCTAATTAAATAAATGTCTAGCCTTGTCTTTCTGTGCTTTACTTCATACGATCCTTTACCTACAAAACATATTCAACAGAACTTACATAAACAGTGATCATTCCGACTTTTAAAACTTGCTAAATTAGTTAATACTTATACATACACTTATAGTGCTAATTGCCTCTTCTAACACATGCATGCTCCATATACACTAATCTTCTACCATCAGCCGGTATTATGCCACCAAGTAAAATTTCCGCATAAAAATAATATCTCACCGTGATTCAAAACTCTATTGTAAAAACTGTCTTCAAGTAACTCCAACTTTATAACTAAAACAAATTCAAGACAGTCGTCTGTCTTACCTAATAACATTAATGGGGGAGGATTATCAACAAGTTGATAGCAGCGCAAGTTCGAGGCTGCAGAGCTGTAGAGCTGCCGAGTTGTAACTCAATTCAAATGAAACTATCACTAAGATGAACCACTTACGGGATTAAAAGAGAATACTCCGGGACGTGATGCTGGTTTCTTTTTTGTTTTTGCACTTCTATAAAAGCGAGGGAATGAAATTCTGAACTTGTGTTTGAGTTGATGTTTCTAGTTTTGAAGGGAACAAAAATACTTCAAACCAGGGTCTCTTTCTTATCGAAATATCTTACCCTCTTACAAGTTCAGATTTATTGAACGAACGTCTCAAAATTGATTACAAAAAAAATGTTAATTTAGTCATCTGTTAGTAATGGTTTCTCAAAGGTCGTAAGCTAGTTTACTCAAGTACCCGGTAAATAATAACAAAACTATTTTTGCTTATCTTCAAAATGTTACAATAACTCAACATCGACCGATATTTAACAAATTCAAAGATATTTTCCAAAAAACAAATATTTTAAGATCCAAGTTCAGTCTAAACTGAACAGTTTGCTCTGAAACTTTGAAGTTTAGCTCTGTTCTTTGTTACAGTAGACTTAGATCTTAATAAAACTTGATTGGGTACAAAAGTTAGAACATTTGGATCTTGTCTGGATGTTGGGAACAGGATGTAACATGGTCCTTAAGAATATTCATTGATTAAACATTTCTCTTTGCGTTTTAAAATGAACGTAGGATACCATGCACTGATCGACGTTTAAAATATTGCAAACCGACTTTCTTCTTCTTGTCGCTTGAATTTACACAGAAAAGCAATGTGCAAACTGGTCCATCTGTCCGGATCTGTGCGATAGCCGTAGGTACAAACCTTTTTGATCTTAAATCACCAATTTAAAGCAAGTAAAATTAGAGAATAATGCTCATTCCGGCACTCAAGACAGGATTATGCCACTCTTGAGTGCCGGAATGAGCATTACTACAAAATAAATATGTTTTATAGATTACTATAATACAATAGACTTACACAAATTACAAGCGGATATCACGTTAGCAAAAAGATGCTTAAAACACCGTTGCATTATAAGGGTTACTATTACTCTGCTGGGGTTGCGGGTTTGTCCGAAAGGGATATCGGGGCCCCGGCACACAGGCAACGGAAGGAACACGGGTGGGTTTTAGTCAGTAAAAGTCTGACACACCCTCTCGCTCTGCCCAGAGCGGGAGAAGTCATTTGATGATTTCCCACCCTCAAAAAAAAAAAAGCGTTACTATTACTCCATGTTAGAGGCTATAAAGAAATAGCCCCGAAAATTCAGGCGCATTGCAGTGTCATTATTATGCCAACATTAAAATTTATGCATTTCATAAAATTTATGCGAATCCACTCTATTATTGTGCTCATTTTAATGAGACTTTAAGTTGACTGTATAATTGGTAAATGAGCTAAATTAACATCGCTGTTTCTATATTTTATGGAGCTTTTATGAGCCGTTCAATTGTTCTGTTTACATTACGAGATCGTATCGTATTAATAGTTTTGATTTCAGGGATTGTAAATGCAGCTATACAAAAAGCTTTCTGCATAAATCGATTTCAGTGTTGTATCATGATAATCTTTGTCAGAGCGTCTGATGCTGCGAAAAAACAATAATAAGAAAATACTGCCATTATCAAAACAGCCTGCCAACACAATTAAGCTAGCTTAACACTTGATAAAGTTCTAGTAATGACACAACTCCGCTTATCTTAGTCGGTTACCTCAAACGTAGTCTAGATATCATTGCATCTGCCACGTAGACATAAAGTTAAAAAGTTTCATGTGTCTGTAATCTTATAGATACCATTCGATATTCTGCAGTTTATCAAGTAGTATCAGTTCTATTGCAGACACGACAGAGTTAAAGTCTCATATACGAGACTTTTTAACCTTCCTTTTTCGCACGGCTTTTAAGAATTGACGAAACATCAAGATTTCTATATTTTATTTACATGTAAGTTTAATATTAATTTATTATACATCACGTTGTCTACTTCTATTTAACTACTTTCCTATCGCAGGTATGCTGAATCTCATGGCGGCATGGAGAGTGCGATTGTCGCAACCCAGCGCTGGGCACGCCACAATTGTGGCGATAAGTTCCCTCTTTGAGGAGTGGCTAGAGAGGCGCCACGGCATCCTCACCTTCCGCCTGACGCAGGTCCTCACCGGACACGGCTGTTTCGGGAGGTTCCTGTTCCGCATAAGGCGGGAGGAAACGCCCGGGTGTCACCACTGTGTGGATCGCCCGGAGGACACGGTGGAGCATACAGTGGAGGTCTGCCCGGGTTGGGCGGAGCACCGCCTAGTCCTCGCGGCGGCGATCTCTCGCGTCCGGCCCTGGTTCAGGCCATGGTTCGGAGCGAGAGTGCATGGGAGGCCGTTCCTTCTGCGAAGCAGTAATGCTCGCAAAGGAGGAGGCGGAGCGCGCGAGGGAGATGCAAGCTGCACGCGCTCGCGGCCCTAGTCGCCGCAGGAGACGCCCCGGGCGTCGGAAGTCGAGAGCCGAATTCCGGCCACCGTAGGCGCGGGCTTGCGGACGGTTAGCAATGGGCAGCTTGCCGTCCGATAAGGACCAGGCCCGGGTCGACGGCGCGTTGTGTTCCTGGCGCGCCGCAAAGAGATGTCAGCACCAACTGAAAGGGTCAGTAAGGGCCAATGCCTGCCAGGGTTGCGAGTTTGTCCGAAAGGGATATCGCGGCCCTGGCACACAGGCAACGGATGGAACACGGGTGGGTTTTAGTCAGTAAAAGTCTGACACGCCCTTCCGCCCCATCCAGAGCGGGAGAAGTTATTTGATAATTTCCCACACTCAAAAAAAAAAAGGTTTGCTGGAAGAGATTTCTTTAGAAATAGGTATCACCTTTGTACATATTTTTCTGTTACTTTCTTCCTGTCTATGTGTGTGCATAAACTGTTAAATAAGTAAATAAATAAACCTTCCGGAATAAATTCTCTACATTATGGCGGAAAACCACTTCAAAATTGCGTTGAGTAGAGGAACGACGCAGTTACATAGACAGACACGAAAATAAACTTTCAAGTATAGATATTGAAGAGCAGTTATTTTGCAGTCACTACGTGTTGTGCCTGTAATCCTATCCTATTCGATATCCTGCCATTTATGTAGTAATAGCAGTTCCATTGCAGTCACGTACGGTACGGGGGTCGGTGCGGGGTGGTGCGGGGTGGTGCGGGGTGGTGCGGGGTGATGCGGGCGTGAGCCGCGCTGTTTACAACGCATTACATCGAGTGATGAATCAGGCTGTATTTACAGATAGCTAACAATACTGAAGAAATTGTTGTTTTTTTAGGAATTAGATGATTTGTTCGTAGTTGGATTTACTGATTTGATAAGAGACCTTGTCTAAGTAGAGTGAACTAGTTTTCAGCGTAGCGTCGAGTTCATTCTTAGCTTAATTATATCTTGAAAACTTAATACACTGGGTGGTAAAAGAAATTAACTTGCATTTAATACGAGTATAATTATTAGTTTAGATTCACTGGAGTCAATAAAAATCCATGTTTATAATACCAGCTTATTACTGTCCCACTGCAGGGCAAAGGTCTCTTCTCATACAGAGAAAGCACGAGTATTGATCACCTAATTAACCATGAGAGGTAACATACTGGCGAAGACTCTTTAGAGTCGATCAAGTAAACTTCACTCAATCTGCCTAGCGTTTTCCCAACTATGTTGTGGTTGGCTTCCCGTCTAACCGGATGCAGCTGAATACCAGTATTTACCACATGGAGCGACTACCTATCTGGCCTCTAAAATCCAGTTACTGCGTAACACGATACTCCTTGGTAAGACTCATTGCCAGACTTGGGCTTCTGACTACCTGTAACGACTGTCAAGGATCTATAAATGACAGCCGGGACCAACGGCTTAACGTGGTTCCCGATGCACGGAGGGGTCTCGATATGTAATGGATCGTCACCCATCTATGAGCCGACCGCGACAAGCGTAGCTTAACCTTCGATCGATCAATCCATAAGCCCCTTCCCAAGTAAACTTCACTAACACAAGAAAAATAAAGTAAAGGGAATTCAGCTTCTACCGAACTTTCATGTCTTCAGTAAGTTCTAACAAGAAAAAAAACTATCATGTCTGTCTTGTTTGTATGTAAGAGAAAGTTTAGCAACATTTTAAATTAAGTTTAGTCGTTCACCTACAGAACCACCTTCACTACTGTTATTTCTCTTTAGGAATCTACTTCGCTGCACTTTTTCAAAACTTTCGCAAAAAATTCTACAACATCAAGTCCGATGAAACAAACTAAAGCAAACACAAAACTACCTGCCTTGGAAGTCCATCCATAAAGTTAGTATTCTTAATGAAAATCTTAATTTAAAACTAAATAAGACATCGAGGAGTTGCAGTAATGAGAAACAGTAATCAGTAAGAAAGTAATTAAAGTTGAAATCTAGTTAACTGGTTAGTTGAGAGCTACCCCTGACTCCGTTGTTACGTTTATGGACTGCTTGACTTGAGTATTTATTCGTTTGTAGTTCCTAACAAACCATGCTACCGTGGTAGTTGTGCTTCTGGACTTGGTTATGGAAATGGATGAGAAATAAGGACGTGATGAATGGACATGTCTTTGTTTAATTATCTGTATAATAGCCCTTTGACCATTTCATAAAACCTTTATCAAAAATAGGTCTCCAATTTTCACCAGTAATTGCGTTCATAATCGTTGTGTAAATAGAACATTATCTGTTAATTAAATATTCAGGCATATGTGTTATGCATGTTTATTTCTATGCATATCATAGTCTGAATACCTACGTAATTCGATTTTGCGATTCTACAATACAATTCTAGGTATAGAAACAGCCCGAACCTCGCTAAATCTAGAACATACATATTCATCCTTCACTAACGAATTGATACGAAATGCACAAAGCGAGCGTTTCGAACCAACTGTTTATGAATTAGTATAGTCGACCTCTTAATTGTCCTACCACTTTTGACAACAAAATAATATAATTATACCAGCCTCTTATATTGTCCCAATTAGAGCCTTTGCCCTCTTCTCGTATAGAGAAGGCACGAGCATTGATCACCACACTTGCTCAAGACGAGTTGGTGAATTTGGTGAGTTCAGATTTATTATCTGGGGGCATGGTAGTGCCCCCCTCCCGCTAAGACGAGCCAAAAATAAAAAGCAGGGGTGCCACCTTCCTTTTCTCGAAGCGTTTCGTCGTATTTTCAAACCCCCCATTGCTTCGGCCTGGATATTTATTTTATTTTATTATTTATGTACACACAGTAAAATACATACAGATACGACATAATTATAATTTGAGTACAAAGGTACTGCTTATTTCTTAAGAAATTTCTTCCAGCAGACCTGCGAAAGGAGAAATGAGAAAGAAATGTAGACAATAGTGTGTGAGAACAAAAAGAGAAAAATATGAATTTGCGAAGTCTCTCTCTCTCGAAGTCTATCTTATACTAAAACATATCAAATATACCTACACGTATAATGTAATAAATTAACATATACTTAAATAAATAAATAAAGCTTAAATAAATAAACATACATATTATAGGTATATAAATACTCACAGTAGAGAGGAAAGATAGTGCTCTCTTACTCGATATTTAAATTGTGAAACAGTTTTTAAATCACGAATGCTAGGCGGAAGTGAGTTCCACAGTCTTACTGCGTCTTACAGAGAAGGAATAAGAATAGTAGCTTGTCTTATGAGGATGAGATTTAAGGAGGGATCTAAGGTGTGATCTACACGGAGCGTCGCTAGGGCGAATGCGCACGCAGGTAGGAAGGATAAGACGGGTTGTGTAAGATGTTGAAAACGAAACATAAAATCCGAGTGTTCCTGCGAAGGCGGATTGGGAGCCACTTGAGTTCCTTGCGAAGGTGAGAAACATGGTCATACTTTCGTAGACCGAAAACAAAGCGAATGCACGAGTTTTGCAAGCGCTATTTAAAGTGCTATTTAATAGCTCCTGAGTAGCATCCAGGTAGCAGGTGTCGGCATAATCTATAATCGGCTGAATAAGTGTTTGTGCCAAATAAATTTTAGTCTTCAAGGGCAGAAGACTTTGAAGGTTTTTCAGTAAATGAAAGGAGAAATGTACTTTTCGACTGACCTCATTGACCTGAGCACGCCACGAAAGATTGGAGTCAAAAATTACACCCAGATCTTTGGCGGTTTCGTTGTAGTCAATGCGAACACCATCGAGATACAAAGGCATGAGAGATGTAACATCAGCCGCATTGCGAACGAATCTGCTGCCTATGATCATGGCCTGGGATTTAGTTGGATTGATTTGCAAACCAAATGACTTAGCCCAAACGCTGATACAAGCCAGGTCATGATTCATAGCAGCAATTGCAGAACCCGCGTCAGCTACAGTAAAATTTCAGTAGAGCTGCAAGTCATCTGCGTAGAGATGAAAACTAGAGGAGATTACTCTGGTAACAAAGTTAATAAATATTGAAAAAAAAAAGAGGAGAGAAAACGCTACCCTGAGGAACACCCTCAGTGAGGCTACACTAATCAGAGAAGGACTCCTCCAGGCGAACACAATGAGAGCGTCCCCGAAGATAAGAACTGAACCAAGCTAAAGCGGAAGAAGAGAAATTGATAGCTTTAAGGATACCTAATAAAATGTCGAAATCCACTGAGTTGAAGGCGCTACTAAAGTCAAGCAATACAAGAACAGTAAGGGACTTATTCTCCATTGCCCAGCGGATGTCGTCAGTTACTTTCAAAAGCGCGGTTACAGTACTGTGACCTGAGCGAAAACCGGATTGAAATGGGGAAATTAACGAGTTTGACGCCAAGAAAAATGATAATTGTCTATGAACTAAGTGCTCAAAAACTTTAGAGAGAAATGGAAGAATAGAAATTGGTCTAAAGTGGGTCAATAAAGTAGGATTGTAAGTTTTAGGTAAAGGTATTATGTGAGCCTGTTTCCAAACTGATGGAAATGAGCAAGACGAAAATGAGTGGTTGAAGATATGAGTGAGAGTAGGAAGTAATGAGGGAAGGATAAGAGTTATTATTCTTGAGCACAAATTATCATTACCGACTGCTGAAGAAGTAATCGCAAGTATAGATTTCTTAACGTCATCCTCAGTAACAACGCTAAGCTTAAAGTGAGAACATTGTGGTAACGGCAAACCAGCAAGACTCTCTAGTGTCGCAGCTTTGACAGACGGATCAAGAGAAAAGGGAAGGAGAGAGAAATGCTTATTGAGATCATTGAGGTTCACATACTTACACAGGTTGGTAGGTGACTTGCCAATGCCTACAGATTTGAGAAATTTCCATACATCGGAGGAACTGCGGTTATTGAGTTGATCGTGGAAATAGCGTCTCTTAGCATCTTGACACAGATGACTGCAGCGGTTTCGCAAGGATTTCTAATAGGAGAGATTCAGCTCTGAAGGTCTGCGCTTATATCTACTCTTAGCTTTATCCCTGCGAGCCATAAGCTCTTTAATTTGCAGTGTTATCCATGGTGCAGGGTTATGTCGAACTTTGACACGTCGAATAGGGGCATGCTGATCATATAAGTTCAGAACGGTTGCATTAAAACAATTCACCTTATCACCGGTGTCATCGTTCTCGACCAGAGGGGTCCAGTCGAGATCACCGGCATCACGCTGCAAAGCCTCCAGGTCTATACCCTTGTAGTTACGGAGATATAAAAGCTCAGACTTACGCTTGGGAACACGGATACGATAAGAAAGGTAAATGAGATCGTGGTAAGAGAAAGTAACCGTAAGTTGACCATGGTAAGAAACATTATTAGGAGAGGAAACAATCATAAGATCAAGAAAAGAGGGAGAACAATTTGGAAAATAATGAGTTGCAGAGAGAGGCAAAACTTGAAGATTTAAAGAAGACAAGAGTGAAAGCAGTTTAAGGGAGCGAGAGTCATTTTTAATAAAGCACGTATTAAAATCACCCATTAAAATAACGTGCTCATACATGGGGCAAAGATCACTGAGAGTGGAGTCGAGAGAATTAAAATAGGCAATGTGAAGATTACGATTGTAGAGCACTGCAAGCAAAACTTTAGTGTGATGAACAGTAATTTCAAGAAACAAATATTCAGCCGACTCAGAATACCGAGAAGGAGATGAACTGACCACCCTGTAGGGTAAATCAGCACGAAGGTACAAAGCAACACCTCCTCCACCTTTGCCGGTCCGATCGTAGCGGATCAAGACGAAGCCAGGGAGTGAGTATTGATTTGAGAGGAGAGATGGCTTCAAAAAGGATTCTGATATCAAGAGAGCATCCAGGTGAGCACTGCTAAAGGATGCCAGAAGGTCAGAATAGTGACCAGGAACACTCTGACCATTTATGTGAGCTATATGCAGATTCTTAGGGTCATTGGAGAAAAGGGAAGAGATTTTATCATGTAAAGTAAGTGGTATGGAAGAGTCACTGTCCGCACTAACAAAACTAGTAGAAGAAGAGCACGAGAAAAAGCTGTCGTTAAGATCAGCTACATCATCCATGAATAATATACCTAAATAATATAAATATAAAAATAATATATTATAAATGCCTAAAATACAAAAGTAAAATAATTTTAAAATGCTAAAAACAAAATAATTACAGATTTTTCTTTGAATAGAAAAACCTCCCCCACTTGCTAGTAATAATAGCAGAATATTTAAAGATACACATTAAAGTTAAAAAAAATAGTGTCAATAGAAACATAAATAAAAATAAAACAAAAAGAGGATAATATTTTAACAACCGATTCACATAACAAATTGTACTTAACATGGAACTCTACGCAATGACGGATGAGTAGGACCAGTGACACTGACATCTGTATAAATAAGTCAGATCGTCCAGTTCTTAATTCATAGTGTCAAAACATCAAAAATAAGAAAACTTAATTATATACCGACAGTAATAAAAATAAAAAGTAAAATGATTAGCGGTGAGACAAATGAAAATTAGTTCTTTAACTACCGGCACAAGATGATTGTGAACATGCAAAGTGGCTAAGTTGAGAAGTGGTGAAGTAAATGGACAGACAAAACAACGAATTTATTATATTACTTGGGCAGACGCGTCTTTCTCGTTCTCTTAGCGGGAGTAGCCAAGATTGCGGCTTTAGGAGATCCAGGTTCTTGAGAATGTGCAGAATCCTCGGTGTCTACTGAATAAGACGGGAATTTTACTATCAGATCGTGAAGTTCGCCTGCCGTTTCAATCTTCCGACGGGATTTGTCTGGGCAAATAACGACAATCTTGCCCTCCATGGACCAGCAATTTGGCATACCGAAATGCTTACGAGCAGCTGCAAACACGCGATGCCGGACTTGTGTCAAAAACTCGGAGACGGTGATCCCGGTACCCTTGAGAGCTTTTTTGCTATCCCATACAAGTTGCCGGTGCTCCATTTTGAAGAATCGTACCAGTATGGGCCGGTTCTTCTGCTGTGAGAATCCAAGTCTATGACAAACATGGATAATATTCTTGTCCTTACATACATCAGTCAATTTCATTTGGTTGGATATGATGTTGTGAACCACATCAATTAACTTTCCGTTATCCTTCTCTGGAACACCATGGAAAAGCAAGACCTTTCTTCGCATGATGGTTTCATGCCTATCAGACCCAGCAGCAAGCAGCTCAATTTGAGTTTTGAACTTAGAGAGCGCCTGACAGACAAACAGCTTAAACTCAGAGAACTCACGTGCGATGGATGCAATGTCTGGTGAAGCTGAAGCGGTACCAGTGGTAGCCTGCTGCAATTTCGCTTCATATTCCTGCATACGGGAGCCAAACAACCGCTCGAGGTCCTCCAAACTGGCAGCAAGTTTAGTGTCCATGTTCAGTGAGTGTGCCATGAAAGAATGTGAACCAGGTACTGACTTGATAACAATAAATAGCGTGTGTGGGGCGTCAAATATAAATTAAGCTGATTTATTTCATTAATAAATGTAATTAACTATTATAAAAATTTATTTTAGCAAGAGCACTCAAAAATATACGTTAGTGCTATGCCTACCCACAAAGGAAAAAAAAGCTATATAATGAAAAAAAGCTGGATAATGCTAGAGAGCTCAATTTCTCAGGATAAGATTTAATTAGCAGACTTATAAAATACACTTAAGTTTCATTTATCTAGCTTTTATACTTTGGATTTTATTAATTACTAAATTACGTCATACTCAAAATTTGGTTTATTTGAAATAAACGCTTTGAGCATTTATTTCAAATAAACCAATTACAGGCACTTTTGAATTGTCAAGGGGTCGGTCAGTCAGAAATATGAAGCTAGTTACGTCAATTTTGTAATGGGGTTGTATATAATAAATCCTCTGGGGTACTTTCCGAAGTCCTAGAAACATTAAATTTGGTATGCAGGCAGGCAAAGCTAGTCGATAGGATCCGGCAACTGGGTCTCGAGGTGGCCTTGCACAAGTCCGAGGCCATGTGTTTCTATGGTCCTCGGAACGCGCCACTGTTGGGTTCCCAGATAACGGCAGGAGGGGTTCACATCGGTGTCGAGTCGACAATGAAGTACCTGGGACTCGTCCTCGACAGCCGGTGGAACTTCGTGGAGCACTTCCGACGTTTGGCTCTCAAACTGGATAGAGCTGGGGCTGCTTTGAAGCGGCTTCTGCCCAACCTAGGGGGTCCGAACGGGAGGCTTTACGCGGGGGTCGTGCGGTCCACGGCCCTTTACGGGGCACTGGTGTGGGTGCGTTCATTGAGGCTGCGACCGGCCCAGCGGTTGAACGCGTCCCAAAGGGTCATGGCCATCAGGCTGGTCCGGGGATACCACACGGTCTCCCGTGAGACGGCGAGCCTCCTTGCCGGACTACCGCCATGGGATCTGGAGGCGAAAGTCCTCGCGCACATGTGGGAGTTGCGCGAGGAGGCGAAACGCCGGGGTGTAACTCCGCTGCCGCGAGAAATCACGGCACAGCGGACAGAGCTCCGGCGGGATCTCATGGCGCATGGAGTGTGCGATTGTCGAAACCCAGCGCTGGGCACGCCACAATTGCGGCGATAAGTCCCCTCTTTGAGGAGTGGCTTGAGAGGCGTCATGGCGTCCTCACCTTCCGCCTGATGCAGGACCTCACCGGACACGGTTGTTTCGGGAGGTTCCTGTTCCGCGTAAGGCGGGAGGAAACGCCCGGGTGTCACCACTGTGTGGATCGCCCGGAGGACACAGTGGAGCATACGGTGGAGTTCTGCCGGGCTTGGGCGGAGCACCGCCGTGTCCTCACGGAGGCGATTGGCGGCGGCGATCTCTCGCGTCCGGCCCTGGTTCAGGCCATGGTTCGGAGCGAGAGTTTTCATGTGAGTGAGTGAGATTTCATGTAAAGAAGGTTGCCTAGACTTACATAACGCTTTTAATGTTAAAAAGTTATCTAATGTAGAGCCAAGCCCCTAACTCCACAAGGCTAACTCTCCAACCTTACATCTTGGTCAAAATGTACGGCTTGGCCGTTCGATTGAATTATGTATGACACAACATTAACGACCAGTGACTTAATTTAAGATTGTCTGAGCGACGGCCGCGATAAAGCCAAGACGTAAATTTTGACCAACTTGTAACATTTGTAGAGTTAGGGGCTTCGCTCTACATTAGAGCTGATAACTTTTTAACAGTGAAAGCGTTATGTAAATCTTAGCAACCTACTTTACATGAAATGTTTTTGGTGGGAAATATAACTCACGATGTTTTTTGTTCACACATTTCAATAAAATCCAACATAAACTCAAAAAGTACATTTATGAATTGAAAAAGTCATATTATATTTGCCCAGATTTGAACCCACAACCTCGCGCATGAAAGGCGAGCCTTTAACCACTGGGCCATCACGACATACACACAATTTTGAATACATTTCCGAGTAAATTGGAACCTGACTAAGGTTCAAATCATATATCTTTCACATAGACAAAACAGACTTTGTGACGCGCAAGACATTCAACCTCATGGTGATAAGGCAATTACGAGGTCGACTATGCAACAGTCTGTGGTCGCATATAATGGATCTGTGCGTACTTGCGTAGGCTGTGGCCACGTGGTCGTAACGTATTGGCTTCCAAAGGAAGGATTAGGTCCCTACCCACATATTGGATATTAGAGATTTGCATATGTTATCTCTCTGAATGGAAGACTTCGGTTTATATTAGGCAGAGGGAATTGATGTATAAGTAATTGCGGATTAGGCGAGGTAAGGGTTGAAGGATATTGTGGGGAACATATTAAAAATTATTGATTAGGTTCTATGTACTTAGGTTCTTTGCTATGTACTGACACGGATTACAAGGAGTCAAGTTGGTTACCAAGTACGGCCTGCCTGAATGTGATTTAGTTTTATATTTAGTATAGGGAGTTATTATGAACGAGCCTTATATGTAACAAGGTTTGCAGACTTTGCATGAAAGACAGGTAATATCTTACACAGATGACGACAAAGTAGTTACGTCTTGTAATGTTCGTGTGCTCAGTAGACTGGATCGAACCTAACCGAACTAAAGTTGGATAACAGCTTACTTTTGTCGACACTAAAAACGACAAGTGCTGGTTCACAGCGGCGTCTTCAAATCACGCCAATTATCAACCAAACAAACGAATCACATAAATAGTCCAAAGTGCCCCAAACTATTGAGTAGGGGCGGGTTTAATGGTTCCATTGACATCTCTTCTACTCTTCCCAAAACGGCAACAGGTCTTGACGTCCCGCGTCCCCTCGCTTCGAATACTTCGGATTAAATACGTCAACTCTACCCCTTCGACTGTGTAAACGGGGAAAATGAATATGTATTTTGAATACGGCTGCTTTCAAATGTACGAGAGTATTTGAATGATTAAATAGGAATACAGACTGTGTAATAACGGATGTCGGATCGGATGAGGTTATTGGTTCTGGTTCCATTCGGTATGTGTTTAGGTTGCGATACTATCACAATGTTATTGTGTGCGTCAAACAAAGGCCGATTAGAACATCATAGCTTTCTCTTCAGATGATTGTTTGTTTGATGACAAAGCTTTGACAAATAATCCGCTTACAAATTAAATTCCTGTGCCACGCCGTTGATATTATTGTGATGTATTTGTTAAATCAACAACTATTACCATAGTCTTGCTAAGGAAAGCAACAAACTAATTTACTCATCTGCTTTGCTTTAAACGTCGCTGCCAAATGCATTATCCAGAACTTTCTGAATAACGTAACAACTTTATAACAACCCAACCTGAGGTCTGAAAGTAACTCCAAAATCCTTTTCGAAGCCAAAAACGCATAAAGCCGTGCCCAGACAAGCCGAATACGCCGACAATTCGTTTTCAGTTCAGCCAACTCTCTAACTTGCATAACTTTATTCACCTCTAAACTGGCTTAAACAAGCGAAGTTGGTACACAAACAATGCTCCAAGCATTTTGTTCAACACGAGTTTATTGCGGACGCCATTTATCCGGTAAGTTCGGACGTAATTCTTGGCAAAGTGTGTTTCTTTGGTCGTCTGTACTTGGCATGGCGCGGGGTGAGGTGTTGATGGCGAACTTAAGAGTGCTGTTCTGTTGTCGTGTTTTTTCGTTCATGGTCCACGAGGTGCAAGTAAGTTTCTGTTGTGAAGTTGAGTGGAAATTTTTAGACTGTTATGTGGAACATGACGTCAATTTTTTTTAACTTTTATTCTTCTTTTCATTCGACGAGTTTACAGTTATTTGTGTAAATATTGCCAAAAATGTATTAAAATCTGAATGCATGAATGAATGAATGAATGAATGAATGAATTAATGAATGAATGAATTCTTTATTTGCCAGAATATAGGTACATTGTATATGGTAAATTTTTATATGGTTTCACTATATTCGACTTTCTAGTCGTGCAAATTTTTAAATAGACATAGTCAAAGCTTTAAAAAAAATCATTATATCAAATTAATAACACAAAAAATAATATTAACAGTAACAATAATATAAAATAAAAAATAAAAAAATAATCACTATGTCAATTACAGTATACAATTAAATTTTTTTTTGTCTTCTTACATTATTAACACAAACAAGAAAATTAACATTAACAATAAAGTTAAAAACAGTTCTGTAAAGTTACATAAATCTTCTTCTAATATATATAAAATTCTCGTGTCACAGTTTTTGTAATAAAACTCCTCCGAAAAGACTAGACCGATTCCTATGAAATTTTGTGTGTATATCCAGTAGGTCTGAGAATAGGGTGTAAACTATTTTTAATATCCGTAAGTGATACGGGTGGTCAAGTGGAATTTTATTTTTTATTTCTTAGACAGTTTTTTTAAATTAAATTTTTATGGTTTGTCATAAAAAAATACATACACGCCTAAATCTTCACCTTTCTACCCCCAACCCCTATTTTTTAATAGCAATATTAGTACTGTAGTATTGGTAGGTAGGTAGGTAGGTATGGTAGGGTACGTAAATAGCCAGGGATGTTGATAGGTAGGTAGGGTAGGTAGGGTAGGTAGGGTAGGTAGGGTAGGTAGGGTAGGTAGGGTAGGTAGGGTAGGTAGGGTAGGTAGGGTAGGTAGGGTAGGTAGGGTAGGTAGGGTAGGTAGGGTAGGTAGGGTAGGTAGGGTAGGTAGGGTAGGTAGGGTAGGTAGGGTAGGTAGGGTAGGTAGGGTAGGTAGGGTAGGTAGGGTAGGTAGGGTAGGTAGGGTAGGTAGGGTAGGTAGGGTAGGTAGGGTAGGTAGGGTAGGTAGGGTAGGTAGGGTAGGTAGGGTAGGTAGGGTAGGTAGGGTAGGTAGGGTAGGTAGGGTAGGTAGGGTAGGTAGGGTAGGTAGGGTAGGTAGGGTAGGTAGGGTAGGTAGGGTAGGTAGGGTAGGTAGGGTAGGTAGGGTAGGTAGGGTAGGTAGGGTAGGTAGGGTAGGTAGGGTAGGTAGGGTAGGTAGGGTAGGTAGGGTAGGTAGGGTAGGTAGGGTAGGTAGGGTAGGTAGGGTAGGTAGGGTAGGTAGGGTAGGTAGGGTAGGTAGGGTAGGTAGGGTAGGTAGGGTAGGTAGGGTAGGTAGGGTAGGTAGGGTAGGTAGGGTAGGTAGGGTAGGTGCGCCGTAGATAAGTACTTAGTGCTACCCGTGCGTAGCCGGGGCGGGCAGCTAGTACTTGAATATATGTAAAAATATATTAACAGCTGCACCTAATTGATTCGGTATGGTTCCCTCTTTATTGAAAATATTTAACTCCGTGAGGTGTACCCAGCGAGTAGTCAGTGAATGCAGCCGTTTATACATAGTGTTTTTAAGCTTGTTTATAATATTATTCCTCGCCAACACTGACCACTGAACCACTTCCGGCTACTTCCAGGTACGAAATAAAACACCAAAATTTAAACATACCTGGGGAGGTCCATAATTTTTGGCATAGCGACTGGAACATGGCAGTAACTGGTCCAATCTGGGTACTAGCCACCTGCTCCGAAATTTATCGTCAACTTTACAACGAGCTGGCGAGTTGCCACTCCCCTGTTACCTTGCCGTCCAATTGTGTATTCTTGGCATAAGCAGCATTGCTAATCTGGCCTATTTGTGTTGCTTAGTTTCTTGAGCTGAAAATGTGCCTGGAATGCATGAATGACCAATGGCCGTACCGACCAATAGCCGGATACGCTAATACAGCTGTTGATGTTGATAATAATTTGGAATCGAACCCGTTATTGCTTGATCACCCTAACGTTGAATGTCACCTGCACGTGTGTGTGTTATGTGTGTGCATGGTAGTAACAACAGCATTCTAAAAATTATCGCTGCCAGACCGGTCTGTCCCGTTCAGGCACACTGGGTGGGATAGTCAAAGGTTTACATAAATAACTAATTTGTGAAAATTAACAATACCAACCTACTTATTTAAGCACCATTGTTACTAACGCCAAAGTACTAACAGAATTATGGACTTTAGTCTGAAATAAAGTTTTATTTAATTTAATTTTTAATTTATAGACAGATAGTTTCAACCTTAGTGTAGTGTTAATATACTCAGTATTGTTGTCAAAAATGGTAAACAATTACGAGGTTGACTATACAAGATCAAAATCAAGGTCGCATGAAATATGTGTGTTACAGAAATATTGTGATCCAGTGGCATTTAAATAAAAACCCTGTTTCAAATAATTAGTAATTTAGTAAATTACATCAATTCTTGGATATAATTAGCCCAAAGCATGAAACACTAGCACAAAAGGCTTCATTGATGGTCATGAAAGGAGTTTGTAACTCAATTTAAATTAAACCATGTTATTGTTCGTATATACAGAAACTCTTGATATCCTTCCGTCGTAACAGAATTAAATAAACTGAAATACCTTTTGGATGAATATTATAATCGGTGGAACATAAACTGAAACATTTGCTTAGATTCTCACACGGCTGTAGGTAGGTACCTACCTATTGTTCGTCATAGATTTAGACCGGGTGAGTGCAGAGTTCTAGAGCTAATATTTACTCATTTGGGTTCAGTGGAAGTTTAGTGGCTCAGCGCCAGTGAGTGGGGTAATTGCGTAATACACTTCAAATAGCAGTGCCATTCATTTTGACAATTCAACATCATTCATTGCGTTATTTACGTTATTGAGCAGATGAATTTTTCAATCATATGAAGCAATGGATTGTGAATTTCCTTCAAAATCCTTCGAATGGTGATTGAAAGTAATTGGGGTGCAGATGTTTGGGAGGATTAACTGAATAACTACTGGATGTCCCTTGAGCGATCTGTTACGAGATAGTTCTATAATCCATTGACTTTATTTGATACTTCTTTTTCAGCCTTACGTTTTCGCATATTCACTAGACAAAAATGTTGTCATTTGATTTATGTCACTAGACGGTCGTTCTAATAAATAAATTAATTATTTTTTATTTGCATATCATAGTCATGTTAATTTTAAGACACAAATAGATACACATTCTTAAACCATGGGTGGTAACAGTGGGGTGTGGTTGATAGGAACTACAGAACAACACCTCCAAGGATCCTTACTCCTCCTTACTTTTAAGATTCTCGACTTAAATCCTGTACAAAACTAAGACTGACAAACCTCTACCAATATTTAGGGGGTCAGTCGCCTCGAGGGAAGCCAGTATTCGCCAAGCTGGTGTGAATTGGCGATCATTCAGATGTATCAAACCTGAAAAGGCGGTAGATAAATTCTGTGATAACTGTGTTACGACATAATTAATAATATAATATATGGTTTCTTAAAATGGCTGGCTTACCTTCTCCTATACCTTCTTATATAACTTTCTCAGCCTCCTACCCACATCAAGATACACATAAACTAAGCAACAGTATTTCAGGTCGATCGCATCGCACCGCCTCATACGTCCTGTGAAGAGTTACGAAGGTTATCACCGAACATATGGCCCATCTGCACCGATTTATGACGGGTCAATACCTGCTAACTTACTTACATACATTACTAACTCTTATATCGAAAGCAGTAAAGGAGATTATTGCGTGGGTACTTCGGCATGGGTAAAGTTGAAGAAATATGGTGGAAAACTGCAAGGGACCTCAAATTAAGTAAGTGTCTTATGGCTTAAGTGGTGTTGAATTATGCTGAAAACAATAACAATGATGAACTAAAAAAGTTGGAAACTAGAAGCCATTAAAGTTTTGAACATCGTAGTCTACCACACGCCAATAGTATAGCGCTACAAGGTTCTTTGGCGCGTAGCCAAAAAAAAATCGGAACTAACGCCGCCATCTTGTTTTTTCAAAACAATTTCACAAAATGTTCACCAACAGCGCCGCTCTGTCAACGTCATTCGAGCGCAAAAAGTTCCTTGTAGCAGTGTAGCACATGAATTATGAATACCGCCCTTACTACCTATTTACGGAATAAAAACCTTTCGAATCAAAAATCAGACGAATTTACGTAACTTTTACGGCATTCCTGTCAATGTCAGACTGTTACGAGTAACTTGTGATTGATTTTACTTATTCGTAGAAAAGTAATAATTACTTAACTATTTTGATTTTTTTCGTCATTCCTGGAATAAAATTAATTATGTAAGTATACCTACTTTTTCATAATAAGAACTGAAAAGCGGTAATTCTTAGTATAAAAAAGTTGCAAGTCTGAGATTTATAAAAAAACAATTAAGTAGGTAGGTATAAACTTTCATTTGGTCCTGAATTGTTCTACATATTTGAATTGTATTATAAAGACAAGCAGTTAAAAACATAGTCTAATATAATATGCATAGAGCACCATTCCATGATTTGAGGAAGCAAAAAAAGCCTAAAAAGTTTCAACGGCCTCAGTTTATTGTTAAAATATTCGCGAACATTCAAAATTGAATTCTAGAGGCACAACGTAGGTACTTTATTAATGCAAATCAAAGGGGGAAAGTTTCAAGAAAAAAATGGAATAAAAAACTTCTCTGTTAACTTTTAAATTCATTACGACAGGATTTTCAAATGATAACAGGTTCTTTCTGGGGTCTTACCATAATCTTTGCAGGGCAAGACAATTCAGACAGTTCAAGACAGAACAGGGCATACAGTACAAAATCGCATTTCACTTCACTTTTTGTCTTACATGGACCTGCCTATGGCACCTTTCCCACCGCCACTGACGAGAAAGCGACAGTCTATCGACTATTTTCTTTCTCAAGAAACGTACCGTCAATAGATTTTGATCGTGAGTCGGTAAAAGAGATATAATAACTGAATATTCACACTGCCTGCGAGAACTCTCTCTATTGTTCATTTCTTGACCGAGAAAATAGTCGATAGCTAGTGGCTTCCTCGTCGGCGCGAGCGATACGATAGGTGCCTTATGGTATGGCAGTCCCCTAGTATCACTGCTGTCATATTGAATAATGTTGGGTTGACGTTTCGCGCCGTAGAATCAACCCTTGTCAATTTCTCACCCGAACGATTACCTTTATGATGTAAATATATGGGATGTGATTCTGATGTTCAGGGGTAAAAAACTGTCAATCAGTTGTATTTGCATGATTTTGAAGCTGGTCCCAACATATTTGAAGCTAGAATGAGGTTGATTTATGTTACGTTTAATGTTTACGTTTTTTTATTTGTGACTAGGTACCTATGACACTCAGCGATAGTGTAGCTTTCTATAAGTGAAAGAGTTTCCGTAATCGGATCAGTAGTTCTAGAAATTTGATATCTCTTCTTCGCTCTTGATAGTGTGGATGTGGTCGCAAAGAACTGTGTCCAATCCCAGGTGTAGTCGTTGCTTGATTAACAACCTTTCTCCATCTGATTCTCTTAGATGACAGTTTGACGCAGTCATTAACAGAGGCTCCAACCACGGATTTAATGTAATATATTTTTTACCTTTTACTATATTAAAAATTAAATTAACGAAAAAAAACTTAAACTACCTTTGACTTTATCCAGAAAGAAAGAAAAAACATGAAATAGCTGCTTGAGCATAATGAGTAGCTATTCCAATGATACCAGCTGGTAATATAACTACATAAAGTTTGGTAATATTAAACATCCAGCACTTTATAGCTCCCTGTGGCTTCAAAATTAGTTTTCTTAACTTCGTACTCGTGTTATTATAAAAAGAAATACCAAACTAAGTAATATAAAATCTACCAGATTCATATTTTACTTTGATTTATGTTGAAATAATTTTTACCATGTTCTTGGAGGTATCTCTTAATTATGATTTAAAGGCTTTAAGTTTAATCTAATATTAGTTTAGTAAACCCGATAGGGCGTTATTTAATAAGTCATTGGTTTCTGATTATCAGTGCAAGAAAACACAAAAACTTGGACAATTTGGACATAAACGTATTCTTAGCAAAAGAAATCGGTTAAACAAAAAAAATCCACACTTATTTAGTCACACGTAAAGCACAAGCTTTATCTCTCGCAGAGGAATACAATCATAAATTTATTACTAACTAGATGTTGCCCGTAATTTCATCTGCTGTACTTTGTATTTCATCATTTTCGATGCAAAAGGTCTAGGATGAAAAGTCGCCTATGTTGTTCGTCAGGTCCCAGGTAACCTATTTGTCTAATTGCATAACGATCCATTCAGTAGTTTAGGCGACTTCTTTTTCTTTTCGTGTGGTTAATGACTAAACTGTTGTCAGTTTTAAAGCCGCCCATGGGGGTCTGAGCTGGCTTCACATGCCGTCAAGACATATCTCTAAGGCATGCCTTTCCTTTTTTTCCTCACGATGTTTTCCTTCACAATTTTTGAGCAAGTGATAATTATAAATACAATACGCACATGAATCTGAAAAGTCAGAGGTGCGTGCCTTGAACAACATGCATTCGAACTCAAGACCTATGACTTGGCAGTCCGACAGTCACACCACTAAGCTATCACTGCTTCAAGTTTAGGTGTGAAAAAGTACCAGACTAACAGACACGAATTACTGTCGCAGTTATAATATTAAAGTATCAAAGTATGGATTTGAAATATTTGAACCTGTGAAAAATATTTATAATAGGTACCAGATAAATATAAACTACATGACTCTAACTCTAACTCTCACCCATTTCCTCAAACACATAAAACAGACTACAGCTCAATCCCACCTATCTTAGCATTACTTTTACCTAAGAAATCACAATTTGATACATTACTCTGGTGATTAATGTCAGTATATTATGCGAGCGCTGAACACAATCTCGCGTGCCACGCACTAGTTTGTTATGTTTCCTGAACAAAAAGCAAAAAATACATATTCTGTAGGCCGAATGTGGAATGTGTATTAGAGGAATTTATGGCTGAAGGTTTAACGCACGTAGTTTAGTGTTTTGGAGTTCCTAATGTATCTATGGCTCGTTTGACGGTGATAGGTAGGGAGACTTGTTGGTTTTATGGTTTAGATTAAGGGCCTGCCTTTACGTGCAAGTACTAAAAACTAGTTTACGAATGACGACATCTTGTAAACTTTTTAATTTCAACAAGAATCGAGTTTTAATTGTTTAGTATGCCAATGATTCCAAATATGTTTTATGTCACTGATCCCAATGCAACCTTAGCACTTTAAGTAATAAATTTGATTACACCGCCATCTATCCAATCACGTACAAAGTAACTACTTGGTATGTAATACGTCATAAATTATTCTAGTAATGCGTGTGCTGCACTAAAATCCAATGAAACGCAAGGTAATGAAATCGCGATCAGAAATCAAGCGACTAATTGGCTTAGCATTGATAATGACGTGTGCGCTGCTAATGCCAACGGGTGAGGTACAGTAGTTACATAAGTTCATTAACACATAATAACTAAAACATGTACCTACATACATTTTGTTTTTACCCGACTGGCCCAAAAAGAAGGTAATGTTTTTCAAGATGCAGATTGAAATAAAAACCCGACTACAACTAAAAAGTTCAAAACAAGATCACTTTTCAAGCAGTCTGCTGTAGTTGGTGGCAGTTATTTTAGTTCAATCTCAGATTTGATAAAAAAGTAGAACATTACTTAGTGACGTCTAGAATCTGCCATTTTGATTTTATAAAACTTTAACGATGGCGCGACCTAGACGTGACGATATTAAAATCATCTGTTAGATACATTGAGAAGCGTGAAAAACATAACCCAATCTTTGCTGTCACGTAGTCGGGTACCAAGAGTAATATTTATCCTATTTCGCCTGATGAATGTCAATGACAGACAATTTTTTAAAGGTATTTTATTACTAGCTGTCCCGATAGATTTGTCCTGTCAAAATTTCAAAGTCAAAGTCAACGATTTATTTGCAGATAAATATGGTTACAAAAGTTCTTACAATGGTATTATAATAGTAGCTTAACACTTTCCGGGACAGACCGCCTCTTGACGTTATGTCGGTATATCGTTACGTGACAGTACGGCTAAGGGCGGTGAACTTTATTTCATGTAATTTGGCAAACCGTCGATAGCCGTTGCTTGCCCATAGTATTCCTAAGAAGCACATGATCTAGTGTCACATCACGCGACTTCATTTGTTCGTGGGTGTCACGGCAAACTCTTTTCGAGTCATTTTTCAACACACACATACGCAGTGCTTATGCACCAAAACAACACATGCACACCGCCGACAGGCGTAGACTGAGCCATAGGCGTCAACGTCTGTGGCCGTATTAGTCATATCAAAAAATTAAAAATATATGTAATGAGGTAGTACGGCTGTAGACGGTATGACAAAATGTATGGGATTTTGAAGTGTCATATCATTACATTTGCAAATAGTCAAGTGTCCCGGAACGTGTTAACATATTTTAATCATAACATAATGACATGCAAATTTTTGGTACATACACAATTAGATTTATTTTAATTTAAACTGAAGGAATTCTTTCACAGTATAGAAGGAATTCTCAACTAACCAACTGCGTAAGGCCCTTCTGAAGCGGACCATTGGAAGTTCTTTGATTTGGTTTTCAATACGGGTTTGAGTTCAGTTTTTCCCGAATTATCCGATTTTCCGAGCCACTTTTCCAATTTTTCTCTCCATTCAAATCTAACTCGTATTGTCACAAAGACAATGATTTTAAAATAAAAATAGCCAAATCGGTCCAGCAGTTCTCGTGTGATGCGACTACCAACGAACACTATCTTATTTATATTTATTTATAATATTATTTGATACTAGCGGCCCGCTCCTGCTTCGCACGGTTTTTACGACATGACAAAACATCGAGATTTCTTAGGTAAACGTAACTTTAATATTTACCTATTTAACACATAATCCTTCCGGAATATATTCTCTAAACGATGGTGAAAACCTCATCAAAATCTGTTGCGTGGTTTAGAAGAACAACGCGGACATACAGACAAACGCGAAAAATGATTTTGTTTTATAGCTAGTTAGCTGATGCGTGTGTTTCAAATAGCTTGGAGATATTTAATCTGTCCACTATGTTGAAACTAAGTTATGAACTAGGCATATACAAGCCACTCCATTTCATAGTCCCACATAGAAAGCGCCATTGATTATTCAAATTGAGGATACGGTTCACCCACGGGGACTAAGGGATCACTTATCAAAACTGGAATTGAATTTAGGGATATTTTAGGGCTTTGACGTAAATATTTGTTTATGTGCCCTTTGTAGGCCCTTCATATACGCAGATACTCTTTCCACGTCACCTTAGGATCGAACATCTATATTCTCTTCTTTATCTCCCTTGAAGAATGTTTATATTGAGAACTTTTGTTGGGACGCATAGTTTATTGAATTGTATTAAAAAGGAAACGCGTGGTATCGATAGAGAGTGGGGACATATTTCCGGAACGCTTGAGGTAAGGGAATGGCGAAAGTTTGGGGATAAAAAAGGCTCTATCAGGTTTCAATTCTTTACACATAGGCCAAATATTTATTTTCGGGTGTATAGTTATGTAATCGAGCGGGGCAAGGGTTTAAGTTATTTCAGTAGTTTGTCTAGGTCTAACACAGTATCGCTTATATTTCAGTAGTTTGTCTAGGATTTTTTTTTTTTTTTTTTTCTTTTTTTTTTCAGGATGTGAAATCATCAAATGACTTCTCCCGCTCTGGGCAGAGCGAGAGGGTGTGTCAGACTTTTACTGACTAAAACCCACCCGTGTTCCTTCCGTTGCCTGTGTGCCGGGGCCGCGATATCCCTTTCGGACAAACCCACAACCCCAGCAGAGTAATAGTAACCCTTACACAGTATTCATTCCAGATAAAAAATTGCCGCTGTATCAACTCTAATAAACTTGCATCAGAGAAGCGCAAAATGATTTGAAAAGCGTTTTACGTGCTCATAAAGGAGGTCAGGCGCAGTCGCAAGCCGCGCTTCTGAGTCATGAGGCTGTGATCACATTACGGCCTAGTGTTGATCAGGAAGATGCTAGGGCTGTCATCTGTTGGTGGAATGATCAGGCAGAATAAAAATAAAAATATATTTTGTCTTTAGATTATTATGGCAGGTCTTTTGACCAAACTCAAAAAATCTGCCTAGCAATAATAGTAATCCCATCAAAATAGTTTTAATGAGGAAAAAAAATACCAGTTCTTAAGATAGTTCTAAAAAAAACAGTACCTCGGAGAAAATAGCAGTTCCCAAGAACAGGTTTCTTTTTTATTAAAAACCTAGCTAGTGAATCAAATTCAGAGTGATTTATTATTCGTAAAGTGTGCATTCACACTTAACGTGACAATGTTTAGTGCTGTTCCAAATAAAATAAAAAACTATTTCTTGGCAAAGACAACACAAGACACGAGTGAACACAAGTGACAATCCTGGCCTCACAAGCTACACTCATTAGCTTCTTAATAGCTGCAGCGCCTTCACTTACAGCTCAACGACTGTCAAAGTTTTGTACTCAAGTAGATTTTTACTTTATCATCTGCCTAGTCTTTTAACTGAATGCTACTGAATAATAAGTACCAGCATTTTGCGTTCCACAATAAATGGATTTTTACTTGACATTTGGAAATTGTTATTTACCGTTACTATGAGATAAGACTCAATAACTGAGGAATTGTTCTTATTAACTACATATACTTAAGTCGCGGTTCCGATTCCCGCACGGTACAATTATTTTGGTCTGGAATACCCGAAGGTACTTGGTAGAAAGAAAGATGTCACATGTGATCGAATTTTTGGTTCCTGGCCATGCCGGTTTCCTCACGATCTTTTTCGGCGCCGTTTTAAGAGCAGTGGTGATGAAATAATTTATACAAAGTAAACCGCCTGTCTGGTATCGAACCTACGACCTATAATTCGTGAGTTGCGGCCATTACCGCTGGGCTACCACTGCTCTTAAATTAATATCATTCTAGAAAAATATATAATTTAACATTCTAAAAATCAGACGCTCCACTTTGAGAGCCACAGTCTAAAGGTGTTCGGAGAGCTTGCCAATTTCCTCACCGGCACTACGAACTACTAATGGAGTTATAAAGTTAAAATATAGCGTTATTTATTTATTGTCGAAGCTATGGCACCGTCTGTTCGACAGACACTTTGTTTATGTTACTTTAATGACTTTCGGTTTATTGATTTCTCTTCTATTTGGACAGGTTGTGTTTTCTAATAACTATACCTAAATTTATTTAATTCAATAGAATTACAAATCAATGCGATTCTTTATAGCAGTCGATGCGTAGCGAATTGGTTTTTAGCTACAATAGTTAGCTGGCACAGCGGCAGTGCTACGCCCTCCGTAGCACCCACGTAGTCAATCGGTTTGTTCGTATGTTCCTATGTTATATACCCTTAAATCTATTATAAGCTGAGAAACTTAAATGCTTGAAAATACTTAAATATATCTATGAATTTGCCTAAAACTTCTAGATTTACATTAGCTTATCCTTTAATATATATAATCCTTAATTCAACCACTATCAAATCAACACACTTTCTAGTCCTACTATACCTTAGTCCTACTTTCATTATCAACAAATCTTCGTGTAGTTGCTCGTGTAGATCGGAATCTGGTAACGAATGTGCTCTGTACTTCGTTAAGGGCTATCAGGCTTCATTAGTTAATGTAAGGTTTTCTAATCTGCTGCCCGTTCAGGACTTTACGAGACTTTGTCACGCTTGCTATTACTAATTTGGCTTACTTTTTTTCGGAGTCGTGTTTTGCAAGTATACTTAAATAGTGCTAATAGGTGCCACATGATTTAGTATAGTGAATTGAGTCAGTCGTGACTTCGCGGAAATCCATTATAAAATACAATAGACGACGTATATTTAGTAACCTAATCCCATAATCTGTTCTTATAGAGTCATAAAGAACCCTGTAAGAAATCGACACGTGTTTCACCTCTAAACGAGGCATCCTCAGGATGACGATTGACTTGTTGCGAACCCGGACACGACGTGTTGCCACGCTAAGCGGCGAACGCAGAGTCACACGGCCACACGGCCCGAGGATGCCTCGTTGAGAGGTGAAACACGTGTTGATTTCGTACAGGGTTCTTTATGACTTTTTAAGAACAGTTAAGCGGATTAGGTTACTAAATATACGTCGTCTATTGTATTTTACGATTTGGCATTCAACATAATACATATTTTTTAGGCGCATAGTTTTGACTACGATGATGTTCGCGTTTGGAAACACAGTCAAATTATAAAGGGTTTATTTTGGAGAATGTTTGTCGAGTACCACTCCACACTCCACACACCCTTTCAGTAATATATCTTCCTTTCATGTTTCAGTCTACAGTGCCTGAGGCTGTTGTCTTTCAATCAGTCAGTGACAAAACCCCTTCTAAAAAATACAGCGATAGATACAATCATTGAAGAGAGATAAATCTCTGACATCATCCTAATAAATTACTACATTTGTGGTAGGTATTCGTAATTTCAAAAGCCCATGTTATAATAAATTGTTCTCAATTTAGCGACTGAAAGCAAAGCTGTCAAAATGTAAATCTTACATGTATTTCGTACATATTTTGCCAACTTAATTAATAGAATCTGCATCTTGATTAGCATATTTCACGTGGGATTTAACAATTCTAGAGATTAACAATCATTTAAAACATCTCTATAAGAACAATTTCTTCTCCAACCAAGCTTAAGACTACAAAATTCACCATAAAAGCCATCATAGCAGGTAATAGCCTCGCCATAAATATTCATATCTCCATTCTAAACACCCCCTTCAATTGTTATGCAAATATTGATGAGCAACGACCATCTTATGACGCATCCTCTGAATAACGTCGTCAAAGGGACGTCATCCAGGGCCAACTCCTTTCGTTTAATAGGTAAAGTTTTACTTGGGATATTGGCATAGGACAATACGGTACGAACCTGCGTTAACGTAACCTTGTTTTGTATGAAGAAAGTCAGTTACAGTCGTTGTTAATACAGAGAAATGAATAAACAAAATGTTAACGATTGAAATTATTGCGTGAGTCGCTTTTCTAACAAATGTTGAACGAACGAATTCAATATAGATAAGGTTTGTGTCCACCCCATCACGAAATAGAAGAGACAAAGTGCGTCCCTAAGACTCATCTAAAGAGCAGAAAGTTACTTAACATAACATAACATCATGCTTGAGGCATCATGCCTTAGTATTCTCCGATGGGTCAAACAGAGGTGTATCCACTACACCCACGGTTACGGATACGGTTTACGGTTATGTTCAAGTCCCATGTGATAGGGGGCGAGCCAATTTAAAGTGCTTAGTATTATTTTAGCTTATTTTATAATAACGACAATAAGTAATCAAACTGCTACATAGATTATCAAGTTACATTCCATAAACGCCTAAAATACCTATTTTACTTGTGATTTTCCAAAATGAAATTAAGCTGGGCTGTTTTCTCTGGGGGCGTAAGCGTCCGTCATTTAATTTTAGCATGTCAGGGGTCCAATCGGCGGTTATTGTTTCTTGTGATAACGTCAAAATAAAATTAACGAGGGACCCGGCGGCGGCGGGTGGCGTAATGTTATTGTGAAATAAAAGAGGCCCTAGTTTGGTAAATTGTTATTTTTTGTTAAATAGGTATTGTGAGGGTAATTGTTGGCTTTTAAAGTGATATCGTGTAGAATTATTTTGGTGGGGTCGTGGTTATTAACTAGAAACATTATGTGAATAGAATTTAAGGTGTTTAAGACACATTTTCTTTAGTAATAATTTTCAAACAGTAATTTTTTCGTCTAAACCAAAATGAAGTTCATTCTTCTAAATGAAGACGATATGAAATTGTTTCTCTATTTATATAAAATTCTTTTTCACATAAATTATCAATATGATTTCCACAAGTTGCACCCAAGATCACTTTCAGCGCAATGCGTTCAACAATCCTTACACAGACACGCGTTTTGTTAACAAAACCATCGCTAACCCACATCCTTGTACCTTCCGCTCTCCATACGCAAAGCAAACAGGGTCCCATGGTGTGCACACATTGTCCTATGCTAAAAAACCAACGACATTGAACAAACACAACGACGACATGGCAAACACTCTCATCATGGTATTGTAGGGTGAAGGGAAATTCTTTGGAGAGAACATAAATCTATCTGTTCTCCTTTATTTCGAAAAAGTGTTTTGCAAGGTTTTTTTTTATTGTGCTTCTTTGAAACAAGTATGTCTTGGGCTCAAAGCGTTAAAATAAAGCAAATATGAAGCTAATATTTTTCTCACAGATTACTTAAAAACTAAATGTGTGGGAGCCATATTTACCCGATTGTGGCAAAGCCAAAAGGAAGGGTTATGATTTTAGCAGTAAATGTATGTTTGTATTGACGTTTGTTGCACCGTAGCGCCTAAACTACTAAAACAATTTTGATGAATGAGGTATCAATAATAATATCAATCAATCAATATCAATAGTAATAATGGACCGGGTGACATAGGCTATATAAATCGTCACATGCCATTATTATTTAGTTATTCCTGGCACCCACATGGTGTACAGGCATGCGACCACGGCTTTACCTTGACCATTTTTGTACCCATGTCTTGATTTCTGTTTGAAATATTTTCTTGTTTCGTACTTTTTAGATCACTTTTTTCCTTATTTGGATTAGAGTTTTTAAACATTTTTTTTTATTTTGCTTGAACTTTATTAAGAAAGCGCCTAATTTTAAAACAAAATATTTTTCGTAGAGTGTTTTGAAACAAACAGCACCCATTTCTTTTAAATGAACATAACATTAAACATAATGTTTTTTTAAGGATCCGTTTTGACTAAGATTTTAAAGAAGAAATGTATTTTTCTACCTTGCAAAAAAAAAAAACATTTCTAATTTACTTTCAAAAGAAAACTCACTTTGACCTGAAAGCTAAATGAATAAAGGGTCGCTTTTTCAATTTAGAGTAACGTCGTTACTACGAAGCCTTTAAGACAATAAACAGGTTTGCAAATAAATCATTTAAGATGTTGAAACATGCAAAAGAAAACTATACCACCACTGCTGTTATACAGGCCTCCTCTTTTCGAGATGGAGTGGGTGTTATCTACCATGCGGGCCCAGTGCGGGTTGAGAGATGTCATATGTCTTCATTTTTTTTTTTGGTTCTATAACTTGTCGGTTTTCTCACGATGTTTTCATTTACCGTTTTGAGAGCAATGGGGATGAAAATTATTTACACAACGTAAAGCGCCTGCCTGGGTTCGTACCCACGACCTATAACTCGAAGTCGGGGCCGTTATTACTGGGCCACCACTGCTCTCAGTTTTAATATTGCTATTCATTAGCTTTAATATTGTTCAAAAAGGAGATTTTCTACAGCAGACTATACATATTTGTGACCTAGTACGTTTTTTCTTTATTGGTAAAAAATATAGCCTCTTCTCACATAGAAAAGGTGGAGACAAATTTATAGAAGATAACGATGTTCTACTTCATTGCATGTCAGTGATGTTCAAGATGAGTTTAGAAAGAAGGTACATTAATAATGAGATTCGAATAATCACATTGCTACTGGTTAAAACCCGTAATCCCGTCCTTGGGAACCGGGTCATCACTGTACAGGATAACTAAAGCCTACCGAAATAGCGCAAACAAGCCAACCCTTTGTTAACATTCGCCATGCTCGTATGTACAGAGTGGAAGAGCCTCTTGGCTCATATTTTAAATATGGTATTACTCGGATTGAAGCAAAGGTACTTTTTAGGGTTCCGTAGTAAATTCAAAATTCAAATTCAAAAGTCATTTATTCAAACTAGGCTGAGAATCAGCACTTTTCGAACGTCAAAATTACATAAGACAGTCCCCCAAAACGCCCACCCTTCACCACTTCCTAGTGCATTAGCTGGGAAGAAGAAGTGGTGCAACAGACTCCCCAACAGCACAGCTGTCTGTTCAGTTAGAAGAACAAAAAAAAAGATTCTATATAATAGTATTCAAAATAATTTACATTACGCAACACAAAACATAATTTAAATTATTAGCCATATGTTAGCTAGCACACGCCAATATACCACACAAAATCATCAAGAACTATACTCAGGCAGAAATAAAAACTAAACGTAAACAGAACTTAATTTCTAAATAAAAGCCTCCAGGCATAAATGGCGTGCCCGCTTACATATAGTTGTAACAGGAAGTTATAAATGATAAACTAGGACCATCGAGATAAAATAAATAAAACAAACAGTTAATTACTTATAACAATAACTATATGATCAATTGTCGAGGTCACTAGCTAACCACATATTGCAATACAACTCATTAAAAAAAACATTGTAATGAGTAGATTATGTCAACAAAAAAATTGAAATAAAATTAAAAATAGCTTGACGATAAAGTCAAATAAAAAAATACAATTATATAAACTCATATAACTTGTCAGTAGGTAATCTGGAGAAAGAACATAAACATTGTCTTGAGTTAATCACAGCGACCAACTATTCTTATCATTTAAGTAATCGTTGATAGAATAGTATGCCTTTGAACAAAGCTTGGATTTTACTTTCGTTTTAAACGCATTAAAAGGCAAATCTAGCAAAGAAGAGGGTAGCTTGTTATAAAAGGTTATACCAAGCCCAACAAATGAGTTATGTACCTTATGAAGCCGGTGAAAGGGAGCTCGTAGTTTGTCCTTATTTCTAGTGTTAACATTGTGAAAATCACTGTTTTTAGTGTATAAGTGTATATTTTGCCTAATATATAAAATGTTGTGAAGATACAAACGTGAGGATACCAATATCTTTGAAAAAATCTCTCAGAGAAACTCTGGCACCTAGCTGGTAAATAGCTCGAACAGCTCGTTTTTGAAGGACAAATATATTTTGAATATCAGCAGCTTTGCCCCACAGCAGAAGACCGTAGGACATAACGCTATGAAAATGACTAAAATAGACTAACCGAGCTGTATCGACGTCAGGCTGAGTTTCCTGAGAGGAGGCGCAGCTAAAAGAGAGGTTATTTGTCAGAGACTCATACCTCTCTGCATTGTACTTGACCAGGTCTGCCAACTCATTGGCCTCCTGCATACGCTTACTTAGGTCTTGTTGACAAGCCTCATATTTACTAAAGATATCCTTTAGAGCATATTCCCTAAAAAGCAATTCATCCTGTAGGTGCTGAGTGTCAGTATCATACATAGTATTACATAATTGTAATTCACAATTACACTTCTTTAATTCTTGAATTAAATTTAGATTTTTTTGCCTAAGTTTTGTATTTAACTTGTTAACTTTTTGGCGTTTTAGTGATTTTTTAATTTTTCTAATTAATCTATTAATTTTAATATATTTTTTCAACTTATTATGGCTAGTAAACAAATTGCATTTAGTGATAGTATCATCAGTTAAGTCTATTGTTACCATTGGCTGAACACATGTGGGTCCATACTCACTACCAACCAACTCATCATAAAGACTGCAGGTGATCGCAGACTCTTCACTGGCTTTGAGAGTTTCCAAACGGGTTATTGAGTTGTGGGCCTTGCTTAATTCCAGTTCCAATTCAGATATCCGTCTCAAAGCCAGTTCGTGGGTGTCACTACATTGCTGGAAATTTGACACAAGTTGACGGAGGTGTTGATGCTGGTCGAGTATGTCTACATGCTGAATATGAAGTTCGGCCAACTGGTTCTTAAGTTCAGTGTTCTTGTTATTAATGTATAGTACTTCTACCTCGCTGTCTTCCCTTTCCTGTAGCAGCTGATCGCACTGGTTTTTACTACATTCCAACTTTTTCAATGTAGCCTTCAATTTTTCCTCCAAGGATGCAGCTCTACGGGTCAACATATTGACAAGCCAACCTTAGAGGCACCCTGGAATGAGAGAAGAGAAAGCCAAGTGAGTAAAAGGAATAAGAGAGAGAGATAAGATGTGGATAGTAAGTACTAAGACGAAGGGACTATTGGGAGAATAAAATTGTAATTATATTATTTAGAATTGAAGGAAAACAAAGCAATAGAAGTTATGAAGAGTGTGTAATGTCAAATAAGGAATGATAATTTAATTAAGCTTATTATTTTCCGAGTGACTAATAACTTAAAAGTCGACTAAATGTTTGCAACAAATAAAATAACTTTCCAGCGATTAAATATTTTCGCGACTATTATATTATGTAAGGTTCAAAATTAAAGGTGTTATAAAAACTAAAAACTAGCAGCTGCGTTTAGGTAGCAAATAAACTATACCAGTCAAATAAAATATTAGGCGAGGAGCTATAAATAATGACTTGGCGACTAATAATGTTAGTAGGGTGGCTTTTGGGTTAGGTTAGGTTAGAACAGCGACCATTAACGCGTGAAGGCAAGCGAGCGGAGCGAGCGTGCCGCGGCAGCGGCCGCCGAGCGCCAGATACCCTCTATTGTGGGTGAATCATTTGGATTAGGTTAGGTGAGAACAGTGGCCATTAACGCGCCAAGGCGAGCGGGTAGTAGGTAGAGATCTTGGCACGTGGTAAGTTGGCTTGTTTATATTTATTCTTCATACAAACAATTTTAAATAGAATCAGATTTATATTATTTATGAATGCCCATTTTCTATTTTGTTTTCGCCATTAAGTTTCCGCTTAGATATTAATTCTGTTCCCAAAAGAAAAACTTGATGCTAGTTTAAATTAAAACGGAGCTTATTACTGATATATTAATATGCTACCTATTACTTATTACGATACTCCTTATTAGCTGCCAACTCATTATATATGGTACCCACTCTATTTTTTTTAAATCCTATATTCATTTTACTTAGTTGCCGCATTAAATACATGCCATTTAATTATTAAAAAAAAATAAAAGGGAAAAACCACAAAATTAAGTTTACAAATTGGTTGGGGGTAGGTACTACCTACTATTTTAAACTGATTGAAACTCCAGTTTTAACATTCATTTCATGAAATGGCACTAATACAGTGATTTAACGTATCAGAGGTATTTCTAGTAATATTGTACAGTTATGTGTAATTGTAAACAAAAGTGAAGTTATAAGGAATAAGTACCTACACTGCTTTTATTAAAGAAATTAGATTAACAATACAAGTTTATAACTCAAACCTGTAGGTTTAATAATATGAAAAACAATAAGAAAAACAATAAGGCCTAATAAGCCTATTTTTAGTGGAGTAAATTATGCAGTGTTTATTGTCTGGGCGAATGTTTTCGTCTTCGATTTTGCTTCCACTAGTTGTCAAGCAAAAGGAGGCATAAACCGTGCCAGTGTGTGATGGACGTGGCTCAGAAACCTGAGCAGTATTTTGTACTGGGTTATGTAAATATTATATAGAATAAGTTAAATAAAAACAAAATACTCCCCGGGATTGAAGAAATTTTGAAATCCGTCACCGTTGGGCAGGTTGAGTTGACAGCCAGTTTACATAAATCCTTTATATGCGAAGTTCACGCAAAAAAACACTGTATAATCACTGAATATACTAATTAATAACTAGGTAGGACTATAGTACACTAATTTAACATAATTATAACACTTTTACTAATTTTCTAAATTAATTAACCTAGGAGGCCGTTTTTTGCCGACCGGCTACCAGTGTTGCCAGCAAAAAAAAAAAAGAAGTAAGTAGTAAACAAGGAACCCTTATAGTTTCGCCATGTCCGTCTGAACCAACTTATTAAAAAAATCACAGCAGTAGTATATATAACGAAATTAAAAGGAAAACTATGAGAGCTAAGGAGGCTGTGCAGGTTAACGAGAAATAATCAACCAACTTAAATTTGCAGTTTGAAAAACATGATCTCCCAGTCATTTCGTATGGGAGAACACGTTTTTCAACTACAATGTTAAGTTTGTTGTTGGGATAAATTAATCCCAACTACGGAACCCTTCATTGTGCGTGGTCCGACACGCACTTGACTGGTTTATATTTTTCTTGAAAACACAAATATACGAATTTAATCAACATGTTCCGTTCCAGTGCTGTATAAAAGTGCCTGTGAATACAATATGAATTTTAAACAACCCGCCAATGTTAAGTTATATCTTGATCTTTAAGTCAAGTCTAAACAAACCACAGAAACAAACTCATCCCATTCAAAAAATCTCAACAAGCTCCTGCGGACTACACTCTAATACTAAATCCACACAATCCACATTCTAATAGCACGAACTGCTTACTGTCCTCAACACATTTTACGCTAAGCCCACAATACATCACTTGTACGACCTAAAACCTTAAACCTTCTGGACCTAAGCTCGGTCTAAGTCGAGCCTATCATTAATTATTTTAACCACCCTTTACATTTATCAATGGAGTAAGAAAACAGAAAGAAAGTGTAGTTTACAGTAAATAAAACTGTGCTACTAGAAAACAGGTTTATTTATTCGGTTTAGAGTTCTGGAATGTGGTTTTTCCTTATCTGTAAACTCATTTTCTGAATGTGAGAATTTTTCCAATAGTTTTCTTCTTGAATTTATTATTATTTTAGTGGTTCAAGTCACGACTTTTTAAAGGTGACTACTGTTATGGTTGGACGTTCAAAAACCTTATCAGAAAACTTTCATTTTAGTGATTACTGTAATACTTAGTGTAAGAATATAATAGCTGAATATTTCGCAAACTACTTACAAATCGAGTTTTAATTCAATGTATTGTTAATTATCTATGTTAAAGTGTCATACAGACAGATTGGCGTCACTCAGTCCGCTTCTCCTAACTAAGGCACTTGTATCAAAGTGGGTCTCTAGGTCACGTTCACGCTTTCACTTAAGTGGATATGATAAGTGGAAGGGAGATATGTTATTGTTTGGAGTATAGAAAATATTCCCGAAAACATTCCCGCTTTGGTATGCCCAAAATGGCAACGTCGTTTTTTGAATCAGTGTCTTCGTAGCTGCTACGGGGCGTAGCAGTGCTACGTGGTTATCGTAGGCGAAAACTAAGTCTTTTTGATGATTTAGTTCTCTAATAATACTGTTCATTTGAATAGACTAATGATCTATTCTTCAAATAGTAATATTATGGCATGTATGTGTTATGTTAAGGTAGTAGTGTCTGTATCCTCAGTATACTTTGCATAGCTATGAAAAAAATATTTGTTTGGCATTCAAGGTGGTTTTCTGAATTCGTTTAGCAATTTTCGAGATATAAGATTTAACACAATGATAATACAGTTTATCTACCATTGCAGTACCATCATACCACCCTTGTTCCATCAATCCCCACACAACCTCAAGGCTAATGACACGCCCTGTAGGAAACTGCACACTTTGTCACGCCAAATGTTTGTTTGTTTCGGTAATGACAGCGATGTGAGCTTGTTTTTACCCCTAAGGGTGACAGTTTGTCAAATGTAGGGGAGAGAGCGTAGAATTGTGATTTATACAAACGAGGAACGCTTTGGGTCCATAATTTTTTGGTGCCAATTTTCCGGGTTATTTGAGAGAATGTGTCATAAATGAGAATGACGATTTTTTCTTGATGACTTGCAGTTCTCTTTTATTGTTTGATGGCTTTGTTGTTTTTATGTTGTAGGTATCCGAGTGAACTATACGTGGTCTACGGAAAGGTATCAGTTTTGTAATTATCCGATGGCGCGACGGCTAAGACAGCTTTATGTTTTTCACGCATAGCTATGTATGTGAGATTCTGTTATACATGTCAAAATATATTACTGCTAGCGCCATCTATAATGAATACCTGCTATTTTATTTTTGATTCTTTATTTAACTGATCTTCTTTCAAAAGAACTGGTTATGTGCGTGTTCGACATTGTAGTAACATCCATACATTCCAACTGCAAATGTAAGTTTGTACCCACAATATTCAGAGATTTACCATGTTATTTTAAGACCGACAGAGCCTAAACTTTTGCAGAAAATACAAAATATTATTACACTTATAGATTACAGAAAAACCTATAAGAATAGACTTCTTATAGGTTTTCCTGTAATCTATAGTTTCGGAGATAAGGAGGAAGTGATTTTCATCTATTTTCTCAAATAACTTTAAACTATTACTTATAAAAAAATACATTTGAAATCTTCACAGTTAACTGTAAGCCCTTTCATTTGACATGTCATACGGTACAGGTTGCAAAACTTTTCTTTCAATTTTCTTAATTACCTCCCAAAAGTGACCCCCATATTCAAAATTCATTTATTTACGTTACACGTCCGTGTTTGGGCTACGGAAATTCATGTGTCAAATTTCAACTTAATCGGTCCGTTAGATTCGGAGCAAATTGGCTGCGACAGAGGGACAGACAGACAGACACGTGACAGTGATCCAAAATGGGTTCTATTTTTTCATTCGGACGTACAAATCTCTAAAAATAATAACGTACAGGTTATTACAAGTAACAAGGGATTAACGAGAAACAAGGTAGACTTATCTGGAATTAAATGAGTTCGAATGCGTGTGAAGCTAACGTTTTATTCCTTGAGATTTACTCGAGGAAGTACGATCCAAAGTAGTAATGCAGTTGCTCATTTGTCACCGAAAAATAATTGTATTACATATTTATTTTATTTACAGGTAACAAGGTATACATCTGTCAAATCAGTCTAATTTGTGTAAACTGAAAGATAATGTGACAAAAAAAAATCGCTTGTCAATTAATCAGAGATTGTAACTTGAATAATATTCCCTAATTCTAAAATATCCTTCTAGCAGTTAACTCATAATTTTCGTAATAAGACGACGATAAATAAATTATCTGGTAGACTAGATAATTTATTATCGTTCAACCAGCAAGAATAAATTACGAAGCTATTGTAGGAATACAATTATTATATTATTATTTATCGGAGACGAGATAATGAAAAAACGGGTCTCGGTACCTCTTTAAAGTGTATAAAATATTTTATAGATAATAAATAGCTTTTATTTATGAGTCTAGATTACACACCTGGAGCCTTTTGGTTTTTCTTATCAGGTTTTAAAAGTATATTATTCTTGTCTTTGGAAAGAAGCTAATAGCCATTTTTTACGTCTAGGCAGTAGCCTGTAATGCTTTAATATTACAGGCTACTGCCTATTTATTTAATTAATATTTCAAGCACAAAATCTACAGAGGCGGACTTAATGCCATAAGCATTTTCTACCAGTCAATCTTTGGGTGATGCAGAGACAAACAGTGGTACGTGCATTACGAAAAATTGAGGAATAAAAAATAAAAAAACTAGTAAATAAAGATACACATATACCTATTACAAACTATAAATATAATATACTCGTATATGGTTAATTATACATAAATATAAGCACAAATAAATATACAAATATACTAAAACAAATAAGACAAACAATGGGAAAACATTAACGTTGTGATGATACTGCCAGCTTCTTACGAATTTGCTCGCGAACTTTAACTTTAAAAGGTAATCGGTTGGTTGCCATCCTGATTTCCTGAGGGAGTGCATTCCACAGGGAGATATACTGAATGAAGAAGGAAGAGTGAATGAAGTCTGTGCGGTGAGTGGGACATTGAAGAATGCGATTATTTGATGACCATACTGTGGTTGTCACAAATGTACTGAAAGACGGCTAGATAACTAGAGAAAGTGGGAGAGACAAGAAATGAAAACAAGGTGGTCAGCGCCCTTCGCTCTCTGCGCTGGCGTTTGGGCAACCACTTTAGAAGCGACCAATGCGCAGAAATATGATCATATTTACGCAGATTGAAAACGAATCGAATGCAGTTATTAAGAAGACGGTCAAGTTTGTCGAGGAGATCTGCATTCAGTTCATAGTAACACACATCAAAATAATCGATGATAGGGAAAATTAAAGGTCTGCACAATCATTGTCTTCATACTTGTTGGTAGTAAATTTTCAGTCGGTACACAGCCCGCAGCGTTTCAGTTACTTTCTGGCTGATCCTCGCGACTTGAGTACGCCAGTTCAGAGTACTAATAATGTGCAGGCTTGCACTTGTTTGCAGGCTTGTTCTTGACATCAGTACTATATAGGAAGACCGTATCATTGAAGACAACTAGTGGCAAGGTTGTACCATCCACCTTACTCATACTCCGAGAACTTCCGATGATGATCGCCTCACACTTATTAGGGTTTACTGCTGAGCCAAATCTATCAGACCAGGTTTTTATGGCTATCAATTCCCTGTTTAATTAATCGATAGCGTTAGAAATTTCTTCTTCATAAATTTATTTTCTTTATTAATTCTTTCTTTAATTTTTCTTTTCTTTTTCTTTAATTTCTTTTTCTTTTTTTGGCTACTGCCTAGACGTGTAAAAAATGGCTTGGAATGGTATGGAATGGAATTACAACTAGTATCATAAGGCCTATCTAGAGATAAGCCTTATGATACTAGTTGTAATTCTAGACTGTTCTTCTTCTTTTCGACAGCAGGCACATTATATTCTACTATTCTGTTTAAAATTATAGTAGATTTTATCATGTATTTTTTTATTGTTTTTTTTTATGTGTGGCCATCATATAGGCTTCTTTGGATCGATGCGGATAAAATTCCTAGCTTTGTACAACGTAAACATAGGAAAATTACTAAACGAATAGCTCTAGTTTTATTCGTAAAAGCATACTTTTTTATATTTTACAATACTGTAAGTCGCTTTTTGTTAAAGGCTATCTTTGTAAAACGGACCACTTACTAACCATATACGGGGAGCACAAAAAATAACTAACGAAATCGATACTCAATTACCAGAAAAAAACGTACAATACAAAACTTACAAAGACACGAACAATCACAGCTACAAATTAATCCTTTCTGAATTATAATGGCTTCACAAGTGCCGAAAGCGTAGACCAAAGGACGCGTATGAAAGGGATACGATATTAATTAAAACTTGAGCTCCCGCGGGCCTCGCAGTAACAATTAGTGGGATGGAGGACGCCTCGTACGTCCAGCGGTTCATTTTAAAAGCTGGACAGGCTTCTGCGAATAGATTAGTCCCGGGGGTGTCATAAGATCTGAGATGAAGTATCATTTCTGGATTGGATCAAGGTCGTCTTTGTGAGGTGTGAGCTTTTGAATCTATTAACTATTATGAATTTTAAACGTGGTTCGCCTTGCGACAAAAAATGTTTAAGGATGAGACTAGATCTCATTCTTAAAAATATATTGGAATTATTGGTCATAATCTCGACATAAAATGCGGCTTTGTCCATCAGGACCATTGGTGGAATAATTGTGACGATAAACAAATAGAAAAGTATCCATTTGAGTAGTTATTTTTTTGGAAATGAGGAAGATGAAACACTTCGTACAATTGCAAAGGTGGAACCCAATCAAGAGCAACAAATGCTGCGAACACCTTAATGAAATGGACAGCCCATAAGAAAACCTCGTGAGGAACGACATATTGTGTGAATGTTACTCAACCAACAAAATTATTTATTTCAGAGAGAAGTAGAAGAATAAACAAATAGGACAGTCCATGGAAGGCAGGATGTTTGTCCACAATACAGAAACCTTACTTAAAATGAATCCCGGTATTTATTTATCCGGACACGTTTTCATTACAACTAAAGTTTAATTTTACTCATTGTATTTGAAACGAGTCTTCAGTGTTTTATATACACTTTTAAGTCTAGTTAGAATATCAAACAAATCTATTCCAAATAACCTAAGTATTAGTACATAAAACAATTATTTATTTGTCCATGACCTGGATTCAACCTCGGTGCGCAGATGTTAAGATCGATATGCACTAAATAGACATTCATCAGATGGCTAGCCTGATGACAGCACTTTTCCATATGATGATTCAGAAGTCTTCATTACAGCTTTCAGAAGTAATTGTGTTCTAGAAGATGATGTTACAAGAGCTCTAAAAATTGCTGTTGCGTTGTCTGCAGGTAGTAGTAATCTATCATCACCGTGGTATGGTTAATGGTTCAAAATTTACAGGAATAATGATGATGAAACTGTTCTAAAACAATCAATTGACTATTTGCGTAAAGACCCGTGCATTCGCGCCTTCGTGGGTTAACAATAGCAATACAAGTGGGTCCCACAGGCCCGCTCAGCGCATTATAGCTGAGCGAAGGCGAACCACGCGTATCTTACCACTGTGAACGCAGGGTTAATTATGAGGATGACTTACGGGTTGTTTGTGAAACATTTTCTTAGATTTTATTGTAAGACAACGTTCTATGTAAACACAATTGCGGTTACGTGTTGTTGTTATTTCGCAGAAAACAGTATTTTTCGTATGTAACTTTCCAAGCAATATTGCCATTATAATGTTTAGTATCTAAATAACAATTCCAGCTACTGTTGTTTTCTATTCTAATGAATACTTCGAAGAGCAATAAGTATGTAATTTCATCACGTCTACCAGATTGCGTCCCTACCTTTTGGAGCCTAGCTATAAAATCCACAAACAATATGGGTATTCCGCTTACTTAACAACAAAACACAATCGTAAACAATCTTACGTAAAAAACCAATCGCAATTTCAGCGACGATTTACTGTCCAGTATCGGATTTACTAGGATTTTATTTGAAAACATGCGGGGTTAGTTGTTACTCAGTCGACTGGTAACAATTGGCACGGAGGCGTGAAATGGTCAATTTTGTACCCGCACCGCACGAGGGGGTTGCATGTGGCTTTGATGATGAATGTATAATGTAGATGATGGGAAATGGGGCATGTCTTGGAGATATTTCCAGAAATCAAAATTGAATATAATAAGTAGCATACGATAATTTTACACAACTGCCCAAGAAAGGACTGTTTTACGCTACTATATAACGGAATTATAATTTGTAAACAAATCTTCTTTGCTTATTAATGCAGTTTTACTGAATATGACACGTAATTTGTAAGCCCATAGAAGGAAAAATATGCAGCATTTTTGCATTCATCCCCATACGAGCCAAAGATGTTCTACGTAAACTTATGAGCACTGCCTGCAGACACTTGGTTTTCGCATTTGCCTCACTATGTTCGCCCCACATTTAATTCTCTTGTGTCTGTATCTGTTTAAAACAACCTTATTTTGTCTGTATGATTGCACAGACGATAATCATAGAATAATATTTATGGTGTACAGAGTATTCTACCTATCTATCTATGAAATCGTAAGTGCCATAGCACATAAAACCAGATCCGAGTAATAATATTCATCGCCAGGAACAAAACTACTATGGAATGCTTTGCAAAGCGAAGTAGCGAGTTTATCTACGTTGTATGGGAATATCCTCAGTTATTCTGTTCTGTATGTGCGAGTTAGCGACAGTCGTTCAATGAGCTTGTGTTTGTTTGCGCGCAGACCGCTGTGCAGAGCCACGGAAACGCCGCGACAGCCGCGCGACTATGCACAGTTTTTATGTGGTCTAAGATGCGGAATGTATCAATCGCATGATTCACAAGAAATATGAAATTGTTCTTAATTGCGAATAAGAAATGAGTCATCACAAGTCACATCTAAGTCACTTCAACACCCTGACTCTGAATGAGCCATTTCAACCCATATAAAGACCGTATTACCCACTTAGTCATATTGATTAAATATTGTGCTGCCTTTCCGACATCTGATATTTCCCTGCTGATTGCAATAATTAGTACCAACACCATTGCTGTAGATTGTGAATGTGACCGCATAGCCGAACCAAAATATTGTTTTTTTAACATTTTATTTTCTATAACTACTCATCCTTTCTTTGCCGCCTCGATTTTTCAAACCGCTACCGCTTCTACCTTAGCCTGTCCCCACAAGGGCTAGTTAAAGGCAGACCAGAGCGTATCCTGGAGCATAGTAGCAGGCGTTTGTTCTGCACTCATTGTTCAACGCGCTTTGTTCAGAAACTTGTACCTGCAATGAGAGCAGGCGCCTGGTTGTGTAGCTTATGATTGGCTTCGTTTGTCGCCTGATCGAGTTGCTGGTTACTCAGCAGGTGCATTCTGTGCGGCAGCAATGGCAGACTTTCAATGCTTACTTTGGTTGTATTATGTTTGTTGAATCGAGTTGGTGGTTCTTGTGAAAAGGGATGAAAGATGAAACGGTTGAGTAAACATCAGGATATCGGGCCGTAAAAGTTTAAAAACACGGCCATCCAGATATGGAGATAAATGAAGGTGTTAATTGATTCAGGAAGTTTTGTTTTGTGCAGTTATGGCTGAATCCACGGAATAAAATATAAGATCACGAGAATCACAAAATTGACAAAAAAAAAGAAGATATTATGTAAAGATCAATGGAATATGAAACTATTAGTCGGTTTTGATTCGATATAGGTATTATTCTCTTCTTCTTAACCCAATTTATTCGTTTCGACGTATTGTTATGTTAATCAATAATAGGTACCTACTACATAAATAATGAAGACCTTAAAAACATCTAAACAAACCGGCCTCTGCATAAATGTTTATATTAATATTTAAGTATTTGATAAAGTGTTAGGGCTTATATTATACAGCTCATTATTATTCAAATACCGTTTCGAGCAAAAACTGTTTCATAGCAATATTTATTTGCTTATCAAAATAACAGTCAACGTAAATAAAATAGAGAATTAATATTTCAGTTAATTTATTTTTTGTTTACTTGTTTGTTTATAAAGTAATAAGTTAGAGAGTCAACGTTTGAATTGCTAAAAGTGAGAGACTAAACCAATTATTGTTATTTTTATTTTTGTAAATGATTCTTCATTTTGCGCCATTCATAATTATAAGGTGACTCACTCACCCGCAACTTGAAAACTATTACAAAACATTTTTCTTTCATGATGGAAATGTTAAAACATTATTTTTAGCAACTTAATTTCAAAGTTATTTTTATCAACAACTTCGTTCGAGCAATTCGTATTTCATAAAAAAATTACTGATCACTTGAGTTCTTCTGCTAAAAATAAATCTGAGAAGAAGTGAAGAGAGTACCTACCCACGTAATGTTTCGATTTTATAAAAACTATTTCATCATTCATGTGGTAAACACGTAACATTTATGTTACATGAAAAGTGGAACTGATGTTATTTGAATGATAAGAATTCAAAGGTTGTTTTTAAAAGATCGCTTCTAGCGATAAGGTTATTCTACATCAATTTAATATCCGAAATTTATATGGTGTACATTATAAAGAGTATCCTATATTTCTGTCTTTCTATCTACCTACTAATGACAGTGACATATTACAAGACTTCAGCTCTCCAGAAATAGCTAAGTGTATTCAAAGCCTTGACTATATTTTATCAGCAAAAGTGCCGAGTAAATGAAAAAAATACTCGTCCAAACGTAGGTACAGCCAACGTTGAAGTAGGTAATTATTTTTGTAACGATTTTTTTCCATTTACTGTCTGCGTTGCAAGTAGGTGAGAGCTTTTTCATTGTTTTTGTATTCTAGACCGTAATTATTTGTTTGTGATAGTGTTTTATAACGACAGTAGAGTTATTATTTATATATTTTAATCTTCACATGCAAATTATTGATTACTTCGGATTGTAGCAAATATTTTGATTTTTCAAATCTGCTTTAAATGACTAAAATTAACGACAATCTAAACGTGTCTAAAGGTTATAAAGTGAATACAAAATTTGGATGCAGATGTGATTTGAAACGCTGGGACGGGACGCCCTAAAAGGATTATAAGTCACCTTGTTGGTGAAGGTGATTCAGAAAGGTGAAGCATAGTGCTCGCAACCAGCGCGCCAGTACGACCAGATGTATGGACGTGAACGAAGCAAAAGCAGTATGTAAGGATACTAGCCGGTGGCGTTCTGTAGGTTCTGCCTACCCCCTTGGGAAAAAGGGTATGTTTATGTAAGTGTATATGTAGAAATCTAGAATCTTGCCTTAAGAAAAACAAATATCAATAGAACAGTAAATATTTTATGTAGCAATTTTTATCTCCCTAATTCCTCAAAATTTTTGCATTTTGTTGAGCCCTGACTCTAGTACCAGGGGACTTACGGAAGTAGGTCACAGCATACATCAGCGAACATTGAAAAATAAAACTGAAACTGTGTTTTATTTCAGTTTTCCTGCTTCGTTATAATATTTTGCTTTATTAGATTGAAAGTAAGTTTGCCTAGATTTCGTTTTTAGCATAATGAATTGGCAGAGTATAGAGTGCCGGTAGTGGCATTCTATCGCTATCGGATAAAGTGCCGCAACCGGCATTCTCCGGAGCCACTGGACTTTATAACCCGTAGCTTTTTTATAGCAGTTTTTTTTTTTGGGATATAATAGACTCTTTTTGGTGTATATTTGAAAACCCCAAAGTACGAAAAGCAATAGGTGCCGACACAATCATTGCTAAAGTTTATTTCGACATTTGTGGGATATTGGGAGTATTAAGGTTGGGGAAGATCACGTAGCGGGTCTGTTTCCAAGCAATAATACGGCGTAGGCGACGGAGCCTCGATGGTTAAAAAAAAAAAAACCACGACGGGGTGCCCCAAGTCCCGAGCTCGCTTCGCTCGCTCTTGCACCCTAATTTCTCCCAGTAACAGTAGTAGTAACATTGCCTTTTGTACATTCACAAAATGTTCAAAATATGACACTAAATCTTTTAACGAAGTAAATTCAGTAATTGTAGTGACTTATATTACTAGTAAAACAAATACAAATAATCGTCTCTTTATCCAATAATGATAGAATGCCGCTGGTGGCACTCTGTACACTTCCTAATTAATATAGAAGTCAAAGAGCCAGATGTTTTATTATATTTTGTGTAAGTACATTTTTATTTAAATCCTTTCTTTTTTGGCAAATAAACAGTCCGGTCAAGCCCGTATGATGTTATTGTGAAATCTGATCAATAAATAAAAATTACACAACCAACATTTTTTATCCATTACAAGTTATTTTATCTTTAGTGTGCACGTGTTTCTGTGACAAATAAACCAATTTTTCTTTATTTCTTTCAAAATTATTTTCTGTTCTTCTGTTCTGTTGTTCTTTCGAAAGTTTATTAAACTGACTGATTAGGTACTTCCAACCCTTCCGTATCGAGAAGTCCTACAAGCAAATGGTGCTAATAGTAGAACGACCTATAATCAAAACGACACTTTAGCAAAATATCCTATTAGCAAATTACAATCGTATGTCTTTGTATAAGTATCGACAAAGATACCAGCAAAATCCACCTTAAAATAACAGAATTATAAATCAACATGCAATTCAAGGAAAAAATAACATTCAAACGAGGTGCAAAAATGATAACAAAGAGAGCCCGACGGCCAGGGGAAAATCACGAACCAAGGGAAAAAGTGTTCCTGAGCACTTGTTTCAATACTACCCTCATTTTGTTATTTTTTATTATTTTTTACAGCTTTAAGTTGGATCGTAGAAAGGTGAGGACCGAAGAACTCTAGTTGAATTTTTATAGCCGCGTTAATGGAAGTAGATTTTTCTTAGTTTTTCTTTCTTTCACTGTGACTTACGTCAAAGAAAAACGTGGAAATGAAGGTACTTATTATCCAGACGATCTGTAAGTCGACTGAGAAAAGGACTTGACTCGACTCAAACGAGATTATAAAAAGCTATTTAATATTTATTTTAGCAGAATTTCTTGTAGTCGGAATAATAACCTTTCTTTTGTGTTTTATCTGCGAGTAAAACATTACAGTAGATATTTAAAAATGTCGGTTCATAACAGAATAGGAGCCAATGAAACGAAAAGCTGATCTATTACATTGTTCAGCTATCCTGTTAAATAAACAATTACATCCTCCTAGTTTCCTTATACAAAACTTAAAAATAATAGCGCACAAACTAACTAACAAGGGTGAAATGAACGGATTATTAAACTACTAATAACAGGGTTATCTTTCTAAACTAAGTTTGCTTTGTAAGCGTCCATCTTGTGCACAAAGTGTAGCCTTCTAACGCAAGCTTCCTGTTATAACGCGTTGTTATAAATTATATTAAAACTTTATTATAATAACAGCGTTTTCTACAAACTGTTTTAAAGGTAGGTTATGTGTAAAATACGTATATTGTGGGAAACCCTGGCTCTGAAGTGTGTATGCGACCTGCAGCAGGAAAAGGCTTTTTTTCCTAAAGGCAACTGAATTCTTTTCATACTTTATTCTCAAAAGCAAAGTACAAGTCATAATATTTCAAAGTATTTTAATGATAGCTAAAGTTTAAGAATGCAAAGTGTGTAGTCTAGCCTATCATTATCCGATTGATCGGCAACGGACCATTTTTACATTGCAATGTGGCGCAAAATGTAATCATATGCAACGATGTATGAAACCGAATGTCAATTACACTTTGTGAAGCGTACAGTATTTGCCCAGTTATAAGTAAAACTGCAATATTTTGGTCAATAGCCGTGGTCAACACTTTAATATTTAAAATTACACAACATCATTTCTGTTTTCCCCGGATTGGCAGAAACACACGCACATTTTGCTATGTGATAAACTCTAACATATTTATATTTTCTGGTGTTTAATTTCATTATAAATTGGACTTATTACAGAGTTAGCTAGATTTATTGCCGGTAACAAGCGTAAATCTCTCTCTTCCTCTTCTTTATATTATAATTTATCTGCCCTTATTATTTATCTATTTGTACCTCACAGACCCAACAAGGGTATATCCTCATAATTCTTCCTTCCTTCCCAAAAACAAAATACAAAAAATATAATGAAAGTACTCGAAATATATCATTTTTGTCGGAGAATATAACTTCCCTATGAAATAAATAATTGTATAAGGAAAACTATAGGGCTCACAAACTAGGGGCTTGACTGTTTTTTCATGATACCTTTAATTTGTCCATACGGCATGAAACTACTTTGCTTGCAAAAAGTTAAAGCCAACACATGAAATCTCTTTTCTAACAGAATTTCAAGACAAAACTCTGCTAAAAAAGATTAACGATAGAAGAAACCCACTGGTCGATAATAACCCTGATTGTTATCAGTTAACTAAGTACCTATTACAACCCCAACAAAGGCAGGTCAAACTAGAACCAGCTTTACAATTTCACAATTTCCTGTACAATAGTGGTTATTAAAGCTAAAAATGTACCTAATGGGTATTCATAGCCTCAAATTTGCACAAGCAAAATTGTTCTTTAAATGCAAATACACCACTATGGGTGTTACTGCCAAAAAAAATTAAAATGTTGTTACAAAATATCGTAACATAATATGCCTAATAAAGTACCGTTATCAAAGTGAGGGTGTTTCGCAAAGTGAACGATGCATTTTCATAATAGGTGCAATTTGGTGCGGGGCGTTGCGGGTCGGTGCGGGACGATGCAGGGCGGTGCGGAACTGTGCGATCTAGCCACTTTATGTTCGTAACGTGTGATTCTTCCGCCCCATAAAGTAAAGGAAAATGGAGCGGTGCTTTGTTCCTGTATATTTTTTAAGATTTTGTTTTTTTTCTTTAAGTTTACGAGTTTGAACGGTGTCAAAGGTGAATTATGCTTGTATTTTTGAGTATTTAAACTACTTGCAGTTTTTCGTTGTTACAGACATGGGTCTGACCAGCACTTTGAATATAATAGGCTTCTCCCTTTGAGCGTCATATAAAATCTCACTAGCAAAAAGTTTTTTTAAGCTTGTTTTATCTTAGTACAGACATGCTAATAATTAACCGCGTTTTAAAACACCTGAAGCCAGTTCTCACTTACAAGCGTAAGACTTTTTTAATTTAGCAAGTATTCGTAAATACTAATATACCTAACAACATAATTATATTATATACCAGCGCGCCTGTGTTCCCTTAAGGGTTAGGCAGAGATATACCTATAGTACACCCAGATTTCGCCAGATCCAGAATCTGGGCTGCTACTGAGAAATTCCAGTTGGAAAATCATAAAATCATAAAATCAAAATATTTTATTTCACATAAACCTACATATTATAGGCACTTATGAAACGTCAGAAGCTAGGTTCACGGTTCCAATTGGTCGTTTCCTATGGAGAAGAGCCGGCAAGAAACTCTACGGTTACTCTTTAAAAAATAATTGGCTTTTACAATATTTTCAAATAACAGTGTTAATAGGTATTGGAAACCAGTTTAGGCCTTTCAACAAGTACCAGGTACTTAACAAAATAGAAAATAGGCAACAAATCTACAGTCCTCTAAGCTTACAACGTCCTCACATTCACAAAATATAAAAAAAATAAGTTATAAAAACTAAAACACAACTACGACAAAAACGCTAACTAAAAAAGTATAAACAAGACATCCCATCACCCCAATATCATGTTGCCTGACCCAGGAAACGCAGAACCTGATGCTCAGCAATAGTGCTTGCAACTAATAGGTCAACGAGGCAATTCAAAATAACGTCATAAAAATCCGAGTATTATGTAAGTTTATTTTCAAAATCACAGTTTAAACGAGCACCAACACCCCCACCCCAACTTATTCACCATTATGAAGTCATCACGGGAATCTGTTCAACTAATATTAAAATCATAAATTCTCTTTATGTCTACGAAAAAGGTTAACGAGCGCTTTATACCAGATTAAGGGCTAGCCTTCTTAAAAGCTCTTTTCTTGTCATCTACATCACAAGTTTTAAGTTAAGGGGAGGAATGGTTAGAATGATAACTGAATATTTTTTATGTCGAGTTTGAAAAAGATGTCGACGTAAGTAAGGGTCCTCACCCTCAAGCAATGTCAGAGTTGAATACAATCGGATAGTTTACTAAAGTTATTTTATTCGTTTACAAGAGTGAGAGCTTACTAGAGTGGAGAAGTCAAATAGATCTCAAATCTATCTACTAATATAGAGTAAGTTAAGATTAAAAGAGTATATTTCTATAAGGGTAGATATATTAATTAGCATGAATTACTTATACATAGTACAGTGTGGGATATAAGACATCTAACAAAACCCCTTGAATTTCGTCTCCAATTCCCTGAATTTAACAGACACGCTATATTCCACCCCAATCTTCATCGAATCTTCAATTAAATTAATACGAAACTACCAAACTACTTGTTCAATTTAGAGGAACATAGTTGTAACACAGACTACAAATTTATGAAGGTGTCTCTATGTTGTGAGGACTGTGGAACCACAAACAAGATAGGTACAGAGGGCCAGGGCTATATAACGAGCGCAAATAGGCGCACGGATATATGTATAGACGCGTACGTAAAGCAATCTGAAACAAATCCCAGTCCCAGTCAGTGCGCGTGCTTGACACGTGTCTGTAGTCTGTTTCAAAAGTATCTGATGGAAGTAAAAACAAACCCTATTCAGTGTTCAGGTAAAGTTCTTACGCACTCACTCACTAAGGGAACAAGTAACACATTCATTTGTATTTTTCTCAAACATTCTTGGAAATTCGAGCATTATATTGACAACCTTCTTCAAGATAAATAAAAAATACTATACTGGTCGAATACATGCGTGTTTCGCGACCAAATCAATTACTATGAAAACTCATATCTGTCGAGTTATTTCAAAATAAAACGAAGTACTTCAACACATGGCAACAAAGAAAGTAACAAAGATTTTATTTAAATTTCGATTTGGCTTGCAAATTATAGCTGTTTAAAGTAAAGAAGAAACAAATTACTTTATAGCGCGTGAAAAAATATCGTTGTTCGTCATTGATTCTGAAATTTATAATTAATATACTTAGTTTGAATTTCCGCGCATTATTTAAGAAAAATACAAGCCTTGGCCGCAACCATCAGGCATTGATGGACTCACGTATGTGTGCCTCGGCTTCGTCCATCAATGCTCCTGTTGCAGGCTGCGACAGTAATGTACTATAGAAGGTTTCAACTTTACATCACAACTTTCTCCTATAAATTTATTGTTTGCATAACGTTACTAATTTGTGATTAAATAAAAATATATTGGAGTAACTGGAAACACATACGAACGAAGCAAGCTAATATCAAGCTTGTAAAAAAAAAGATTTTCGGGTTTAAATACCTATTAATCAAAACAAGGCTGTCAATTAAATTCGTAAGAGGTACTACAAATTGGCATCACAGGTCCGATTTCTGATCCATGTGTGCATACAATTTCGCTTGTTGTATGGAGCCGGCCTTCTGTACATACCTATGTTACGTTGGTGCCACAATGGCCGCCCCACTTCGTTTGATACCGACCCCTTTTTTATTTGTAACTGTATTGTTTTACTTGTTCCTTGTTTGGTGTATCGCCTAACTTTTCCACTTTAACGGTTACAAATAGCTGTAGCGAAACGTGTGTTAACGAGAGCGTTGGTTTGGATTTTATAAAACACAATTAATTTATCATGTTGATAAAAGAAAGTATAACAATAATTTAACAATGTTGTATTTTTTTATTTATCCTTTTAGCTAAGGTAACAAGTTAAATGATATTGCATGTAATACTGTTTATATCCAAGAACAGTCGATGATATATAAGGTAATTTTCGTGTCACAAAGTTTTTGAACATTCTAGTCTAAGTAGTGAAACAGTGTCACATCAAAATAATCAGGAAATCAGTTCCCCATGTCTCCACAGGTCAAGTTTTCAGTTATGAACTCAATGCATTTATTTCAATTAAACCAATAACAGGCGCTTTTGAATTGTGAAGGAGTCGGTCAATCAGAAAGATAAAGCTAGTTGCCCATTCCAAAGCGTAGTAGATTCCTAGGAGAAGAACGAGCATGTAATTCCATGGACACTCTTTTAAATCAGAACATTTTTTACTTGGGGTAATGGGACAAAAGGGTAGTGCGCTCAACGTTTAGGGACATCCAAGTTGGACGGAGTGCACTCTGCGACTAATCGACGAAACGACGCCGTCACGAAGATAGAGAGAACAATTTTATGGCCAGAATACACGAGAACGGGTAATGGGTAGCAGTGACATACGTGGCAGTGTCCTGAGTCTTATGTCACCAAATATAGCTTGATATTTTACGAGTATATCACCGGCCGTTGAGGTAATGGACTGTATATCCTTTTTGGGAGAGACACGTGATCAATAAATTGCTAGTCTCGAACTTTAGAACAGAAAGACGAAGAGGCGTGTCCATTGCGTTTCAACTAAAATAAACGGAAGTACATAATGCCGGGACCAAGGACTGAATTTCTCAACAGAAAAACTAGAGAACACTTAAAACACTTTTGCGTTTTTACTTCATGAACACATAGGTAATATAAAATTGCTACTTAATTACTTATTTTGCCCTTTAAACACCTCTATCCTTCGAAAGTCATGACTCAAAAAAACAATGTCACCTCAAAAGAAACTTGTGTCCCAATTTTCATAACCACTTACCTAGAAAAACCGAAGTTCGACTGTTAGACAAACATTCATAAATTGTAAACAAGAGCCATAACTCACTACACCGAAAGACAACTTATATGTTCTGTGTGTTGTATCTGTGACGTCATACATCTTACTTGCTTTTAGTTCGGGCTAAGTTCCCTCACACGTGTAGGAATAGAGCTGCCGTGTGTATGAGTGTCGGTAGGTAGTGGAGTGAGTGTTGTAAATCTTTCAAGATGTTCTTTACTTTTGTCTTTAGTGATAATAGACAAGACGAAGTGTAGATAGTTGATGTGTCGGAGCTGTTTATATCCAACTACAAAAAAATATTATGTATTTATCGTTTACCGAAACGAAGATATAGAATAATGAAACCATAATTATTATAAGTAATGTTACTGGACTATACTTTACACCATAATAGTTTATTCAAATTCAAATTCAAAAATAATTTATTTCAACCCATTTAAGGCCATATTATTATGTTGTAGTGTGTGTTTTTTTAGAATGATGTTTATTAGAAGCGTCTGTCTGACTGTCAGGACATCCCATTTTTTTGAAAGTCGTGCAGTAGGGAATCTAAAAGGAAGACCAGCTCCAACCTTAAGGGTTGTCCGCTGCGCTCTCTCAACCTCCAAAATGTGAGTTCTTGCGGCCCCTCCCCACGAAGCTACGCAATAGTTAATAAGAGAATGGCAAAGGGCATAATATACCATTTTGATTATTTGACGGTCAGCAATGTGTCTGAGTGTCTTAAATATATAAATTACCTTGCGAAGTCTGGTAACAAGAACCCCCAAGTGGGGTTTGAATGATAGAGATTGGTCTATAGTGACACCTAAGTATTTTAGAGAATCCGTTCGTTGAAGGATCGGACAGTCGCAGCCAGTCAACATCGGGTGATGACATGAATGAGTAGTGATAGATAGAGCCGTAGAAGGAAGAAGGTTTTTTCTAAGAGCAAATGTTATGTATTTCGTTTTAGTGGCATTTAACGTAAGTACATTGTTCTTCAGCCATGTGACGGTCTGAAATCCATCCTGCACATTACGAAAAACATCGTCCCAACTATTTCCGTAAAACAAGAGCGCAGTGTCATCAGCGAAGGAATTCTTGAGTTATGAAGCTGTAGCTGACAAAGGTCGTTGATATACACCAAAAACAGTGTGGGTCCTAGGATACTTCCTTGCGGAACACCATAGCTTACCTTGACCACATCACTGGTCCAGTTGTCAATCCTCACTATCTGTTTGCGGTTGTTGAGATAGACTTCAAAAAGGGTTAGGGGCAGCCCTCTCACTCCAATCCTGTCCAGCTTCTTCAAAAGGTGTGGGACAGAGACCATGTCAAAGGTCTTGGCCAAATCCAAAAATATGGTTAAGCATTTTCTTTTGGAGTCTAAATTGGAAACAATAGCATTCGTTAGCTCATGCACCGCATCAGCAGTAGATTTACCGCAACGAAAACCGAACTGCGACGTTGAAAGAAGGTTTTTGGATTCCAAGAAACTCATTAGGCGGTTGTTAATTAGCCGTTTTAAGATCTTAGACAAGGTTGGTAGTATTGAGATTGGCCTATAGTTATTGACATAGTCTCTGTCACCGCTCTTGAAGATGGATTTAATTAGAGCTGTTTTAAAGACCCGAGGAAAAACGCCCGTAGAAAGGGTAAGGTTACAGATATACGTAATGGAAGGAGTGAGTAATTACTTGTATCGTTTGATGACTTTACCCGAGATTTCGTCCACTCCCGTTGCACAATTCTCCCTCAGGTTTGAAATAAGTAACTCAACTTCATTTTCGTCCGTAGGGAGCATGACGAGAGATTCTGCTGGATTTGAGAGTTTTTGGCCGTTTAGCTCCGAACAGCTATTCCTGTTTACGCTTGTAACGTTTTCAGCAAGTATTTTTCCCACATTAGCAAAGAAATTGTTAACCTCATTGATGCTCTTTTCAGGGTTCACGTCGATATAAGACTAGATGAAGAGTCAGGCAGACTTGATTTGCCACAAATCGTTTTGATTATCCCCCAGAGTTTATTTTTGTCATTGTTAGCCCTCGCTATCTCTTGCCTTTCAAAAAGTATTTTTTGCTTTTTTAAGAGTGCATTGCAATAAATCCTGTACCGCTTATAAGTAGTTAAGATGGTTTCATTAGCTGGGTTCTTTTTGACCTTTTTGTTGACCTATTAATTGTCTCTATTCTTCATGCAGCGCAATAAACCATCAGTTATCCAAGGCTTGCTTATTCGTGTTCTTGATGGAGTTTTAATTGTTTTGGTATGTTTTAACATCGTTGTGCCTATTAATGATGTCAGAACTTCAGCTGCAGTATTCGCGTCGTTACAGATTAGTACAGGCGTAAAGTCTAAAACGTTCATTGCTAGATCCAATTCCTTGTAGTCTATTCCTTTATGAGACTTTTTGTCGCAAGCTAACTTAGTGCTCAAGTCAAGATTAAAAGCCACACTTTCATGGTCTGTTATTGAGGACTCGATAACGAAGCAAATGGCATTTAATTTTGTCTTGACCATTAAGTGATCTAGGCAAGAGTCACCATGGGTTGGCATATCGTGCCCTGAAAGCATACCATGGCTTGCCAAGACGTTTAGGTACTCATGAGAGCGTTTGTCACTAGTGCTCGGTTTAATGTCGACAACTAACAACTAGGAACTTTCAAAGAAAACTTTGGTTTTATCGTTTAAATTCGTAGTAATTTCTAGCATCATTTACCGCATTTAAAACGTCGATACACAAACGAGCACGAAGATAAATGAATTCCACTTAGCAATAAATAAACGATCTGACATTTTCTATCTAAACTTTTAATAATTCCTAGCTAGTTTAAAATAGCACGTTAACAACTCTAACTTGACCAAAAGCTGAAATCTTCTGGGAACACCTGAGGTTACCCGATATTGATTACAGCTTTAATTATTAAACTTTGCTAATTAAAATATATGGGATTTTGTTACCTGACGGAATTTAGTCTTTACATTATATGAAGTAAATATTTGGGTCGTAAATTCTACGAAATTCCCGGTAAAGACTTGAGTAAACGATAAATTATTTGGCCGTTATTTTGAAATGTTATCGCAATAAAAAGGGTTTGTTTTGTTGCTGGTGTCTTTTGGCCGATCCTTGACGTCAAACGGCTTTGATTATACTTAAAAAATGTCAGCAGGACCCTTTTAATAGATTAAATTTTCTAATACTTTTGAGAAGCCTCTTAAACTTAAATCAAGCCTTATACAAAAAGCTCATCGGTATTTTTTTTACTTCTTTATTGGAATTACAATCATTATATTTTGCTGACTACGTTATTGGACTCGCCTAAAAATAGTTACCTAACAACCAACAGCTACATTTCTCCACCTCCCCAACTTATACCTTTTAAATATTCATACAAACGAATCCTCCGGATCGCTCCACAGTTTATGAGGCCTATTACCAGTGCATCCTCAAGTGTTCGGACAGAGGCGGTGCAGGGCCCATAAAGTGATGCAAATGGTGCATAAATCTGAGTGAGGCATTAGAGCATAGCCGTAAAACTAAGACCCACTTTCTCTGGTGTAAAACTGCCTGTGTGGTGGGACGGTTGATTTAAAAAGATTTGTGAAGGTCTCTCTACGTAGAGTAAATGCTAACAAATGTAGAGACGGTACCCAAATAAAATTAATGAGATTTTGAGGAGAGCCCATGAATTACATCTTTGCAAAAATTTTCTTTGGTAGCTTGTGGCGTCGCTAGTCATAGTTTAGTCATCAGTTTTCATTCACTAGTTAGTGCTAGCGATTAGGTTTGTGAATTTAGGTTTCTCATTACCCAGTCAAAGACTCGAACCATTGGCTATTGGTCCTTTGGCACTGAAATACTTATGGCCAGCCCGCTTCGCGCGACCTGCTGGCTCTGGTATTAACTATCTAGAAATACTTTTTTACTACGCCACGAATGCAAAACAGACTTTGATGAATGAAATTCTCTTCAAAGCTTTCTTTAAAAATATATCACACGCACTTTTTACTTGGCAAACATTCCTTCACATTTCTCAATCTCGTAAGTTCTCCTTTGAAGAACTTGAAATTTTAATCTGAACAAAATCCCACAGAATTTGAGAGACATTTTATACCATCTAATCCAACTGCATTTCAGAATGAAAAGCTTTCAAAGGTTCTGAGAACAAGCAGAGTCTGTATTTCGTTTGTAAAAAAACAAATTTTCCTTCTCGCTATCCTATCTAAACTTTGAGTTTGCGGAAACAGAAACATGTCGAGATTCTTAAGTTTAAAGAGATCTCGACAGTCAACAGTGTCGGTACAGTGGCGCACAATGTTAACATTGCTCTACTATTCAAAGAAGCGAAATGTTATTACTTTGACGGTCGGGGCACGGATGCTGAATTTTGTCAGCGAGCAAAAGGGGAAATGGGCACGAAGTTTTTCTCATACATCTCTTGAGAATATATAGATACATGATTGTTTATGAGTATGACCGAGTTTAGACATGAGTGAAAGATATCTGCGTGAGATTTTAATTTATGGACATCAAAGCTACCTTCTGCGTGTATATATCTATACATATAAAATGCTTTGTCCTGAATGGCTGACTGACGGATCAACGCACAGCCTAAACCGCTGATTGCAGAGACTTGAAACTTGGTTGATGTGTTCTTTTTATGACGTAGGTATCCGATAAGAAAGAATTTTCCGAAACTCTACCCCTAAGGGGGTGAAAAAGTGGGGCAAAGTTTGTATGGGACAACATGATTCCTTGGTCCAATACTTCAAATTTTGCATAAACATTCTTTAACAGAATTGATGGAAGACGTGTTTCGTATTTTATTGAAATTCATCCCCGAACGGGGGTTAAGTATGGGTAGAAGGAGTCAAGAGCCGACTTCTGGCCACCGTAGGCGCGGGCCTGTGGACGGTGAGCAATGGGCAGCTCGCCGTCCGATAAGGACCAGGCCCGTGTCGACGGCGCGTTGTGTTCCACGCGCGCCTCAAAGAGATGTCAGCACCAACCGACGGGGTCGAAAGACCAATGCCTGCTGGGGTTGCGGGTTTGTCTGAAAGGGATATCGCGGCCCTGGCACACAGGCAACGGAAGGAACACGGGTGGGTTTTAGTCAGTAAAAGTCTGACACACCCTCTCGCTCTGCCCAGAGCGGGAGAAGTCATTTGATGATTTCCCACCCTCAAAAAAAAAAAAAAAGTATGGGTAGAAAGTTATTTTGGGAGTGATTTGCTTCGAAGCGGATATCAATACTCCTTAGTGCTTTTGATTAAATTAAATTTTATTTTGACACATGTTTGAAAACGCCATCTGATTTTATTCAAAAAAGGTTGAACTCACACAAAAGATTCATGCAATGCTAATACTCTTTAAAATTGGAATGTCTCGAAAGGCACCGTGCTATATTAGTACCGCATTTGAAGGTTTCTATGCTTTACAGAGTATTTATTCCTTGGATTCCCCTAACACCATCAAATTATCCCTTCGAATCCAAGAGAGTGCAGTTCCCCATCAGAGTCTGCTTCGCAATGACCATAAACAAAGCTCAAGGTAGCTCTTAAGGTAGCGGGAGTAGACTTGAGGAAAAGCTGCTTCTCCCACGGCCAGTTGTATGTGGCATGCTCCAGAGTAAACGCTCAGAGTAGCCTGGTGATTCTAGCAACCGAAGGAAAAATAAAAAATATTGTTTACAAAGTAATAATGCGGTCTAGGGTTCCCGAATGACGGTAGGAGGGGTTCACATCGACGTCGAGTCGACGATGAAGTATCTAGGACTCGTCTTCGACAGCCGGTGGACCTTCGCTACAGTCTGGTTGCCAAACGTCGGAAATGCTCCATATTTCCGACGTTTGGCAACCAGACTGGAGCGGGCCGGAGCTGCCTTGAAGCGGCTCCTGCCCAATCTAGGGGGTCCAAACGCCTCCTGTCAGAGGCTCTACGCGAGGGGGTCGCGCCTCTTTGCCGGATTGCTGCCATGGGATCTGGAGGCAAAAGTCGATATGCCGCGAGGAGGCGAAACACCGGGGCGTAACTCCGCTGCTGCGAGAAATCACGGCACAGCGGACAGAGCTCCGGCGGGATCTCATGGCGTCATGGAGAGTGCGATTGTCGCAACCCAGTGCTGGTCACGCCACAATTGTGGCGATAAGTCCCCTCTTTGAGGAGTGGCTAGAGAGGCGCCACGGCGTCCTCACCTTCCGCCTGACGCAGGTCCTCACCGGACACCGCTGTTTCGGGGGGTTCCTGTTCCGCAAAGGCGGGAGGAAACGCCCGGGTCTCACCAATGTGTGGATCGCACGGAGGACACGGTGGAGCATACAGTGGAGGTCTGCACGGCTTGGGCAGGGCACCACCGTGTCCTTGTGGAGGCGATCGGCGGCAGTGATCTCTCGCGTTCGGCCCTGGTCCAGGCCATGGTACGGAGCGAGAGGGCGTGAGAAGCCGTCACCTCCTTCTGCGAAGCAGTAATGCTCGCAAAGGAGGAGGTGGAGCGCGTGAGGGAGAGGCAAATTTTGCGCCCTCACCCCCCTAGCTGCCGCAGGAGACGCTCTGGGCGTCGGGAATCGCAAGCCGATTCCCGGACACCGTAGGTGCGGACTTGCGGGCGGTGAGCAATGGGTAGCTCATCGTCCGTTAAGGACCAGGCCCGGGTCAACGGCGCGTTGTGTTCCACGCGTGCCTCAAAGAGATGTCAGCACAACTGACGGGGTCGCTAGGACCGATGCCTGCCGGGGTCGCGGGAAAGTCCGAAAGGGATACCGTGGCCCCTGGCAACTGAAAGAACACAGGTGGGTTTTAGTCAGTGAATCAGACACGTGCTCCCGCTCCGCCCAGAGCAGGAAAAGTTATTTTATAATTTCCCACAAAAAAGAAAAAAGTTGTAGTATTTCGGTTTCGCTGTAAAAAGATAATACCTCCGTGTAACTTTCACCAGATCAAAGGCAGAACTTCGTGTTCATAAAATATAACAAAATTTTATTTTATTTTCATGTTTATTTAACCTTTATATCCCTACACTATTATAAAGATTGTTATATTTTATAAGTATTCAAACATTTTAACTTTAAAAAACCAATGAAAAATCCTATTAGAACCATTTTCGACTTTTACGCGGACGAAGTCGCGGGCAAAAGCTAGTGTATATATATATTCTAATGTAAACCAACAGTTTTTTAAAGATCAAACGTTTCTACATCTACTGCACTGGTGTTGTGATTTGATACTATTGTCTTGACATACCAAATAAATATTTCGTAATGCCCGATCAAAATAGTTTGGAACCTACGAGATACCTATTAGGTCTTAAGATCCTCTTAGGTGGTCAACAAAAAACAAGACAGTATTCCATTCTCACAAATGAACCGCGAAACATTTATAAATACACACATACATTGTCCCACAGGACTCCAGGCTGACTCATATCACTCGAACAATGGACAATCAGCGCAGTAAAAACGCAGCCGACGTAGTGCGGCACGAATTTGACGGCACCAGGTGTATCGCGTATCGACAGGTGGTAGATATTTTTGTGACAAAAGGTTTATCCGTCAAGTAGGAAGTCATAAAATGCTTATGGGAAAACATAAATAGCCACGTTCTATACAGGTTGGTATGAACTGGTAGACCTTTGAACAAAACAAATCTAAACATCGATTAAACATATTATTAGATTTTTTTTCACCTCTTCTTTTCTCTTTTTCTTTTATTGCAATTAAATGAAAGGTAATTTAAAACTACAAGTACAAGCATATTACAATTAGAGAGATTATATCCAAGATAAAATTGCTTGGAAACATGCTAGAATAAATAATGCTCCATAAGACAATCTAGACTCTCCACAAAATCAAACAGGTTGCTAATTTAATTTATAATTTATTATTTTTATGACATTGATTTTACGTTCTGTGATTACTTTACCTCACACATGCCTCACACACTGGCTTATTAATTGTATATTTTTTTTGGAAAATCGTCAACTTTTACAATGTTTGTAAATATGTGAGCACCATGTATTTATGACATAACTAATAAAATCTGTCATTGCTTCATTTTTAATTATTTTTACCTACCGTAATGTAGTAATTTTATTCTAGGTGCATCATCTTCACATAAACTTTTATATAATTAATGTAGGTATACAAAATATTGTAAAACAATTTTAAAAGAGTAACGGTGGAGTTTCTTGCCCATTCTTCTCTAGACGAAACAACCTCTTGGAAGGGGCGATAGATTCAATTATAACTTTTTGTACATTTTGACGTTCAAAAGTGGTATTTCATGTGCCTATTTGAAATAAATGATATTTAACTTTGAGTTTTCTTAATATTTTGCATCTTTCTATTTTAGAGGTTGTCTTATATATCTACGTGTAGGCTACACGTAGGTATTGCACCGTGTTTCTCAGTAGCAGCCTGGAGTCTGGATTTGTGCCCGTTTAATGGCAATAGGCTCGCCCCCTATTACATGGGACTTAAACATAACTGGCGAAATGTGGGTGTACTGTAGGTACATCTGCCTAACCCTTTGGGGATTATACAACCACATTCGGTAAGCAAATTCACATATGTATTACTACACCGTGTTATTATATATCATTTTCGAATGTGTCCACTAAGGAGACAGATATTGGCTTGAGGACGGGTCTCCGTCGAAACTCGTAGATAGTTTTCAATTTTGTTAAAAAAAAAATGTACAAAATATACCCGTAATCATCGATCTACATCAATGCCCGTAATAATTGATAGCATTTAGGTTTTATTATTATTATTTCCAGCCACAGAACATCACGACAGAGACTGTTTCGTTCTGAAAGACTTCGACGTCCGCCTGCTCATCTAACTGACTACGTGACATAATAAATGTAGTAATATAATATAAACTCCTTGGTAAATATTGAAGGTCATAATGTAAAGAAGAAACTGAGTTGTCAGGATTTATTGTATCATTGTCTCAGACCAAATAGAAGTCGTTGTATCAATAATTAGGAAGTTTAATGACTGCCGCTACCGGCATTCTATCCCTATCGGATAAAAGGCCGCTATTTGCGACCTAATAGCGGCGCTGCCTCAGCCCGGCTAAAGTGCCGTAAGTAGGTATTGCATTGTCATTGTCACTGAGTCACTGTCACTTGTTGTTTTATTAATTGTTCAGGTTAGTTCGTGCACTTTGTATTGATTGATCGTATTTGTTTTAGATAATTATATCAAAAGTCACTACAAAGACTGAATTTACGAAGGGTCTGTTTAGGCACAAGAGAATGTAATGTTTTGGGAAAGTGGCGTTTTACAGCGAACTAACCTCATCAATCAAACAAAATAACAAGTGACAGTGCCTCAGGGACAGTGATAATGCAATGCTTACGGCACTTTAGGCGGGCCGAGGTAGTTCCACTATTATGCCGCTAGCGGTACTCTATACAATGCCCAATAATTATGTTGAATTTTTCTATACTAATATTATAAAGAGGTAAAGTTTGTGTGTCGAGGTTAATCTCCGGAACTAACAGTCGGATTTGAAAAAATTTTTTGCATTGGATAGCCTAATTCTTGAGGACGGTTATAGGCTCGCGGACGAAGTTGCGGGCAGAAGCCAGTGTTAAACAATAATACTATCAGTCACGGGTATATTATTTACTATATATACTACGTAAAGTATGGGTGAGACCTGTTTCCAGCATTGGGACACCACAGGTTAAAAATAATACTTAATTATATACGTAAGATGTAAAAAAACCATCAACATTTTAAAATACCAGAAAGGGTGTGGTGTGTTTATGAGCTAAAGTTGAACAATCTGTTTGTTTTATCTTTAACCTACATACAACAAAATTAACAAATAAACTGTTTCACATGTATACCTAAAGATAATCTCAAGCATTTTCTATCCTTTTCTTTATCCATTCGTTTTGTAAAAGAGAAGCCGACACAATTTTTCAATGCCACTTGAACGACCCAACTTAACCAATTAAAGCCAGACGTTCTTAAACGCAAGATTAATTTGTATTCTCAACTCTCATTACCCTCAAACGATCCGGAAACTTCTGCAGATAGTTTTTCAATCGGTTGAAACATAGAATAAAGAAAAAGGGATATTGCCACAAAAGAGAGGTTAGCTTTTCCAAAACAAAAGTTGTAATTCGTTTCATTTATCACAATTTACGGATAAACTGTTGATTTCTAAATAAGATGCACACCATTGTTGTTTATAGTATCACTTTATATTGTGTTAATGTAATTGTAAACCTTCATGGTTTTGAGTTAAAAAAATAGTAGCAAGATGTAACTACACGACTGATCGCTTTGGTTGGGACACGGTGTACGGCGTGCCAGTTTGTATGAACAAAAAACGAACAACAACAGAAGATGCGGCCCACAAGTAGAATTTTGGTAAGTTTACACTTATTTTGGTCATATTATAACGACAATCACAAGCACAGATATTATTTTCTTATTTTCGTACTCTGAGTCTTAAATACTATTATTGTTCAGTTAGGTTCAGGCGAGCGTATCGGCCGGGAATGTAAATCGCACGCAATTATTGTAAGAACAAGTTTCAGAAAGTTCGCGTAACAATTGTATAGCCTAGTTGAATCTATCGGCTTACCTTTTGGAGGGCTTGGAAAGCAGCGATTTCTTGTTTCTTTATTTTCCCTAGTTCTGTCAATCTCCATTATTCTTTCCTTTGTACTGTTTTTCTCGAACATACTTGGAAATTCGAGCATTATTTTGACCACCTTCTTAGAGATAAATCGAAATTGCTGTACTAGTCGAATACATGCGACTAGGCGGCCGGCAATGTTTGTATGAAAACCCTTATCTGTAGTGTATAGCGGCCGAATAAATTTCTATAAAAACTCATATCAGTCGTGTTATTTAAAAATGGAACGAACTTAACTTCAATAGGGGAAATGCGGGTAAGACGGGGACGCTAAGGTAAAGTAGTAAAAAAACAGGGTATTTAAAATAATATCAGTGTTATTTATTAATCAAACATTCATTACTTATTATCGTTTTATTTGGCACAGCTTTGGACTTGGTAACTAATTATACAAAAATTATAAAATTATAATTATCAAAAATGGAAAATACACCATCTTACCCCACATATGAGGTAAGACGGGATACTAAAAAAGTGGCAAGATAGGGACAGAGGGTAACATGGGGACTAATTTTCTTCACACAAAATACATATCAAGACATCCTCCATATCTTCGTCGTCGACTCCAGCACAAGCTGTGTGGGCCCATCGTCCACACCGCTGACACCCTACCCAGTTTTCCGACGATTTTAGATAAGAATTGTTTTCATCATTGCAATATAAACAAATTGTATCTTCTTGTGATTCTTTTCCTGTTACCCTCTTGTTTCCTTTGCCTTTACCTTTACCTTTGGCCTTCTTAGTTGTGGTATTATCAACAGCTTGTTTTGCAGGTCTTTTTCTTTCTTCTACTTCTTTTTTATACGGAGTGGAAGTGATGATGGCGGTTTTACCCCTTCGGTATTGTTTTCTTTTTTCATTAGACTGAACTGCTGGTATGGCTATGATATCACTAGGAGAGGCATTATTAAAACTAGACGTGAGATCACGGCAAACTGCTCGAACAGGAGATCTAGTTTGTGCTGCATGTAAAGATGAAGGTCCAGGCTCTGGTTCAGTTTCAGGTTCAACAGCACGCGGGGTTATTGGCTGAGCTTGAGGTGAAATAGAAGAACTAGGAGTTGCAGGCTTAGTAGGCGTGCAGTAATCTTGTGAAGATATTAGTCTGATCTCCGAACGTGTTTGCAAACGAATAGGTCGAGAATTGCTGTCAGGTTGAGCATTCCTTTCATTAGTCTGTGCTGGTTCTGTAGGAGTACCATTAGTTGTGGATGGACTGTCCTCAATAACAGCATGTCGCTCGGTGGAAAGGTCCGAAAATGGTAAATTGATGGCATCAGATGTAGCCGGAGTGTCTTCATTAACTTGACGGTTGGTTGTTTCAGCAGGCAAAAAATCTACATCGGTAAAATTGTCCTGATTGTATGGCCATATACCACACTTCCTGAAACCATTCAATGCCGTATTCATAGTCGCTGCCTGAAGATATGCTTGTCCAAATATTTCGCTTATTTGAAACATGGTCAGCACTCGGCCTGGGTGCGATCGTAACCAGTTGGTAGCAGCATGGTCGTAATAAGTGCTCAAAGGCCTCATAAATGTAACATCTGCAGGTTGCAGCCTGTGGGTGCAGTGTGGAGGAAAGCAAAGTATAATTACTCCGTTTTGACGAGCTATGTCTATAACTTCTAAATTTTGAGTATGACTTACATGACCGTCAAGAAGTAGCAGCACTTTATTGTCAAGAGAAGCTCCTGCAAATTGAATGAATTGCTTGAACCAGATCGTAAATATTTCCGTAGTTATCCATCCTCGTGGATTGCAGGCAGCTGTTGTCCCCGGTGGAGCATGATCTAATAGTTCAGCTTTCATGCGCTGTCGTGGAAATATCATGAGTGGTGGCATATAGTTTCCAGCTGCATTAAAGCAAATTTCCACTGTGACAGTCTGACCTCGTTCTGCTGATGACAACGACCCGACTTGTTTTCTACCCTTCACAGCTATTATTTTGCTTTTAGTTTTCGAAACAACAGATATACCAGTTTCATCGCAGTTAAATATCTTGTCCGGTGTTAATTTATGTTGGTCGTAGATATCGCCGAGTAACTGGTAAAACTTTCCAACAGCAACTCTATTGAACCCCATTGCACGAGCTGCGGACGTAGCTTCTGGCTTACGAATACATAAACTTGGCTGGCGATCTAAGAAACCTCTGAGCCAGGCGTTACCTGCCATTTTTTTTTCATTGTTAAAGTTGTGTTTTTTATTATTTCTAACAGCCAACTCATATGCCATCCGTCTGAGATCAAGAGTAGTTAAACCGAATAGCCGTTCTTCCATATGTTTTAAATATCCCGCTATTTCTGCCTCTTCTTCAACGCTAAATACTTTTTTTATAGGCCCTAATGGCTCGCTGAACGTTACTTCCTTACCTTGTTTTACTTTATTGACATAACGCTCTAAAGTGGTTTGCGGAACACCATAGGTTGAAGCTGCTTTTCGAAATCCTGATTTTTTTGCCATCACATCTTCTACTGCTTTTTTCATAGCTTCTTTAGACCACTCTCCCCTCTTCGTCTTTTTTTTATAATTTCGTACCATTGTACCATACCACTGTTACCTGAAAAACAAAAAGTGGTTGCAATATCACAACAAGCATAATACCATAAACCGTTGAAAGAGGCAAGATGGGGTAATGCCCCATCTTGCCTCGCAAAGTTTGCCCCGTCTTGCCTTCACCTCCATAATTCAGCAAAAATATTAGTAAAAAAAACACACCAAACTTCAAGCATTTAGACTTACGCCACACGATAATTAATACAATCACGAATGCGTCACAAAATCTACGATAATCAGGCACTCATACTTACGGTTTAATAACAAGTTATTCAGGACCTAAATCATAGATCGATGAAATCGGTAAACAAGTCTTGACCTGCACTGAATAAACGCGCGCGCTCTCACTCGCTGCCGACGTCGGACTAATGGCCGCTCGCGAGTGGCGTCCCGTTGGCCATTACGATGCGTTAGTGTGATGTCTAGTTTCGTCTATGTGTGGGGGGCCCCGTCTTACCCCGTGTCCCCGTCTTATCCGTATCTCCCCTACATGGCAACCAAAGATTTTATTTAAATTTCGATTTGGTTTGCAAATAGAGCTGTTTAAAGTAAAGAAGAAACACATAAACTTAATAGCGCGTGGAAAGTTATAGTTGTTCGTCATTGATTCTGGAATTTACAATTAATTTACTTAGTTTGAATGTCTGTGCATTATTTGAGAAAAGTACTATACAAGCCTTGGCCGCAACCAGGCATTGATGGACTCACATATGATCGTTGCAGGCAGCGACAGTAATGTACCATATATTTGAGCCTGAATTAAAAATACGCATAAAATTAAAAAATAAAGTACAGTTGCTTTGCTTTTATCAAGTCGGGACACATACTACATTATTTCCTTTTGAAGCTACGGCACTGACTTGAAGACTGCTCAAACTATATTTAATCACTTGAAAACAAAGGTTAAATTAGCATAAAACTTTGACACCAGTGTCTAGTTGACATCGGCCTAAAACCTTTTTATTACACTGGCCATTCTATTATTACAAATACAAGTCACATTTTTCTATTCTATTCTATTTTTTTGTATTGGCAAACAAAGCCAATGTCGAGCATTCTGCCAATGTCTAAGTGAATTGGGAAAGCAAGTGTGTATTGCTAAAAATTCAAAAATAAATAATCAGTCACGTTTTTAATCTTTAGCTGAGTATCATTCTGTTACGTTGATATGACTATAACGAGTCGGTAAAGCAGTAAAATTCAATCGTGAGCGACAAAAGTAGATCTTTACCTGTTACGTATATAAGCATTGAATGCTGAATATGTATTGCAATAAGTTGAATTAAGGTGCCTTCACATTAAGCGTTGGTCTACGTTGCTTACACGCTGAGTTAGCGTCTGTACGCAACGTAGACTGGTTGCTTTTAATACTGTTGATTTTGATATTTTGCTTGGCATTTTATGCTCTCTTAACATATCTCCATCGGTAATTGACTGGTTTCGTACTTACCTGTTCGGTCGCCGGCAACGTATTTGCATAGGAGAGACGTTGTCTTCCTGGAGTAATACTTCTGCCGGTGTACCTCAGGGTGGCGTTCTATCCCCTTTACTTTTCGCAGTTTTTATTAACTCAATCTCCGAAGAACTTATTTCTTTCTACCATCTTTATGCAGATGATTTACAAATTTACTCGCGAGCTCCTCTTGGTAATCTGTCCGAGGCTATTTTATCTATTAATCGTGATCTGGCCCGTATATGCGACTGGAGTAAGAGATATGGACTTATGGTCAACCCCATAAAGACGCAGGTTGTGGTGGTGGGGAGTTCTAGGACGGTCTCAAGGATCGACTGGACAACTCTTCCCCAAGTTTCTTTTGACAATTCAATTGTTCCCTTCAGTGAGAAAGTTAAAAACTTGGGGATATTCATTGATAGGAACTTTTCTTGGACTGCCCAGCTACAGGAAGTGAGCCGCAAACTATTTGCATCCACTGCATCTTTGAAGAGATTACGTAATTTTCTACCGACTGCCACCAAGATTGCGCTTGCCCAATCGCTTCTTCTACCCATCCTTGATTATGCTGATACCAGCTATCTTGACCTTACCCAAGACCAACTTGATAAGCTTGAGCGGCTTCAAAATGTTTGTATAAGGTTCATATTCGGTTTGCGCAAATATGATCATGTTTCCGAATATCGTGTGAAGCTCAAGTGGTTACCAATTCGCTTTCGCCGGAATGTTCATATTCTTTCCCTTTTGTATAATGTGCTTTTTTCCCCTTCCACCCCTATCTATCTCAAGGAACGTTTCCAGTTTCTTTGCGACTCCCACACGAAATTTTTAAGGTCATCAGATAACTTGAAGCTTAGAATGCCTATACATTCCACAACTTTCTTCGACAAATCCTTCACTGTCCAGGCTGCTCGTTTATGGAATGCATTGCCAGTTGAAATAAAGCGTGCGCAATCATTACCTGTGTTTAAGAGGCTCGTGAAGGAACATTACTTGTCGTTGTGATCTTGTTCTCATAACTGTAATTATCTAGTGTTCTTATACGTATATATTTAGTATGTATGTATTTATGTATCTATTATTTAGGATATGTATTTATCTATGTATCTATTCTAGTATATTGTATACTTATAATTTGCACCAACGACAGCCCCATTTTATGTCCAGGTAAATCACTGTCCATTCTAAGGTTGCCTGGAAGAGATCGCGGAAAGCGATAAGGCCGCCCATTGTATATTTTGTAGTGTTTGATTAAGTATTTTTTTTGTTATGTATTTTTGTGGTGTACAATAAAGTATATATAAATAAAATAAATAAATAAATAGACCAACGCTAAATGTGAAGGCAATTAAATAACCATGTCTACGCTGAGTTAGCGTCGCGTAGACATGATTATTAAAAAAAAAACGCCGCGATGGCGTCACGTGGACGCCTAAATCCTACACAGGGTACCAAGACTTTCACTGTGTTACTTGACTTTGATAAAAATACCTGCCCGTTCCCGCCATCTTCGTGGCTCAATACGAGCAGACAATGGACAGACCTCGTCCTGTTTCGAAGAAACTTTTCAATTTACAAGGAATATTCTACGTAGACAGGTTTTTTTATCACGACAGGAATAAAACAGAGCTCGGTGCTACGGTGTACAGACAATCTTCTTGAATTGTGATTTATTCACTTTAAAAAGTACATTTTTGTATTTGATGGAGGAAGTTTTTGATGTGCATCTATTTTACATTGTAATGATTACTACAAAATGCAAAATCATAATTAAAAAAATAATCGAATCAAGATAATTATTTCGTCTGACAAGTTTTGTCCAATGATTTATTCTCAGATATTGTGAATGAGTCATTAACAACTAAAAACTTAAACTTTTTGTGATGTCTCATAATGTCGAAAACGATGCCTTTGGCTACTTAAATTGCTGATTGGCCTGTACATTTTTTTCATGTGCGTTTTATTTGAAAAGATTATAGAGTTAACGGCCGCACGGGTCGATCTTTCAGGTTAAGCTACGCTTGCCGCGGTTGGTTCGTGGATGGGTGACCATCTTTTCATACCAAGACCCCTCCGTGCGTTGGAAAGCACGTTAAGCCGTTGGTCCCGGCTGTAATGAGAGGATCTTTGACAGTCGTTACGGGTCGTCAGAAGCCCGCAATTCTGACAATCAGTCTTACCAAGGGGTATCGTATCACCTAGTAACTGGGTTGTGGAGGTCAGACAGGCAGGCGCTGCATGTAAAATACTGGTATTCAGCTGCATCCGGTTAGACTGGAAACCGACCCCAACATAGTTGGGAAAAGCTAGGATAATGATAGTTTTTCTTTCTTTTTTGTTTTTTAATAAGGTGTACGTCCGTCGATATTGAAGCGAGATTAAAATTGCTAATAGATTGCCTGCAACCTCCCGCAGCGTCAATTTCTCTGCAACGTAGAACAATTAATAAGCTGACACTAACTAATTGCCTAGGACAACAACCACCTGATACTAAATACCTTTTTTCTGCTTTTGTTATATAAGCTCTATTGGGCGCTTTAAAATTGTTTGTCGGACTAATTTGTCTAAATGACTGACAATTTTTTTTTAACGAGACTTCACCCCTTTAATATCATATGATTCTTTGCCTAATTAAAACTTGCTCTATAAACCATTCCCTATATCTTAGTATAAATTGTTGGTATTAAATCCAAGTTTTTGTAACAATAACAACAACCGACAACTACCACAGATTCAATGAGTACCAATTGCATTATACTAAATTCCAACGATTTCTTATTCACTATAAAACTTAGATCAATAACAGAGTAGGCTGCGCTATCAAACTTAAGCTGCAGACGTAAATCATTGACGCTGGTAAGGCAGTTACGAAGAAAACTGATCAACTTTGAAAGTTAGATTTTGCAAATTGTACACTAATTAATATACGTCCACTTGGCCGAGTTGTGAGATTCAGAATATACAGGAATGAAATAGGTAAAGACACGCGACATAAAATGGTTTGTGTTGTGTATTTAACGAATACACACTTTGTTATAACCTATAATATATTATTTATCTGAATTTACCAAACGAATTCCCACATTTATTTTGTAGTTTTTTAAACCCATTTTTTTTAGAAATAAGAAATATGAAATATAATTTTTAAACATTCTTTTCACGGTTTTCTGACTTTGTTTATTATTATTATATAGTATAATAACTAGCTGCTGCCCGCGGTTTCACCTGCCTGGATCCTAATCTTTTTTCTAAAATGTTAAGTTATTCCTCATAACATCAGCACTCTGCCCGTAAAAGTCCCGTCAAAATCACTCCAGCCGTTTTGGAGATTAGCCCGAACAAACAGACGGAGACAAAATGTTTAAAATTGTTTTTTGTTAATGTATCGTAAATAATTTCATACGCTTAGTATAAAGCTATTATTTTGACATTACAAACAGATTTTTCAATTTTATTTATTTGTGGAGATGTATACTTAAGTACAGATAATTATTATTGCAAGAACTTGGAAAAATCAAAGAGGTCTGTCGATTGATTTACTGTCTGCCCATACTGGGATATCAGACTACTTTGTGATATTAAGGTAAAAGTCTAAAAATAGCTTGATAATAATAAAAAAACACATTATCAAGTAAAACTAACGTCAAAATTATTGTAACTACGAAATATCATATCACTTGTCAAATCATGTTCTGAAATAATACGAGTAGGTCCGAGGTTCCTTAAATAATAATGAATTTTTCAAACGCCAGCCTTAGAGAATTTCCGACACCTTCCGGAATATCAGCGTCAATCATGGTGTCAATAAAGCTAATGGCTTTCTCATAATACTGTAGTTCATCTATAATTTGACGACACGGTTGGCGCAGTGGCTGAGCGATCGACTGCTGCGCAACGTGTCGCGGGTTCGATCCCGCACGGAACAAATATTTGTATGATCTGCAAGTAGTTGTTCCGGGTCTGGGTGTTAGTGTATGTGAGTATTTGTGTTTGTAAACGCACCCACGATACAAGAAGAAATTCTTAGTGTGGGGCAACGTTTTTAAAAAAAAAAAAAAAAATTTAGAATATTTTTGGAAGAAAACTCGATAATTATCAGCAAATTAGTTCATAATATTATTGTGAGTCAACTAGATTTTTTCGCCAGAAGTGTACTGTTATAAGCTTTACTTATGAGAGGCACGTATTATACATGGTTCGGGATTACTCGATCGTATGCCAGTCGAGACGTCTTAACTTCAACTTTCATACCAGCAAGTCACCGTCATAGTATTGGACACTACCATCATTTGCAGGGCAGATTAAGTTGGGCAAGTTGATGTAACAGGAACTGGTTGCACCATTCGTGGTACAGTTGACCTCGTAATTGCTATTAATCACCTTTTTTTTGAGGGTGGGAAATTATCAAATAACTTCTCCCGATCTAGGTGGAGCGGCATTGGCCCTTACGGACCCCGCCAGTTGGTGCTGACATCTCTTTGAGGCACGCGTGGAACACGACGCTCCGTCGACCCGGGCCTGGTCCTTATCGGACGGCGAGCTACCCATTGCTCACCGTCCGCAAGCCCGCGCCTACGGTGGTCGGAAGTCGGCTCGCGACTCCCGACGCCCGGGGCGTCTCCTGCGGCGACTAGGGGCGTGAGGGCTCGAATTTTGCCTCTCCCTCGCGCGCTTCGCCTCCTCCTTCGCGAGCAATACTGCTCCGGACCATGGCCTGAACCAGGGCCGGACGCGAGAGATCGCCGCCGCCGATCGCCTCCGTGAGGTCACGGCGGTGCTCCATCTAAGCCAGGCAGACATCCACCGTATGCTCCGGGTGATCCACACAGTGGTGACACTCGGGCGTTTCCTCCCAGCCTTATGCGGAATAGGAACCTCCCGAAACAGCCGTGTCCGGTGAGGACCTGCGTCAGGTGGAAGGTGAGGATCCCGTGGCGAGCTCTGTCCGCTGTGCCGTGATTTCTCGCGGCAGCGGAGTTACGCCTCGGCGTTTCGCCTCCTCGCGACACTCCCAGATGTGCGCGAGTACTTTTGCCTCCAGATCCCATGGCGGTAGTCCGGCAAGAAGGCTCGCCGCCGGTAGACCGTGCGGTATCCTCGGACCAGCCTAATGGCCAAGACCTTTTGGGACGCGTTCAATCGCTGGGTCGCAGCCTTAATGAACGCGCCCACACCGGTGCCCCGTAAAAGGCCATGGACCGCACGACCCCCGCGTAGAGCCTCCGGAAGGAGGCGTTTGGACCCCCTAGATTGGGCAGAAGCCGCTTCAAAGCAGCCCCAGCCCTCTCCTGATTGTGAGTCAACTATCGGAAGTGCTCCACGAAGTTCCACCGACTGTCGAGGACGAGTCCCAGGTACTTCATCCTCGACTCGACACCGATGTGAACCCCTCCCGCCGTTATCCGGGAACCCGACAGTGGCGCGTTCCGAGGACCATAAAACTTGACTGAGACTTGTGCAAGGCCACCTCGAGTCCCAGTTGCCGGATCCTATCGACGGCTATTCATCACCCTAAAATTTAATGTCACTTGCTCGTCGTATAACAATAAGGTATATTTTTCTACGTGACAGTTAGAGAGTTTCAACCTTAATGAAGTTTCAATTTAGTAGGAATTGTTTTTTAGGAATTACGAGGTTGACTAGGCAAACTCGCATAACACTTTACATTATACCACACTTTTGGTCTAATATTGACCTACTATGATAGTGTATGGAAATCTCCAGCCTTTATAACGTGTCGGCGCCAAAACTAGCCACCCGTATCTTCCACAACCAAGCCGCTCCGCGCCGAAATATCTCACAAAACGTCTGAGAATTTAATTTAGAAACTTGTTCTCTGAAAACTAATTATACGTTCACAATACGACGCGATTAATTTCGTTATCTTAAACTGTTTCACCTCCTAAACGTTTGTTTGTGAGAATTATGCGTCATTTGAGAGCACTTCTACAATTTGTATTGTTTAGCTCGCGGATTAAATTCTGAGCGCTGGATTTAAAATAAATGTATTTGAAAGAGATACAAATCGGTCGGTAATTTTATAATGGATTAGGGATGCCTATTGTTTTACTTTTTAATTTATTCGGAACTCATACCTATTCGATTTTAATTCATTAATGAATTGATAAATTACAACCATACGTGAAAGCGGCGTATTTTCGAGTTTATCAAACATTATTCAACTAAAGTATACTAAAACAATAGTCATGTGTGGCTTTAGGGTAACCTGTAAAGTTAGATTTAAGATCTTATACATGAACTGTATATATATATTGTAATGTACCTACAAGAACGGCCTCACAGTCTTTATATGTTCAACACAGCCGGGTACAGTAATAGCCTCCCTATTTTTAGAAAGCTTTGGTTTAAACATAAATGTGGATATATTATGTATTTAGTTAAGATATTGTGGGTGTTAGTTTGTTTTTAAAGACATCGTTGCAAAACGTGGGCTTAGTTATTTAAAAACATAATTATTCCATAATTACTTATGAATTAATTATAGAGTCTATTTCTACACTTTAAGGCGAAAATAACCGACTTTTAATGATTGTATACTGCAGATTACGTCTCAACGAGTAGGTTTAATGATTTAGAAAAAATATATGTTAAATGTGGGAATATTTTACATTATGTTTATATTACATAGTGAAATTAATTTGTTAACTTATGTCTAACGCGATAAAAAAACTGAGAATCACGCAAAATCTATCAAGCGTATTTTTTTTAAACCTTCACTACTTTTAAGATAATTTAATTATTTATATTTTAGTATACTCGTACTTACGTGCTATAAATTCAAGTACCTTTGTTATGTATAATAAATCAATAATGCTTCTAATTTGGGACATCGCTTCTTGATGGTCGATTCCTATTACTGGCTGGACGTACGACGCGTTGCATGAGCTCAGTACATAGCACAAAAGCTAACCACTCAAGGTCACTGGCATATATGTGCGTCTTAACGGGTACTTAACCTAAATTTAAAAATGTGGGTCTGCAAACCCTACATAACGGCACAATCTTATATTATGTATCTCTTAAATTTGTAGTTACACTAACAATCATTCATGTTGTATGTTATGAGAGGTTTTATAGCCTATTTAACATTGCTCGGAATATGTTAGTTTACTATTTAGAATAAGATGTTTTTGTTAACTTGTATTAACCTTTCTGTTAATAAAGAAATCAATAAATGAACTGGTACTTAACCGTGTTCTTTTCGTGGGTACTGTAATCCTTATCATAGGCCTTAAGGGGATGGGTTCCGCAATAGCGTCTTTGATTTACTACTGCTTAAGTGAGCTTTTTAACTTAACACTTTGCGGGACACTAAACTCCCCCAGACGTAATAACAATAAAACTTCTATTGTGGCTCGTTCAGTGTCAAATTTTAACTTTAATATTCAGTTTTTCATTAACGTCACTTAGCTGTTTTTGTAACACCTACACGGTAAATATGAAAGGAAAAATATCTGACAGCAATTCACGAAGTTAGTCTCTAAAATAAAAGTTTATTTCTAAAACAGAACGACAGAATTTTCAACGAGTACTTACCAAATCGCATTAAAATTCTCAACTCTTTGACACTTTAAATTACAAACTCACATTATCCGTCAAATAAAGTCCCAAGTATCAAGTACGTACAATAAATGTTTGGCGATGTTTCGTTTGATAAGGGCCCGGGCCGCTGTCAGATCGATCCGACCCGAACTGTCACTTCGAGATTAAAACGTAGCTCAAGTACAACCATATAAATCTCCGGATAAAAACGAACCTGAAATTAAAGTATCAAAACTCTCCGTGTGTATCGAAAGGACTGATTGTATTTCTTTTTTTGCTCTGAAAATGTATTGGACCTATTGTGCTCTTATATTTCAAGTTATTGAGGTTCTAATATCTTTAGAAAAGACTTATTGATTGGATTGACTATGGATATAAGTATCTGTCTATCAACCTTCCAATAATATAACACGATCCTTATTCTTTGTTTTGTCTATAAATCTAGATATCTATATGTCAGAAATACTTTACTGAGTTGACTAACTGGGACACCCGCGCCGCCTAGCGGGGCTCGACAGAGTCTGCAACATAACGCTCGGACCGGATGGTGCTAAGTAAAGTTCATCGATGGCGGTCAAGCAGTGAACATGTTTAGAAACTGTCGTGCGCTCCGAAAAGTTATGTCGTGTACCTACAGTTTGTGTATTGCTAGTGAGATTCATTTGATCGTGAATTATAATTTGATCTGACCTCAAAAAGGTTTTTCTATTGCGCAATAACAACACTAACCATAGTACGCCCACAGTTGTTAAAATATGGCTGATAGTAACGAAAGAGACACATAACGTACTTGTAACAACAAACTATTTTTAAAAAAATTGTCTGTCTGTCTGTTTGTTCCCGCTAATCTTTTAAGCGGCTGGACCGATTTTGACGGGACTTTCACTGGCAGATAGCGAATGTTATATAGAGTAACTTAGGATATTATTTAAGAAAATGAAAAAGAATTAGGGTCCACGGGGACGAAGCTGCGGGCAGCAGCTATACAATGCCGCCCATGGGCATGCGACCGCCCGTATTTTTCTGTATATTCATGAAAAATTATCTATATCTATAAATAAACTATAAAAGGGTTAAGGTTAAAGGGTAAACTTTACCTTAATTTTATTTTTTTCAAAATCCCGCTATGATTCTATGGACTAACACTTGTGTTTTTTAAATAAATACTGTTTTTTTTTTTTTAATGTCTTCTCCGTTGTTTTTTCCATAGTCGACAAATATTAATAAAAAAATGTTAGTTAATCCGATTAAATAACTCATAAGCTTTAAAATAATAAACAGAATTCAAATCGAGCCAATAACATCTGAGATATAGCAAACGCTACAAAAAAATATGAAAAAATTTAATAACATGAAAAGTATTAAAGACCTTTTAAAGTTAATTTTCGATGGACCCTAATTTCTTTTCTTAAATAAAATCCTAAGTTAGTGACATTGTATAAAAAATCAAAATGTGAATGTGCGTCTTTCGCGTCAAGAAACTATAATATACCGATCTTGATGGCTATGTAGTTGACTAACGGGAGGTATAAGGAAAAAGATTCCTGATTTACTGAAAAAATTAAAAAATGTGTAGCCTCATTCTTTTTAGGCCACATGAACCTGATCTGATCATCACCAGTTACCATTAACATGGTAGGCGAATATTTACCAGCAGCTGTAGTGCCTCTGATCTCCACAAAGAGAGTATGAACACCGAATATAAAACGCCCACACGTCCATTAACGTGAAAATTAATTTATAAAGAGATATTCGTTCAAAATTCACTTTATTAATACAATACGTAGAACGTGTTGACGTACGATCGAGGTTACAATGTTCAGTGTTGTGGGTTTTTGGCTTTGTAATTCGATTGTTGGTTTTACGTTATAAATGTCTTTCGGTTGATAGGTATCGAAATAAGCAGTTCTTATTCGTTTCAAAATGCTTCTACACTGTTTCATCAGACAGATGTCTAGCCTCATCACATTCTCCACCATCTTGTCCCACAAAAATGAAAAGTTAAATTGGAGTTTTATCAAGTCATAAATCAGCATAGAAATTGTTCGCTTGTACATAATTCATGATTTTCAGTAATTTTTAAGAAAATTTTCGTATATTCATTTCACAAATGTCCTGGCAGGTTCCTGTATTAAATTATGCCAAAAAAGAAGATATACCAGCTCCCGTAACTTTTGCCTGTCATCCTCGTGACGTCGCATCATCCCGATGGCAATATCTTAATGCAAATTGTAAGGCATTCGCAAAATGTAGGTAATTCAATTTGCCAGCAACCAGACGCATGGGTACTTAAAACTTGGAGAATTTCTACAACTGTTTATTTATAGGCGTTTTAAGTTAAAGTTTAGAAATTGTTTTATTTAATTTACGTAACTTTATATGGATTCTCTGAGCATATTAATTGTAAAAGACTTTAAGTAGCTAAGAAAGTATTTAACTTGTCACAAAGACATAATTTGTTCAAAAGAGTTTGATGTAAAAATGTTTTAGCGCATTAATAGGGCCGAAAACAAAGTATCAAAATCCGGAGGAACTTCGGACAAAATGACACGCTTGAGTAAAAAATAACATCATCCCTCGATACAATAATAATTTATTTATCACACCTTAACGTCGTCGATAAATTGCAAATAACGATAAAGGGTGTTTCAATGGGAAATCAGAACTCCATACATATTGATGGAGAGAAATCAATGGCGAATGAATGAATCAGCATCGGCGAGCAATGGCGGAGCTGTAACCAAATATGTGACGTCACAAACCAATATGGCGGCAGTTCGGGACTGTTTCAACTTTTCATTAATTTTCTTTTTATGCTTTCTGAATTACAATCGCTTTGGTGAAAGGTTAGCAAATTGTTTTTACTTTCAGACCTAAAACGTGGGTAGACAACAAATAATTTATTTTGTTATTAAAATGTTTTAAACCAAAAATAAAGAGAAGAAAATATATTATCTTTCATAAAATAATCATCAGATACCTAAAAAGTTTCCTTTACAAAATCATTAAAAAGAGCTTTTATTATGAAATTGATATTCTTCGATCTAAATTAAGATGTAAATGATGAATGTTGTTTATTTCTGTAAGTAGTGCCAAAAACACTTGTAAACGCATATAATACTTTAAAAACTAGATGAGGTCGGTAGTTCCTATCCGTCTACTCTGAGAAGAAACACCGAAAATCGCAGCCTGGCGACGGCGGGAGAATGTGCACGATGCCCTAAGGTCAACTCGTACGTGGGCGCAAGTAGCATGTCAACCGCATACGAAAAACGCTAAATGTAAGACGATTTATGTTTAAGATTCATACGTTTCATGTACATAGCTTATGTTTCTGCCACTATTTAGTATTATAGCTAGTATTTAAGGTTAGTAGAATCTGTGATCGTCATTTGCAATAAGAAATTAGGATGTTTTGCTGTATAATTTACTAATAAAGACTATGTCAAGTGTTAAAAGTAGAGAATAAGATATTGTGCATTTTGATATGGTTATTAATTAATAAAGTTTATCGTGTTACGTTAATTAGAATAGTAGAAACCTGTAAAATAGGCTTAATAAAGCATTATTACCTTGTGTGTTTCATTACCTTCCCTCTGCGACCTCCGAAACCCAAATACACAGAGGGCGCACGCAACAGAGTGCCTTTATAGTAGTGAAGTGGGAGGCGAGGAAATAGGAAATATATCCTCACGCCACGGCCAAATGGGACGTCACAGAGAATAGAGCTATATGCCATTAGTTAAGAATAGGAATTAGCTCTAAGCATGTAATAAATGTAGTTATGTAAGAATAAGGTTTATTGAATAAACAATAAAAAGATGGTACCGGGGGTGAGGAAGGGGGAGTGCCGGCAGACAGGGAAATGTTTGCTATAAAAGACGGACCATTTTTGCTAGCAGACACACTCCGGTCCCAGCGCTCAATAAGAACAGAAATAAGAAGAAACTCTGCCAAGCTCCTTACTAGTTCCTCGACGCCGTTTGCCTCCAGAACAAATTCCTACTACGCGTTTTATTCCATCAAGGCTCAGCTATCCCGAACATTATTGGTCCTTCGTCGTCGGACTGGTAACCTGCGACTAGAAGATTAGAAGATGGTTTTAACACGAAGTAAGGACGGAGAACAAGTGAAACGTCGTCAGGAAGAGCTCAGCGCGACCGGATCCAGTCAAGAAGCTCCGTCAGAGAACCCGCCTGCACAGGGTACGTCAGACACCGCTACCGAGAAAACGGGTACCAGCAGCGGAACTATTACGTCGACCGCCACAGAAGCGAGCACCTCTACCGGAACAGAAGATACCAGTACTGCGTCCCAGAAGGAGCGGACTTCACAGCATACACTGAAGCCCGCAGACGCACGGTCACGCCGCTCCGTAGCCTCTCGTGAGAGACTCCTCGCGGAGTTGAAGGCGAAAGAGCGGCTAGCCGAGCTGAAACTCAAGCAAGCACAGATACAACTTGAAACAGAAAAACAGCAGCTACGTGTACAATGTCTTCAAGCAGAAGCAGACACCTCAGAAGATGAAGAAGAAGAAGAAATTGAAGATGACCTGGCCTCAGTCCGCATCAGCACCTGGTTAAAAGGCACCGGGCCGGACCAACCACAGCTAGCACATAAAGAAACACTTCAAGAAGAGGGCAAGAAGACACAAGAAGTCCACGTAGAAACAAAGAAAATACAAGAAGATAGTACGAAATCAAGCCAGCCATTGATAGATGTGGCCACTCTAGCCGCCGCACTCTCTCAAGCGGTAAGAGGCACAAGGGAACCACCGAAATATATTCAAGAGCTGCCGCTTTTCAATGGAAGCAGCTCAGATTGGCTCGGCTTCACGACAGCGTACGAAGAAACACTCAAGTACTTCACGAAAAATGAAAATATGGCACGCATACGTCGGAGCCTGCGTGGAACTGCAAAAGAAGCTGTTGCCTGCCTCCTAGTGAGCCAACCAGATCCAAGAGTCGTCATAGAAGCACTCGAAAGAAGATTCGGCAGACCAGAAGCACTCATTCACGTCGAAATAGAGAAGCTCAAGTCACTCAACTGAGTCAGCGATAATCCACGCGACTTATGCATCTTCGCCGGGCGAATCGCAAACATAGTGGGCACCATTGAAGCATTGAAGAAACCACAATACCTTTACAGTCCGGAGATGGCGGGAACAATTACAGAAAAGTTTACTCCCATATTAAGAAACAAGTGGTACGACTACGCGTCAACGAAGAAAGAAGATATTCCTGAATTAAAGAAGATATCTACCTTCTTGAACGAAAGAAGCAGACAAGTGCGGCGCCTATGCCTTACCAGAGGCTGCCATCGATGAAGTCGGGGGAAGAGAACGAAGGAACAGAAGAGCAGAGCGTACATTCGCCACAGAGAAGAAAAACTCATCAGAAGATCAATGCCCTCTCTGCAAGCAAGACCATAAGCTACCCGACTGCAAGCAGAACTCCAACCTCGACACAAACGCACGATGGGAAGTCGCCAAGTAGAACCACATCTGCTACCGCTGTATTCGAAGCAAGCATCGACGACTTCAATGCAAAGCGCCGCCGTGTTGAAGACATGGGTGCGCCATGGTAAACATCACAATCAGCACCTACAGTAGAAGTCACATCAGCAGCGAAACCAAGCAACAACCGACGTGCATATTTGACGATAGCGCCCGTAATCATAAAGGGGCCGTACTCCAGCATTGAAACATATGCACTATTAGATGAAGGAAGTACCGTCACTCTACTTGACGCATCAATAGCCGAGGTCATCGCAGCAGACGGACCTGAAAATACCATGTGGATTCAAGGAATTGGCAACAAGATGAAGCACGACAATAGCAAGATCGTCAGTCTCAGCATTAGAGGAAAATATGCAGAAGAAGAATACCAAATAGAAGCCGCACGTACTGGCGACAGACAGTATACAGCGAGCACCTAGAAGATTGTGAACATCTGATCAACATCAAGGATCAGATCAGCTATCAACACGCCTCACCTAAGCTGTTGATTGCTCAAGATAACTGGCATCTTATAGTATCAAGAGAGCTCCGCATCGGTCGTCGCAACCAGCCAGTAGCTTCCCTCACACAGCTCGGCTGGGTTCTTCATGGCTGTCACAGTTCGCTCATAGCCAAGGTAGCGTTCTGTGGCAGACTCCAACAAAAAGAAGAAGAACCAACACTGGAAGAACTGATCAAGAATCACTTCAAACTCGAGTCATTATGCATCGAGCCAAGAAAACCAGGAGAAGATCCTGAATAGAAAGCTATTCAGATACTCGAAGAAAACAGCAGAAGACTGCTAGAAGGAAGATTCGAAACCGGCCTGTTGTGGAAAAAAAAAGACCGCCAGATACCAAACTACCATAAAGAAGCTGAACAGCGCCTGCATTCCCTAGAGAAGAGACTGGATAGAGAAGAAGACCTCAAACAAAAATATGAAGAGAGGATGGAAAACCTATTCCAGTTGGGTTATGCAGAGCCAGCGCCCACCCCAGCTCCAGAAGGAAAAACGTGGTACCTGCCACACTTCCCGGTCATCAACCCAGCGAAGCCTCACAAGCCCTACCAAGACTGGTTCACGAGGCGTCAGCCAAAGCAGCCGGCATGTGTCTCAATGACATGCTATATTCGGGACCCGACCTGCTACAATCACTCCCAGGGGTCATCATGAGGTTCCATCAACACGCATACGCAGTCAGCGTCGACATAAAAGAAATGTTCATGCAAGTGAAAATAAGAAAAGAAGACAGAGACGCGTTACGATTTCTATGGAGAGGCACACGGCGGGAGGGCAAACCGGAGAAATACAGAATGACTTCTGTAATTTTTGGAGCAACTTCATTTCCATGCACAGCACAATTCATCAAGAATAAGAATGCAAGTGAATTTGCGAACAACTACCCAGAAGCGGCAGCAGCCATACAGAAGAACCATTACATGGACGATTACGTCCAGAGCTTCCCTACTATTCAAGAAGCACGTGAAATAACGAAAACGGTTGACTTTATTCACAAGAAAGCGGGCTTCATACTGAACGGGTGGACATAAAACGACACAAGAACAATAGAAGAGTTTGGTCTACCTGAAGAAGCCAACTCCGCGACAGTGAGCCTGGGAGGCAAGGATACAGAGAAGACACTTGGCCTGCTCTGGCATGTGAAAGAAGACTGCATAGGGTTCAACACAAACTCTATGAAAATACCTAAAGAAGTTGAAGAAAACAGGCGCACTCCATCCAAACGAGAAGCCCTGAGCATCATAATGGCACTCTTCGATCCATTTGCATTGATCTCACCAGTCACCACGCCAGCGAAAAGAATATTCCAAGACACCTGGCGCTAAAAGACTGACTGGGATGACCCGCCTCTGGCTGAACTACAGGAAAGATGGCGCATGTGGATCACGTTACTCACCACTATCAAACAGCTGAGAATACCACGATGCTATGACTACGAGCAGAGCGTGTCAAGTCAGCTGCACAAGTTTGTCGACGTGAGTGAAGAAGCCTACGCCGCGGTAGTGTACTGGAGGGCGATACGCAAGGACGGCAGTGTGCACGTGTCATTAGCAGCTGCCAAGAGTCGTGTCACGCCCCTCAAGCCAGTATCCATACCCAGGTTGGAGCTACAAGCAGCACTATTAGGTGCGCGACTCGCACAGACTGTGCTAGAAGAGCACAACTACAGACCAGAGAGCAAAACCTACTGGAGTGATTCACGCACAGCACTAGTGTGGATCAGGTCAGAACCACGCGTCTAGAAGTCCTTCGTAGCCCATCGAGGTGGCTCCCATCCAGAAGCAACGTGGCCGACGACGTGACGAGAGACACGCCAGACAACTTCGTCGCCACCCACAGATGGTTCCAGGGACACTGATTTCTGAAACTACCAGAGTCACAATGGCCACAAGAAGAAAACGTGCTAACATACGACACAGAAGAAGAAAGAGAAAAGTGTCATTCGTGTCAACAAGAAGGCAACAGTAATCAACGTCACCTACCTAAGATCGAGAGATTCTCAAAGTGGTTTCGATTAATAAGGGCGACAGCACGAGTTTTACAATTCATAGACTTGTGTAAAGTAAATAAGAATACAGTCGCAGCCACTCGAAAAATAACAAAGAAGATCGAAGAAAAAGATCCAGGTTGGCGCACCTCAAAAAAGGCGCTACCTACACCCGTAAAAAGGGTAGTGCCTAACGTAATCCGCAACTACCTAGAAATACCTACCCAATACCTAACAAAAGCTGAACAGCTGTGGGTCAGCACCAGTCAGCAAGAGACTCAAAACTGAGATAGAACGTATCAAGAAAAAAGGCGCGCCCAGCAATAGCGAACGCCTAAGTCATCTCAGAACCTACATCGACGCTGCAGACATCGTGCGCCTACGAGGAAGAGTGAACGCGGCACAAGAAATAACCGAAGACACGTCCAACCCTCCGATATTGGACGGCAAACATACCTACACACGGCTGTACATAGCTTATGTACATGAGAGCCTACATCACGGCGGTGTGGAAATGATCGTAAATGAATTAAGACAATGACTATGGATTTCAAAAGTACGCCCCGCAGTAAGAAACATTATAAAGAGTTGTTTGCCCTGCCGCATAAGAAAAATGAAGCCAGCTAGCCCGCTCACAGGGGACTTACCGCCGGCACGCCTCGCCCACCACGCGCGTCCATTTACATTCACGGGACTTGATTATTTTGGCCCCATGGGAGTGACAGTCGGACGCCATCGTGAGAAAAGGTACGGGGCTCTATTCATCTGTATGACTTCGCGAGCAATTCACATCGAAATCGCACATTCATTAAGTGCTGACTCAGCTGTGTCGGCCCTACGAAGATTTCTGGCAACAAGAGGCTGCCCGAAGGAGCTATGGAGTGACAACGCTACGTGCTTCAAAGCAGCTGATAAGGAGCTCGGCGCAGCAGCACTCGAAGCGCTGGAACACGAAGCCACATGTCGACACATCACCTGAAAATATATCCCTCCAGCAATCCCATTCATGGGGGGAACATGGGAATGTATGGTACGTTCGGTGAAAGAAGCACTGAAAATCATCCTGAACGAGAGATACCCTAGCTACAAGACGCTGATGACGCTGCTAACAGAGGTCGAGAACACAGTAAACTCCTGACCTCTCACCCATGTGTCAGTCGACCCACATGAACCCGAGGCGCTGACACCGAACCACATACTCGGCCTCAACTCTCATGTTCCAGTACCAGGTCACTTCGAAGATAAGGACGTGACAGCCCGCCAGCAATACGAGCAACGGGAAACGAGCACAAGTGCTGGCGGACATATTCTGGAGAAGATGGGTTAAGGAGTACATGCCCCTACTGCAACACTGGCGGGAGCCCATCAGCACAGGAGTCCAGCCCAAGGTTGCTGACCTCGTCATCATCTGTGACGGCAACTTACCACGCAACACCTGGCCACGAGGTCGCATCAGCCAGCTGCATCCAAGCGCCGACGGGGAGGTTCGAGTCGTGGACGTCACCATCAGCGGCGGCTATGTCCTGAGGCATCCTACCAAGAAGATCATCGTGCTACCAACGGAATCACAGCGTGGCGACGGCGGGAGAATGTGCACGATGCCCTGAGGTCAACTCGTACGTGGGCGCAAGTAGCATGTCAACCGCATACGAAAAACGCTAAATGTAAGACGATTTATGTTTAAGATTCATACGTTTCATGTACATAGCTTATGTTTCTGCCACTATTTAGTATATTATATATTGTATACAAGGCTAGTAGAATCTGTGATCGTCATTTGCAATAAGAAATTTTGCTATATAATTTACTAATAAAGACTATGTCAAGTGTTAAAAGTAGAGAATAAGATATTGTGCATTTTTATATGGTTATTAATTAATAAAATTTATCGTGTTACGTTAATTAGAATAGTAGAAACCTGTAAAATAGGCTTAATAAAGCATTATTACCTTGTGTGTTTCATTACCTTCCCTCTGCGACCTCCGAAACCCAAATACACAGAGGGCGCACGCAACAGAGTGCCTTTATAGTAGTGAAGTGGGAGGCGAGGAAAAAGTAAAGTTCCAGAGGAGGACCCTATTTTCTTCTCGCCTGGCGCAGTCAGACGCGCCATCCTAAGAACGAAGCCTAGGAAGGCCCCCGGTGCTGACAGTATCACCAATACAGTGCTGCGCCATTTGCCATTCCGTACGGTAGCGGCGCTGGCGCGCCTGTTCACGGCGATACTGCGCACGGGGGTCTTTCCCACCTCGTGGAAGGAGGGGCGCGTCATAATGCTGCCCAAGGCGGGGAAAAACATAGCCCTATCTGTCCGCAAGGTCGCCGCACAGGGTAGGGTCGCCCGCTACCTCCTCGGCCCGTGCTCTCATCCAGCATCCCGGCGCGCGTCAAGTTGGGCGTGTACAAAACGTACGTGCGCCCAATCTTGACGTACCCCGCCCCAGCGTGGTTCGCCCTCACAAAGGAGTCGAGCTGCAAGCTGCTCCGCGCGCAACAGAATCTTGCGCTGCGGACCATTGTCGATGCTCCTCGCTTTGTGAGGAACGATGTACTCCACCGGGATCTTGGGATTGAGAGCCTGGATGAGTTTGTGAGGCGACTCGCGAAAGTGATGTTCGCGCGTGCCGATGCTTCTGCTTGGCCCCATGTCAGGCAGATAGCGCCATTGCACGCGCGCCCACCTGACGCACGACCCCTGCCCCGCGACCTGGTAGCGGACAATTGACCCCATCGCACTGGACTGACTCCTCGAGTAAGCCGTACCCAGGTTACACGCGGCTTACTCGATATAATAAGACTCTACAGATGTACACATACATCTGTTGCGCGGCGTGTTCTAGGTTAATATAGGCATGCCGCGTAACTAAACACAGACAACCATAACTACACAGACGCCTACATAACACGTGCGAGCGCGACGCGGGTCGCGAAGCACGTTGACACTGAGCGGTGTAACACTACAACACAAGCCGCTCACACAACCACGACTGCTTATGCCTCAATCCGTAAACGGCTAGATCTGTGAGCGGGGCGAGGGAAAGCTACATATCTACCTGTAGATGCGTCGAGTCGGCATCTCTGTCGCTGGTCGTCTTCGATGGGCCTCCCCCAGGCAACTGGGGTCTCACCTAACGGGGACAGACCGCCGGGATGTCGTGAAGAAGCGACGCTATAGGATTATAGTGTCGCAGCGCGCCTACAGAAAATTCATAGCAACCATTCACACAGACGCACTTTGCCTGCGTCACTGCTACAGGCCGTTCGAGGCAAATACATTGAGGGGCCCGTATTAGCGGGTCACTGTGATGCTTCCGCGGGCGAGGGGCGAAGCCCTGACCCTGCTCGCCACGCCCACTTGCGCGGGCGTCGCGACGTCTCAAGGCTAGCAGACATACTCCGGTCCCAGCGCTCAATAAGAACAGAAATAAGAAGAAACTCTGCCAAGCTCCCTACTAGTTCCTCGACGCCGTTTGCCTCCAGAACAAATTCCTACTACGCGTTTTATTCCATCAATGCTCAGTTATCCCGAACAGATATATTATACACCATAAATGATACGCTCACAGGAATGCAATTTTTTATATAATAATGCAAATTCCTCTTTGACTATAATTCTTTGGCGGATAATGTGAATCCATGCTCACTAGGCGATTATTCGAACAATTTTAATTAATATCTTCCAACTCATGCTAACAGACATAAATTCAAAGTTTCATACAGTACCACGCTCTAGGCTCGACGCTTTCTTCGTTTTACAACCAGCGTATTGCAAGTGATAAAAATTTACGCGCCACTAAAATATGTTCGTAGAGTGAATCCATACGAAGAGGTTATTACCTGTAAAACGGTTTACGTCAGTGTAAATCTTGAGTCTTACAACTTAAACGGAACGGTTTTATTGAGTGGACTTTACCTGTGTTTAGATGAGAAAGAAATATAGCTGAAGTAATAGTTTGTTTGGTACTCAAACCCTTCCAACTAAGTAACAGTCGAATCTTTCATTTTAGATTTTTTACCTGCATAATATCGTTAACCATTTGTGTTGGTTATTTATTTATATGTCGTAGCCAGATCTTAAAATTGTTGTTTCATGAAATGGCTAGCTAAAATTAACCATTATCGTTTAAACGTCAACGTTTATTGAAATGTCAGTCGACGTTTGACCATATCATTCATTAAGGGTATCCCTGGTTTAAGGTTTATTAAAAATTGCTAAGTAATTGCGACCAACTTGGAAGTAACGCTCGCCGGCCGGTGCCGCGTCAATACTAGCTTCACTCCTTAGGCTTGCGCGCGGTTGGTTACAGTTCTAACCTAACCTAACCCATTTGATCGGGGTGCCACAAGCAGCGTGAATTTAAAAAAAAACGAATTTTAAGTGTTATGTTACATTTCTTTTCTCAAGTTTCTGGGATGAGCGTCCAAGTATCGTCCTATTTTTAAATGGAAATCATCATTATTTTTAAATGAACTTACCTACACCTGAAACTTGATTACTTGTTATGAATACAGATACCTGTTTTCATAATAAGTATTCAGGGTGATTTGTAATTTGACGTATTCCTTCTAGGACGTGATAGTGTGACCCATTTGCAACTATTAAGCACAGCATAAACCCTAGGAAAATATTGATGGGATTCTAGAAAACCCAACTATGGGTATTTTTTTTAAATTCCCAGAAATCGTCACTAAATATAACTTTTCTCTAAACTCTCAAATTGAATGGCCTTCATTGCGATTCCATTGGGTACCTAATCCTACTATCCTAACTAATATTATAAATTTGAAAGTTTATATGTTTGCATGTTTGTTACTTAATCACGCAAAAATGGCTGAACGGATTTGGATGAAATTTGGCACACAGGTAGTTTATAACCTATTTATAACCTAACACATAGGGTACTATTTATCCCGGTAGTACAGTACCGTGTGATAACTTCCGGCCTCCACGCGGACGAAGCCGCGGGCAATATCTAGTACTTTAATAAACCTTTCGATGTAACAACATTTTCTAATACATCAAACTGTTAAAAAATAAAGAAAGAAGTTTATTAACCATTTTCAAAAATCATCTACTTACTTTAACTTTGATACCAGTTATCTCAAAATTTTACCATGGCATTAAGCGTCCAAATTACGGGGAAGAATTTTCATTTAATCAGCTATCTAACGAGGTACAAAAGTAAAAAAATATTTTGCGATGAAATATTTGGCAAAGGTAAAATTTTAAAATTATTGTTTTTTTTTTTGTGATTATCGAATTAATTAACTTGTTTTGTGCCATCCCATTACTTTATAACCTCCCAGCAATCTATCACACGCTCCTCAGGTCATGACATCACCCAGTTCGTCATGAGCAGGTCACAAGTCGTGGGGCGGCTTTTGAGTTTTTAAATTAACTCACGGTCTACTCGCTGGTCACTGCAAATTGTTTTATTTTGGTTTTGTGTTCTGTCTTTGCGTCATGTTTACGGCAAATAAACGTATTTTCTTTCTTTTCTTTCTATCTAGCTAGGTCTCATATCTGGGAAAATTCGTTTTCTCTATTTTTATATAAACCTCTTTTTTAAGATTATAAATATTAACTGTTCCCGGTATATATTTGAATGCTGTAAATTATTTAAAATGCACTCCGAATTATTTCAACGTCTTGGAGACACTGTTACGTTTAACACCAGATATCCAGATAGACTAACCTCCAATGAAAAGCCGCATAAAGCCGCTTCTGTGATAACAGAAGTTGCTTTCCAATGGTTATAAGGATATATAATAAATTACCAAAATCATAAAGAGAACTGCCAATCAACCGTTTTAAAACAGTGTTATTCAAATGGCTTGTAGAACAATCATTTTATTCTGTAAATGAGTTCCTAAATTTTAAAGATTCACACTGATATTTTACTTTTATAATTTGACAAATGATTGACATTCTTATTCTTAATTGTGTGATAATAAATTTCCGACATCTACGCGTGCGAAGCCGCGGGCGAAAGCTAGTCACAAATAAGTTAAGAACGCATTAGTAAGTCGCGTAGTGTACCTAAAGACGTTCAAACGATGATCGTGAACGATGGGTCTAAAGAAATAAAATATCCTAACAAAGAGTATCAAAAGCTTAGTGTGACAATAGTTATTCAATAGACATCTTAGTATTTACTAGTTAGAATACAAGACGGTGACAAACCTCAATACATTTACAAGGAGTTAAATATTCATGCTCATTCATTAGGGTCGAAGTATACGCCTCTGAATAAAGATACTGTTTTGTTTCTTTGGTATTGCTTTGTGATCGTGGTTGGCATTTGTAAATGTAGTGTGGGATAGTCTTAGTCTATCAGACAACCTGAGGAGCAGTAGAGGTTTAAAAAAGGTTGTGATCTATAAACGTTATTGAGCATGAACTTTGTATAAGTGTTATTCCTGTTACTGTTGAGTATCGCACAACTGTCGAACTACAAGTGCAAGACACAGACAAAAGCACGCGCTTAGAAACGTGCATGGATCTCGGCCTAAGTGTGCGCAGTTTTAGTGTGTTTATGCTAAGATAGAATGAGTCCTGTCCCAAAAATATCTGACTACATAAAGCACACATTGTATTGGTGGACATGTTAATGAAAAAGAAGTGAGAGAACCTGAGGAACGGGAGACGTCTGAATGTTGTGTCAAAGGCTTAGAGGGTTTAGGCTGACATAGCTTTTTTTTTTGGAGGTTGGGAAATCTTCAAATGACTTCTCCCGCTCTGGGCGGAGCGAGAGGGCGTGTCAGACTTTTACTGACTGAAACCCACCCGTGTTCCTTCCGTTGCCCGTGTGCCGGGGCCGCGATATCCCTTTCGGACAAACCCGCAACCCCAGCAGGCATTGGTCCTTACGGACCCCGTCAGTTGGTGCTGACATCTCTTTGAGGCGCGCGTGTAACACAACGCACCGTCGACCCGGGCCTGGTCCTTACCGGACGGCGAGCTACCCATTGCTCACCGTAGGCTGACATAGCTTGAGTTTTCTCCCAAAAATATCAGGCCATAGCCTAATACATTGTCTTCGAGACATATTAATAAAAGAGTAAAGTGTGGTTTCGTGCGTAGACTTTGTTAGGTTTTGCTTCATTTGTTGAGAGTTCTTTTTACACATCTCAATATTTATTTGTTTGAGCCATTTTTTAGAATTCAAAATCTCACTCATGTCACTCTGCCAATTTCGAGAAAATGCAAATGAGTAAATACTGAACTAAAAAATCATTCCTATATCATAGTAAACAGGCAATCTTAACCTCAGCACTTTTCTCAAAACAATCTCCAACGGCATCAGTTCTGACACAACATTCTTTCCTCCAAGCTTGCACATTTATACCAGTTGTCACCTGCATCTTTCATCTCTTTCTAACACTAGTAAAATATCACCCTGTTCTACTCTTAATTTTTCACCCAGACTACTAGTGTTCCTTTTTTAAAAGAGTGATGGATCTAATGAGAAAGTTCCTTAGAAATGTAGGAACACCGTGTAGTAAAGGAAAAACTAGGATTCTATTTTTTTTTTCTTTTCAGCTTTGTTGTTACTAACAATGGAGAATGCAAAGGTGTGGAAGAATGGGAAGGTTTTATTTTATTATTTTGTAGTGCGTGTGAAATGTGTGCCGTGGTTTATTTTCAATGAAAGAGTTCTTTAGGAGCAGTAAGTTGTAAGGAGTAGTTTATTTTTAGTGACAATATAAGTATATATTGTCGTTAAAAATAAACTGGTTGTTGTAAGGTAATAGACACACTGACCTTATTGTGTGGAGGTAACTCTATTCTTTAGTTCGTTCGCATTTGAGAGCGCAGGCTGTATACTATCACATGTATATGTACTATCACACAAGAAAAAAAAATCACTTTGATGTTTTGATTTTTGAAGTGAGAACTTCTTTAGGCGCGTTCAGAATAGAATAGAATAGAATAGGTCTTTATTTGCTTAGAATGTAGGTACATAAAAATAAGTTGTTAAATTGTATAATAGAATCCGCAATTCATAAATTTTAAGTAGCGGGTAAACTTATGGATTCACGTCACCGAATCTATAAGTTTACCCTTTACCAAACCGCACCGTCGTAGTTTGACTATGTGCTTTACATAGATTAGACTATAGATGGCGCTAATACCAGATTAAAATTTTCACTTCTATCGGCAGTCCCCATGACTGACAATTTTTCTTTCTAATTATCAGCCAATCTGTTCTGCACAAATGTCACCGTGAAAACTTGGGTGAAGTGAGCTTGAAGTGACGTGACCTCACTCTTCACGGTGAGAATTTTACAGAATGGATAGACAGGTGGAATTACAGCTCACTTTAAACTCATTTCACCTAAGTCCTCACAGTGAGTTTTTTTACAGAACAGCACTACAGGTGGAATGACGGCTTACTTCACAAGCTCACTTATGTTTTCACGGTGGGATATTTACAGAATAGACCGGCTATTTTTTATACGATTAGGTGATTAGATTACTCATTCCCTCTACGTCGATTTCCGTTATGTTGACCGATATGCCAGTAAGGTCCTTGTCCCCTAATATGATTGCCTTCTTGGTTTCCGATAGGTATCAAAATAAAATAAAATAATAAAATAGTGTTTTATTTCAGGCAAAATACCCATATGCAAAACATTATAAATAAGTAGTAAAAACATGAAAAATTATCATAAAAATAAAATATCATTAAAAGTTATCACAGTCTACAATAACATACATTGTCTGTCGTCATTTTTTATTCTCGTTTAGGTGAACAGAAATCCAGTGCACAAATATGGGACTTGTTAGGTTGCACGAGACAACCCTCAAAATGCTGTTACTGGAGCGTCTCAAACTGCCAAAAATACTCTCGACCTCATGATGGCGTAAAAGTCCGGGACCCTCGCTTCGGCAAACATGCTCGAGGCACTCGGTTGCATAAAAGTAATTAAAGCATTCATATTTACAAAGTCATTAGAAGAACCGGATCCTCCTTGAAACTACAAAACATATCGATATTAAATAACTTCTTTTAGTCACAAACTTGGCAATGATACTCCAGCTTTACCAATGCAATTTCAACACAAAACCTATCTTAATAGGGTTGTTTATTCAACAGCAGTGGGTGCTTGCATTCGTGCAGTATAGTCCTAATGAGGTGCTTTCGTATAAACTAGGAGTACACTTAAAGCTTTATATTCTGTAATTCCTTTTTTGTTGAAAACTCCGGATTCAGTTAGAGGAGTTTAATTTAACGCGTAGTTTTATTTTCAAAGTGATTTGGAACATTATTTCTGTGTGATAAAAGGGTAAAAGAAAATGTGCACTATTTAGCTAGCTTTTGTTGCAATTTATTTTCAGAACAAGGCAAAAGTATAATGGACTAAGTGAGAGGTGGTGACCACTTTTACCAAGAACTTCTAGCTAATTACATGGTAATTTTAGCATAATAGGAAGTTGAAATTAAAGTCGCTTTTCATGTCTGTCTATGTGTTGTTCTTTTAATCTCCTTAAAGGATTTCGATGCGGTTTTCGCCATCATTTGGAGAATTTATATGTGTATAATACATTAAAATGTAATCAAGAAATCTTGATGTTTTGCCACGTCGTAGTAACCGTACGAAGCAGGGCCGGGTTGCTAGTTAATTAATAATATAATTAAATTCCACCGTGTGAGACAGTAGCAAAACTTTTCAATATAATAAATTCTAGTTGCGAATAACAGCCACTATTTATCTCTGTGCAAAACTATAACGGTAGGTAACCAATAATTTGATTATCAAAACGTGGTGATAAAATGTTTCCGACCATTCAATGAAGCGGATTATTGGGCCCTGAAAACCAACTGAACCGATAACAATAATATGATTCTAACAACGATAACAATATTATTCTCATAAAACATTGTTCCTATATTCGTTTGGAATTTAATGTTTGTTCGTCACACGTTTTTGTTAATTCTACGGAACAAAACAAATTATGAATCGTGTAATCCCCAAGTAAACTGTAAATACCCTGGGATTTCTTCTTAATCCTTGCGAATCTTGGCTCCTTGCCAGGGTTTCAATTATTAAAACTGACTGATTGTGTGCTCATTAGTAAGTAAGTGATAATAATATGAAGAATTTGCTTTTTTATGCAAAATAACTGAACATAAAGAATTGTTATAACATTCGAGAAGTGTTAGTTATTGCTTCCTTTTGACTGTTGTCTTTAAATTTCGTTTTATTCATGCATTCAAACAAAAAGTTTGTTGAAAAGATAACACCGTTTGTCCAGCGCCACCAAACTTGACGTGAGCTGACGGTGTGCGGTGGACACGCGGCCATAGCAAATGTATGTATCGCTACTTTGGCGCCGTCATTTCGTTCTCGTTGACGTCCCGTTGATGGTGGCGGTGGAAAAACGCCCTAACAATGTTTATAAAAAAAGTTAATATTATGCTAATGTTCTCTCTAATACCACACCATTCATCTCGAGGTTTTATTTGACTAAGTGTCAGTGTCAATGTCAATGTTCGTTGCCTTGAAACAATAATTATGCGTGAGACCACTGGGTAAAATACAAAATCTCATAATATTGAATGTTAATGTAACTCCACAAACCAAACACCAGCAGAATACTAAAATAAGCTACAAGATCAAAAGGTGTGAAAGTTTCCGAGATCTGTAGCTGTGAATGAGATCATGATAATATTGTAAATAAAACTTCTTGGTGGCTCTCTTGCGAGCTACAACTGAACTAGATCCTGCGACGCAATTCATGACAGGCAGCGGACCAGCAAGGAAGCAAAACATTTGTATTGAGGCCCAGTTGCACCACCAATAGCTTAACCCCTTCGTAGATCCACTCGAGACATAATGGCTTTTTAATTGTTTTTTACAAAAACTTACGGCATACGAAAGGCATACATTTTGCGCTAAATGTGTTTAAAATATAAGTACCTGTGCGACCGAGCTCTGCTCTGGTGACGATAGAGAGTGCTCATTTAATAGTACCGGACAGTTCATACTAATTCCAAGCTGCCATGATAGTAGGTACTTACTAATTTCATGCTGCCATGTCATTATTATCTTGTTCTCAACTTTTGGCGACCGAACCCTTAAACGTAATTTTCATCGAAATCGTTAGAGCCGTTTTTGAGAACGTAATTACAAATATATATATATATACAAATATTGCTCGTTTAATAGTATAGGATTCTGTCTCTATCGTCTTTAAACAATTGGCAGTAGCAGATTGATGTTTTAAATTCGTTTAGCGTTAAATATGTTTAGTAAGGGAGTGATATGAAGATTCGAATAACGTTATTGCGACGCACGCTATTTCGAAAAAAATTAAGGGTGGTACGCCAGTTCGAAAACACGTTAAGTCGAAAACCGCTATATCGAATGACGTTGTCTCGAACACGCTGATTCGAAAAACTGTTTGAATGGTACGCTAGTACGAAAGTCTTGGCATTAAAATCCACTGTTGCGAATAGCATATTCCAATCTGAATTTGTCTGGGGATCAAACTCGCGACCCCGATAAAGCCCTATCTTTGTATTGGGTTTGGGAAACAAGAGCAATGAGAAGTATTATTTTAAGTTAACTTTTTAATTTACCACACCGACATGTCAATCGGAATGAAAGATGTATAGGAATCCAAAAAACTAATAAACTTGGGGGGTCGTTCAACAAAAGTATAAGAGTACTATTATGTATTCTGTGGTATATGAAATTAAAAATAAATTTAAGTCAACCTTCATTAATATGTTTTTATTGTTGGGAATGCATTATAATAAATAGGTATTTGTAATGTTATTAGCTTATCAAAACGGGCAGCATGCTAGGGATATATAGCTAAATCATAATAAGTACTAATATTAATCATTTATATTTAGTAGTATAGACAACTAGCTCAGTGTCCATTTTATCATCGTATTTAGTTCTTGGTAATCACTGAACCGGAATATGCTATTCGCAACAGTGGATTTCAATGCCAAGACTTTCGTACTAGCGTACCATTCAAACAGTTTTTCGAATCAGCGTGTTCGAGACAACGTCATTCGATATAGCGGTTTTCGACTTAATGTGTTTTCGTACTGGTGTACCACTCTTAATTTTATTCGAAATAGCGTGCGTCGCAATAACGTCATTCGAATCTTCATATCACTCCCGTTTAGTAATTTGTGGTGTAAGCTCTTCTTCCTTACTGCCGTCAAAAATTATAACAAAGCGAATACCAGTAATAAAGTAAACTCCACCCATCTTAACTTCAACGCCGGACAAAAAATACCTATCTACATTGCCGAGCAGCTAACCTCACTATCTAAACGGCTGTTTTACTTAACTAGAATTTACGCCAAGTCACATCAATACACCTATTGCTGGACATCGAACGGACGTGTGTTTCTCAAGAAGGATTCGGATAGCCAATCCATAGTGGTTAAAAATGAAGAACAACTGAAGCAGCTGCCCTTAACCAACAATGCATGACTACGTAACTATAAGATCATTTACTATTATTATTGTTCAGTCTCTCTATTTTTAAATTCCGTTTTTGTACCTTTGTTTTTTAAATTACATATTACTATCGCATGTTTAACTTATATACAAATATTTAACACACGAACACACCATTACATCATCTTCACAAGTCATTCACAATACTTTACACACCTTAAATTCACACAATCACTAAATCATTTCTATAATTGGTTCAATCAACCACTCATTGGCCATACATGGTATTTATTTACTTGCTTGGCTTACCGAAATAATATACAGAATTATATTTTAATGCAGTCACAATTAAACTTATCACTTGATGGAATACTAATTACTCTCAATGTCACCACAGTTTTGCCCGTATTTAACACATCTCAATGGCTGGTGACATTAACCAAGTAATTGACAATATCGACCAGCTCTCTGTGTCAACCACTCATACATGTATACCCGAAGATACTCATTCGATTCTATTGCATCCGCACAAATACATAAAAATTTTGTCACAAAATATTCGATCTATTACTCGTAACTTTTTAAGTCTTCAAACGCTCTTACACCGCATTTCTTTTGACTCCGATTTGATCGTATTGACCGAATGCTGGCTACCTTGTGCTAGTAACTATAATATTCCAATCATGCAAAACTATAATATATTTAAGACTTCTAAACATAAAAACCAAAGTGATGGTGTTGTGGTATATCTCAAGTCAAACTTGTTAGCTACCTGTGAAGAACCAGACTTCGACCTGTCAGCCTCTGGTCTTCTTATAAAGATTGGTTCTGAGGTAGCAATTTTATGCATATATCGCTCACCATCGGCTGACAGTATACGCAGTTTTATAGCCGCCCTCAATAATATTCTCTCTCTGCTACACGCATTCAAATCTGTAATAATAACTGGTGATTTAAACTTAGATATAAAATCAAACACATCTGACTTGCGTTCTCACGAATACTTGGACTGTCTTGCTTTTCATGGTTATCTTCCAGCCCATGTTCTTCCAACCAGAGGTGAAAATTGTCTTGATCATACGATACTAAGAACAAAGTGTCCCACACATACATTCGTCTATAGTTCCACAATTACCGATCATTTCTCCACTTTGTTATGCATCCAAATCAAAGACTTGCCAATAGCAGCTTGCTCTACAAGTACGAAGATTGACTATGAGGGGCTTGATGAAAGTATAAGGCAATTAGATCTTAAGCCTCTTTACGACGAAAGAGACGCTAATATTGTTACTGATAAATTCATAAAACTTATTAGTTGTGCCATTTCGGATAATACGAGTATCAAAAAAGTTCCTTCTAAAAAAAGGATTTTAAAACCGTGGATTACACCTGGCTTATTGCGGTGTATTAGGAATAGGGATGCGCTTCATAAAAAAGTAAAAAAATCTCCAGAGAACGAAATAATTAAAATTACTTATACGAGATACAGAAATTTTTGTATTAGGATCCTAAAAAAAGCAAAAAGACTGTATGATACTCAAGAATTAGCTAAGGCAGGTAATAACCCAAAATCCTTATGGGATACCATCAAACGAGTAACCAATACGACAAAAACTAAAACCACAGCTACACAATTACTTTCATTGTCACCCTCACCTACACAATCATGTAATCACGTTAATTCATATTTTGTTAATATCGGCGAAAAACTTGCTAATGACATTATAAAAGATACAGGCAATCAAGCTTTGGCTCCGCCACAAGATATACACAATACCTCATCGGCTTCTTCTTTTGTTCTTGACCGTACAGATCCCGAGGAAATTATTACTGTCATTCAATCGTTACGGTCTAATGCTGCTTCTGGTTGGGATGGCATTTCGCCTTACTTTCTAAAAAAATACGCAAACACCCTGGCACCTATCCTAAGCCATATTTTTAATCTGTGTTTCGATACTGGTATCTTTCCTACATGCCTTAAAAGGGCTATAATTCACCCAGTTTTTAAGGGAGGAGACGGGAGGGAGCCCAGTAATTATCGCCCAATAGCAGTTCTGAGTGCCATCTCAAAGGTACTCGAACGTCTCATCAATAAAAGACTAGTTAATTACCTTGAACATTATCACCTAATATCTTCGCAGCAATTTGGCTTTCGCAAAGGTAAATCCACCACAGACGCAGTTCATGATTTGCTTAACAATATAGTACATAACATAGACAAAAATAAAAGGGTGCTAACTATGTTTATAGATCTTGCGAAAGCCTTTGACACCGTTCCAATTTCTATGCTCTTACTAAAACTGGAAAGGATTGGTGTCAGGGGCTTGCAATTGGATCTCTTCAGAAACTATCTTTCAGATCGCGCTCAAATGGTTAATATAGATACCCACAAAAGCGAAGAGCTTCCCATCTATTACGGAGTACCCCAAGGAAGCATCTTGGGTCCGACGCTTTTTCTAGTCTTTATAAACGACCTATGTAACCTTAACATTAAAAATGCTAAGATAGTAACTTTTGCAGATGATACTGCTATAACCTTTGTTGCTGATACCTGGTCAGAACTTGAGTGCCTTGCACAGTCTGGTTTCAACAAAATCCTAAAATGGCTCTACTCTCACTCACTAACACTCAACACCTTCAAAACTAATTTAATTACCTATTCAATTAGTCCCGCCAGCCAGCCAATATTTCCTGTATCTATTAAAGCCCACAAATACAGGTGTCTACAAGGAAATGCCTCTTGCCTCTGCCCAACCCTAAATGTAGTCGATCATATCAAATACTTAGGAGTATATATAGACAAAAACCTTAATTTTAAAACTCAAATTATCCAACTTACCAGTAGAGTCCGCAAGTTAATTTATATATTTAAAACCCTCCGAAGTATCGCGAATCCTAATATTATACGTGTAGTCTATTTTTCCCTGTGCTTATCTATTGTTACTTATTGTATCACATGCTGGGGTGGTGCTGGGAAAACTATACTAAAACCACTCGAGATCGCTCACAGAGCGGTACTGAAAGTGGCTACTTCAAGACCTTTCATGTTCCCTACTCATCTATTGTATAGTAGTTGTAATGTTCTTAACGTTCGACAACACTTCTTCCTGCAAACAGTTCTTTTAGAGCACCGTAAAACCCCTTATAAAATAATAACAAAGCGTAGGAAAGACATAGTTTGTACTATTCCACAAGTACGCACATCATTTGCGAGTAGATTTTGTAACTACCTAGGTCCGACTCTTTATAATAAATTTAACAAAATATGCTTGATCTACGGATTATCTAACTTTAAGTGTAAAAAGATTCTACGTTCATTTCTTCAGAATAAAAGCTATGATGAAACAGAAAATTATCTCAGTAAGTGACAGATCAAATATTACCTCACACGACTTCAATGAAAACAAACACACACTCTCTTTCACTCTATCACACACACAGGCATATACACACCACCAACACAATACAATCACTCACACACGAACACTCACACACACACGCACATATTCAATTATTTAAACTTTGTTGTAGTATTATAAAATAAAAAATACATAATTGTACTAGTTTATTGTATCTTTTTGTAAGGGATAGGGACTGCTATTCCTTAATACAGGTTATTCTATAACCTAGCTAGGAAAGCAGAACTTCACCCACCAGATTGTGTTTGACATGGTACAAACTTATATGTATACCTAACTATGTAAACTTCATGTACTACAATCTCCCTTTTTATGAAATAAATTTATTATTATTATTTATCAGGTTAAGCTACGCTTACCGGGGTTGGTCCGTAGATGGGTGACCACCTTTACATACCTCTCGGTCCATGCCTCAGAAAGCACGTGAAATCCCGTTGCTTCAGATCCGGACCGCGGTCCGAATCTGGACGGCGATCCGCCATTTGGTGACTCCTTGTCTAGACTGATTTCACAGAAATGGTAACATAGCTACTGTTTTGCGTAGTACAAGGTCATATGACGTCACTCATGTCATTAATAGAAGGAATTAAATCTACTGTGAACGTTGATAATGTTTGCACGGGTATACGGTTTGCGTAGCATCGTAACCGCTCTACGAAGTCAATCCGCGTAGCACCTCTACGAGAAAAAACTTAGTACTTTATGCTTATTACTCGTCAGTCGCTCGGCACGAACTATTACATAACTTTAGCAATATCATGCCTGTATCCCCGAAACCTATGGCCAACCAGGCTATAGGTTTACACATTCTACCCATGGCACACCCACATTTCGCCAGTTATGTTTATGTCAGATGTAGTAAGGGGCGAGCCTATTAACATCAATTGGTCACAAATCCAAGCTCACTTGCACTTTGCATGATCTGGAAATCGAACCCAGGACCTCATGGTCAGCAGAAGCGCTTGCGACCACTAGACCCACCTACGAGGTAGTCACGAAACATTACTTTAAGTTTAGCTCATGCCTTGGTTACAGTATTTGGCTAATATTACTTAGTAGGCAAGCAGTATTTACATTGAGACTGACGCTCCAGCGGCCTTCACTACTCGTGGAGGGTATATTACGGGAAATAATTGCTCTTTAAAAACGAATAAAATTGATCTTCTAAGGATGACCGTTTTTTTTTTTTCAATACAGCCTCTTTTTAATTTGATTGCCTTTATTCAGTCCTATGGTCACAGTAAGTAATCTTGTGCACCACGACCAATTGGGTCAGGTTAGAAATTATTTATTTATTTAACAGTTTATGCCCACACATATAAATAGACAAGATGAAAGGAACACAAAAATACGTACAAAGGTGATGCTTATTTCGAAAGAAATCTCTTCCAGCATACCTGCATTATTATATTACATGTATTATTTGGTATTCGATTATGTAAACACATGCCTTTAATACCTAAGTTTGAAATGAAAGTTCTAACTACATCTATGACTTAGACCGCGCAGTCCATTTGCATAAGACTTCCCGACGATGCTTTTAGCGTGAAACTAACTCGAACTGCGAATGTTTGTGCATACGTCTGAAGCCGTAATCATATTAAAACATGTACTGCACACATGCATAGTTTTTGCGTGTGCACTGTGCATTATTTATGCATTTAGACATAAATAGAGCCTGTTAATTGGTGTGTGTGTTTGCAAGTTATTATTTCAGTGTCGGTGTTTATCAAGATTTACAGTTTCTACTTCGGATGAATTTAACACCTGGTTGTTGTTCTGTGGAACATCTCAGCCTAACTCTACACGGAATACATACGTGGTGTTATGTTATGTGTGTGCAAAAATCAAATAGGTAAATATTAAATTAACCTGGTGGAACGTCAAGCATAATAAATGTTTTTCTGTTCGACTTGACTTCAAAACCAGAATCCCCCATAATAGAAGCAGATTACAAAACATAAACATTTTAATTTCCCGGTATTAGGCGTGATTTAAGAATAGCGTCTAATCCCGTCACGTCCGCGGCCGCTAACAGCATCATTAGCAGGATTTGTACCAAATGACGGATTTACAGAGTTCCGGAGTTGAGGCGCACGGAATTTATTATAGGTTTAAATTTAATACAAAATGGTTTGATACAAAATGTTTTCAAGTCTTATAATGAATCTGTCAATATTTTTTCGGGGATTTTAAGGTTATTTATTAGGTGTGTTCAAAAAATGATGTAAATACGCACTATTATGTGCACGAAATCATTATATGGAGACTAGCATACTAGAAACGAGATACGTAATGAAATGCTAGAGTAAAAATGCACCTTATTTGTTTTAAAATGTTTACTTCAGTAAAAAACCCCACAAATTATCTCAAAGAGGAGACTTAAAAACTCTACAGAGGAAATATAAAAAATAGACATTACAGGATTACTACTCAAAAACCAGAACCCGTTGCTTCAATGCACTCTAATGTTGAGATAAAACCTAGACGAAAGACGCGCTAAAACTGAACCAACGTGAGCCTGTTTGAAAACTTGAAGTTACTGTGCAAATACAGTCAATGGAATAAACAATCCTTAATAACACTGTAGTATGTACCTAAACCCACAATACAAACTAACATCTCACTACAACCCTACCTCAACACGTTTATATAAAACCTTAGAAAATTTAATAACATCGCCCTTATTGAAATTAATGGTATTCTAAGATTTACGCACAATCACAGGATATTAAACGTTTATAAACGTTGATAATACACAGCGGGGTTCCGTGGCGCCCATTAAGCCTGATAGCTTTTGTTTTGCGTCAGATTAATAAATCAAGACCCACCCTTGCCATCCGGGCAAAAAATGAAGCAATATACACAGCTTGAATGTTGCTGGATGATAATTACTTTTCCTGTGTAATATAGAATACATGTGATATATTATTTAATAACTTCTTCATAAACCATAGTACGTGTTAATCCAACGTCATATGATTATATGGCTATCAATTACCTATACGAAACAGTGATCAGTTGACATTATGCTATCAAAGTAATACCACACTTTTGATATTTGAAGACAAGATGGCCTAGACAGGTGAAAACGCTTTCAAAGTGTTTTGTATATTTTCTACAACGACTTTTGACGCATTAACATAAGCTTTTCGGTAGTTAAATACTTATGTCAATTTCATAAATTTTAGATTTTTCCCTCTTTGTCTAGGCCCTAATTTAAAGTGGTGTTGTCCAAACACAATTTGCATTTCAGTAATTTTTTTATTACGAAAAACTTCCAGAAATATCCAAAAACCTCTGAATTAAAAAATTGCTCCGAGTTATCGTGCCTTTCCAAAAGTATATCATAATAAAAGTATCTTAGTTTCATAACACCATCTCAGACACAACTCCACTACATGCATTATGTTTTACCCACACCTTAGGATCTGTGTTCCTCGGAGTTAAGAACTGCAAAGTTATGACTATTTATTAGCTCAACATGGGAGAATATGAAACAAGGATCTTCTTCTTAATACGGAACAAGTAAAGTTATATCGTAAAGTATAACTTTTATGTTTTCATTCATACCTAGATCTTTCTGGCTAGTTTCAAGTATTATGGAAATAAGTTTTTAACATATGGAGAAAGACGGAAGTAAGTAGGAAGTTTTAAAACACTTATTTGCAGAAACTTGTTTATTTCTTTTAGTAGTTTTTCTCTAGATCAGTTATCAGTAAAGAATAAGCTACTTATCGTGAGAATAACATCCTCTGGTTTCCTTTCTTTTCCACGGTTTAGCTGTTGCTTACTAAAATTTTCTTCAACACCTCAATCATAATTCCCCTTACATTAACAAATTAGAAACTAAATTATAAAATTAAAATAAAACTTCTCATTTTCATATTCGTCTGTAAGTTAACTCAAACACCAGTCTCTTGAAGAGCAGCTCGTAATTAAGGAGACGTTCTCCGTCCGTCGTGTCGACCACTGCGGCTCAGCGCTCCGCATTCATAACTTTACCTGGAGTTAATTATACTCAGGTACGTGCTTTATAAGTTTTCTTTTAATGGTGTTAAAGTTAAAGAGTATCGTCCCAGAGTTGTGTGTTCTGAATAAATATTATAATATGGTTTTAGTAAAAGATGATTATACAGTTCGTATAATATCTTACGATCACCAATACATTTGTCAAGGGAGGTGATTCAGGCAATATTTCCTGAAGAGAGCGGGAATGCTTCGTTTTAGGAAAATTAATAAATAAGCCTATACATTGGTGGACTATACTACTGTTTTAACTAGGTTCCCATACTTACGTACTACTCGTAGTTTAATATGTAGAGAATTTTGAATTTATGATATGATGCTATTTTCCACAAATACTATTCTACGTTTACCACCAAAAAAATGCCGTAAGTTTCTCGTATAACAGCAAAACACCCAAAATAATAAAACACTAACATATTCCAAAAATGTATTACATTCGAAAACACTGAATAGCCTATAATTACGGCGGTTGTTTGCCAAAGTATATGCAGAGTTATGCATGGGCCACTCGCTATGAAATTACTGGAGCCTCAGTAAAACGTTGGCTTTGCTAAAAATTAGGCGCACTATTTTACAAAATTGCCTGTCGGCTATGCATCACCGGAACTCGCTTGCCTAAACTAGCTATAAAATTAAGGCTGGAGACTGTACTGAGTCATGAACGACAGCGATTTGATGTTGGCACACAACAATTGTTGTTGCTGTCTAATTATGCGATGGTGTTAAACTCAATTTGGTTAAGAGATGTTCTAGCAGATTTGTCGTTCTTGATTTGAAATGTGTTTTAGACTGTTTTTCAGCGAAATATAGTTGCAAGTATTCAGATTCTTCATGAAGATTGAAAAATCTTCTATAAGAAGCTTAGTTATGTAGACTGATGGCCGATCAACTTGCATGCCTATAGATACCAAATACTGGTCTAAAAAAGACATTTTTACAGCTTAAACAAAAGACTTACAACTCTATTGCATGGACACTGAATATATTCCATGCAATAAATAAATTAATATCAAATTTTCCTACGATAAGTCAGTACATCTTCCCGCTTCAGCTCATGCCACAGGCCGCGTGCTACCGGTCAGTGCGCGTCCGACGATACGTTTTGCCGTCACGCTGCCACCGCGCACCTCTGTTACATAACTGCGCTGAAATACAACCACCGAACGCCTTCGGACACGCAATTATGGCAAATTTCAGACTTTGTAAACTACTAAATTGTGCTATTTTGTTTGTAATAAATGCACCGGTCAAATTGCATATTAAAAACGCTCGTGGTGGAACTTTGGAGCAGCTTTTTTCCAAGTGTTTAGTAACTTGTTCTTATCAAACACTAACTTTTATTTCACTTTTATTTTGTTCTTTTAATGTGTTTATCCAACTAAACTCATACCGTTAAGTTCTTATTATGAAATCAAAAATAGTTACATAATGACAGACTCTTTGACTATTTGCGTCTTATTACAAAAAACTGCATAAGTAATGGTTTAAACCAAGACTAAAAGGTCTAGGATTGTTACGGTAACAAAGCTAGTACCAGCTTCAAAATGTGTTCTGATTACAAAACGAACACCAATCGAGGATCAGTTAGTACCAAAGAAGGTTCATGGTTCAATAATAATAATATCCACAGATAAGAAACAAAAATGGCATTCTTTCATTCGTTCACGCAGGCTTTATTTGAAGCAATGGTGTTTCTCTAAATGTTGATATTTTAATAACACTTGAAATGCTTAAATAATTAATTATCAATACCAAAATATGTCCTAAATTGTTCTTTGTTTAGGTTACAATATATTGAACAAGTAAAACTTTTACTTTTGATGCGCTTTTTATAATCTAGTTGTCATTACTTTTTAACACCTAATCATAATCATAATCATAATCATAATCATTTATTCATTTGTAAACATAGGTTTAACATAGATGGTATTAAAAAATTAAAAAATAATAGTAGCTCTATGTTTTGCTTCATTGGCATACAAATGTTTTTTGTTGAGAACTTAATAACTAGATTCACATGCTTAGATAATATTAGTACAATAAATTTAAAATATAATTAGGAACTATAACAGTAAGGTTTTTTAAGTTTTATAATTATTTCTCGTTTAAAAATTCGTCTACTCTGTAATAACATTTTTCGGTTAAAAATTTCTGTAGAGCTGTTTTAAATTTAACTATTGGCATGTCTTTTATGCCGTTAGGTAATTTATTATAAATCTTAGGAGCTAATCCAAAAAAACTCCTGGACACAAGAGCGGTTTTACATTTTAAATTACATAATTGATTTGCATGTTGAGATCCTCTGTTGAGGTTTATTTTATGAACGAAACGTTACTTGGCAAAAAGCTGTCAAGTTGACGGAATAAACGTGAGTGACGTTTCTCTTGGGAAAAACGACTCGAAAGGACATATTTTATTATTAATAATTCCTGAATATTATCAATTCCACTAATCGAACCTGAAATATCCATTGAAAAACATCCAGAGATTCGGCGACGGACGCTGGGCGCTCATGAGCTTGTTAGACAACCTCTAGCGTGAAGTGCAGCGACTTACATACGGCGGCGGCGCGCGTAATTATAAACGCATGTTTATGTTACGTCCTTTACGTATTAATAAATAAATGCGCTTCTTATTTGTATTCGTTGTTCTTATTATACCTAACTGTAAAACTCAATACACACACAAGGCGGGTGCGTATCGGGCGCAGGTCCCGGTCGGTACGGTGCGGTGAGATGCCGTACCACCCGTACCGTACCGAACGGGCGTTCAAACTACCGTTCTTAGATCACGACGCTGCGCGCTGTTACGAAACAGAGGTACGGTACAGACAAAAAAACTAATTTCTTAGGTATATAGTTTGTATAACATTTAATGAAGAAAATCCATTTCTATTAATATATAAACCCCCATCAGCATTTATTTTCTTTACTCTTATATGAGTTCATACTATTGGTTCAATTACTGTAGGAAAATTTGCAATACTGGGGAACTTCCTAATCCTTTCCTCCTGTTTATTTAGAGAAATAGGCATTTTTATAAATCTTCAGGACATCTGCTACCTTTTTACATGTTTTGCTGACAACTGGTTGAGACACACCATGTAAATCAGCTGTAGGTATCGTGTTGAATCTACGAATAAAACAATAATATTAGTATATTATTTGGATTTTGTCTAATGTTAGGTTAGCATTGACGAAGGCTAGGTACTTACATACTTAATGGCGAGCCCAGTTGCGTAATGCGTAAACCTCTTGCACTTCAGGATTCAATCAATGGGCATCCTCGAGGGTCGTGAGATAAATCCTCACGTAAAACATACACAATTTTTTCTCTAAAACGTTTTGTGAACCATTATAATTATACTTATTCCGATTTGTAGCACGTTTTTAAAGTTTCAAATGCTCATACTGTTTTGAATCACATTTTTAGACTTATCATGTATACACCACAGATATAGTATTATGTATCGTTGCAGAGTATGAGTGATAGCGTTGTGTTTTTCAAGTCGCAAAAAAGGTAGGTATTAAGTGTTACTCAACGAACAAAATTGCAAACCCCGGGTAAGTTTATAAAATATTTTCCTTTTGATATACGTTGCAGGCCTGTTGTTTAAACTTAGCTAGAACTTAACTTGCCAACTGTTTCTATTGCAAGGTCTAAGCCAATATTTAAATGTAATATAATTATGACTAAAACATTATTGTGGCGGCATGTACATCGCCAACATGCGAACTACGCATCAAAGACCAGACATCACATAAAAATCCTGACGTTACAAGAATCCCGCATCGCGCAATTAAAGTTTACCGCGTGATCGAAATATATACAAGTTCCCGACTTCAGCCATTGGGCAGTTGCCCACCAGACACGACACCCGTCTGGTCGGAGGATCCTCCCTTTTCAATAGAGCATGAGTGAACTATACACCCTGTTCCTCATACCTCTAAATTATAATACATTCATGACATAACTCACGCAACATACAAAAGAGCTACTCCCGCATAAACAGCGTTTATTCCAGCACTTTAGCGTAATAAAAGTCGTTACTCACGCATATTCAACTACCCACATAAACGTACACCGACACATAAGTCGCAAAACTAACACAACTCCCAAATTTTATTCAAAGAAAGCCGTGCCCGAGATATTAACGATCTTCTACCATCGGTAATCCTTCCTTTAGCTAACGAGAATAATATTCTTTGGTATACAAACTTAGTTTTACACTTCCATCCACCCGTATTACAAAGCAGTAAGGAAGAATATGTATTCGGAGTAGCAAAGCAGGTTTGCAATTTTTTTACGAGCAGTACCGTTTACATATGTCTTGGCGAATTGGCATCGTAAAAAGCCTACAGTGGGTACAGCACGGATTCATAATAAAACCTTGAATGTACTCAGAATGAGAATGAAGATGGATCCTGTACGTTTTATGTCTATCAAAAGACTGAATTTTAACAGCTTTAAAGAGAAAATGTGAAAGATGGATTACTTTTCACCGTTTAAACTGAATAAATACAGGTTTTGTTTGGTGGAGTAGGGGCTTTTGATAAAAGGGCTTGTCTGTAGGGGCTTTTATGTTCTGTGAACCGAGATTTATAAGTTTTTTATGTTCTCAGAGTGATGAAATTGTTAGGCTGTCGTCAACTGTTAGTCAAAGTGACGACTTCTTAATAGGTCTTACATTTCAAACATTAATTTAATGTCTCACCGTATTTTACTTTGCTCCCCCTATTATTGAGCTCAAGGTATATAAAATGTACAGGTATATAAATAATGTCCAGTTTCTAAGCTAATTACGGAATGTCAAGGAATGGGGTTGTGGAGTTGTTAATGATCCCACTCAAGTTGTAAGAAACACACTGTTTTGTGTGTTATTTTTCTTCTGTATTTTTGTTAAATTTTAGTACACAAACGGGTCGTGCAATCTTAGAAAACGTAGAGCTTCATGTAGCAGCCATTTGCCGAAATAAATTATTTGGCTCTATATTATGTAGCTGAAAGTTTTATATGGTTAATATCGGTGTAAAAGTAACACCAGCCTATACTTTTTTCTCATGTCATACTAATATTACGAAGTTTCACACTTTTATAAAATGCTTCTATTTATTTAAAGCCACAACACAGTCAGTTCCAACTTTATTTTTTACTGCCGACGAAGCCATGCTTTAAAAAAAAAAACGTTTCTCACGTCTACCGGACTGCCCCCAGTATTTTGTCAAAAGCCTAGTAATTACGAAAGAGCTCACAACGAAATTGTTTCAGTTTTTAATTTGAAACAAAAATTACTACATTTTTATTGTGATGTAGGTCGACAGAGTTTTTGTTAGCAGCCTGTTACATCGTATATTTTTATACCCTTCATATACATCAGGACTCGGGTAGGTTTTGTCTGATTTTGATATATTTTCGGTAATATATCCACGAAAAGGCTGAGTCATTGTCTGTGGTGGACTTTTGTGACACAAAATGCTAGATTCTTAGTAGTTACACATATCACAAGGATTTATTATGCAAAAACTAATATTAAATACTCGATCGAATTCTTAAGTAATCCTAACTTTAGCTACTATGTTAAATAATATCATAATCAGCTTCAGACAAGATACAAGATAGTTTATTAGTCCATATAAGGATATCATCGGTAGTGCTGCCTTATGTCTTTATTACGTAGTGATGGGCCAACTGTGATTTAGGCCGACTAGTCGACTGGCGGACTAGTCGGTTGCAAAAAGATCAACTAGTCGGCCAAGTTGATCATTGGTTTCGGTGGGGTTCGAGTACGAATTTGATTCAAAATTTAAACTGTAATTCTAAAATAAATAATGAACGCACATACGTTACGTACTTTCTTTATTCAGAGTTGTAGAAGCTCTCATTTAGATTTTTCTTTTTTGTTAAAATTATATATTTCTTGATTTTAGTTCAACTATTGACAGCTAAAGGAAGAGTTGGGCTGATTCTGAAATAAAAATGATGAACAAATAAAAGTTGCGATTTCATTTCAATCACCCATATGAATAATTATAGTTATTTAGTTAACTATAGTGACTGCCTCGTAGGAGTAGTGTTCGCAAGTGTTACTGCTGAGCATGAAGTTATGTCTTCCATTCCCAGGTCGGGGAAAGTGTTATTGGGTTTTTCTTTGGGTTGATGGCAATAGGATCGCCCCTTATTTCATGGAACTTTTAAACATAACTGGTAAAGTTTGGGTGTACTATCTCTTTTTTTTTTTTTGAGGATGGAAAATCATCAAATGACTTCTCCCGCTCTGGGCGGAGCGAGAGGGCGTGTCAGACTTTTACTGACTAAAACCCACCCGTGTTCCTTCCATTGCCCGTGTGCCGGGGCCGCGATATCCCTTTCGGACAAACCCGCAACCCCAGCAGGCATTGGTCCTTACGGATCCCGTCAGTTGGTGCTGACATCTCTTTGAGGTGCGCGTGGAACACAACGCGCCGTCGACACGGGCCTGCTCCTTATCGGACGGCGAGCTACCCAGTGCTCACCGTCCGCAAGCCCGCGCCTACGGTGGCCGGAATTCACCTCGTGACTCCCGACGCCCGGGGCGTCTCCTGCGGCAACTAGCGCCGCGAGGGCGTGCAGCTTGCATCTCCCTCGCGCGCTCCGCCTCCTCCTTCGCGAACATAACTGCTTCGCAGAAAGAGGTGACGGCCTCCCATACACTCTCGCTCCGAACCATGGCCTGAACCAGGGCCGGACGCAAGAGATCGCCGCCGCCGATCGCCTCCGTGAGGACACGGCGGTGCTCCGCCCAAGCCGGGCAGACCTCCACCGTATGCTCCACCGTGTCCTCCGGGCGATCCACACAGTGGTGACACCCGGGCGTTTCCTCCAGCCTTATGCGGAACAGGAACCTCCCGAAACAGCCGTGTCCGGTGAGGACCTGCGTCAGGCGGAAGGTGAGGACGCCGTGGCGCCTCTCAAGCCACTCCTCAAAGAGGGGACTTATCGCCACAATTGTGGCGTGCCCAGGGTGTACTATCCCTGGCTAACCCTTCGCGGGTTACATTCGTGATATTATTTATAATGAATGAGGTAAAGCGGATTTCCTTTTCCATCTAGTTGCCGACTAGTCACCGACTACAAATATGGTCGTATAGTCGGCTTCTCGGAATAGACGGAGACTAGTCGGTACACCTCTAATTCGAAGCTAAAGCCATCGGCGAATAAATACTCATTTCATATAATTTCCTCTCTACATTGTAAAACAAAATACCCAGTCAGGTTGAAATATTGCTCCCCCATAGATTACCATGGGGTTAGAGCGAACAAGTGGGCGAACACAACAATAATCAGCAGTCGTGTCAGACCTGTTCTGCCTTCGACTCCAGCCAACGCCTAATGAATATTAATGATATTATATTTGTAGAGGTCTGACCGCGGTGAGCGAAGAAGCGAGTTCAAACAATGTAACCTGTTTCAGAAAGACATTTAATTTAATTTCTGTTAAAGCCGATCTTCCGTCAACGAAACACTGAAAAGAAAGGTTAGTCTTGTAAATTATTTTCAAAGCAGCTTAGAAAATAATTTACCAATATCTTAAAGAGAGCTGCAAATACTTTTTACTAAAATACGGTCGACCAGATGTATCACCGATGTTGGCGATAAGACTGTGAGGCTGAAATGGGACTGGGCGGGCCACACCGACAGAATGCATTAGGTCGGATGGGCCAGGGTCGTCACGGGTGCCTGAACACGGGCGTCGTCACCGAAGCAGGCCTAAAAATGCTGGCGCGATGATCTTAACTCGTCCTTGACTGATTGGCCGGAAAATGCAGCATACAAAGAATGGAAAAGTATAGGGGAGACCTTTGCCCAGCGGTGGGACAAAGTTTGTCTTTGAAGTTAGTTCTGAGCAATCTTCAACTTGCCTTTCGTGCATAGAAACATTAATAAGATATAGGCATTTTATTATCATTGTTTCAAGCTTCAGCAACAATTAAAATATCATAACGATTGTAAAGTCACAGTTCCCCCAACATCTATGTCTGGCAAGGTTGTTTTGTTTGACGTAAAACGTGGAAAAAGACACGTAATTCTTTCGCTGTTAGCAGCACTAAGTTCTAACCTTTATATTAGGTTCAGCGGAACGCCTACGCAGTGCTATACATTTTATGTTTCTAGTATGCTATCTCATATTATTATATCTTTGCAAGTTGTAACCCTTGCTATTCGAGAAGTCTTACAAGATTACTAGGTTTCTGGTATGTATAATGAATCAAGTTTCCGTTTAATTTAGCAGAATATTCTCGATCAGGGTACTTCAAGATTTTCCATGAAATTGAAAACTTATAGTAGGTAACTGTTAAAACACATTTCCCTATAAATGTTTTAGTTTAGTTTTCTGCTTCCTTCCTTCACAATATTATAAAACAACATAAATTGCATGTCAAAACAAGAGTCATACCGTTTCCGTGATTTCTATTCAACATTTGTACAACAAAAGACTTCCTCTATTTTCATGTCACCTGTGCAAGGAGCTATGAGCCACTCTTGCAGTACCACAAGGAACGTAAAGAAGGCTTACTAAATACAACGCTAACACATTAGAGTTGGACACGTTTAGTGACCTCGCGATTATAAGCCCTTTTTTAAATTTATTTTTTGAGGGTGGGAAATTATCAAATAACTTCTCCCGCTCTGGCCGGAGCGGGAAGGTGTGTCAGACTTTTACTAACTAAAACCCACCCGTGTTTCTTACGTTGCCTGTGTGCCGGGGCCGCGATATCCCTTTCGGACAAACTCGCAACCCTGGCAGGCGTTGGCCCTTACGGACCCCGTCAGTTGGCGCTGACATCTCTTTGAGGCGCGCGTGTAACACAACGCGCCGTCGACCCGGGCCTGGTCCTTATCGGAAGGCGAGCTAACCATTGCTCACCGTCCGCAAGCCCGCGCCTACGGGGTCGCCTCCTGCGGCGACTAGGGTTGCGAGGACGCGAATCTTGCCTCTCCCTCGCGCGCTCCGCCTCCTCCTTCACGAGCATTACTGCTTCGCAGAAGGAAGTGACGGCATCCCAAGCACTCTCGCTCCGGACCATAGCCTGAACCAGGGCCGGACGCGAGAGATCGCCGCCGCCGATCGTCTCCGTGAGGACACGGCGGTGCCCCGCCCAAGCCAGGCAGACCACCACCGTGTCCTCCAGGCGATCCACACAGTGGTGACACCCGGGCGTTTCCTCCCGCCTTACGCGGAACAGGAACCTCCCGAAACAACCGTGTCCGGTGAGGACCTGCGTCAGACGGAAGGTGAGGATGCCATGGCGCCTCTAGCCACTCCTCAAAGAGGGTACTTATCGCCACAATTGTGGCGTGCCCAGCGCTGGGTTGCGACAATCGCACTCTCCATGCCGCCATGAGATCCCGCCGGAGCTCTGTCCGCTGTGCCGTGATTTCTCGCGGCAACGGAGTTATGCCCCGGCGTTTCGCCTCCTCGCGCAACTCCGACATGTGCGCGATGACTTTCGCCTCCAGATCCCATGGCGGTAGTCCGGCAAGGAGGCTCGCCGCCTCACGGGAGACCGTGCGGTATCCTCTGACCAGCCTAATGGCCATGACCTTTTGGGACGCGTTCAATCGCTGGGCCGGTCGCAGCGTTAATGAACGCGCCCACACCGGTGCCCCGTAAAGGGCCATGGACCGCATGATCCCCGGGTAGAGCTTCCGGCAGGAGGCGTTTGGACCCCCTAGATTGGCCAGAAGCCGCTTCAAAGCAGCCCCAGCCCTCTCCAGTTTGGAAGCCAAACGTTGGAAGTGCTCAACGAAGTTCCACCGGCTGTCGAGGACGAGTCCCAGGTACTTCATCGTCGTCTCGACACCGATGTGAACCCTTCCTGCCATTTTCCGGGAACCTGCTATGTAAATAATAGTGACAGGAAGTTATCATCATATCATCCACATAGACTAAGTGGGAAAAATACGTATTATTGAAGCTAACTCAAAAATTATCCAAGCAAAGTTAATTAAATTTATATGGGACCAATTCGGGAGCATACCCTTTCATCCAAAAAAATAATTTTCAAAATCAGTCCACAATTGACGGAGAAATCGGCGGATATACATAAAAAAAACAACATACATACGCGACGAACATGTAACCTCCTCCTTTTTGGAAGTCGGTTAAAAATAAATAAAAAATTGCTACGAGACGTGGGAACGAGTCTGATGCCGAAAGTAGGTATATCTTTTTAGAATTTTTCTGTTTGTCTGGACGTATTTTCCGGATTGGTCCAAAAATGGATGAACGGATTTGGATGAAATTTGGTACTTTTAATCCTGGTACCTAGTACGTTCCCGTGGAATATTTTCCGACATCCACGCGGGCGAAGCCGCGGGCAAAAGCTAGTGTCACTGTCACTGTAAAGTATGTAAAAGAGATCAGAGAGAGATTTATTCTTTTAGTAATCAGAGATTACAATTTAAAAAAATACCGGTTTTAAACGTCAGAATCCACTGACCAGTGAGGCTGAAAAGTGAAAGATGACAGAAACACTATCTATCTTGCATTCGTGGTACCTTCCCAGTATTTAGTGATAACTGATATCAAGTAAAACTGAAACGTTTTATTAAAAAAACCTTCATCACACCAGTGCAAATATAATGGATATTTTAATCTAATGCATTATATAAGCTAACTCTTGAATATATAATATTATCTAAAAATGTACCTTTGTAAAATTGGGCATCAAAAACATCAAAAAAATTGTATGGAGTGAACCTTCTGCAATTTTATCTGTTGCTTGCCAGTCAGCACGGAAATGAGTAGGTCTCGTCCACCGCGGATATTGACTCGTCTGCTCAGCGCCGGATGAACGGGATCTGATGCTGAAGCCTCACAGCTGTGGGCTGAAGTTTCTCGTTATTCGTAAAATGAGGAAATGGGGAACGATTGACAATTGTTTTATATGGTAAATGGGTGACCGTTACCTAGTTCTTTTAGAAAACGCTGCTTACTATATGGCCCTGATAACATGTCGAGCGAGATTATTATAGTAGGTTGCAAATAATGCACATTATTATGTTTCTGTTGCATCGCCATGGGTGAAAATTAAGAGGGCTTTACCTTTATTAGGTTAACCTTTTTTTCTCGCTTTTCGGCCTGCAGATCACTTACAAAATGTTAATGTTAACATCTTACAAATATTGGGTACCTAGTAATTATTTAGACATATAAAAGGAGTTTTCAAACCAAATGTACACTCAATGTTAACCTCTTTGTGACCACAAAATCAGCATTTTTTGATAGTAAGTATTATATTTCAGTCGTATCAAAGTTTCTCCAAAGACTTAAAAAATAACAAGCCCAGGTAACAAGACCTCAAACAGCTATAAAGTAGGTATCAGACGTCAATTTGTAAGAATATCCTTTCAATTTACGTAACATCAAAGAGAACTTATAATGATACCAGAGTGTCAGATGTTTTTGAAATGAATATACGTAGACACAGACGTAAGCTTGTTGATACTATCAAGATTGTTTTAAACAAATGAGGTATTTTCTATTCCGAACGGGGGAAAAGGAAAAATAGATTGCAAGTTTGTAATTTAAAAAATAATTTAGATTAAAGTTTTTTACCTACAATACTGAAGTAAATTTGTCGCAGATTCTTAATAAATAAATATCAATTTTAATCCAGTCCTTTAGTTTTTTTTGTAATTGTCTATTTTAATTAAATATGAGAACAAACTACATGTCGTTCAAATCCACATTACCCAACACTTTAGTAACGAACATGGAAGATAATATTTACATAATTTAAAAGCTAATTACTTAAAATAATAATATTATTATGTACAAGTATATAAAAGGAAAAGGTTTGAACACTAACGAAAGGGTGAACACTAACAAGCGCTTTAGTTGAGAAGTCTTATTACCTAATCCCACGTTTTCTGCGCTATTATCGTGTCATGTAATATTTACGTAGATAATATATGCTATGTTTTAAGAAACTACATTATGTTCTATGTACACTTCGTCTGAAGGTATTAATAATATTCATATACCTTGTTCCAAAAGTATCTGATGAAAATGTTAACAAATGCATCAGAAAACGTACCTGTGGATGCCAATTTGTAGTGCTACTTACATGGCTTTGATTTGTTTTGAATTTTTTTATTTTTTTTTATTCAATCTGGGCTGAGAATCAGCACTTTTCGAACGTCAATTACATAAGACAGTCCCACAAAACGCCCACCCTTCACCACTTCCTAGTGCATTAGCTAGGAAGAAGAAGTGGCGCAACAAACTCCCCAGCAGCACAGCTGTCTGTTCAGTTAGAAGAACAAATAAAAAAAGATTCTATGTAATAGTATTCAAAATAATTTACATTACGCAACACAAAACATAATTTAAATTATTAGCCATATGTTAGCTAGCACACGCCAATATACCAGACAAAATCATCGAGAACAGCTATGCTCAGGCAGAAATAAAAATTAAACGTAAACAGAACTCAATATCTAAATAAAACCCTCCAGGCATAAAGGGCGTGCCCGCTTACATATAGTTGTAACTGTTTTCAATTTCAATTTCAATACTTAAACCCGAAATTCTAATTTTAAATCACCTTACAGATGTTTTTCGTTTGAAAATTGAGGGTAGATTTCTTAATCACAATTAATCATGTTTTCAAACAAGAATTGTTACAAAAAGTGGTGAAATATACAGTTGCAAACTTCTGAATAAATATAGATAAATGTGTTACTTATTCCCTTAGTGAGCAGATTCCGCAAGAATTTAACTGGAACAGGGTTTGTTACAGTTTCATCAAACACATTTCGAACAGACCATACGTATTAACATCTCCGAGATATATTAAGTTAACCTAGAATGTATTCGTATGTTTATGAATGTGTATAATAAAACGAAAAAGGTCGGTATAAAATACCTCTAACATAAATTAGAAAATAAAAAGTACACGATCGTAAAAACTAATAATCATTTACACGCAAACAGTTACTTTTCCATGAAAAAGTTTTTCATCAATAAATGGTTAAGCCGAGAAACAATGGTATTGATACATCCAAACCATGTTCACTGGACAGTTTATTCAATCTTCGCACGTATTAGAAACGAATTCTGATAGTCATTTTTCATTTTGTTAGACTTAATAACGTCTTACTTTTTGATACCTGATACATTACTAATAACTACAATGGACAGCATTGTAGTTATTTTATATATTTTTCTTATAATTATAGCTTAGTACATTTTTGATACTAAAATATCGTCTAGTCTTGAAATTTAGTAGACTGTTCTGCTCTTAATCTATTATTGGCAAACCATATCTAGATAAATGACTTTTTATATAACAATAATTTTATTGCGGCGAAGAGTTCAATCCACCTCAACTCCAAAGCCTTCGGACAAAAGCACATTTTTAATTTGGAAAACTTTTCTAAATCATTATTAATAATTTAAAGGACTCCGTAGGCTATTTGAAGAACAGATTATTTAAATTAAAAATCTGAAAGGTTTTTATTACATTATGTAAATCTACTAATTAAAAGGGGGAAAATGGTAAAACCAGAGAGAGGGCTGGGTCAGCTCTTATTTGGGTCCCATGCTAAACATAAAATGGTAAAAAATTAAGGATTTTTTAATAATGAAAACAGATTTTAAACACTTGTGCTTACAATAAATAAATACTTGATCGAAAAGACAAGAAAAAGTTACATTAAGTTACTCTCAGGCAAAAACTGTTCAGGGGATACTAGGCCCGTCTTTTTTATATCTTTAAACCGTTAAATATTATTCAAAGATGGTTAACAACTGGTAAATAAAAACAAGTAACCAAGCAAAGCTGTCATATTATAAACCATAATATAATGACTTTATTATCAACACCAATAAAGAATCTTCGCTTCAAAAACCAACTGTAAATAATGACGTCACATAAAACTTCCGAGCCTTATTATTTAAAAAAGGTGTTAAAAGTAACCTCAGCATTAAGTATCCGGTCTTATCTCGCCAGAAAATAAGCCCAAAGATTATGTTAAGCCGACTTTTTCGTCGGGTAATGAGATCTCTATCAGGAGGTACTTTTGGCACTGACTTCCCCTTATTGCGCTTTTTTGGCAAATGGCGAGCAAAAGATATATCCTAATGTGGCCTGGCTTACTTTAGCGCATGTTGGAGAGCCAATTGGGAAATAAATTCGGATCACAAGTGGAAAGGCGATCTTAACTAGACAACTACGATAAATAAAGTTACAATGTTTGATAGTCAAAAATGACACTATCAGACATTACTGCAATTTTGTGATATTTTTTTTTTCTACGACTTACCATTTCTTGTCCAGTACGATTTACTTATTACCATCACTTGAACATAAAAAAACCATCGACCACTTACACGATTTCCATGCTTTTGGAAAAGACCAAGCTCAATCTAAGGCTGCGCCCTAACTGAAACCGATTGTAGCGCAAATACGCGATTATGCGATCGGTTACATGAATTATATAATGTCGTCACAACGCGTCTTGCATAATCGCGTGCCTTACATTGAGCTTGGTCTCGTCCGAAAGCAGTAGCAAATCTTGTTAATAATAAAAATAAAATCTTTATTGCAGACCAGATGGTCTTAAGGTTAAGGTTTTTTTTAATTATATTAATTGGTTATTCCGTCAACTTTATTAATCTACGCACCGTAAGATTGTTCTAAGAGACGTCGTCAACGTAGTGCACTTCATTTAATAAATTTATTTTCAAACTTAACTTTTGTGTACTTAAAATTCAGTTAAAATCTTTGTCATAAATTACTCTCACGTATTCTGTTTCCTACAGTATTCTGGTGAGCTCATAGGTAAAACATAGTCCAACTATGTATTTGCAAACCCGCCGGTATGCAAATGTGAAGCTGTCAACACGTTTTTTAGCCTGCGCTATATTATTTCAGGTAGACTGAAAGCGTTTCTGAAACTTTTACATTGGTTTTAGTGATTTCTGAGAATTTCTTGTAATTTTCGAAGTAATAAGTAGAAGAACTGTGACACATAATAAATGTGTCGTTTTCCATGTTTTTAGTGTTCCGTAGCAAACAAGGAACCCTTATAGTTTCGCCATGTCCGTCTGTCTGTCCGCGGGTTAGCTCGGAGACGGTTAGTACTAGAAAACTGTAATTTGGCATATGTATGCATATTAATCATGCCGACAAAGTGGTAAAATAAAACCAAGTTTTTTTTTTTTTTTTAAGTGTAGGTAGTTAGTTCCCCTATACGTAAAGTGGAGATGTTTTTTTTTCTCGTCTACCCCATGTTGTGAGGTATCGTTAGAAAGGTCGTTCAAAAACATTGTAAGTTTGTGAAAACCATTTTTAAATTCAGGGGTCCGTTTGCGAAATATTAAGCTTTTAATTATTTTTTTTGTTAGAGTCAAGTGTCCCCCCCCCCTCTGCCAGCTAAATGTTTCTACTTGGATTTGTGAAAAAATTCACAGCAGTAGTATATATAACGAAATTAAAAGTAAAACTATCAGAGCTAAGTAGGCTGTACAGGTTAACGAGTAATAATCAACCAACTTAAATTTGCGGTTTTTAAAACATGATGTCCCATACATTCCGTATGGGACATCATGTTTTTCAACTACAATGTTAAGTTTGTTCTTGGGATAAATTCATCCCAACTACGGAACCCTTCATTATGCGTGGTCCGACACGCACTTGGCCGGTTTTTTTATGTATCTTTCATATCAATTCGATTATTTATTTTTAATAGTAGGTACTAATAGTGCAAATACCATAGATATAAGAAGATTTCTATAGCAAAGACACATGACTGATTTTGCGTCTGACTATCCGCAATAGAAAGAAAGAATAACATTTATAATAAGTAATAAATACTAAGGCACCAATGGCTTTCTCTCACCTCACATTCTTGCACTTTTCAATCATATTGCCATGTAATCTGGTTCTAGTTTGGACAATAAATCTTGATTATAATATGTTATGTAATAATTATGTTTCGCTACTGTATCATATAATTGTCACCAATGAGTGTGCCGAAGCCCCAAAAGAAGTTTTCTGAACACCATTATAATACTGTTTTCCGTATTCTCTCAGTACACCTATTTGTTTTAAAACCAGGACGATAACGGTATGTAACATTTCGCTCACGTTCTGTCCCTTACATTAAGGGCTTAGTAGAGTTCCAGTCATTACGGCATTATGTCTTGGAACTCTGCTGATCTTAGCCCATAATTATAAGGAAACCGCCTACTTTTACTGCTTGCGAGTTTTGCATGGGAGGTGAATTTTAAATACGGAAAATTATTAATTATTTATAATTTAAAAAAAATATTACGATGTCCCGAAGAAATTAAAGAATAAAAATATTGCCGATATTTTTATTCTTCGATTTATTCGGGACATCGAGAGGCTATAAAAATACGAAACTGTAATTTTTGTACCCTAAAATGATTACGAATCTGACTAAAGGAGCACATTCACGATATTTTTTTGGCTAAAGTCTTTGCAATGTAATTCATATAACATTGTTAAAAGTATAAATTAGAATGATTGCCGAGTATTTTATAAAACTCATTCTAATATTTTTGTATTAGAGGACTGATGTTTAAAAATAACTACCACTATGGCTGGCTCAATGGCACAGAAATCCGGGCATAGAAAAATAATGTCGAGTAATAAATGCGCAATTTTGAGAACCACACAGATACGGCAAATACATCGGGTGTTGCTATATGCATATATTTTATATAAATAAATATTTGTTAATTTTAACATAAAAGTTTGCCAACGTACGGTTACGAGAATGTTTTTTAACGTTTTCGTGAAGGGATGTCACATGCAACAATATTATCTTTTTGTCAAAAACATCGCAGAACACAATACTATACGATTACTGTCCTGTATTTCGTTAGCGTGGGTTGTTCATGCCTATTTTTATCTGCGGATGATGTTTGTACCGAGAAACCTTTTAGGATTTGTCCTGAGCTTTTTAAAGTAGAACTTGGAAAATAAAACTTGCAATTTTTTTTTTTGTTATTTTTAACAACTATAAATGATTCTTTGAAAACGGTACGTTATGTCAACGAATTTGAATTTTAAACGTTAAAATTCATTGACGTATCAATCCTACTAGGGTTATAAATGTGAAAGTTTGAATGTTTGGATGTTTGTTACTCAATCTCGCAAAAACGGATGAACTTGACTCACAGATAGTTTAGAACCTGGATTAACATATAGGATACTTTTATCCCGGTAGTACGTTCCCGTGGGAAAATTTTCATCGTTCACGCGGGTGAAGCCGCGGGCGAAAGCTAGTTATAGATAAATATCACGGGCGACCGCTACGATGAACGTTCCGTTCATTCAGATTTACTATGCTATTCAATCAGTAAGCATTAGGTACTCTTAACAATAAAAATCATTAGTAAAAAGAAATATACCTTTCAAAATTCCGAAACCAACTAAAAAAAAAACAAAATAATTTACCCAAACATCATCCTTAATATAGAAAATAATAATTTAATTCAACAACACAATAGGACAAAAGGGCCAAGGCAAATTAGTCCGCAAATGTCCGGGACAAAATGGCCGCCATAAAAAATGGCGACGGGCCCCGACGGCCCACGACGGCCCACGACGGGACCGGCGATAAATAATTTCCACGGTAAACGTTTTCATACGGCCGAGGACGTTACGGCATTAACATACTACTTGAGTGGTAATAAGTGGTTACTTTTCGTTAAACTCGTTTTCTCGTGAGGAAAGTGTTATTTATTTCAGTTACTATGCTAATGTTAACGTAGAGAAATGTTACTTTTATGATAAGTTTTTATTTTATTACGGGTTTTTTGCTTACTGAGGAACTGTTTATTGGAAGCATAATTTGCTGTACGTGTATTTACTTTTTTATAATTGAGCAGCTTTCACACTATACATAAATATATTTTATAATACGTAAGTAGTACGTAGGTACATACAGAGAATAAACTTAAAACACTCTAAAATAATTCTATTACCAACTAATGCCAGAAAAGTAACCAGCGTTAAAGTAATTATACTCGTACTATTATATTGGTTTTGGAATTAAACTAGCCCAGTCAATAACAACATCAAACATCGCAAATGCGCATGTAACTACAATTCTTTTAAGTTGTTAAGTTCCCTGAGAGTAGTTTATACCCAAGTCTGCAACCCTGAAAACCTTGTGCTACTCCTATGGTACTCAAAAAACAGCGAAATATTGGCATAAATACGTTAAAAAAAAATACCTTGAGGACGCGTTTTTAGGTATCTTTGTTTGTTATTTTTGTGAAGCAAGCTAAATTTGATACAATTTGAAAAGGTATATTTGTAAAAAAAAAAACTAAATCAAGTAGCAGAATTTCATAGTTTTTCGAGTACCATGGAAGTAGCACAAGGTTTTCAAGGTTGCAAACTTGGGTAACCACTCTCAGTGGACCTAACAACACATAAAATAATCATAGTTACTTGCGCGTTTGCGACGTTTGCATTTTTGTGTCTCGGTATTGACTTCGCACATACCTAGATCCAAACCAAAATGAAACTTGTCTATTTTAAATACAGTATGTTCCGTAACATCAATTTGATTCCACATCCATCACCCATACAGCCGAACCCAAAATTCCATTTCAACATAACAATCCACGATAACGCAACTTTAATCCAGTCCATCTCAGCGCAATAACTGAGTAACTATCAATTGTTTGCATGCGGCGCCGACGACGCACTGACGCGACGCACCGAGAAACAGGGCTTTATTAATTTATGGAATAAATTACCCAGTCCAGGTGCTGTGATATTACAGGGAACGGAAGGATCAGCACAATTTATATGTTGACCCTGGTGACAACAGGATTACAGAGTTATTGCCTGCGGTGACGGAGGAACGAGTTATGGGCTTAGGAGAATAGTTAGGCAGGAAGGATGGGAGGTTAGTTATTTTTCATTAAGAGCAGATATTTATGATTCACATAATTTACGATAAGTGAAAGCTGAAATGTTTCGCAAAAGAATTTGGGAAACGATCAATCAAAAAAATGGCGTAAGATTAACAAGCATTCTAATTGCGTAATACACTTTTAATCACAATCCGAGCGTTTTGAAGGAAATTCATAACCCATTGGTTCATAGGTTTGAAAAATTCGTCTGCTCAACAAGGTAAATAACGCAATGACCTTCGCGCTACGACCTGTCAAAATGAAAGCTATCAGTTGCAATTGTATGGGTGTTAAGCAATTACCTCGTAAATCAATCTGCTGGAAGCGAATCAAAATGTATGGACATCTTGCGTCCGACACAAATCATGTGATAAAAAGTTGATCATATGCATAGCCTTAAAATTAAGCGAGAAAAGTTTAACTTAAAAACAAATACTTACGTCATGCAAATGATAAATTCTCGCTGACTGAAACTTAAAACAGACAGTAAATCTTCACAACAGAGAACAGAGAGTCAGCTGAACTAGTGTGATAAGACGATCATAAAATTAAGTGCCTCAATACCAGTCAGACCTCATAGCAAATTCATTTGTTTAGGTTTCAGCTCCAACAATACCCAGTTTTTGCTACCGAATCGTCTATTATAATCCAAAAGGGTGGATTGACTTTGAATAAAATTTACTTGCGGTCCCAATGAATATTTATATGAGAACGATATGAATTAATTTTGCAAATAACCTCTTATTCAAACAATAGGGTGTTAACATTTGAAGCTTCAGCTGAAAACAGTAGGTGAAGGGTCTATTTACTTTGTATGCTGAAAAGGCAATCATTAATCATTGACGATAGGCACAAAGAGATTAAAACAACAAAAACAGTAATACTGATACTTATATATAATAATACTTACACAACCTTTTTTTTACAATATAATATTTTTTGAAATTCTGTTAGTGTATCCAACCTAATCGTCATATAAAAAAAAACTATCTACTAATAACTCATTTGATCAATTTGGTGACCCCAAATTGATCGTATTGATCAAATGAGTCTATGTACCTACTAAGAATTTTGTAATTACATATGTAAAAACTAATGAATTAACAATTTAGCCACTAACCACACGAAAAGAAGAAGAAGCCTAATATGAATTTTACTTTGTAGATATAGGGATTAAAACTTAGGCTGAGAACACCACGACATGGATAAGCGCACAAGAACATGAGATTACAGACATGAGAACTTTTCGGCTTAGGCTCTTGCTGACGGGCGAAACGTAATGACACATAGGACACAATCTAGGTGAATGTGACCTACAAGGTACTTATGTTTTGATAAACAGGAATATTGCAGTTCAATGTGTTATGCTAAACTATCCGACTCGCAAGACAAAAAAAAAAACATTCCGTGTGTCACTAACTAATGTATATTAATAACATCTGTTAGTTGCGCATACAACTAATGACACTATATTGCAAGGACTGTCAGTGAAAGTTCAAAGGGTTGCAAGTTTTAAGACTCGTTTGAGTCTAACAACTTGCATTTTCCATTGTCTTATTGAACACTATAGGTACAAAAATGCAGATAAAAATGGTGCAAAACGTAAAACGAAAGAATAACTATAATTAAGTAATATTTCATCTTTCAGCGTATCTTTGCTTTCATAATCAAAGCAGCAAATCATCTTTCAAGAATTCTCGAATTTTCACGTGTAAAACTTCAAACTGATAGCCAAGGAACTCGCGGCTAATGAGTAGCAACTTTGACAGATTGTACCTTAATACCTACAGCTTTTATTACACAAAACAAAGTTTTAATTAAACATTTCACTGGAATCCTTTGGGAAGCGAAAATATTTTGGAGGTAATAAAACGCTTGAAGAGATTACAATTATAACTTTGCACTATGATTCTCCTTGCTACGGTGTGAACGAACTTTTTTGATAAATAAACCATTAGATTCTAAAACGTTATATCTCTAGGTAAATAAAACTGAAGGTATTTAAATCGAATTTGACCCACAAAGTGGACGCTTGTTTATTGTTGTCACTTCGATTGTTAATCTAGAATGTTATTTTACAATCTAAATCCGTGCTTCGTTATGAGTGTTCGCAAGACTGTCTACAATGACCTGTTTTCAGTTTTAATACATTTATAAAACCATTTCACAGAGACGAGACCTCTCTTTCACATCGATAATAAAGTATTACCGTAAGTATTTTATGAGATGGCACCTCAACCCTCGTCAAAATCGAATAATAATTTGATTCACTATTGATGAAATTATATAATCCATGCCCTAGTTCCATTACATTTCCTCTTTTCCAGCAACACTTCATTACCATTTGTAATCTTGTTAAATCAGAATTTTAATTAGGCTCAGTACTTAGTTCTGTATCAGTGTTAATCTCTAGTGCTAACCCAACCTTTATTTTAGACATCACATAGATTCTTCCGCTACGTTTGCCGCCTTTATTAGGCACCTCGGTAGCGATAGAATCTTATCGCACCTAAGTTGTAGTACCTCTGAGTCTATTGTCTGTAGACCCTAACTACAGTAGGAACGATAAAGGTTAATGCGTACTATAGATTCACTGGCTATCTACATCTTCATGAATATTTTTTCCTTGCAAAGTAGGTACAAATTTGCGTTGTTTTGTTGGAAGTCAGACTGGGTTTAGTAGTAATTAAATAGATATACGTACTGAGGCCCCAGCACGAACGCGCGACGTAAACGTTACGTAAATTCGAATGTTTTTGGAACCGATCATATAATTATTATATCTATACAATGTTGACAAAAAAAACAATTACAAGCACACTTAGTATCACCCATAGATAATAATATACCTATCACGAATGAAAAATCTTCAGACTAGATGCCACTGATGAACTGTCACTGTCTTCATAAATATTAACGTATGTGCGAACGGGTATTTTCAATTTTAAAATCGTTCGAATTTACATAACGTTTAATTTCCACGTTCATGGCAGAACCAGTGACTATACTTACTTTTTATAGTATTTATAATTATACTCATTACATAGTTTTTACATAGCTGTTGCAGATTTTCGTTTGTTTCCAAATGAAAAGCAAACTATCTTTAAACTTTGGCGTCTATTAGATTTAGCAAAGAGAATAAAGTTATACTAGAATATTATAATTAGCTTCGTTGTGAGGCTCCGACCGCTCCCTTTAAAACTTTCGACATCAAAGAATATTTTGCGGCCTCTCGCTGTAAGATTAAAACTGTAATTCTATATTTATTTCACTGGTTTCCAATTTATTGACGATCGTTCGATAAGCCGCCATATTTATGAAAATAACGAATTATTTCTCTGACACAGATAGGTATTCGCAGCATTTGAAGTTATGATTGAATTTTAAATGACTCTTATTATAAATAAATAATATAAATAATTGTTGTATTACGAAGATGAACATTTTCTGAATTCAAATTATTATTGGTTTTTAGTAAAATTGCGGAAACACCGCAAGAAACGCAAATACTACCAGGCCGTATCATTTATATTTAATTTATCACAATACCAGGTGAGGAGATAATAACATTCTAAAGGTAAGATGTTACTATTCAATGAATTATGTTCATTGCGACAACAAGCCAAGAAAACCACCATAATAAAGCTTACTATTATAATTTATCATAAGGTTAGGTTAAGGAAGGTAGGGTAAGGTTAGGTTCATAAGGTTTTACATGAAATTATTCAAAGCTACTCATGCAAAAAAACCTAAAATATGTAAGCGACATCACTAAATCTGCGCCCTAAATATTTCTAGATTATCTTATTCAAATGAGTACCTACTACAGTATTCCCTTTCGCCTGTTCTCACGAACATCTTTAATGAATAATTCCAACCCGTAGTGTAATACAGGCCAGATCTAGCTCAAATAACTATACGTCTAACTATGCCGGGGAATTTTCAAACTTCGACGTTTACCAGTGAAATTCTCCTAGAACAAGTTAGGCCATAATTATGAGTAGCCACCATCGAGCTTCATAATAACATAATTGACTGGCCGACCTCACATTTGCGAAGATAGAAGATAATTTTGGTGAGGGAGTAAATCATGCGGAGGAACGTGAGACGATGGGAATTGAGGTAATGTTTGACGAAGATTTTGTTGCTGAAGTTATGAGCTTAATTTAGCTGGTAATCACGTAGATAATTGTACACTTATTTTTTGAAACCTTAGATAATTGAAACAAATAAAACTTTGGCTATAAAACCAATAAACAGAATTATAAGTAAGTTAATACCGAAGCCTAATTCCAAAGACAAACAGAAGACAGCCGACAAAAACAAAAACTTTACCAAAAGTAATAATTTAGTAATCGAAATGGATGGAGATACAAACAAATTGCTAATTGCTTTAGACTTTAGAGACGGGTATCATCAATTTGTATCCACAAATTGTATTAATCAAAACGTTATACCGTATCTATCTGTTATGGCAGCTGTAAAGTTTATGTGGCGAACTAATCTTGGACCACAAAGGGTTGAGAAATTAGAAGTGTCATTTGGAAGGTTGAACCCTTCGGGAGGGAGTATTAGCATTCTCATTGAAGTGATTATTTTGAACTATATGGTAGATTAGCAGTGAATGGCTAATGTATGAGTAACTTAGTGCTTTAAATGTGGCAAAGCTATAAATCTTAGCGGTTAGGGTACCTTTAGTGGCAAACACAAGTTATGTATACTTAGCCATAATTATGTCGACACAAAATTACATGCTAGCTTAAGGATAACAAAAGGGGTAAAAACATTTTCATAACGTTTCTTCCGTAGACTTCGAGGTTTGAAAATCTGATTTTGGTTTCGTTGCTTTAATAGGCTACCAGTTTCAGCAATCAATGATATTATATAGTTATTTGGAATAGGGAGTAAAGTTCACTCATCCTCCATACAAAAAGGAGGATCCTACGACCAAACGGGTGGTGTACCAAGTGGGCAACTACCCAACGATTGATGTCGGGACATTAAAAAAACATTAAAATATTTATTTATTTGCAAACATGTACAGATATACATTGATGTTTTTTGTTAATAATAATAAAGTTCTCCATGTTTAACCATCACATGGGTATGCAAATAATAAAAAGTGAGTAGGTACAGGATAGAATTAAATATGACAGCCTTAGAAAATGGTTATAATAAAATTTAAATGTCAGAATAAAAAAAAAAACAATAGAGAATTAAATTACAAACAAATATAAATTAAGTTCAAAACAATGGAAATATGAATTCAAATACCAGTTCAAAATAATACATTACAGTCAGTCTTAAAACTAATACAAATTAAATTAAAATAATAAATTTATCATTCATGCAGTATTAATTTTCTCCTAATATAATAAATCGGATGTAGTAGGCCTAACATTTTTCATTTAAATAGTCATTAATATGATAGTTACATTTCGCAACTAAAAATATGTGTAGTTTTTTTTTAAATTGATCTACATTTTTAATTTCAATAATGTGTTCTGGTAGCTTATTAATTGTAGATTTTGGGTGCCATACCAAGAAATTTTGTATTTAAAATGGCCTTTTTATGTGGTATTGTGCATATTTTATATTTGTGACCTAAACTCCTTGGGTGATTGTATAGGTGTATATTTGTTTTAGCATAATTTGCTACTTCGTATATGTAGAGACAAGGAAGTGTAAGCAGCTGAAGCTTTTGGAAAAGTGGCTTACAACTGTCTGTGCTTTGGATGCCACAAATTGCCCTTATGCATTTTTTTTGTGCTTTGAACGCCATTTCTCTATCGGGCGAGTTCCCCCAAAACATAAGTCCATATCGCAAAGTAGACAATGCATATCCGTGGTACGCCATTAATAATGTTGACTGATTTGAAATTTTCCTTAACTTATAAAGAGCATATGAACACTGGCAAAGCTTTTTGCATACATTTTCAATATGTATTTTCCAGTTCATCTTTTTATCGATCCAGATACCTAAGAATTTTGTATGATCAGTCTCCTGAATACATTTGTCACCATATCGAACATCTAGTTTGTTATTGTTTGTTCTTTGTTCAAACGAAATGTAGGTTGTTTTTTCTAGATTTATTTTGAGATTATTTTCAGTGAGCCAGTTTATTATGTCGTTCAAGTTATTATTTATGTCATTTTCGAAAGTCTCATCATTTTCGCTTCTAAATAATATTGTACTATCGACCGCAAATAAGATCATCGGATTAGAAATAATTTTAGGCATGTCGTTGATATATACAATGAAAAATAATGGTGCTAGGACACCGCCCTGTGTTACTCCAAATAAAGATTTGCGATATTCAGATGTGTATGCAATTTCTATTTTAGTGTAGGGGCAGATTTTCTTTACACATGTACATTGTTGCCGATTCATTAGGTATGACTTAATAAGTTGAAGGACATTACCTCAGTCTGATGCCATATTTTTCCAGTTTGTTAAGGAGTATTTTGTGGCTAACGTGGTCAAAGGCCATAGTCATGTCCATAAATAATGCAGCAACAGGAGTTCTATAGTCAATATTTGTAAGTACATGTTTGACAAGCGCATATATAGCGGAATTAATGCTTTTACTTTGCCTAAAACCATATTGTTCGCTGATTAAGATTTTATTGGTTTCTAAAAAGGAATTTATACTTTTATAAATTATTTTTTCAAATATTTTAGAGAAGACTGGAATAAGGGCAATGGGTCGGTAGTTACTAAGATCTTGCCTGTCACCTTTTTTAAACATTGGTTTTATTATAGAAATTTTAGTTTTTCTGGGAATACACCTTTTTCAATGCAATCATTGATAATGTGACTAAGGACGGGTGCAATAATGAAAGATGTAGCTTTAATCACTTTGGTGGTTATGTCGTCATATCCAGCGCTGTTTGTATTTTTCAGAGAATTTATTATTTTAATAATGTCAGTCGGTACCGGCATTATAAATATTGAATTAGAAATTATGTCAAATGTCAGCATATTATTATAGTTTATGTCACTCTGAGATTGAATTTGATTGATATAATATTCATTAAATGATTTCGCTATTTGTTCTAGACGGTTAATAACTGTATCGTCAACAATTATCTTGTTTATTCCTTCTTTTGGATAATTTACTTCTTGTTGATTAATTATACTCCATGTAGCTTTACTCTTGTTTTCAGAATTGTGTATAGTATGAGAATTTTGGGCTTTTTGTGTTTGTTTAATTATGTGTTTCAATCGATTAGTGTAGGTTTTAAGTTTGTTTTTGTTTTCTGGGTTAGGTGACTTTCGATATTCCCATAGCATGTCCCTTTTCCTTTTGAACATTTTTTTATTCCCGTTGATATCCATTTAGGTCTTTTAATTAATGAAACTTTTATTTTATTGATTGGAAAACATAAGTCATAGAACAGTCTATATATGTCATGAAACTCACTAAATGCATCATTGGGATCAGAGCACATTTATATATCATAAAAATATGTGAGACTTTGAAGACATTCTCTAAACTTTTTGATATTTTCATCGCTATAGTCACGTTTCTGAATAAACCAATGAGATAGCGTGCAAGTTTTCTTAACACGACATTTTAGTAGTTGCGCCGTGTGATCCGATGATGCGAATTCTTTAATCTCACACCTGCTGCCTCTGGTATTATGAATTATGTTATAGATGTAGGTTCCACTGCACAGACGTGTAGGTGATCGAGTACCCAAAATTAGATTATGGCTGCGTAATAAATTTTGAAAGGTCAAAGAGGTTTTGCAAATATCTATATTAAAATCTCCACATAGTATGATCTTATTATTTGGTTTCAGACAAATGTCTATTAAGATCATGTCCAAATGATCACAAAACATAGATAGTTTATCTTTTTTATTATTTGGTGGTCTATAAATACAAATAATTATGATAGGGTGAGACAAAAGCTTGATAGCACAACATTCTATTTGATTGGGTAGGGCCCATTTCTTAACATTTATAACCTCAAATCTATGTGTGTTTTTGATTAGAATGCATGACCCCCATTTCTATCATCCCTAGTATAGGATGTTGCTAAAGAATAATTAGCAATATGTAAATGTTGATGGTCACCTTGTTTCATGTTGTGTTCCGTTATACAAAGAATATCAATTGACTTACCATCTTCTGAGAGTTCACTAAGATGTATGCCTAATAGATCCGATTTACTTATCAGACCATTTTTATTTTGGTGCATTACAAATATGTGATTATAAACGAAAAAAGTCGTGGTCATCTGTAACCTTGTCTACATGCTTATATGTTATTGATATTTCGTCTGGCTGTTCAGATAAATCTAAATCGTAGAGTATATTGCTTACAATTCGTACGTGTATATTTCTCATTCCGTAGCTAGTTATTTTACCAGTTCTATAAGACAACATCTCAAGAGTTAAATCATAGTTGCTATCAAAGAAATATGCGTATTCATTGCTTTTAATATCTGAATATAGGAGATTATTAAACATGTCTACTTTTTAATTATATATCGGCGCACCTGCCACATAGGTGGCTGCACATACAATTACATTTGTATGATTTACTCTTTGCAGGGATACTCTTATTTTGTTTATTATGTCTTTGTAGTCTCTTTTTTCTTTTATATCATTTTCCCCGATGAAAAGAATGCAGTAGTCGTTTTTTGTGAATCCTTTTAGTTTAAGCTCAATATCGCTGAGAAGGCCAGCTGCGGTGCTGTTAGTCCTGATGTAGCGGCAGTAGTGAGAGTAGTTTGAATAAACTTCCTGTACAGTAGGAAGGGACCCCTTAGTTGTTCCGCTGCTTAATATACACAATTTGTTTTTTTGTCTAGGTTTTATTATCTTATTAGTCGGCTCATTATCATTGTCGTTACGTACACTTTCGTTTAGTGATGAGATGATGGGTACTTTCTTCAGTTTACTCGATGTGATAGTTGTTTGAGTCTCTTTATTGCCCTTGATGCTCGGTGTGAAAGTGGTTTGAGTCTCTTTATTTTGCAAGTTGGAATTGTTGGACTCAGTTCTTGAGTAGTTGATTTGCGGGTCACTTATAATCGTTTCATTAATACTTCGCCCACTTCGTTCGTTATTTTGGTTTGGAGTTTTATTATTGTGTATCGGTGTCATAGTTTTTCTGCATGGTGTTAAGCATATTTTCTTGTATGTGTTAGTGGTTTTGATCATTTTGTGTAGGTCAGATTTTAAACGAAAGTTTTCAATGTTCAGATTTTCTATTTCATTGTATGCGCTCGCTAATTGCATCGTGAGTTTGTTTATTTGTTCATTTAAATCGCCTATAATGTAGCTATTATCATGCAGGCCATCTGGAATTTTTATTTTCTTTGATATCTCCAAAGCCTTTGATTGCGTGCACCATGACACGCTTTTGCGTACACTGCGTCATTACGGTGTGCAAAACGAAGCTCTCAACGTAATAAATTCTTATTTACATAATAGGTCCCAATCTGTAGATGTTAATGGTGTAAAATCTTCCGGGCTACCAGTTCAGTTAGGTGTACCTCAAGGCTCAATACTGGGTCCTTTCTTGTTCTAAGTGTATATCAATGACTTACCATTCTATTTAAAGGGTATCTGTGACGTTGTACTGTTTGCAGATGATACCTCTCTTATTTTTAAAGTAGACAGGAATAGACAAGATTTTGACGATGTAAACAGTGCACTCTCAATGGTTACGCATTGGTTTACGACAAATAACGTAGTTCTCAATGCCAAGAAAACGAAATGTGTTAAGTTCGCCCTACCAAATATTAGAAATCTAGGACCCAAAATCGTCTTAGATAAAGAGATGCTTGAATCTGTAAACTCGGCAGTTTTGTTATGCATATTTGTAGATACCAAACTTCAATGGGGCCCACATATATCGAACCTAGAGGGCAGGCTCAGTTCTGCCGCCTGCGCCAGGAAAGTAAGACAATATACTGACGTTGACAGCTCGGTTAGTCTATTTTAGTTATTTTCATAGCGTTATGTCCTACGGTATTCTGATGTGGGGCAAAGCTGTTGTTATTCAAAATATATTTTGTCCTTCAAAAACGAGCTGTTCGAGCAAGTTACCAGCTAGGTGTTAGAGTTTTTCTGAGAGATTTTTGATTTTTCTGCTTGCGTGATGCAGGATTTTGCTTGACGTCGGTGAGATGTGACGGTAGTTCGCATGTGGCGTTGTAGATGCCGTTATAATAAAATCTTTTAATACATAATATTTTGAACTATTTTAACTTAGTTAATGGCAAGAGACCGGACGGTATGTCTTTATCTCCATGGAAGGTGGGTAGGCCTTTAGTGTGGGATGCAACCTGTGTCGACACTCTTGCGCCATCCCATCTTCCTGGCTCGGCGTGCTGTGCTGGTGCTGCTGCTGCGGCTGCAGAAAACCTCAAGCGGCGTAAGTATAATAACCTTACAGGTAATTATATTTTCGAGCCGTTTGGGGTCGAAACCCTAGGGCCGTGGGGTCCGAGTGCTCATGGCCTGTTTAATGAAATTTCAAAACGGTTATTTGACACTTCCCGTGACCCAAGAGCTGGTTTTTACTTTGGGCAGAGGCTAAGCATTGCCATACAACGTGGCAATGCGGCCAGTCTCTTGGGTACATTACCAGTCGACAGCGATGCGGATGAATTTTACGATGCTGTATTTTAGTTTTTGAATAGTTTTAGTTAAGTTAGAATATAATATATAATTTTGCTATTTTTATTTAGTCATAAGTTGTTATGGACCCACTTGTAAATATTACCCTTCAGTAAATTATATAGTATATTTTTAATATACAATCTTAAATATAATATACATCTAACACTAAAATATATAAATTATGTACAAGTAAACAGAGGAAATAAAAATTATTGACTTAGTTATCACTACAACCTACAACATTTTAATTACAGTGTTGTAACTAACTACCAACGTGATAATATTTCGGACCCAAAATCAGCGTTCCCTTTTGATGTCTGGCATAAAACATGTTAATTTATCCTTACAAATTAGTTTCGAAACTAATCCAATATTATGACTGACCATAAAAGGTAAATGTTGTAGGTATGTATTTTATCTTTTCATACTTAATCTTGGATTGTTAGAATTTGGAAGGGCAATGAAAACGTATAAAGCAATTAGAACATGAGGCAATTTCAGAGTTTTGAATCGATGGCTTATCCCTGTCATCAGCAAGATTCCTATCTTTGCCTGGCTTCATGAGGTTCAAGTTTTCAAGGAGGTGACTATAAAGTAGGTGCATTTTAGGTACCTAATTCGATACATTTTTGCTCACTTTGGTGACATTTTATGAAGTCATCGAGTAAGCTTTGTATTTGGTGAGTGTTGTATATTGTTACAGTTCTGAAATCTCTCGAAATCTTATCCATCTCACTCCTGTCTAAGTCAGACCCTTTCAAAGGTAAACAACAACTATTCCGGAACACGGGTATTTTAAGTCGGAAACATAAATCCCGTACACGGACCACCATGAGAACCTCCGGGTTTTTAATTTTTGCCCCAATGCTCTTTTATAGTTTAATATTTACGATGATGTAGGTAATAAATACTTAACATTTATTTCTCACACACACACGGAAAACTCATTTTTCATGGAATTCAAGGAAGATGTTGATGTGGCGTGCAATAGGAGAGGTCTATGTCCAGTAGTAGATTGCTGTAGGCTAATGTTGATGAAAGAGGATGTTACTTAAGAATCCCCTTAATTTCTCGTTGAAATCTTAGTCAACGAGTGTTCCTTATGTGAGTGTCTAGCGAGCAACGAATGTTAGCAATCAAATATTGGTAAAATATTCAATCTGTCTCTTTGAAGTTTGAATGACGGTTTATGAAGACATTCAGTTGCCAATAACGGACTTAATTATTTTTTTAACCATGCACACACATATAAACAGATGCTAATTTCTAAAGAAATCTCTTCCAGCATACCTACGATAGGAAAGTGGATAAAAAAAGAGATGTAGACAACGTGAGTAACAGTAGAAGAGAAAATAAAGTATGTAAAAACAATTCACTAATGTACATATAAACATACAATATGATTATTATGCCTTCTGCCTTCTTTTGATGTTTCGTTTCTGTGCATCTGTATGTGAGTATTGGTGACAAAAAATATTTTAATAGGTAGTTAGAAAATTATATAAACATACATTTTGTTTACTAAAGTTCAGATTTACATAAAAATATCGGGTTAGGATAGGTTGAACATCGTTCACAAATTATGCTGATATAATCTCATAATTTAATTAAAGCTTTCCGATATAATTAAATAAAATTTTGTAAAGTACGTAGACACTAGACAAGACGATAGCATTTAAAAGTCTGCCCATTCGTTAAAGTTACATTAACATAAGCCCGCTTCAATTAGTAAGGCTTAAGAAAATAATTATTCTATCTTTTAATGACCAAAAGAACGAACAAAATTAACAACATCAAAATACTGTTGGAAAGTTTCAAAAGAGAAAGTTAACTTCGTTATCTATATTCAGTTTAAACAGGCGAAAAATAAAAGTACAATTAAGAACAGATAAAAAAGAATTTATCGGTGAAGTTGACAGCGAGAAGGAAAGTTGTGAAGGTACTTGCTACAAAAATAAAAATAAAGGAATTTTATCAAGATTTGTAAACAACAGTTCGGAATCATTTGCCCCTCAATCAGTGACCTAGTGACCTCACAGATGAAGAATTCTGTGGGTGAATAATATTGTGAGGCAGAATAATAATTATTCTGCCTCACAATATTATTCGACTGATAATTATTATCAGTCGAATAATCGAATTTTTCATTGTGATAAGAATCATTTTCATCATAGACATACCTAGTTGTCAGTTATAGGTTAAATAAATTATTATGTTTTTATATTGAGCTAATTAAACAACAGTAGTTTAAATTTTGACGACGCGGTTGGCGCAGTGGCTGAGCGATCGACTGCTGCGCAACGTGTCGCGGGTTCGATCCCCGCACGGAACAATATTTGTATGATCTGCAAGTAGTTGTTCCGGGTCTGGGTGTTAGTGTTTGTTAGTTTCTATGTTTGTAAACGCACCCACGATACAAGAAGTAATTCTGAGTGTGGGGCAACGCTTTTTAAAAACGAAATAAAATAACAAGATATATATTTATTGAATACACATAGGTAACAAGATTATGAAGAAGTAAACAGCGATAATTAAACACCAGAAAGAGATTAATTAACTTACTAGATTAAAGAATTAAACGTTGATCAAAGTCTTGCTTTCTCAGACATCTAATAATATTAAATAAATAAATAAATTATGTACTTCATTTACGCTTGATAGAAATTTTAAAGTTTACCAATATTTTTTTACTACATATATTTCTCAACTCTGACTTTCTTAATAACTTTCACAACAGCCCAAGGTAACACAACTTATAATCTAGATAAGCACTTGCGTCACTGCCTGTTTACATCTCCTATGTGGCCATCCACAAAATGACAACAGCATCCAACAGTTATGACTGAGGTTATGACGTAAGCATGGTCAGCGTCACGTGACAACTCGCTTCATTTTCATTTGCGCCCCCATTTTTGTCGACCCATATTTTACGCATCAAATGTTTTTTTTTAATAATTATGCTAAAATATGACGGTGATTTCGAGTTTTGGCTTAGCTTGTGTAATTCTACTTGTTTGTTTGTTTATCCTATAAGTGTCTTTTTCCTTTGTTATAACACAGGTCTAACAACCTTATGGAAGATAAGGAAGTAAACCACTAATGACTAAATACGTTTAGCGCTAAACGTATTTATCCATCGTTCCGTTTCTGCCAATCGTTTAAAAATAACTTTTAAAACGATAATATAATAGTTAGCGCTAAACACGTTTAGTGAGTTCTGGTGCAATCGCACCTTACTAAAGGATCAACTCCAGTTTTCTGACATGACATAGATTTATTGAAATGAACTTTCCTCCAAAGTGATTTGAACATTCAAAATGAACCTTTTCGCTGATCGTGGAATTCTTTATAGAAGACGAGAGAGAAGAACTTCAGAAATAGTTTGACCCAGTCTGAGACTGGGTGAAACAATTTCTGAAGTTCTTCTCTGATCCAGCACAGGTACAGTCACGAGCATAAATACCTTACAGTTACGCAAAATTAAAAAGCGATTATCTCGTGAAATAAAATTGCAATCTGAAAAAACATCAATAATTTCATGATGTTATGGTTTCGATTATACCTACTATATTTGTTACACCATAAAATATCTATCAATACTTTAGGAGAAAATCGCTTTTGACTCTTGCGTAAGTGTAAGTTAGGTATTTAAGCTTGTGACTACCTAAATTATTTGCATTTCCTTCAATCCCAAAAACAATACTCTTCTTTGTCTTTTACACTAACAAAAGAAAAGATACAAAATTCACTATTAAGTATCCAGTGTTTTGGATTAACGTATGGAAATGGTTGCCAAAACAGATCGTGCCAAAACTCGTGAGCAGTGTAATGCGAAGCTTGGCAGAACACGCCAGGTACTAAAACTTGCATACAACGGGGAAAAACTGCTCCTGTAAACTGTTTGAACTTGTATTGTAAGCAATAGCCGCGCTTATAAACGTAATTATTGGTTTGCATTAAATTTCTTATTGTTCCACAGGACACAAAACTTTTTCTTATATTGCAGAAAATAGTCGCAAGATTGCTAGGTATGGCAAGTTCGTGGAAGTTTGCAAAATGTTGTGTCTTTGCTTTAAATAATCCTAATGACAGCCAAAAACAAAACAAAACCGGCAAATTGCCGTCATCCGGAAGCAAAATAACAAATTCATGCCATAAACCGGTACGAAGTATAACTATGAATAATTCCATAGAGATTTCCAATTACCACCGTCCTCTTAATAAAACTGATCTGGGTACTGCAGAACTCCCAACTTTAGCAATATACCCATTATTAATCTACATTTCCACAAAAAACTCTAGGTAGTATTAATTTATTCAATAACCTTTACATCAAACATTTTCGAACAAAGTGAACCAGTGCTGGCCACTGATGTGCGAAATGCTCGATTTTTAAATCGAGTTGTACTATTGGATTTCGGTACGAACGCTCGTATTTTAAAAATCGAAATACTCGCCCGTGGTTTACGGTTCTCTGGAAATGTTCAAGTTTTTACATTTGTTTACTTTGTATAGTTTATGCGAAGTTTTTTTTTGCTCTTTTCGTTATACGGTGAGCTGGTTTTTCTGTTCCTTATAATGCAACGGTGCGAGATGTTTTGGGGTGGGTTGTGAAGCTTATTTAGGGGTTCTAGAGGGTCTCCTAAACCCTCCACAACAATTTTTTTTAGCTGGAGATGTTTTTTTATTCATGTTTTTTATCCATTTTTAGATAAGTAAAAAAAAAAACTACTTATTTACGAATGCAAGAGCGAGCAAAGTAAGTTCGGGACTTGGGGCACCCGACTCAGCCAGATAAGGTTTGAACGGATCCCCTTCGTGGCTTTTTTTTTAAACACCGCAGAAATAGGATCCCTGTGAAGCGGGGCTCCATCGACTACGTCTTACTTAAGTGTCCCAAGTTCCGAGCTCTCTTCGCTCGCTCTTGCATCTGTAAATAAGTAGTTTTTTTTTTACTTATCTAAAAATGGATAAAAAACATGAATAAAAAAACATCTCCAGCTAAAAAAAATTGTTGTGGAGGGTTTAGGAGACCCTCTAGAACCCCTAAATAAGCTTCACAACCCACCCCAAAACATCTCGCACCGGAAAGAATTTTAATTTTTTAAGAATTTAAAGGAATTTTATTTTTGGTAAAAAAAATGTTGGAGAGGGTTCATGAGACCCTCTAAAATCCCCAAATAACATCACATTCCTTGTAGCGAGGCGGCACGTTTCCGTTGTTTTTCAATCTATCAGGTGTGCTTTTTGGTTACCATACGGTAACCAAAAAGTATCGAAATCGAAGTACTTCTAGAGTCCATAAAAAAACAAGCTATTGCATAGGACTATGCTGACACTACACTACCATCTTTAAAGCACCTTCCGACCCTCAATGTAGAAAGGCATTTCCTTACTCATTGTATAAATTTAATATTCGATCACGTCATGAATACTAAAACATTTCATATCTTCTGCCACTTCAATTTCTCATCCAGCACACTAGAAAATAACTAAGTACATGTAACAGCCACTCTTATAGCAGTAGTAATAAAAGTACTCTAACTTTTAACACACTCTGAGTACCCTACCTACCCACGTTGAGAGTTGGAAAAAACTTTGTAGACTAACTACCTACGGTCGTCTAGAAAGTTCCTCTCGCTCCGATCACCCTAGACATCTAATATGAATGAAGAAGCCTTCGTGGTTGCTTCAAGAACAACAACATTATCGTGCGAATAGAGAGTTGCTACATATTTAAGTACTAACCACTTGTTTTGTGCTTCTACACCGACTTTACTACTTGCGGTATATACCTATACCGGTTGTTGTAGGTGGTGCTTGGTGTATAAGTAGGTCGTCAACTCAAGGTTCTATGAGCTTCCTACAGCTTCACTGAAATTCTCGTCATTATCTTTGCTAATATCGAAGTGTTTATTTTCATAGCTTGTTTTTATAAGAACTTTTAAAGCGCTAATGATAAAGTAGCCGCCAAATTTGTTAATAGATTAAGTATTTACTCAATCTAATCGTAATATTATAATCTATCTTAATTTTGAGAGTATTTCCAAATGGGTAAGTAGAAAAGTATAATAATTGATTTTATAAACCTTTAAAATATTTAACAAGCTTTTAAGGTGGCACTGCAAAAAAAAACTTGGCATAAAACATATTTGAAAAACATTTCTATGAGTGTATATGATCTGCTCACTCATAGCAAGGTCTGCACTAGTGTAAAAGAAACACAAATAATTATTCCTCGAGAACCATCAGCGACAATACAAGTTGCTGACAACTATCAACTTTAATCCCCATAAAGTATAATTTATGCGAAATAAAAACAAGTATTGCTTGCCCTAATTACTGCCAATCCCTCAAGTGTCACCACCTAGTAATTACGTATGTAAATCACTTCCTAGTCACGGATGTATGGAGGCCCTTATTGACGTACATAATACTCATAAATTATTCTCGCGATACAAGCTATTGTAGTATGCAAATAAACGGTTTAACTAAATATTGTTAATTATATATTGTATCAATAGAACACAATATACGTACATAGGTGCCTAAGTGTGGAATTAGAGGCAGTTAGCTACACTACCATGTATGATAAAATTAAACAGGTTATCATCCGAATGCTCCTGCATTTTCAGAAGAAGAAGCCACGTGTTCCGTTGTACTATTAACTGTCAAGGCAACAAGTCTATGGACACTAATCCAGTGCAATTTTAATCTTCAGGTTATAGGTATTCAAAATTCAAAATTCATTTATTCAAACTAGGCTGAGAATCAGCACTTTTCAAACGTCAAAAATACATAAGACAGTCCCCCGAAACGCCCACCCTTCACCACTTCCTAGTGCATTAGCTGGGAAGAAGAAGTGGCGCAACAAACTCCCCAGCAGCACAGCTATCTGTTCAGTAAGACGAACAAAAAAAAAAAGATTCTATATAATAGTATTCAAAATAATTTACATTACGCAACACAAAACATAATTTAAATTATTAGCCATATGTTAGCTAGCACACGCCAATATACCAAACAAAATCATCGAGAACTATACTCAGGCAGAAATAAAAAACTAAACGTAAACAGAACTTAATATCTAAATAAAACCCTCCAGGCATAAAGGGCGTGCCCGCTTACATATAGTTGTAACTGGTAGCTGTAGATTTCCGGACAGAAAGCCTGTATAATTTTGTACAGTCCAGGTTAAAAACTATACCAGTGATGAATACTTCAAAGAAATTTTATAATTTTTTATCATAGAAAGAACAGTGATTTATTTCCCATTGGTATATTGTTATTGAAGCTCATGAATAAAACAAAAATATTCAATACATCGTGTGTTTGGCACGCGCTGACCCAAAAATGTCAAGAAATCGATATAAAATACGAATATTTCATTGACGGAAGTTGTAAATGTAGAATTCTGACATAATAATAAATACCGGTATTTATTTTTGCGTTTCATTTGCTGGAAAGATTTTTATTGAGATATTCATTTCATTCAAGAATGCAATCTGTATCGCTATAAGGTTATGAAACATAATCTGAAATGGTTTTCTTTAACTACTGATCATCGAATCATGTATTTGTGCTTGACTACAAAATATGCTAGGATTTGTTCATAGCGTTTTCTTTGACTCACTTTTAAAAAAGCAATATTTTTTCAATTTAACTTGTTACAAAAATCACAACAAATCTCGTTTTTCATTATCATTTAAATGGTCTTCTTTTTTTTCAGCCTCGATGCGGTCTTAGTAAGTCATAGTCCTTACCGTTCAGCGATTCAGTATGCTAATATGTAAATAAATAAATAAATAAACATCACGTAATTAAGCCCAATATTCACGGTCCAGCGTCCTTACACCAAAAAGGATTCTTTACAACAACAATTAACGAGACTACCAGTAGTCCAATTACCGAAATAATTGGAGTGCGCCAAAAGTATCGGATCCGTTTTGATTTTAATTCGAATCCCTGCGGTCACGGTGTTGGTATAAATGCAATATTAATCGGAACACGACTCGTATTTGTTATAGCATTCCAATGGACCAGATTGCAGATATTGGTTTATTGAAGATAGATTATTATCTTAAACTATTCAAGTAACAGCTGAATAGCATTTAACATAACTGGCGTGCGTATGCACTTAAATATTATGCAAATGTGGCATTAGGGAACGTAACTGTTGAGTTTCATTATTCAATATGACCACTATTTCTGGTGCCAAGCACCATTACTGTGTTCCGGTTTGAAGGGTATGGGTACCGGTGTAGTTACAGGCACGATACTTTAGCTTTTCCCTGTTGCTTTTGCACGTGTTCATACGCGGCAGCCACTGACCATCGGAGAGCCGTCGTTCCTCGCCTCGTTTGATTCGATGCCATCAATAACATACAAAAATCACACCAATAGCTGCACAATCACACACAAATCTAGAACTCACCTTGGGTCAACTCAATCTCAAAATCAAAGCATTTGTTTCAATTAAACCAATTAAAAGGCACATTTGAATTGACAAGGAGACGATCAGTCGAAAATATGAAGCTAGTTGCCAATTATTGTGGTTATTGACCACAAGATTATAAACGATTTACAACAACTAAATAGAATAAACATAATATTCTAAACGTTCCAATTCCAGCGTGAACGTCTTCATTCCTCGTTAGTCTCGTGTTGGATTTGCATTCAAATTGAAAAACGTCCATTAGCATAATAAACTATTTGTTTTTGAGCTCTGACACGCGACGACGTTGTATATACGTAATTGTGTCCGCGACTTTCTGCTGCTAGCCTGCTACTGCAATGCGAAACTGTTAAGCTTTTTATTGATGTTGTTGTAGTTATTGTAATTGGTTGTTTTGTTATTGTATCTGGTTGAATATAACGTGCTCTAGGCGGTTCTCCATGGGAAACGACCAATTGGAACCGTGCACCTAGCTTCTGGTGTTTCATAAGTGCCCATGTAGGTTTATGTGAAATAAAATCATTTGAGTTTGCAAAACTATTGACTGATCACGATCGTTGGAAGTCGGAACATTCACTGTAACCCCGCAAGAGTTTTCCAAAAGACAAATGTAACTACACAGAATTCATAGATCTCTAAAAGAACATTGAAAGGAGTTCCATTCACAGAAATATCATACCATAAAAACCCCATTCCTAATATATCAACATACCCAAACCCTGGAAGTTTCAACCATTACCTACAAATAACTCTCGGACGAGCAGCGACGATTACAACTTGTGTAAGCCGACTGAGCTCTTAATCCTGTTGCCTAGTTTGTGCGCACGCATCGTGGATACACAGCGATGAGATTGATGGGGTTTGTTCCTTGATTAGTGAAGTACCTGTCTGTTTTATTAAATCTTGTTAGATGTTTTAACGTATATTCTCATACAAAAGTATCTGAGGAAATATTATCTAATGAAAATTTTAACAAATGGATCAGAAAATGCACGTGGATGCCAATTTGTAGTGCCACATAATTATGTGCTTTGATTTGATTATTTGAATACATAAACCTGTAATTTTAATTTTAAATCGTCTTAATACGTCATCGGGCGCGCCGTCCCTGAGCGGTTATCTCTAGCTGCCCGTTAGTGTTCTAACTCGAGAACCTCTTATTTATTTTATAGGATCTTTATTTTATTCATAGTCTCTCTTCTCTGGTTCACAGGCAGCAATAATAACTTACAGTTCCGTTCTTTTGGAAATTATTCGAACTCACAACTTCTCGTTCAAAATTCGGATCTATTAGCCTCCACCACTTATCTAAAAACAGTTTTACTTCTTCAAACTGAGCACTAAATTACATCTAGTCTGCTTACCTACAAATATTTTATTTCTCTTCAAGATCCTAATCTACCTCACAAAATTACCTTCTACACGTACAAACAAAATTAAAGAACAACATCTTTACAATTTGCCTAAAATGTTTCACGGAGTGGCGTCACACGGGTAGAACGGGTGGAGGGGGTCCCGGGGGGGAGGGGTACAAAGGAGCTCATCAAGTCGAGTCATCGCCTTAATGCTGGTAATGAAGACACGCATAGGATTACTGTTCGTCTAACCTTGTTTTTTGCCTGGAAAATTAGAAAATGGACTGGGTTTGTACTGTTTCTTGTAATGGGGTTGGTTGGTGGTTCCTCCTGTGTGTTTGTTTATGTGAGTTGAAAGTGAAGGTGAATTAGTCGTGTTTTTACTAGGAATTGTTTGTCAAGTTACTAGAGTGTTTTGCAAGTATGTAGAATTTTGTTTGTTTTCAGTTTCATTGTAATTTAGCTTCACAAGTTTTTTTTCGTGCAGTCTAGAACAGCGGTTCACAAAGTTGACTGGATCGCGACCCACCTAACAAAAACTTCCAAAGTCGGGACTCATCTCTTGGCTGTCATGGCGAAAAAAGGGTCATACTTAACTATATGAATGACGCCAGAGCTTCCTCACGATGTTTTCCTTCACCGTTTTTGAAGCAAGTGATAATTTTAAACACAGTTACTGTCATAGAAATATAAATAACTTATATCTATGGTTATTTATTTAAACTTTCACACTCAAAAAAGTACAAAGGCGGACTTAATGCCTTAGGCATTCTCTACCAGTCAACCAAGGGTGGTGAAGAGATTAGATGGCAGGTGCTCTATATGAGAGGAACAAGGATAAATTAAAAAAAAGTATTCTAATTCATTATAACTAAAATAGGTACAACAGTACAAACTACATACACATACATACATATTTACTATAATATATACCCATATTATATATATATACATATATGGAAAATTGCTGCAGTTTCCCCTATCTACAAAAGCGGTCCCAAAGATATGCCTGAAAACTACAGGCCTATCGCTTTGTTGTGTATAGTCTCAAAAATTCTGGAGAAAATTGTTAATAAGAGACTAGTAAATTTTCTAGACAAAAATAACATTGTCTCAGACAGACAATTTGGGTTCCGCCGAGGAAGGTCCACTGAAGACGCGGTGTCACTCTTGACTAATCAAGTCTCCCACCACATTGAAAATGGAGAATGCTGTGTCGGTGTTTTTCTTGATTTGGCAAAAGCATTCGATACCGTTTCACCCGGGCTTCTTCTAAAGAAATTAGAGACATCAGGTATAAGGGGTACACCTTTAGAATGGTTCCGTAGCTACTTGACATCTAGGTACCAATACTCCAAAATAGGCAGTCTTCAAAGCAGCTTGCTCCCTATCACGTTTGGTGTCCCGCAGGGCAGTACTCTCGGCCCAACGCTGTTCACGCTGTACATAAACGACGTAGTAAATCTCCCTATAGGTAACGCTGAAGTGATTTCCTACGCCGACGATACAGCCATCGTTTTTCATGACAAGACTTGGGAGCGGGTGTCCCATCTGGCAGAACAAGGCCTCGCTCAGATAGCGCTCTCCTTAGACACAAATTTACTGACCTTAAATGTTAGCAAAAGCAAATATATTGCCTTTTCCAAAACTAGTACTTCCAGCCCCTCTCAAACAATGTCTCTAAAAATACACACTTGCTCACATATACGCAATAACGACCCTCACCATAATTGCACATGCAAAATACTTGAACGTACTGACACAATTAAATATCTCGGAATAATCATAGATAACAACTTAACGTACAAAGCCCACATTTATGCCCTTTCCTCCAGAGTACAAAAACTAATTCACGTTCTAAAAAAACTCCGCGACTGTACCCCTATTGATATTTTGCGAATAGTCTACTTCGCACTATGCCAGTCGATCATACAATACTGTATCGGTATATGGGGACGTGCTGGCAAAAGCACATTTATAACACTAGAGAGGGCGCAACGGGCACTAATCAAGGTTGCACTTAAAAAACCATTCGGGTTTCCTACAGACCTTATCTACCGTGAGTTTGAAGTCCTCAGAGTACGACAAATTTTTATACTCCAAGCAACTCTTAAATACCACGCTAAAATAAAAAAACGGCCTGACTACAGTGAAATAATAAACAAACGTGTCTTCAGAGTACCCATTCCAAACGCCAAATCCGAACTAGCTCGACGCTGTACCTATTTCTCCTTTCCCAACACTTACAATAAAGTTAGTAAAATCTGTGACCTAAGAGACTGCTCAACCACAACCTGCAAGAAAATCCTAACTTCAGCTCTTCTAATATTGTCATACGACGACACCGAAGCCTTGATATAGAACCTGCACTACACATACACACCTTTACACACACCATCACACACACCATCACACCTACTCAAACCTCACATGAGTACACAAGTCCAAAAAAAAAATGTAAACTACTTTAACTTATCTTGAATTTATGTTCTTAATTTAACAAATGATTTATTTAATTATTATTTTTTCTCTAAGTCTTGTCTTTAATAATACCCCCACACTGGAAGGTAACCGTAATATTGTTAATCGCACTCCTGAGCCACAAGATACAAGCGATGCTTAGTTTGTGGCTCACCGAATTTGGCTAAATTGTATTGTTACTTTTTGATTAATAAAGTTTATTATTTATTATTATTATTTACGAATTCAAGGGAGAGAGGTGTTGAGATGACTCTACTCTATTTATTTTGAAAATAACTCCGCAATTTCCGCTTTAATGCATACCGACTGGTGGCCGTCCTGATATCAAGAGGAAGCGCATTCCAAAGAAGAATGGACTGAATATGAAAGGAAGAATGAACAAAGTCAGAAGTATGAGCAGGACAGAGTAGGAGAAGATTGTTAGAAGAACGCAGATTCTTAGTGTGTGAAGAACATAGATATTGAAAGTGAGACACAAGATAAGAAGGAGGAGTGGGAGAGTTGAGAAGGGAGAAAAGCGTGGTCAAAGCGCGCAAACTTCTCCTTTGACGAATGGACATCCATTTGACTGGTTACTGTTAACTGTGACTTACGGTCTACCCAGATTAACATTTTAACACAAATTATTGAATACAAATCAACACATAAATCCATCCAACCTTACTAAACCCAATTTCTACTTGAAATCAAATTCGTTAAAAATAATGGACTTCATAATAAACAAAATTGACAATACTTAAACATCCAAAAACTGTAAACTCTGTGAACAAATCACCGGGCGATTCGTCTAAAGGCTGCAAAGCGAATCATCTAATCCGGGCGGTTTATTCCGGCGCCGAGATAAAGACGGAAAAATGTAAGAAGAGTCGCGTAAATGTTTTACCATGCAAACGTACTGCGAATAAAGAAGGACGGCCCCGAAAGACTATGACGTGTGGACTTATTTCGGATTCTAAAATTGGAAACGGTATTGACTAAACTAGACTGTTAGGAATATGCTTCTCTTCTTTCGGCATACGGGTGAATAAATAGCTCAGCATATTGAATATCAATGCGAGAAATTGCAGGGTATTAGATTCTGATGTGCCTGCACCAACTTTAGTAAGGTATATCCAAGAGTGTGACTTGATGAATACCGGTTTAACAGCGGGCCGCGTTAATGGATTCTACAATTTTACTGCATTCTGTACTTACAGACCACGCCCACTACTTTCACGAATCGACGGGAATTAGTCACAGCAGTGATTAAACAAAATGTTTAAACACTAACTGCCGAGACTATAATAGTTTTAGACTTTGCAAACAATTATGTTAAATTATTTTGGGTGAAATTGGTGGTTATCTTGAAATCTCTTTATCTTGGGAAATTCTCGAAAAGCCTTAATGCAGACATAACAGTCTTCATCCAACAATAATTCCGGGAAATTCCAACCAATCGAATTGGCGTCTGATATCTATTAAATTCCATACGAATTTAAAGAAATACTCAAACTGTATCAGTACATAGTTTATGCAATATCTACCAGCGCTAGTGCGTCTTGGCTATATCTAGGATCTAGACATTTTATGCATAACAAGCTTGAAGTTGCTGTTAGATGAACCTCATCTTTATTAATTTGCAACCATGCACAAATAACGAAATCATATGCTGAATATTCTGGATAATTAAAAGTTCAGTGAATAAATACCTCTTTCACGATTATCAATGGGTATTCATCTGTATTCATCTAAAGGCTGCAAAGCTAATCATTCGAGCGGTTTATTCCGGTGCCGAGATAAAGACGGAAAAATGTAAGAACACTCATAGGTATTTATCTATTCTTTCTCAAAAAGCCAAAATAACATCGCTATTTCCTTGCGTTAAACGATACCTAAAACACTTTTTCTATTAATCCTATCATCGATGTTTTCGAATTCTTGAAGTATTATTCCTTTGAATGTATTGTTTCAATCAGCCAGCTCTCGTCGGGTAACAACAAGTTTTCCCCAGTAATAGCAAAAAGTTAGGAGCAATATACCGCCCCCATCGCTTTGCTGGTAAAAAAATATGCCAAATCTTTCTTCTTGAAGTACTTTCCTGTAAGGCTTTTATTACCCTAAGCTTTAGGTTTAGGAGTACCACTTCATATTGTTATTCTAGTATGTTGTAAAAAGTAGAGCAAGGAAGGTGTGATTTATGATTTTCAGTACAATGACCCGGGTTGAGAATGAAACACTATATTATTATGGAAGACCGTTTTTGCGTAGGTAGGCTAGTCCTAATTTCCTTTAGAAGTAGGTTGAAGGAAAGCACCTGATTGAAATCAGAGTGGTCTAGGTTCTTCGAAAGAAGTTAAACTAGGCCATGCTACTGATTCCTTTTCCAGTTAGTTCTTTCTAGGAATACCTAAGTTTTTCTTAACATTAAAAAAACATCAATCAACCTCACGTTCAATTTCAAAATTCGTAACCTCACTTTTACCGATATACGAAACTCCAAACAATATAAATTATACCTCATGTTGTACTCTTGTAGCTATCGACACGAGCCCTGAGCCCCTGTGTTATGATTTATTCCCACATGTAAATGTATTCGGAATGCGCGGATCAATCTTCTGTATGAACCCAGCCGGGAACTTTTGCCATGTATTATTTATTAGTACGCCGCCTTTGAGAGTGCGCGGATTATTTTTTGAGGATATCTAAGTGGTGTGTATTGTTGGAATTCAATTTATGAGATTACTTGTTGTTGTGTTTGCTTGGTTACGTGATTTTGACGACATTTATGAGAGTCAGCATGAGGAGAAATGCCCTGGGGTTAGTAAGTTTTTTATTAGATCACGTTTTTGCTTTTAATCAAATTGTTTTCTGGTATATAATTGGATGTATCTAATGTCTCCAATAGTTATTGTTAGGAGAAATGAATTCAACATCAATTTCGGGACTATTTTATTTTACTTTTGAACGTAATTTTTGACCACCCCTCATTGAATAAACATAAAGATATTTAATCAGTATCCAGTCTAACCGGATGCAGCTAAATACCTGTGTATTCAGCTGCATCCGGTTAGACTGAAAGCCGACCCCAACATAGCTGGGAAAAGGCTTGGCAGATCATGACAAATGATGATTGAATAAACAGAAAGATTCTTTATGGACGATACTCTTAATTTTTTTAAAACTATTATGGGCACTTTTTTTCTCTTATCTCCTATTTCACTTAAGCCAGCACCCAGTTACCACAAACCAGCATATCTCAAGACATAGGAGCACAAGTTGCAAATCAGCCGTAACTCCTGAGCTAACTCCCCGGTGTTAGAGTAATGCCGTTAATGGCGTGGCTTCGGACATAAATTAGAGATGCCCGTGTTTATCACCGACGGGCTGGTGATTATGAGAACAATGGACTGGTGTATGGTAAAGAGCTCACTGATGTTGCGAGGATTGGCGGTAATGTATCAGATTAGTTTCGTATTTTGTGCTGTCAGTGGTTATGAATGGATGGATGCTAAAGGCTATGAATTTTGAAATAATTTATTACCAGTTAATTTTATTAACATACCAAAAGATAGTTAGATATACAAACGATAGTTTGGTAGTAGATTAGTAATGTATGTGAATTAATTATAAGGTATTTTTTTTGGTTTGCATTGAGAGTAGTGAGTATGTAGGTATCTCTTAGTTTTGTCAAAGACATGAAGTGGTGTTTGTGTATTTGTCATAATAAAATAGTTTACGACATAGATAAAATTTATTGTAACTAAAAATAAAACAGAACAACGTCTAGGCTCAGAGGCTTCAGTAGTAATAAAAGTCCACGCGTGACTTCTGACTATTCTAAAAATAGAACAACAAACAAACCTACAACGCAGACTATTGACAAATTCACAATAAATAATAAATATAGGACAGAAGAATGTAATAATATTCATATCGCAGCTTGGAGCGACGAGCGAATGCCAGAGAATTCTCACAAAGCGCCGTTTTATTTCGACGATTATGCGGCACAATGCCACGTAAATTTTTTATGGCTGCGCCAATATATAAATTAAATGGCTAAACATTATGTTGGAACTACATAGATTTAGTCCTAGTTTGGTGAGGAAAATATCACTGACTGAGTGACGAAGATGATAGTAAATTAAACATTTTAAACAGTTTGGATAAAATTTAATACCACAAAAAACAGGGACATAACAATTAATACAGATTATAAAGAGACAAGGCCAATCAAAATATTCATCAGAAACAATGTGATTCTTATTTAAAACTATTCAACATTATTGAAAGTAAAAAGAAAATCATTTAATTCTATTACAAGGCCTTCAGAAAGCTGTGAGCTATTTCTTATTATGTCAATCATCATGCCACCATTTTTGTAAAAAATACTTGAACGGACATTCCTAAATCAAATTGTGACAATGTTAATTTCTTTTTTGATTTTGTTTCACAATTTTTTCATTTGCTTTACCGATTTGTCTAGTTGATGGTAGGAATAAATCTTTATATGATTTATATACCAATTTCTTCAAGAATAATTTGAGTCACTCCATGTAAAATACTGGTATTCAGCTGCATCCGGTTAGACTGGAAGCCGACCCCAATATAGTTGGAAAAAGGCTAGGCAGATTGATTTTTATTCAGGAATAATTTGGGAAAACATTGACAAAAAAAATCATTTGCAGATAACAATAAAATATTAGCGTGTATTAATTTCAAGGAAAATTAAGCACAGTAAAATTAATTAATGACATGAGTGTTATAATAAAAACTCATATTTTAATTTTGAAACTTCGTCTCTACAGCTTCGGACAACCCTGTCCAAACTTAACGAGGTGGAATGAACGAGCAATAATTTTATTACTTAAATTCTCTTTTGCTAAATTCCAGCAAATAATCTACACTAACAGAAACAGGTGTGAATTAAACTGCATTAAGGCCCTAGCTAACAGGCGTGACGCGACTATAATAAAACAATTTCTAAAAAAACTTCACGGTAGAACAATTACCGCTGTCGCGTGCGCGACAAGTCGCGCCAGTCTGCACGGGCCTTTACAGGATTCATTCGAGTATATATATAAAGTCGGTGGAAGTTCGCGAAAACTTGCTACTCTAGTCTCGATTCAATACATCGAACATATCGAGCTGTATCGAATACATTGCCGGCGAGGTTTAACGATCAAAATACGACACTCCACTTTCTTATCTAAAGTTCGCTCCGTTTTATATTTCTCGTAAAATCTTTCATTTACTTTTTACCCGACTGCCCCAGAAGGATGGTATTGTTTTTTTTCTTTCGAGTGTGTATCGAAATAAAATATGGGAATAGAGTTGTAAAATAAAATTGATTCGACGCTGTTACCTATCTTTGGATGAAACAATACTTGTGCCACATGGTCACCGGATGTAATCTGAAGATTTCATTATGCTTTTCATTCTATAACACTTTTAGTCTCATTTTATATACGCATAAAATTTTGTACATATTCACGAAAATACGCCACTTAAAGCCACAGCAAAGACTTACCTCTTAGACATTTATGCCTATAACTTATGTACCTATTACGTGTGAGCGTTCTATCTAAGATTTTATATTATGTGTAGAGCAAGCCTCGTGTTCCCCATAAAGACACACTTTCTTACCATTTTCCATTCTGCTCACGTCATTTGCGGCTATAGTTAAGCTAAGCTTAACACAAGAACAAGATGGCGGCATTGAATATTTGAGCAGCACTACGTCGCCGACAAACGGTGTGAATAAGTAACGCCTCACTGAAATGTCCTGTTCTACAATGTTCGCTCTTATTCTAAGAGCAGAATCTTGGCGAAGTTTTTAGGTGTTGACTTTTGGTATTTTTCTTTGCTGGTAATTTTGGTATTGAAACTATTTAGCAAATATATTTCCTTTTCTCTCACTCAAATGATTAATGAAAATGATTCTAAATTACTCGTTTATTACTTTTTTATTTCTCACATGTCCAACAGAAGGTTGGATTTTTTGTAGAACTTTTTTAGAACAAGCGATAGCTACATTTCGATTAGTGCAAAAACTTTTGATCTGTGTCTCTCAGGGGCAAAAATCCACCTGCAAAGTTCTGAAAGTATTTTCCTGGCCGAGAGTTGCTCGTACTCCAAATATGAAGCAAGTTTTGTTGGTAACTGCCAAAACAGATCTCTAGCTTGGCACGAGGCGCGAGGCGCGAGGTTTGGCGGTCGCAAATCAAATGAAACTTTGTGGAAACTAAAACGCGGACTATATTGAGATGTTTGGCCGGAGGAAATGTAAATAAAACTGATGAAATATACGTATAGCTGTAATATCTGAAAAAGGAATAAATTTCGTTGAACTGTAATATTTTAAACAAATATTGGAACCAGACTTAAATGGTTTAGCATGAAAATGTATTGTTGGAATTACTGCTGTATATTGTGAATGCGTTTAGTTATAAATGTAACAAAACTTCCGGAAACTGTATGTCTTCAAGAATATTTACAACGAAACGAGCCGGAAATTAATTAATTATTTTCGTTCTGTCTCAATATCCAAACATATTTTTTATTATCAGAATGCGTTTCCCTCTGACAAAACCCACCATGTAATTTTGTTTTCGTAACGTAACTGCAATAAATAGTCATGCTAGCACAGCAGTGGTCGGCAATATAGAGGAAATATCGTCGACGGGGAAACAGGAAGGAGAAGGGATAGCAGCCTTATTGTAATAAGTAAGTATATGGATTTGATAAGTAAATCTATGCGCATTGTTAACATTGATTTGAGTAACATTTGGATGCAGACTTATGGTGACTCGCTGAGTTGGTTTTGTTTGTTTAAGTTCCTAAATCATAATATATGATATAATTTTTTAATAATTATTTGCTATAAAGAGTATGGTGTGTTGAAATAGGTTAAACGAGTTCGAATAATATAAAATAAAATATATTTTTGTTATAATATACAATTGATAAGAAAACATTAAAAATTTATTATTAATGCACATTGGAACTCTTAAAAATTACAGTAACACAGCTGAACCACTGGTTCCCATGTTCTATTTTAACGCACTCGTCCATCGTTCACTAACGCAAGAGTGTTTCAAGCTCGATTGATTCCGTAACGCAGTGCATCTTTTTTCGGGCGATGCACGAGTATTTCACGCTCCATTTATTCCCTAAGTGTACAAATCGCGGGTCGAGGAACGTTCACAAAACATTGAAGATTTAGAAGAAAATATCGCTGACAGGAGTCGGGTACTGACGCTATTTATTGTGTCCCAGAATGAGGTCACGGCACGGACAATTGGGCGGAATTTAGAGGAAGTTGTATGAATTCTTCCTCGGTGAACTGGCGTTCTGATAATGGATCTATTGACGTTTTGTCTACCTTTATGTTCGAGAAATGTCTTGGAAAAACCGGGGAATTTTCGGACACCGGTTTTATGCGTTTTATTGTGGCAAATTATTCGGAAAATAGGCGGCTGGTAATTTTATCTAAGTTTTTAAATGATGCGCGTTAGTGAGTACAAGACTTCAAAAATATATGTACTGTCGCAACGAAAAGAAGGAGAAGACTTCAAAAATGGTTATTAAAGCTGCATAGTTTTTTGTGAATATCGTCAAATGATTCTGTTCTTATATGAAAAACAAACCATAATTGACACAAGCTACCATTACGAATATACCCTGATGATAACGACAATGTCCCCAATTACCGTTAAGCGTAGCTCTGCATAGCGACACCCGTCCAGTGGACATTCAACTGATAATAACATGACAAACGGGAACGTTATGCGTCCTTTAAACCGTATTTGGCGTAACATTTGGCGCACCAGTGCCAAATCCCCAGTAATAAGCTGTAACAACGCAGTGGTCCAATTTCAGACTATTTCTTTGGGAAAATAAACTTGGTACAGTTGACATATCAGTCGCTTGACAGCCGCCACCGTTCTTAAACAATCAATGTAATAAATTCTAACGATTAAATTAATAAAACCAGTTTTGCATTGGACTATCCAGCCAGTAAGGCGAGATTCGAAAGATGTGAATCAGTAACATTGGTTTGGGAATCTTGACACTCTTATCCCTACCAGAAAGCTTTGTGGTTTGTAGTCATTAATCAGGTTTTGCTACAGACCGTACTATACGTTATTCTTATTCCCTAAATCAACGTACCTAAATGAATATCTCAGTCCGTGCCAAAAAGCTGAAACTATTCCTTCGCACAGGTAATCTAAGGGCTGATGAGTCCTCCGACGTTTGCCTGAATTATTAACAGGCCACTATGACGTCACGTGGCAGCTACGTATTTTATGTGGCCACTTTGTTTAGTGTCATAGTTACGTAACTGAGATGGATGCTGGATCCTAAAAGTTAAGGTTTATGTTCTCTCGTGAGCTTGTGATGGGTAGTAGGTACTAGTATCTCACATGTTAGATAAAATCACTATTTTTCTCTGGTTGCCACACAGATTTTGGGTTCTGATTTTACCGGGAAACTTTTTATAGTTATAAACTTATATCCTGGTACCATATTACGAAAAAGTTTTACGGTTATATGAGTAAAAGTAAGAGCTGCTGAATATCTAACTATTTTGATTTATACATTATTGTAAACAGCTCCAAGTTTTGAATCTGGTAACACTAAACCTCAACCATAACTAATGCTAATGAACATACAAGTTATGTACATAGACTTGGTTTCCATAGATAACTCATCCAATTAGTATCAAAGTATTAGCCTTAGGTCGTGTTCTGTTAGTAGCAACTTGTATAATATTAGTATACATATTATTAGTACTTATGATAAGGTCAGGTCATAATCCTCATGACTAACATAGTTTTAAGATAATGTAATAAATAATAACAAAATATGAACATTTAAATAGTCTGAATAAAATTAAACGTTTTTTTATTTTTGTAATTAGGAATATAGTGAATTTTAGTTAAGTGTGGTTACCAACCACACATAACTAAAATCCACTATGTTTAATGTATGATTGTGTTTCTATTTATTTGTAAATTAGGTAGAATGGTTTGACGAAGTAGCTGAGCTAAATTGGTCGCAAATTCTATTCCCGCTCTGCAGATATTTGTGTCACTCGCAGATTCTGAATAAAGAAAGACGACACAAGAAATTCTTTTTGGTTACTTAATACTATAATTATGAATGAAGTAGTCCATGGTATAAAAACTAAACTTAAACCAGAGATACCTGACAAAACTATCATTATTTACAACCCGGTCTTCCACCTTCCATAAATCATTCCACTAGCATTCTTCCTCTATCTATTAATCACTGTTCTAGTAGAACCTCCTTTAAACCTCTAATAGACTCAACAGAGCGGCAATAGAAACAAAGAGCTCCGAACTAGATCGAACGAGGCTCTTGAATTAATAGAGTGAAGCTCTGGCGTATCTTAATGAATAAATTAATTGTTGCTTAGCAAGTATCATGATAAATGTATCACTATCAGTTTTCGAAATAGACTATTGTCTTTGATTAGATTATTTTCATTGAATTAAAAGTGAGTAATTTCTCAAGACAATGTTTATTTTGTTTAACACAATGCCACGCCTTCTTCCCATGGGGGTAGGCAGAAACTACAGAACTGCTACCATCCTTACATACTCATTTTACTTCGTTTACGTTCTGATCATACTACGCCCTTGACCTTTCTGAAGAACATCACCAATAAGGTCACTAAATAATTGCCTAGGGCGTCCCCTCCCGGCATTTTCACTCACATCTGCCTTGTAAAATGTTGTCAGTCGCCTTTCATTCACCCTGTCAACATCTAAGCATACTCTTTTAAATGTTTGTCACTACATTTTCTTTTAAACCGCACCGATGCCTTGTTGCGTTAGTTTATATGACATGTATGTTGTCTTTCTATTACACTACACCTCCCATGTTTTGTATCTGCCTATGGTAGTTCTACTTGTACATATTTTTTTTACAAATAAATAATACATTAATGTGTGTTCTTCTGCTGGTGCCATCTTCCCAGGAAAAAGTGTTGAAAGATTATATAAATATATTTTATACTTATAGGATTTCCCTCTGAAACTATTTTGACTTTCACCTTTTTGTTTTTCAGATTGAGCAGTGCGGAACATCGTGTTCAGCAGTGGAAAAGTAAAAAACCAAGTGCAATAAATACTTTATTAAAATTTATTGGACACTCCAACGACACTTGAATATCAAAAAGGGATACGAAAATCGTGGATGAACATTTAATTCCGTCCTGCATTGGCCATTATTTACTGTAGCAATAAAACGCGTCACCTCATGTTATCTCGATCAGCTTTCACTTTAAACCAAAATAATTAAGTATTTGTGTCGTAGTAGCGGAGCCAGAGTCCGTCGAGACACAATTTATATCAATTTATATTACAAGCCCCATTAATTTACGCCGCGTCTCCTCTATTATACGGGTATGAGACAATTATTTTATTTTCACGTGCGACCCCAGGGGTTGTTTTTTAAAATAATTTTAGTAGAGCTTCAAGTTGGGGAGGTTGGGGATAATTTATGCTAGGGTTCCGTACCCGAAGGGTTCCTAACGGAGCCCTATTAATATGCCACCGCAGTCCGTCCGTCCGTCTGTCTGTCTGTCAGCGGGCTGTATCTCATGAACCGTATTAGTTAGACAGTTAAAATTTTCACAGATTATGAATTTCTATTGCCGCTATAACAACAAATAATAAAAATGTAATTTAATAATATTTAAAGGGGGTCCCCATACATTAAACTTTAGAATTTAAAAAAAAAACCTTGCCGTGGCATGGAGGTATTATTGTCTAGAACTCTATGAAAAATATACTTTGTTTAGTATTCTCATATAACAGAACTAAAAAACCGGCCAAGTGCGAGTCGAGCTCGCACTCGAAGGGTTCCGTACTACCATACAATATTTAACACTACATATTTTTAGGGTTCCCAAACTAAAATAAAGTTAAAAATTAAAGGGGGCTCATAAAAGACACATGTTTTTTTCGTCGTTTTTTACTAAATATCGTACGGTGGTACGGAACCCGTAATTAAGTGCTGATTACCGCATAGTCGTGAAACAGCTAAGTAGACAATTAATTAGATAATGTTTGGTGATTGAAAGCTGAAAGTTTATGTTAAAACAAGGCCTGTTTAAATATCTGGATTACGTGACTAGATTCTGAACCATTTTCCTGAACGGAAATCTATTGTTTACACACAGTTTCTCAAGTTTAGTTATTTATCGACAAATCCAGTGTTTATAGTAGGTATCTTATACAACTATTAAATTAACAGTCTATTAGAATAACATCATCATTATAATACGATTTTCCGAAGTTTGGATCTGTATTGTTTCCGAGGTTAATGGTTGGCAAACAAATTGACAAAGATTTACTTATTTCTAGTAAAGAAATAAGGAATAATTATTGTCACCTGTGGAAAACCAGCAAAACCCAGGGAATTTTCGAGTTGACACTGGCCTTGGAAGACATGATTGAATACCTTATTTTTCAGTCGATAACGAGCATCATTTTTATCCGGATAATTCAGGCCATCTTCTACCAAAGTCATTATTAATATCCCCAACTTATCTTTCGAAAACATAACGACCAAGAAAAAACTTCAAAAGGTAAGGATCACACTTTTTACTTTGGCTAAGGGCACTTATAACCTCAGAAAGGTAGAAAAGGTATTTTTTCCTTTTACATTTTTCCTATTTTTGGCCGGATATCTTAAGTAATATCATCAATATTTGACTAAAGATTACGTAAGGTGGCCCTTTTTCAACGACTCTTGAAGAAAATGCTAACATCACCCTTTGTACAGTCCTTGGTCTCATTATAAACTTACGTACAGGTGCACCAAAACACTTTTTTATGTAAAATCAGGGAAATTTATTGTTCAGCAAATTCACTGCCTACTTAAACTGTCCGTATATTCAAATCACAACTATCAGTCTTTAATAGTTGTGTGAAATACAGCACGGCAAATAGGAAGAAAAAAAGAAAAATTGGTTTATTTGTCACACTGCATTCAAAAAAGATAAGTTAACTCGAATAAAATAAAAAAATCTGATCTTTAAGCTCGAGCATAGAACAGAAATAAATAAATAGTCAATAGTCGTAGTGTGGCAATTTGATAAACAATTAATTTACCTGACTGTACAAGAATATCAAAATTACGTTTGGAATACGTACGGTTTGGCATAGGTAGATAGGTACATGAATTTCATGTTTTATTCCGATTGCAACAAATGTAAGTATGTTCTGTTTTTACCCGAGGAAAAAGAAATGATTTGGTTCATTTTTCCTGGAAAGTACTGGTGTTTATAAAGCAAAGAAAATAAAAGAAAAGTGAAGTCCTTGATCTTAAAAAATATTTTGACCTTCATCACGATTATATTATTACACACAAACAAGTAAAGCAAAAACATAACAGAAACATGCTGATCTACAAACCCACGCGAAGTCACCAAAGAACATAACCATTCAAGCGAAAATATTGTACCTAGTGCCTCAACTCAACTACATATTCGTTCTCGTCGCGAACCTATTGATGAAAAAAGTTCCGTATCGCGAATTCAAGAGAGTAGGTCACCCCACTTGGGGCTGTATGCTGTAAGCTTGAAAAACGAAAAACTTTCAAATGAAACCAACTTCCGCGCGCTAGTTCCGCGGTTATTGTTTAGATCTGTTCTCTTTGTTGGTTTTTACGTTTATTGTGCACTGTCCTAGGTTTCGAGTATGAATGTGAATGGTTGTACGAGTCGAGAAAGGTCAAAGAAACGATGTATGGATTGTATTCTATGAAGGATGATATGGCTAGAAGCCAGCCTACTGAGACGACGGATAATAAATCTGTAGGAAGAAGAAATCCTGCGCTGACCTCAAATTAATTTGAATGTGGACAACAGGATGTTGATGGTGATGTTGAAGAGTGTGGACTACACTCTGATACAGGATACAGTACAGAGCGAATAAGTATACTATGGCTTCATGTTTCCATTAAATAATAATGCTAAAACAATACACAGTCACGTGGGTAAAGCCGCGGTCACAGCTAGTACTAAATAATTCAGAACCAATAGCAAGGCAGGCAGGGTGGTGGCGCTCTGAAATTTCTGCCTACCTTCATGGAAAAAAGGCATAAGTGTATTTATGTTATGTGTGTAATCACAAGTAATACCTGTAAAATTAAAACCACGATAAATACACGGTGCACAATGCATACAACATTGTGCGTATCAGTAGAATTTCCATTTAGAAAATCTCATAAAACACTTTGAATTTAGCAAGTGGATAGCAGCAGCTTTTTATATCTCAAACAGTTGACTTTTATTTGTGAATTAGTTCAGAAGGAAATACTTGCATAATTCCAACATAAATCGTCGTAGCTCTAAGCAGGTTTGCTTGCAGGCAGGTTGCAAGGAGATTCAAATGGCGCGTTAAAATGTTGCACGTTTCTAGAATTCCAATGGTCTGGGGCTTAAATGTACGGTATCTAGGAAGTTATTCTGAATGGCGCTCTTTAAATATTTTTTATGCTCAATTTCTTGTACTTTCGTTCATGTTGTTTTAGTAAAGTAAAACATCGATGCACGGTGCTTTGTAACTATTACATGAAATTATTGGTTTAATGCATATTCGTGCTCTCTCAACCATTTCTAATGTTTCACACAGCATTCAAAACACACCTTTTTTACAAAATCCAAGACGCAGTGGTCTTGATCCAAACATCCAACATTTGAGTAAATATTGGTGAATGTAAATTGATAAAACCGCGCTTTACAGTCTGTCTGCGTTTGTTCAGCACACATTGGCCCAATGAGACCAGATTCCGGCTAGGATTTATATAGCCAACTGGCTCAGTTATTTGCTCTCGTGTATTTGATACAGAGTGTGTTCTTTTCAAAGCGGTATGTGTTAAAGAAAATCATGTAAAATTGAAGAATACTCAGGCATTGCTGCATTGGTCTCACTCTTGTGACACAAAGACATAATCAATGGTTGTTTTATATTGTTATTATTTGAGCTCATAATATTTGAATCCATACTTATGTTTTTATAACATAGTGATAAGCTGGCACGTGGAACGGCTGTAATTATGTTTATGTAATAATGTTATAAAAACCATAACGTGTTCTAGATAAAGGAATTGTGTTAATTTTGTTTAATGAGTAAGAAAATGTATGCTCATTGCTCATAGTATGTTGTTTAATAAATGTTTAACTCCTCAGTTCAAAACTTGACTTAAAATCCCAGAATTTAATGTTTTGTAAGAAACAAAGAAAAGGAAAGAAAAGAAAAATAGGTTTATTACTAATAAATAATGAAGCTATGTAGTGGAGATGATAACTGTATTAACCTTGATGCCTGGAACTCAAGCCTTCTCTCTGTGAGGAGTCAATCTACCACACCTTCAATTCTAAATTCAACTCTTTATTAGTGGCTTTTGTGAACAGGGTATTAATCCAGTTTTGTTAAAGTTATAATGGCAATCATGTCATTTGGTTTAAACAGGTTTTTATTTTTATTTAACTTTTATAAAGATTCTTGTATATTTTGTGAATGTGAGAACGTTGTAGAGCGTGTAGAATTTAGATTTGTTGACCATTTTCTAATTTGTTAAGTACCTGGTACTTGTACACAGGCCTACACTGTCCTCCTATACATATAGTAACACTGTAATTTTAAGAGTAACCTTAGAGTTTCTTGCCGGCTCTTCTCCAAATAAAACAACCAATTGGGATCATGCACCTAGCTTGTAACATGTCATAAGTTCCCATGTATGTTTATGTGAAATAAAATATTTGGATTTTTGACCACGCAGGCCTGGGAGACGACAACTTCCATACCTACCTAAGAATATTAGCAATATCATTATGTACTTTAACACAGTAACTAAAATGCATAATACTTAAAAGGTTCTTCAGTCCATTTGACAAGAACCAATTTTGCAATACCCAACCAAGCATAATTTCTTCAGTTCAAAATAACCTATTTATTCAACATAATTAGGTCCAAAATTTAAAACACACAGTCCGCAGCGTGCCAATTTGCCATGGATCCCGTCACGCAACTCTATGATGCAAGTTCCTGAAGAAAGTAGAAATAATAAGATATTAGAGGATATTATAATCGTGTGTAAAATTATTTGATGTTTACCTGTTTATATTTGTACGCCGTAGAGGCAAAACATGACTGTGATTTAATTTAAAACATCTTGCATGCCAGATCCTTTATTTGTCCAAAACATGAGTAAACACAATACTCATGTTTTGGAGAAATTAATTAATGATCTTATCTTATCTTATAACTAAAAAGTTTATTATCAGAGTCTGCAATCCTTTTGACAATAACAAAAAATATTGAGCAACAAAGTTTAATTTCTTCAGTAAATAATATTCCATTTATTTTTTAATAACACATAACCATCATGGACCTATCATCATTTAAAACGCAAAGTCCACAGTGTGCTACAATGCCAAGGATGGCGTCACGCCACTATGATACAATTTCCTGAAGAATGTGAGGAACTTTTTCATAAAGTGAGATTAGTTGAGAGGCGCCGTGGACGGACGTGACAGCGCCGTGGTATTGTGTCGGGGTTCGAGTCTGAGCTCGCAGGAAAGGAGGCTGCATTTTATAAAGGGTTGGAAAAATCTACAACTATAGTTTGTTTTGAATGACCCTTATTCTTTACTCTTTTTATTCCGTAGCCTTCTCTATCCCACTCCTGGGCAAAGGATGATCTCCTCTCCTTCCAAAATTGATATAGTTGACGTGGCTCAACAGGCAGCCAGGCTCAAATGGGGCTGGGATAGAATAGGTAGTACGAGGTTCCATCAAAACTGGAAGGACAACGCGCGTGCTCGCGAAAAATGAAATAATCTTCTTTTTTTTTTTTATCTGTGGCGTAATGTCAATGAAAAGCCTATTATATTCACAATCATACTCAGCCTATAATATTCTCTCTGCTTGGATACAGGCCTCTTCTTCTCGAGAGGGATTGGGCTGTAATCTAACACGCGGGCTCAGTGCGGGTTGGCTATTTCATGATTGATTCTATAAAGTGTTTTTGCTATAAATTTATTGAAAACGTAAAAGGTAATATTTTGTAGGTATGTGTGTGAAATCAATCATTATATAATACATATATAGAAAATTAAGATAATTTATCTTTCAAAAAAACCGGCCAGGTGCGTGTAAACTTAACATTGTAGTTGAAACATGTTCTCCCATACGGAATGTATGCGAGATCATGTTTTTCAAACCGCAAATTTAAGTTTGTCGATTATTACTCGTTAACCTGTACAGCCAACTTAGCTCTGATAGTTTTCCTTTTAATTTCGTTATATATACTACTGGTGTGAATTTTTTCACAAGTCCAAGTACAACCATTTAGCAGGAAGGGGGGGGGGGACACTTGACTCTAACAAAAAAAATCAGTTAAAAGCTTAATATTTCACAAACGGATCACTGAATCCAAATATGGTCTTGACAAACTCACAATATTTGAAATTTGAAAGACCTTTCTAACAATACCCCACAACATGGGGTAGATGAGGGCAAAAAAAAACATCCCCACTTTACGTGTAGGGGAGGTACCCTAAAATAAAATATTTTTCTTTATTTTATTTTACCACTTTGTCGGCATGATTAATATGTAAACATATACAAAATTACAGCTTTCTAGTACTAACCGTCTCTGAGCTAAGCCGCGGACAGATAGACGGACAGACAGACAGACAGACAGATGGACATGGCGAAACTATAAGGGTTCCTTGTTTACTACGGAACCCTAAAAACGTCAGTTTTGCTTTAAATACAATTCGTGAATTAGTAAAATAATTATTACAATATGGCTTGGAATAAAATCTAAGAATACGCAATCTATTGAATTGCTATTAAGCCTATAAATAAGTACCTACAGTGATCTCTTTAGAATCCTGAATTCGATCAGTATTCAAGTTTTTAACTACCAATCAAAATGTAGAATAACTTTTTTAATAAAAAGCTTTATTAAAAATATTAATCGTCTCGCAATTCTATGAACTTTTTATGTTCACTTTTAAAATCACAATCTGAATTACTCGTAAAATCTATGATTGCCAGTGATAAAATACCTTATCGTTGAAAAACTAAGTTCCTTTTTAAAAACGTTTATCCTTACGTGTGATACCGCAAGTTTTATTAAAAATCATTTTGGGATCGTCCAGGATTGTGTTTATTGTATTGTTTTGTGTTGAATTGACAGGTTATTTTCACTCATTTTTACCCAGTTTTAATGTCCCTAAACAGTATCTAATTTAAAAAAAATCAGTTTGTCAACATAATGAGGAATATGCATGTATTTTTTTATTCGATAGTTTGCATCGTCAAATAATAGTAAAAAAATTCAACGCCAAAAAAGCTACTGAAAGTACTAAAAAAAATAGTCTAAAAAAATTGTCAACCGACCTGGGCTATATAAACGCCCTCCATTTAGGCGCGCTTGGTGCGGTGACGTCACAGTCTATGACAACAAACAAACATAAAGTGTCAAGTGGTGAGATGAGGTTGAAGAAGTATTTTACCAATAATTGTAGTCTGTGTATTGTGCTCTGCAATTTTAAAGTGTGTTTTATTCCTCAAAATCGCTGTGAGTTACACAGAAAAATACCTTCGTTTTGTTGGAGAGATGCATCTGTATTGCAAATGTCTTGCTGGTTCTTGCTTTAATAAATTTGAGAGTTGTGCCCTCTGAAGACAACTTTGATTTTTTCCAATAACAATCCACACTAGCAGACGGTGGGTCTTTACAAATATTGATAAAGGCATAATGCTGAAGACAGATAGATGATTTAAAAAAAAAAAATAACCCTTATTTGAATCACATGCATATTCCCTATTATTATCTACAGGTTAAGAAGTAATGTTCTAGTATACAAAATACAACCTAATGACCAGCTCTACAGAACTTAGCCTAGCCAAGTGGAGTACATTACGCAATGTTATTGATTGTATTAGGGATCAGGTGATTAGCGACACCGCATGGACAAGCAACAAGTACATTAGATGTTCATCAATTATGATGGTCTGTCCTTTATAGGTCTGTCCATAGAAGGGTTCAAATCAGATTCTGACAAATTGATGTTTGTCGGGATGTTAATTGGGAATGGCTGCCTGCTCGATTAAAGGATGTTTAACATGATTGATTGGATTAAATGTATGTTTTGTGTGAGAAATTAACAGCCCGGAGTTTAGAAGCTAGCGGTATGATACCCACGTGAATCGAAAAACACGTTAAGCCATTGCGCGTCTGATCTCTCTCTGGTCTTGTCGAATGACCATCCCATCGGACTATGAGAGTGAGTGAAGAGAGAGTACAGTTGTGTCTGCGCACACACTTGTGCACTATGATATCTCTGCCGTAGCTAGTCTCCGTTGAAATTGGCCGCAGTGGCCGATACTCGATCTGGAGGGACGACTATGTTTTGTGTGGCAATAGACCGTCCCCCTATAATATGGAACGTAATATTTAATTTACTTTAAAATAACACGGGCGAAGTACCGTTACATTAGTTAAAGACATGCATAGCTCGACATCTCTGAGTGCCCCTTCAAAAAATACAGGCGTAATGTATGTTAGTATTTCATTGGCGAAAACCGCAAGCCTGTACCTACCTACTGAATAAACAGGGTCCTCAAATGTGCGGCCTACTAGGAAATTCCTTACACCTTAAGTACCGAGAGCATTAAATAATCATGTTTTACCGACGTACTCGTGTATCTCTTGTTATGCTTGCAATAGTTTCTAGTTTAACCCTTTGTGGTCTAGTGGCTAGACCACCTGTCTCAGACCCAGAAGATCCTGGTTCGATTTCCAGTAGGGGCAAAATTTTCTTGGGGCTCGGTTTGGTTGGTGGTAGGGCTTGTTCTAAGTCCGCCTGGTTAGCTACCACCATCTTATCTTAGTCTGTCGCCATAACAACAATGTAAACAGCATTGTTGTCTTTCGGCAGTTACAGGTAAGATAGCCAGTACCTCTTTGGTTGAGGATTATGGGTGAAGCTTACTTCCACTTTCAGCCTAATCATTACTTACCATCAGGAGAGATGTAGGCCAAGAGCTGCAACGTAGGGGATAAAAAAAGAACTTTAAAACTTGTTTTGGTGCTGCGTGACCCGTTAAAGGAATCAACCAAGAATTACAAATAGGTTATAACAGTAACTATGATAAGCAATAGCGTGCCGACAACCATAGCACTATGATAAATAATATTAAATATTCCTTGTTCTGAGGAAATTAAAACAAACTTAATTCATTCATATTCTCAGTGTCGTAATAAATAAACTATGCCGGTTCAAGCCTCCATAACTTAGTTATTCAGAGCTCTAAATTTCTTTATCGTTGTATAAATAACTAGGTATGCTAATTAGCCCACATTACTGCTAAGTCCTATTTATTCTTGTTCAAGTAAAATTATGCGGTGTACAGAAACTTTATAATTCAGTAAAAACTACTTTTGAATAAATGGTTTGAATAGTTATTCAGTATTTTAAAAGTGTTTGACTTTGTGTCGTTGAGTAGGGTTTTAGATTGAGGTCGAAGCGGCTTTATTAAATAAATTGAGCGATTTTATTTAAAAGGTCTATTTGAAAGGATAAAAGGATTTTTTCTTAGATGTAGCAGACATTTGTTCAACCTTCTATATCTTATGGTCGAAAACATGCTATACGATAAGCGACTAGTATTTGCAAACGAATTAAATTATAATGCAATCAAAAATTATTTATTACTTTGTGAATTAAAAGAAGTTGTAACTCAATTAAATCAATAATAGCATGTACATGCAATTGATGATGTGTAACATCTTTTCTCTCGTTTTCCTGCAATCTGTGGGAGTGATTTCGTGAAAGGGACAGAAGTGTATTACAGGAAGCCGGGAAAGCGCGCGCTATTTGATTTGACCAATGAGCGCGCCCGGTGTCTAGCACCGCGCGCGCTTTTTGGTCAATTCTTTGTTCATTTTCATCATTGCGCACGCTTATTAGTCAATTCATAGCTCATTGGTCACTGGCTCGTTTGGCCGTCAGATAGTATCAACAAAGGACAATTCGTCAATATACAGACATTAACACGGTATATATTATAATTTTCGATAAACTAACATTTAATTCAAAATCTGCTAAGACTTGTTTATGAATATTATTATGTAAATACGTATACTATAAATAAAGAAAACAACCAGGATCGTAGCAGGGGGCGTTCTGTAGTTTCTGCCTACTCTCACAAGGTAAAATAGCGTGAATTTATTTGTGTATGTAAAAAAAAACAATACCAAAAATAAGATTGAAATAGTCGTGCCCTAAAATACAACTCCGAAATGTACTTTTATAGCCAAATTTTCGGTATAAACACCACAATCTGAAACGAGTACAATAAATCCTTTCGAGTTGATCTATCGTCGGCTAAGAGCCGTATCCGCGGACGATTCATTACTTAAATTTATGCCAAACGGCTCTGACAAAATAAAATATTAACGACTTGGAAAATTCCTAATCTGAACAACGAAGAAAAATTGGGGGAAAAAAGTTGATAAGTTACGGAAGTATATTATCGGCACGATTTAGGGATGAAAAAGTTTTTTTGGGCCGAATGCCGGTCTCATAAAATGTATCGTTTGTAAAATAATGCGAAATTGGCTGATTTGGACATGAATTGTTCCTACGAGCTACGCCGTACCCTTTCTTTATATAAAAAAATCAAACTCACTTTCGCATTTGTAATATTATAATTATATACAATGTCGCCCATGGACATTTGACCGCCCGTATTTTTCTGAATATTCATGACAAATTATCGATAATAAACTTAAAAAGGGGGGTCTATCTTTAATTGTTTTTTTTTTTCATTTTTATTATTTTTATTTTTTTCAGTATCCCGCTCTTAATTTTATGTATAATTAACATAATTTCACTTATGTTTTTTAAAATAAATACTGTTTTTTTGGAAAAAAAAATCTTCACCTCCGTTTTTTTTTCATAGTCGACAAATTTTACTAAAAAATTTTAGTTAATCCGATAAAATAACTCGTAAGCTATTAGAAATAATAAACAGAATACAAATCGAGCCAATAACATAGAAGATATGGCAAACGCTACTAAAAACATAAAAAATTGAATAACATGAAAAATATTAAAGATAGACCCCGCCTTTTAAAGTTAATTGTCGATAATTTTTCATGAATATTCAGAAAAATACGGGCGGTCACATGCCCATGGGCGACATTGTATAGGTAGTTAGGAAGTTAGGACTCTATTTAGGAAAGTGACCTAAGTGCGATAGTGGCGCCCTCATTTTCAGTTTACTCTTTTTTGCCAAGCTGTACTGTGACTTGATCATAACTAACGAAATGTGGGTTTACTATGGGTACACCTCTGCCTAACTCTTCGGGGAAACAAGGCGTGATGAGCTATGTAAAAAAATTGAGTTTACTTAACACGAGCCTTTTGCCACCATCGGGCACAAATTCCAGTCTCCGGGCTGCTACTGAGAAATTCAGGCTGTTAGGATTTAGTATGTATAATTAATCTACCTTTTCTTTTATATTCCCTCATGAGCCACAGCTAACTTCTAGCTTCGTGCAATAGACTAACTTCTTGAAACTTTAAAAAACTGCTATACAAGTCATACCTTGAACACTTTTACTTTTCAGAATACAACACTTTCTAACAAAATAAAATATGAGTGAGTTGGAAGTATTAGGGTTTTTGTAGTTGTTGAGACGAGCTATGTGTCCCCGGACATCGTATAATTTATTTCTCCGTCGCGCGTCGTGAGGGTTATTCAAGACAAGCCGGAATAGTGGACTTCGGAGGGAAGTATCGTCGGAAATGTTAGACTTGAGTGTTGAAAACTTGTACGTAATTGTTTGGGGAAAGAAATGGGCTTTAATAAGATTTTCATAAGATTCAGAAGAGTTGGAGAGTGGACACCACTCCTTGATTTATTACTGACTTATCAAGTATGATGACCGTGGAAAAAACTCCAAATGAACCCAAATGGTTTTATAAATTAACTTTTATGAAATTCAATCAGTTTTACTTACTATTTCTACCACGAATATGTTCGGAATACATTTCAATTCTAACCGCATTGCAAAACAAAGTAACTATTTCCAAAGAAGTAAGTTACTGTAGTTATACTCTGTTATTAGAGGTATAATTGGACCACTTATTGCTAATGCCAAACTGAGTCAAGCAAGGACATCACACAAAGTAAACACGAATTTCATTAGAATTAAAATCGGTTTTAGTAATGAGTTTTATTTATTGTAATAGCTTGTTGCTAGTCTGGCTATGATCGTAATTATAGTATCGTTCGCATATATATTTTGTGCCAAGCGCAGCTTTGCAATTTACTGGCTTGTGTTAGAATGTTGGTACCTAGTCGAATTTCTTTAGTCTATGTTGGGTATCCTAACTAATTTAATAAATGGGAAAGTGAGTTTGTTTGTAACGCTTTCACGTTAAAATGGCTTAACAGATTTGGACGAAATTTGGCATATCGGTAGCACATCATATGGGTATGACCTGGATTAGGTCATAAGATACTTATTATCCTGGTATTCCCACGAGATCGAGACTTATGCGGGTGAAACCGCGGGGCGCAGCTAGTAAGGTAATAAATCCTTGAACTAGCTACTACTAGTTTATGCAAAGGGTAGGCAATTATTTTATAAAATCCATTATCTGAAAAAAACCTAATGGAAAATCCAAGCTTTGAGTCACAACACTATCCATTTAAAAATAATTATAACCAATGCTATTTAATACATAGTAATAAGATAAAATAAGTTTTCTTTTCAAGAATATGAATATAATAATTATACCTACACAAAACTCGAATAGAAAGAAATATCCCGATCAGAGGAATGAAAAGGACCAAAAGATTCCGTATTGAAAGGAATTTGAAGAGAATCATATTATGAGCGACCAGGTTTAGTATGAGAGGCTGATATTTGTAAGAAATACGAGCATTCGGCAGTCAGGAGCATTACGGTAGGATACGTCTAATGACGCGTTGGGCAGGTCCCACTGTTAGCTGAGATATATTAATCTGCGTTTTCCGTACTTAGCGTTAAAATACATAAGCTTTTCAGGCTTGAAAACATTTCAGACATGTTTGTTTTTAATATTTCAAGGGGCTGCTGTAATATTTTAGTTTTATACATTTAGTAATTTTTTGTTAAATAACTAAAATAAATGTAGGTACTATGTAAAAAAAATATATGTCGGGGTACCGTTGTGTCGTTGTGTGGAACACTTTTTAATCTAAAAGGTCTCTCGACGGCAATGACAATTCTATTTATCTGTTTAGTTTTAACTAATACAACTTTTTTTTAGTTTTGAGTTCATTTTTTGACAGGGAAGTAGTGTTTATGAAAACAAACTCGTTCATTTCATTGTTTCAGTTTTTGGATCTTATAAAGTAAATAAAATTATTTATTTTATGAGATCCAAAAACTAATATCCACACCATCATGAAACGAACGAGGTTTTTTTTTTCAAAAGTAAAAAAGTTGTATTAGTTATAACTAAACATGTCCAACATCTATCCAAATCTGTTCAGACATTTAAAAGCTATCTATGGTGGAACAAAAAACTCACATACATATATGAACCCTGAAAACATTACACTCCTTTTTGGGCAGTCGCATGAAAAGTAAATAATAATAAAAAAATAAGAATACAGGAATACACGATGCTATAAACCCTTCAACTGCATATTGAAGACATCTCTTTCAATTCAATTTAATTCAAAATATTTTATTTCACATATTACCTACATGGGCACTTATGAAAGGTCAGAAGCTAGGTGCACGGTTCCAATTGGTCGTTTCCTATAGAGAAGCGCAAGAAACTCCACGGTTACTCTTTTCAAAATAATTGGCTACCTATTAAAATATTTTCAAATAACAGTGTTATAGGTATGGGAGGACAGTGTAGGCCTTTCAAAAAGTACCATGTACAGTGGTGGTCTAAAAATGTTTATCAGTTTTCAAATTAGGTTCTTTAGCACACTGTGTGCAGCAAAGTCTCAAATGCTATATCTATCTAACTTGTTACTTTTTAATAGTTGTGAAGCATCTATTCTAACGAAAAGAGTATTAATTAGTTTTTGATGATGAAACTATTTCTTAATTTAAAAGTTGACTCATCGACATAATTGATGACATTTATCAAAAATATTAAGTGTAAATTTATACGTTTATGTGTGTAAAAAATAACAAATATTGATTCAAGATTGAAATAAAATGGCAAGTTTAACCCTCCAACAGAGGGCTGAAGTATTACTTCTCCATGAAGATGGCTTGAATATTAGTGCTTTATCGCGAGAACTAAATATATATCGATTCACCGTGAGATTTTGGATGCGGTGACATGGCTAAGAAGGGTAAATAACTGATCATAAAAGCAGTTCAGGACGACGGCTGATACTAACCACCGTGCAAATAACTGATATAGTTCGATATACGAAGAGCACGCACGGCTTCACACCAACTACACTATGTGCCGTCATATCTGCAGATGAATGCTATACCTACTAGTTATTAAAATAATAAACTGTTGTTAGAATTTAAAAATATATATTCTTTTAAAAAATAAAGTTGTTTTGAATTTCTATATGATCTTTTTTTTTTTTTTTTTTTTTTTATGAAACGTTGCCCCACACTAAGAATTTCTTCTTGTATCGTGGGTGCGTTTACAAACATAGAAACTCACATACACTAACACCCAGACCCGGAACAACTACTTGCAGATCATACAAATATTTGTTCCCTGGCGCGACTTGTCACGCGTCGTGTCGCGTCACGTGGCTGCAATATTATCGCCATGCAACACTTCACACTGGCGCGCCACAACAGTGCGACAGCAAAGGAACATTTTATATGGCTTCTCGCGTCGATATCACCGCGATAACGCATCGCGTTAGCGACGCGACACAAGAGATTATTTTCTGTGTCGCGGCGCGACAGGTTGCTGCTGTGTGTAATGTCGCACGCGTTTTCATAGAAATTGTTCTACGAATATAATATCACAGAATCGCGTCGCGTGACTGTCACGCCAATCTGTACGACCCTTAATAAGTTCGACCTCGCTTGGTTTATTTTATGTCTATAAATGCCGGTTTTTTTTTTGGCAAAGTCCCTTCTTTCTTTTTACCTCTCTCTGTCCAGAGCTGCCGAGGGCCAATGGCTCCAGTTAATATTTCACCGTTTTCTAAAAAAAGGTTTTCTATACTTATCCTACATAGACGACATGTCAATACAAATAATTTACGTATATGTTCTTTAACTAATCAAATTCTTTAACATCGACCTTGTGACATATATGTGTGCATGCAATTATAAACCTTAAGGTGGTAAGCATTTTCAGACCGCGACTGTACTGAACAAACTAGAAAATGGTCAACCAATCTACAGTCCACTAAGCCTACAATGTTCTCACAATCACAAAGTAGAAAATAATTTAAGTTTATAAAAGATAAATAAATTAATAAAAATAATAACTTATTTAAACTAAATGACCAATGACCATTACAACTGTGACAAATCTGAATAATTATCATGTCCACAAAAACCATTAAAATTAAATAATTTAATTGTAATAAAATTACTGTACGTATAATTATAATGTCAAATAATAGGATGATTATTTATGTCAATGAGGAATGTAAAAAATAAACTTAGTAATTTAGGAGCAGTTATTAGACTCTTACATAACTATGCCGTTAATGGGGGGAAGTCACACGTGTAGAAGGAATGATTGCCAAAATCCTTTGTCTTCAACGTAGTTTTTAATTTTATAGTACGAGTACTTATGCTTTTTTGTATAAGGACAAGTTTGATGTGGGTTTTGAATTTTCTATCGCTAAGTTCTGTAACCGACTTTGGCAACTTGTTATAAAATCGGATACTGTTTTTATGAAATGACTTGTTTGTTAGGGCTCCGTACCTCAAAAGGAAAAAACGGAACCCTTGTAGGATCACTCGTGTGTCTGTCTGTCCGTCTGTCACAGCCAATTTGAATCCATTGGACCAATTTAGTTGAAATTTGGTACACTTATGTAGTTCTATGACCCAAACACGAACGTGTAACGTGAATAAATTAATTTTGAAGATGGGGGTCACTTTTGGGGGTCAAATAAGACAATTTATAACGAAAGTTTTGCCTTCTGTACCGTGTGACATCAAATGAAAGGGCTTATTGCAAGGACCACAAATAATTTTTTTTATAATTTTATCATAAATACTTTTAAAGATATTTAAGAAAGTAGATGAAAATTTACCATTTCCCTCCTTATCTACTGAGCCTAAAATTTTCAAAAAAAAATGCAGAGAATAGTTCTATGCTTATAGATTACAGGAAAACTTATAAGAAGTCTATGGTCTTAAAAAAACATGGTAAATCACTCAATATTGTGCGTGCCAACTTCAATTTACAGTTAATCTTTTACTTAATGTCAACAAAACTAAATCTTTTAAGCTCGCATTACCAAAATGTACCTCAAGTAGGTCTAAATTTAAAACTCGATGGCAAGAAACTAGATTCTATTACCGAAACTATATTTCTAGGAATATGCAGTAAGACAAATAAGGCAGTTGACTGATGTAGCCACAGCTAGGTTGTATACATTGCTTATTTCCTCAATATTATGTCATAGGGCGTTCTATTGTGAGAATCGGCAGCTGACGTAGATTCAATTTCCATTTGATAAAAAAGAGGGCAATTCGCGCAATCTATAAAATGGGTCCTCGTGGGTCCCATAAAAATAAATTCAAAGAAATTGATGTATTAACTTAGCCTTCTCTTAATATTTTTGTCAGTATTTTGTATGTTCGCAAAAACTTAGGACTTTTCAAAATAAGAAGTGATTTCCATAATATAAACACACGTATGAAACATGAAATTGTGATACCGAAATTCAGATAAACTAAAACTAATAACTCATTTCTTATAAACAGTATTCATTTTTATAACAAGTTGCCAAAGTTGGTTACAGAACTTAGCGATGGAAAGTTCAAAACCCACATCAAACGTGTTAAGGACACGTCAAAGCTTAATATAAGATATATAAAGACTACGCTGAAGACAATGAAGTTTGGCAATAATTCCTTCTGCACATGTGGCTTCCCTGGTACATCATTAACGGCATAACTATGTAAATGTCTATTAACTGCTACCAAATTACGATGATAATTTTATTTTACCTTTTTTTTACGAGTACATACTTCCTTGACATAATATTTTCATTATTTGACTTTATATACATACAATATTCTATAATTTTTATTAAATTAGATTTGTTACAGCTGTAGTGGCAGTCATGGCATTTGGTTTAAATAGGTTATCTTTATTATTTTATTTATCTTTTTTTATTCTTTTCTTTTGGAATTTTCTTTATGAATGTGAGAACGTTGTGTGGCTTAACAGACTTTAGATCTGTGGAACATTTTATATTTTGCTAAGTACCTGGTACTTGTTGATTGGCCTACACAGTCCTCTCATACGTTTTAACACTGTAATTTAAATACAGTGTAAAAACCATTAACTTTTAAAAGAGTAACCGTGGAGTTTCTTGCCGACTCTTCTTCATAGGAATCGACCGATTGGAACCGTGCACCTAGCTTCTGGCGTTTCATAAATGCCCTTGTAGGTTTATGTAAAATATAATATTTTGAATTTGAAACAAAGTTGGAATATATGGGGGCATATGTCATTCAACTAGAATGTTAAGTTTGTTCTTGCGATGAATTCATCCCAACTACGGAACCCTTCATTTTGCGTGGTCCGACACGCACTTGGCCGGTTTTTTTTAGTTAATAGGTATAATTTCACGTATATTACGTCTATTTATATTATGGAAATCACTTCTTATTTTGAAAACTCTTAAGTTTTTGAGAACATACAAAATAGTTATCCTAACGTATTGTATGTGTACTATTCTAACGTGACGGTAGAAAAGGATGGAAGTAAGGAAGAATCACGATGAAAAATGATTGCATGTGCGGAGTATGTAAATCTTGTGATGAATGGCGCGATGACGTCAATAGCTATTCTTTGGCATTAGAAAGGAGTTTTTCAAAGCTAGCAACATATTATTTACTTAATAAGATTTACTTTTCATTCGGAATTATAAACTAGTTAAGTTCCTAATAAAATCAAAAGCAGTATTGTAGAAAAAAAATTAATATCCTTCCAGTATTTCATAAACAATGTTTTAAAAATTCAAACAGAAACTGCTTTAGATGATAAATTTTGTAACTAGTATTATATTCGTTTATTTCATTACTAACAATTCTAAAGCAAATTACAACATCGCTAAAAGTAATTCAATGAATAATTGAATATTTGTTCTACAAAGTTTCTCCAATTCAACCTTTTAATTTAATTAAAAAAGAAAAGTCAGAAACGACGTCGGCACAAACATTTAGTAATAATTTCTCCTTTCAAGAACAATTCGGCTAACGAGAGAACTTTCTAGAGCAACATTTATTTGGCCAAAAACTGCGCTTGATTTTTTGTGTCAAATGAGATAAGTCGGCAAAAACTGTAACTTTGACGAATTGGCTATGTTTTATTTTAATTTTATTTATTTAAATTAGAATAGAAAATAACTTTTAATAAAATAATAAAGTCGTCTTGATCGTATTACATAAACGTTCGCAATATACAGTGAATTACACTTTTGATAGCGTCAGAGTCTAAACGAGTGTACAAAAGATACCAATTTAATCAGCATTATAAGAAACTATGTGGGCCTCAGTAAAACGGTAAAGAAGAACGTATTTACCTACAGCACAATGGACTGCGCGTCACTTATTGCTAACGAATATTAGCCAAAGCGTAGGTATTCGCAAATGATAACACTATCATATTAAAATTGTACGATAGCACATTTGTTTCTACCGGTTTCCCCCTGAGGAAATAACTATAAAATGTCTTCAGCAGTTTTCACAGCTTTCCTCATGATTTTTTTAAACCATTTCTTTGCTCAATTTAGCCGAAAAGATTGATGTTATAGTGAAATACTGCCCAATCTTTTAAGCTTTCACTGAATTCCATTTCGTCTGATAAAATGTTACAGAGTGCAGATATATTTTTTCTATAACAATGTCGTGATTCTCATTTGTGGATAAACTGGTCAAGTGTGAACTGTTTACTTTTCGATATTGACGTTTTAAATAAAGTCGTTTTTGTTGTTTGATGTAGAGTATCGACCTCTCCGGGCGCCATTGGGACTTCACGTGAGGACTATTTGTAAAGGTTATTTTGTTTTGTGTCTGAAATTAAACATTAAAAACACACAAATTTTGCACAAGGTAAAGTAGTAGTAAGCCTTGATGTGTTACTAAATACGGTAACTTGTTGCTTGTTAGTGTTTTCTCTTGAAAATAATAACTAAAAGGTATCAAGAACTGGCTTGTTATTAGTAGGTGACACATTGATGAGTTATTAGTAGAGACTGCTTATTTTAGTTTGTGTACAAGAATGTACCTACTATATTTGATTTATAATGTAATAATCATTGAAGTAACAAAATTATGGACTTACCTAATTGACAGCCCCTTGTTGTTCTTTGATTGATTGATTACCTAAATTCTTTTAAATTATTCTTAGAATTGAGACGTATGTTACAAACTATAGATACAAGAAATCGCGTACTTATTGTATGTTACCTAACACATCTTTAGGAAAACTTTACACGCAGTCATAGATATTCATCGTTATGTTGCTATTGACATCTTGTTCTATAAAATAACAAGCCGTGTGCCTGATGGGATCGATCGTCAAAAATTACGAACTTCCATACAAACTTTCATCTCCTAGATAACCCCTTCAGAGGATGAATTTCCAAAAACCTTCCGTACTGCGTACCTTCGTTATAACCTTGACCCAGCGGTTTAGGCTGTGCCGGTTGATTGTCAGTAAATGAATGTTAGATAGATTAATCAACCAAAAAAATATTGATATATTCCACTTATAAACCGACAAGAAATAAACAAAAGAACATCGACCTCTAAATTAAATCAGTTTTGCCCGCTCTTCCTCATAAATATCAAATCTCATAACGCCCGTCAAAGGTAACAAGGTCAGCAGATAATTAGACTCACATCCCAAACACGAGCTCTTTAGGATTCTCAGCAGAACTTCACTTTTGTTTGAGTCGCCAACGAGTGTCGCATACAAACAAGTGTGGGAATCACTGTTTGAAAATAATGTTTCTTTTTGCGAGGGTTTTTTCTTAGATTTTCCTGGAAGAAGTGCGATTATGAATAACAATATGAGGAGGGTATTATTTGTTAGGGTTGAAGATTTTTTTTTGTTAATACAGTAGTTTAAATAACAGAGAAATTGAGGCGCAGTTCAAGCCCGCGCCGTAGAGTTTTGTGAAAACGTGTGGTGAAATAATAACAAATTTAATAAAAAATATGATTTATTATTTACAATGAATTACAAAAAATAATGTTCATTGCATTCCTAATGATGCAAGCTGTCATCGATTGGGATACTTTTCAGTTCTGACATCTTCAATTTGCAACACATTTTCTTACGCTTCTGAAACCTACTGCCGTTGCTGTTGTATTTGCTCGGCATTAGATTTTTATGGTCATATCTCTTTAAGTCCTGGTAGTCCTTTGTTAACTCTTGGGAATGAGACCAGTAAAAAATAGAGGGTCGCGCGCATGCGCCTACCCTCATGATATGACGTCATAAGCAAATCAAATTCCTATTTTTTTTTATAAATATCACCTATCTTTTGCGTGCTCAACCATTTCTCTAGCATTAAAAGTCTTGTAGTGATTAGCGATTGAAATCTTACATATTTTTGACGGTCAGCGGTGATTCTCCTAGATCAGGGATGGCGAACCTTTCTACATCTACGTGCCATATTTTCCAAATAAATATTGAATGCTGTCATGACGTGCCAACAAACAATCTTGACATAGTGACTCCTGGAAAAAAAAAATTGTCTCAAAATCAACAGTTTTATATTATTTAAATTAAAGAACAAATTAGTCTGACTTCTGCTGTTGCCAACTAAATGACTTAGGTTTCTGAAATTATGCTGTGCCCAAATTATTTTGTTACGTGCCATTAATGGCACGCGTGCCATTGGTTCGCCACCCCTTTTTTTGGGTGGGAAATTATCAAATAACTTCTCCCGCTCTGGGCGGAGCGGGAGGGCGTGTTAGATTTTTACTGATTAAAACCCACCCGTGTTCCTTCCGTTGCCTGTGTCCCGGGGCCACGATATCACTTTCGGACAAACTCGCAACCCCGGCAGGCATTGGCCCTAACAGACCCCATCAGTTGGTGCTGACATCTGTTTAAAGCGCGCGTGGATCACAACGCGCCGTCGACACGGGCCTGGTCTACTCATTGCTCACCGTCCGCAAGCCCGCGCCTAAGGTGGCCGGAAATCGGCGAGCGACTCCCGACGCCCGGGGCGTCTCCTGCGGCAACTAGGGGCGTGAGGGCGCGAATTATGCCTCTCCCTCACGCATTCCACCTCCTCCTTCGCGAGCATTACTGCTTCGCAGAAGGAAATGACGGCCTCCCATGCACTCTCGCTCCGAACCATGGCCTGAACCAGCATGTCGATTCTGTAAAAATATCACCGTGAAAACTTGCGTGGAGTGAGCTGTCAGTGAAAACTCACTGATGCTAGGGATTGACCAAGCATTACATTTACAATCGTAATCGTGATTTAAATTATATTTTTTATGCTAATTCTATTGATCATTTTATATTAAGTATTCTAAAGCTAGTATTTAAATGTCTAAACATTACTATGTAGGGGGGGTTTTAATAAAATAGCAAAACAGATATCCAATCAGAAACTCAATTTTGTTTTATTCAGACTATATGTTGACTAATGTTACAAGTGTCAGTTTTATTTGGGTTATATATGATGATGATGAATAAAACATTGTAGGTACTAATTGGACGTTGGTATTTAGTACGCAAGTACGTGACGCGTTACAAGTTAAATAAGTATGTAGGTACGTAGTAAGTAAAAAAAACCTCAATGTGATAGTGTCTACCTAGCGCGCAAGCGTGATTCTTACCGCTTCAACGTGGTGAAGTGATTCGGTGTGCGCGCGCTGCAAGAGAGTCAGCTGTTGAACTTAAGAATTTTGTAATGATTTGATGAATATGATTTTATTCAACGCGTAGGTAGGTTATCTCCAATAAAATATTCGGTAGGTAGGTACAAATAATATAGACCTAGATAGTACAAAATAATTACGTAAATGTCACTGCTCTCAAAAGGGTGAAGAAAAAATTGTGAGGACACCGGCATGAAACAAAAATTCGTAGACACGTGACATCTACCAACCTGCACTGCCCATGTGGTGGATTACGGTCCACACCCTCTCGTAGAAATGAGGCCTGTGTCCTAGGTGGGCTCATTATAGGCTGATTATGTATGTTATGTAATGCCACTGAATGTATGCTTAACTCCATCTACATATCAGTCTAGAAAACCGCCGCCACTCAATTTTTTTCGCACTAGTGCTCATATCAAATTCAAAAACAAAACAACCATCTATTGATTACCCAACTTTCTGGCAAATGATACCTTCAGAATCCGATACTAATATAACAAATAGAAAAAGCACATAATATCCCTGCGGGCCGCGGCATAAGAAAAGCTTTGACCCGGCGTAGTTTTGTTAGCCCCTGGACCTGAGCAGCCTTGTAAGGGTTTACAAGCTTAGTCACTTATACGAGCCCTCCTAGTATCCTCTCGAAGTATTTTGTTATATATAGCAAAGTAAAAGTAGGTAGGTAAGGAAGGATAATAGTTAGGAAAACTCGTCGGCTAAGGGCACATAGAAATTTGCTTTAGGTAGATTATGATAGATTTGTTTCCAATTAATTGTGAAATTGATCAGTCTTTGTTAGATTTTCTTCATGTTGAAAAATATTTTTTTGGATTTTATAGTCATGCTTTGGTTTTTGGCTTTGGTTTTTGCTTGTGGAATATTTCGTTATTTTTTTCTTTGCTTTAGTCACTCCATGTAAAATACTCGTATTCAGCGGCATCCGATAAGACTAGAAGACGAGCTCAATATAGGTGAGAAAAGGCTATGGCGATGATAATTATGCTGTTCTTACATAGGTATGGAATTTGCCTCAAAATGTATCAAAGTAGAGCAAGAAGGTAAGCTAGATATTTACTAGTCTTAATAAAACCAAAGGGAATAGTGTACTGACAGAATGAGGTCAAAACAATAGTACGCCGTAATTCCCTGGAGTCAACAAGTAGCGGGTTGCTGAGCGGTTTACGAGACACGCAACGACAAACTTGTTATGATCACTAATCTCTAACAATGTGTGGCTTATGGCGAGTCGTTTGTCTGGCTCATCGTGGTTTATAGGAACATATTTTTAGGAGAAAATGTATGTACATAGTTTTGAGATCCCTATGCATTTAACACAAAAAATATCGAGCCACAAGTGCTCCACTTTATAAATTTCTAATCGGTTAGTATTTGGTTAGTCAAATTAGGTGTTTCTAATATTTCTGAGAAATATAAATCTCCAGAATGGTGCTTATGCAGAGATGAAATAGTTAACATCACACCACTGCCGAATAGGTAACATGCGAAGAAAAAACAGTGTTAAACTTATGTTTTTCCAATTTGTTTTCTTTTGGGTCAGTCTTCATACGTCAACGAGTACGTACTACATAATTCGTGAATAGTGCGTAAAACGTGTAAAGTTCGGCTGCAGGCTTTACCTAGCATTCATATTATTTTTTGGATACTAACATTAGCTTTAAGTTTTCTTTACTTCATGGATTCTTTGTGGTCTGAAATAAAGGTTTATTATTATTATAACCCACGAAATGTAAGTTTCCTTTTCTTTCTTTACAGTGAGCCAATCTTTGAAAACATTGCACTTAAGCAAATTCTAAAAGCAGTTCAGTAAATAAATAAACCCTTGAGTCGAAGTCTGTGGAAGTCGGTGGCAGCACGAGTGTTCATTACCAAGATGAGAAAACTTCCGAAGTCGTTACCAACGGCTTCGAACTTCCATGTGACGTCATGATTTAGTTAGCTTTCATACGAAAACTGTATCAACTGGTCACAAGTTTTGATGTCTGTTTGAGAAACTATACCCAAGTGGTAAACGTTTAGGCTTTTCTTCTGAATAAAATCAGAAAAGTTAGTAATTTTATAGTACTGGCTTTGCGGGACTGGTTTAAAAAGACTATAAAAATGAAATAACTTTAATGCTTTTTTAAGAGCCTTTTCGTGTTTTATTAAAAACTCTCACACTACTAGACCTTTTATGATGACTGTGAGTTATATCGGGTCCAATCAATCAACTCACTCTATTGCAGTCAAATGCTGTAGCTCTCTATTACGTTGCATTTTACAGCTTCTGACCAATTTTCGGCCATGGCGATCAATCTCATCACAGACTAGTCTTCGGCGCGGGAATTATTATAGTGCAAAAGTGTGTGCGCAGACACAGGACACTCTCTCTTGCCTCACTCTCATAGTACGATGGGACGGCAACCCGACACGACCGGAGAGATCAGGTTCCAGACCAACGGCTTAACGTGCTTTTGCGAGGCACGGGGTATCATACCGTTAACTTCCAAACTCTGGGCTGCACTAAGAAATTCTTAATGGAAAAACCCAATAACACTTTGTCCAACCTGGGAATCGACCCAATACCCCTCGCTTAGCAGTCGCTTGCGACCACAAGACTAACGGGGTAGTAACGTTGTATCTATATATAAATTCATAAAATACCCTGAGGAAATCTATGTGAAGTTATAGAAAATAATTGTTAAGCAAATTGACAACCAACTTCAATTTTCAGTTTATACAAATCATAACTGTCATTCTTTGACAGTTGTATAAAATGGCTATAAGACGGTAAATAAATTGATGTAAAGTGCCAATTTGCTCAACAGTTAACTTCCGTGACTGTTTAAAATGATTGTACATAGATGACAAAACCGTAACCAAATCTTATGTTTTACACCTGAGGGATTCCTTGAATTAAGTTCCAAGACTTGTAATAAACTTGAAGAGCTTAGGATTAACTTGTTTCCCTTCAAATCTTCCCAGAATAGAATTTTCTTAAAACTTAGCCTTTCACTGGATTTAATCCACCACGACGAGCTATATTACTGACTACCTGCAGTATTGTCTCTCCTTCTCCCTTTAATCCATCCAAAGGTTGTCTGTAAATGATCGCTTTTAGCGATAAGACCGCCCATTGTGTCACCCTATGTAACATTTCAAAATGTATTTCTGTAATTTGAATGGTGTGCATAATAAAGAATATGCTATCTATCTATATTTAAGGCATCGTCACAGAAACAAATGAATGAATCGCAGATATTTTGATAAAACAAAAACCATTTGTTTTCATTAATACCAAATCATTCAGGAAAGTCTGGGTACGAAGGTTTAACAACTTTATATGCACAAGGTTATGGATATAAAACATGTCAAATAGACGAAGAAAGCATACTGAAGAAACTTGGTCTTGAAACACAATGGATTGTTGTTATCAATTTCGTATTTTCGTTGAATGAAAGTTTGAAATGGGAAACAACAGGTTGTTCATTCACACATTACAACTACGACCTTGACCTCTGAAACGTAGCAATCAATACTAAAACATTCAAGTTTCTATCTCACACAGCATCAATCAACTCCCACAATAGCGTTAGTGGTAGTAAAACCGACCACAAAGGGTGATGTTTGGCCCAAATGTTAGTCACAAACACTACAAAGGAAAACAGAAAGTTGTTGGCTATGTCCAATGTTTGCCGACTATTGCGAGGAATAACGCTCATTGTCATTCGATTACGGAAAGTCTTTTGTGATTGTTTGCCGCTGAATGATGATCAAGTATTTAAAATAGGAGCTACTAACGAGCGAGAGTGAATGGCGACCGTTAGAGTGAAAAATAGTTATTATAGAGCTCTTTGTGTAGCAGTTCGTTGGTGTTCCACTTTAAAGGGTAGTAGTGATGTTGTAATTATGTTTAAAAAAAAAGCTGAGCTCAAAGAAGTGAAGAATATGCTACAAAGTCTCACCAAATTCGTCTGGAATAAAAGAAATGACAAATGTCGGGCTTAGGTGGAAAATAGTCCACACTTTTACTGGGTGTCGTAAAATGCTACTAAGGGATTCTGTGAAATTGGGCAACACTGTCTGCGATTGATAATTTATTGCGATAGACAATTTGTCTGTCCGCTCCAAGTGGGTGTGATTATGGCGATGACCTCTTTGACCTTTTACTGTGGTGATTACTATAGGAAAATTGACGTTTAGCAGATGATGTTTATGTTCAAGTTCGCATATTTTAAAGCCACACTTTACAGAATTTAGGTAACCTTTCACAACTGCCACGATAAAACGTGTTACTAATTAGTAACATGTAGATAACTAAGGTAATAACGCACTACCCAAAGTACGTGTAGCCTAATAAACTTATTCAACATTGATAATAATTGAAATATAAGTCTTTTTATAGCGCTACTTAAAACCTTATAACAAAAACAAAGGCGGCCTCAGCATCAACAGGGCCAAATAAATGATTAACGAACACAACTCAAACGCGAAGATAATGATGAAATAATAAAACTTTACAGCGAGTTTCAAAACAAAAGAAAAACATCCAATGGAAATTGAGAGTTTATTTTTTGTTTGTTTGAAACAATATTGTTGAATCGGTTGCTGGGACTTGGTAAGACTGGGAGAAGCTCGTTAGTGGAATTATACTTAGCTAGCTTTTGGTTGTATGAAAACTCATTTTAAGTGCTTCCAATCGTGACATTCTTTTAGTACCTACATTTGTGGTTACCTAATATTTGATTAGCATATTCACTTAATACATTCTAAATTGGCATATTATAAAGATCATCCTTGGGACAGTTTCCCAACAACATCCCTACAAATAACAATAAATTATCCAGAAAGAAAATCGAAAGTATTTTGTTAACAAGGCTTACAATACCTACATGAGAATATAGGTACCAGAAAAATCGTAAAATGAAGAAAACTATAATAAATAGCCACGCCATAACAAATGAAACAACCGCCAAACGCTCCTAAAATTCTATTCATCCTTTAAGTGAATATAAATAAGTAAACAAGCCCAAAAAAGTCTGCTCATCCTCACTAACACGCCTTAAAGAACATCAACAAAAACCACAAAACGTATATGCAATTAACGTTTTATTCTGCTTTTAACGATATCCCAAATTAATACCCGGCTCTTTATTCAAGGCGAGATATTTTCGGGAGGGTTGTCGGCAAAGTGCCGTCGTAGATAATTAATTTATATTACGTACCAACCCTATAAACAAAGCTGAATGGCCGACAGAATCCCAACTATATGTACCGATCGGCCATTGATCGGAGTCCTGCCAGTTGAACTCGGTGACTGCTTGATTTTTATTCGGCTTTCGGACATCAGACTTACGGATCAACGTGAAATATACGCTTTGTTTGAGTGTGCTTTTGTTCGTTTTCTGATGCATTTTTACAAGGTTGTTACTCGGCAGCGTTGATTGTAAACAAATATATGATAAATGACAGAGAGAGTTCTGAATAATGTAGTATGTAATTCCTTCTTTCTTTTTCTCTAGCAGGGATTCCCAACCGGTGGGGCGCGCCCCCCTCGATGGGCGTAGAGTGACCAATGGGGTGCGCGGCGGCTCCAATAATAAAATATAGATTTATTAAATTTTATGTTCTCGGTATTAGAAAAGGTTAAGACTAGTTTCCAAAACCAAAACGTTTCTTAATACTTACTTAGGTACTGTAAAATGAGGTTCAGCTTTTCTGCATAAGTCGACAAAATAAGATTTTATTTTTCTGTATGAATGGACTAAAGAAAATTGAACCTATACGAGGTGGCTTGCTAGAATTTTCGAGCTCGCTTCGTTCGCCCTTCCATTCTTTGTATATTCTCTTGATTCTTCAACTTTTATGAATAAAATAACTCCTTTTTCTGAATGAATGAATGAATGTACAAAATAAAAAAGTAACGAATCAGAAATTGTACAACCTTTTTCGAGCTCGCTTTGCTCGCTCTTACATTATACATTCTCATAATTCTTGAGGTTTTTGCAAAACTCGACAAATTAACTTCTATTTCTATTTGAATGATCAAAAGAAAATCTAATCTTATCCAAGGGGGTGGAATTTTTGACCTCACTTTCGCTCGCTTTACATTCTTATGCTTTTCAGCTTATGTCGACAAAGTAACTCAGGGGCGTTGTGATTTTAAAAGACAGTTAGGGGGCGCCTATCTTAAAAGGTTGGAAACCCCTGCTCTAGGACTACGTTTACAAAAACAAAATCTCAATCCCTGGAACAACTGTATTTTTAAGCAATAAAAAAAAAAGTTCGGTAATTTTGCTCGGGCTTGTTGCTAATCACACGCACAGAGCTTATGAATTAGCGTGCGCTATTTGAATTCGAACTGTGAAAGTGTTCACTCATCGAGGTAAACAGTTAAATCGGGTTTATTGAAACTGGTAATATTAACATACCACGTTATGATAATAATTAAAACGAAAATAGTTAAATTTAAAAAGAGCATAATTTATGAAATTGTTGATGGAAGACAAACTAGAATGACATACTCATGGCCAAAACAAAGTCCCTTCCCTACCTTTGACCAGGTAAACAGATGAAAGTAAAACGTGAGCGCCGAATAGGAACACATGCTACCCGAGAAATGACCGTCCACCAAAAGGCGAGGAGCAAAAAAGCAGCATCAAGCTCTTTTCCCTAACAAAGTAAACAAAACTGAAAGCGGAGCTGAAGTCACACTAACACAAAAACCTGAAAAAGTCTCTCCAAAAAGGATTAACTCCACAAGTGAAACCTCAACCAGCTTTCAAAATATTGACACGGAGTTCACGGGAAACGCAGACAAATAAGAATTCTGCAGCATCTACCAAAACTCATCTCGTGTAAAGGGTGGCTTATTTTTCATGCAAATTGCTTTAGGGCATCGTGCAATGGAAACGTTCGCAGTTATTCATATTTTGGAGAAACTGTTACGTTATTACGATATTGTCCTTTTGTTGACCTCTAATTACGTACCTATTTAAAAAGTAGTAAGTTATTACATGAGATTTAAGAAGTAGATATAGATAAAAAACAAAAAAAAAATAAGAAAGATTTAAATCTACTTATTTCTAATAACATATCCTTATTAAGTTATTTAGCACCCTTATTTTAAACAAAACCGATGATGATGTTTTCTAGATGAAAATAGCTTATTATACACTGTTACTCATGCCAATCGATAGCGCGCACCTTATTACGTATTTTACACTCTTATTTTATATAATAAAATACCGGCCAAGTGCGTGTCGGACCACGCACAATGAAGGGTTCCGTAGTTGGGATGAATTTATCCCAAGAACAAACTTAACATTGTTGTTGAGAAACGTGTTCTCCCATACGGAATGTATGGGAGATCATGTTTTTCAAACTGCAAATTTCAGTTGGTTGATTATTTCTCGTTAACCTGTGCAGCCTACTTAGCTCTGATAGTTTTCCTTTTAATTTCGTTATATATACTACTGCTACTACTGCTGTGAATTTTTTCACAAGTCCAAGTACAACCATTTAGCTAGAACGAGTGGCGGACACTTGACTCTAACAAAAAAATTCAGTTAAAAGCTTAATATTTCGCAAACGTATCCCTGAATCCAAAAATGGTTGTGACAGACTCACAATATTTTTGAAAGATCTTTCTAACGACACCCAACAACATAGGGTAGATGAGGAAAACAAAAACATCCCCACTTTACGTGTAGGGGAGGTACCCTTAAAAAAAAAAACTTGGTTTTATTTTACCACTTTGTCGGCATTATTAATATGTATATATGCCAAATTACAGCTTTCTAGTACTAACCGTCTCTGAGCTAAGCCGCGGACAGACAGACTGACCGACAGACAGACAGACAGACATGGCGAAACTATAAGGGTTCCTTGTTTACTAATAATGCACTAGGAAGTGGTGAAGGGTGGGCGTTTTGGGGGACTGTCTTATGTAATTTTGACGTTCTTCCTGACTCACTGCTGCTCGCATCTTCAATAGTTAGTGAACATTTTGCAACACCAATGTGTTACCAATTAGCTGAATGTGGTTCCTTGGTAAACTACCCTATATATGATTATTAAAAAGGAGCTACTCATTTGTGTTATCTATAATTGAAACAGACACCATAATTAGTAGATAATAGATATGATCTTCCAATTAACGCGAACAGTTGCTAATTGCTACGAACAACAGGACGTACTTTGTGGCTAATTGTCTACCATGATATCCTTTGAGCTGAACACGTTTGTAAGCCAGCAATTAATTGAATCAACAGGCAATTATCGGTCAGTAACAGTAGACGGTAGACAAGCCCGTCATGCAAGTTCATTGTATAACAAACAAGACGTGTTAGGAAGTAGTATGTCAACTCGAAGCTGTATTAATGGCTCTTTTTTCAAAAGGCCCTTCCAGATATGGCAAGCACTGATAATCTCACATTTATTATTATAACGTTTGGACTTTAAAAAGAGACCATGACCTCTGAGTTTATTTCAACATATTTTCGTCAGCTAGGAAACGCCGGCGCCATCTAGTTTTAAAATATTGACCACAAAATTAACGTGTCATATAAGATCTAATTACAGAAATAATCATCATTTTCGTTTCATTTCAGTGTGGCAGAATATTTATGTATAACTGTATTTTATAGAGACTTGTAGAATTCTATTCCCATATTTACTAGTCCCCATCAGCTTGCATCATCCCACTGCTGGGCAAACTCCTCTCCTCTCACCATGACTTACAGTTATGTCGATCTAGGGATAATGTGACCATCGATTGTTGGGACCAACTCGTCTTGTCAACTTCTACGAGGAGTACAGCAACACCTTCTGGCTATGCAGCACATACTGGTTAAAATCATTAAAATTTTAATGTTTTTGTGCGATTTTCTGTATATTTTGAAAATTAACAAAGAGACACTTAAGATTTTGGTAAATTGAAACATGTACATACTCTTCCAGTTGCCATTGGGTTGTTCTAAAGGCGTACACTGACAATAAACTCTTCTAATTATTTATGTTTAACTTATTGAGGTTGTAAACTTAATGAGGCTGTTTTGCGGCAGCGGCACATGTCATGTCTCTATGCTTCAAAAGTAGATTCTCTTTCTCTTTTTGTGGTGTTTAATTGATTTTTGGCTTCCTGTGTATAGAATTGTATAGAAATGTTTACGTAAAAAAAGCTTTCTTTTTTGTCATATTCAAAGTAAAATGATAAAATTATGGGGTGGTCGACGTAAAAAGGTAAGAAACTTATTCAAAAGATCTTGATTTACGCAGATAACTGTGAAAAAAAGTAACGATGATATTATCTTAACAAAATTAATTCCTAAATAAACAACAAAGAAAGAAAACGTATACATTAACATCAAAACAAAACAAAACAACGACGGTTCATCCCAACAAACATGCGATATTTTTATTTAAACTCCAAAATTTTACGCAATTATTTGCTTAATTTTCTGCAACCCACATCCTGGAACACCATTACCCGGGTAAATCAGGTTACATATTAATTTAGTCTCTAAAGTATAACATATAAGCGCCATTATCGCTGGTATCATGTTAAAATAATAACACAAGAAAGATAAATGGAATCATTCAAGCGTCGTTACAAGGGTCTACCTTTTGCAGAACCCTCTTTTACGTAAGAGGAAAATAAAAAGTATACTTTATTGCCATGTAAATAAAGTTATAATTCTAATTAATTTGTAAGTGGTCAGGTGTGACCGTAGCGTTTTTGGCGTCGTAGCAGCGTAGCGATGTAGCTCCGTAGTGGCGTAGAACCGTAGGCACATAATAATCAATTGGGTCACAATGGCAGAGCGGTGTTATTGAGCTTCCATCCTCCGTCACTTTGTGTGACCATCGCAAGACGTGATGAAAATTCCATGTATTAATTTTAAACTTATGGGAACCATATTATATAGGACGTTGAATGAAGTAAGAATTCTGCGATTTTAAGAATGATTAGAAAGTCAGATTGGTTTCATAACAAAATGCCAAGATATTTTTTCATAATTGAATAACAGCGCCAGTACACACAGCTCCGTTAGCAAATACTATCTCAATCATAAGAGGCATTAATAAAGGTGAGCATGTTTTGTGTAAGTATTTCCGTCTGTTTTAATTTTGTGAAGAAATTACAATCCTCAATTTTGTTTTTATAATGTAAGTTCGGATTTCCTGCCGTTTTCACAATTAAAATAGACTCTTTGTAATCCTGTGTTAACGTTGGAAGGCGAAAGTAGAAAGAATCTTTAGACCCCTTTAAATATAAATATTTGTTTCATAAAGAGTCCTTTGCTTACGAGGCCACATTTAGTCACAGATTTAATCATTTTATATCATTGAAAGTTCACGCGGCAATACGTCATGCGTGAAACTCATAATAAGTTATACTAGATCATGATTCTACGAAACGTTATGTAAATAAACATCACACGGTATCTGCCTGTGATGTTTATGTAAATCATTTTATTTTAAACATTATTTGCTTTCACTCTGTGATACCCCAAGTGTGATTTATTTATTGAATATATGTGTATTCCTAGCGTAAACAGCAGCTGAGTACAGATCACGTAATTAATAAATAAACGTTACTTTGTGTGATTTTTGATTATTTTTGATTACTCTGTCGCGACAATTTTGTCAGGCATTGGCTCAATGTTGACAGTTCTATAATTAACAAAATTCGTGTTTGTTTTTTTTTTATTCGTCCGTGTCCATTTGTTTTCTGGAAGTAATTTTGCTACTGTGATAAGAGAACGTTTTATGCAGTATTTTATGAAATTCCTAAAAAAAAAACCCAAAACCTAGAGAGAGCTAATATATCATTATTATTAGTATAATAAATAATTAAGTAGATTTTTCAAGATTTATGTCGTCTAAGCGTTTAATTTTGATGTGCCAAAATAAAAAATTTGGTGGGAAGCTGGGCTGATAGCCCTGAGCCACAATAAATCTAGTCGATAAGGACCACCGAAGAAAGATAAAATATAAATCCTACTGCTGATTTATTGTGCAAGATATTCAAGTGTTTTGTTTTTAAGATTTTGGGGTTTTAATGATTAATCGCCACATTTTTTATTGTAATTACATCGATTTTTAAGGAATGATTAAGAAAAACTGTTCGTGGCAAAGAACTAAACACCATTTATTTTCAAACAAAAAAGTTTATTAATCTTTTCATAATTAGACTTTTCAATCTTTAACCAATCTTAATAAAACTAAGACGTATAACTACAAGAAACATTCCTACTCCACTACGCGTAATAAACACAAACACTTGCATACAAGAGTAAATCTTGTGCCACCAGACGCCACACAGTTTGCTTAATTAAACGTCCGCCATTACTATGTCACATGATTCATAATCCTCTCACTCTCGGAGCGAACACTCCCTGCATAAACAGAATGAAAGAAAAGTATACATATAGGGCTTATGGAACTGGAAAAAGTAAAGTTTGAAGCTGGTCAGCCAGTCGTCATATGACAGAGTAGGACTGTAAAAAAGCCAGTGGGGCTTTTGGCTGAGTAATCACAGCCGCACTGGTCGGGCAAAGGTAAAGCTCTGCTGCCACTCACATTCACTACATTGTAATATCTCCCCTCTGTGACCTGGAAAGTATATTAAACTGTTGGTCCCCGCTGCCATTTGTAGATCTTTGACAGTCATTACGGTTGTTAACGAAAATCTGACAACCAGTCTTACCAAGGGTCTTACTAATTTCATTTGATTTGCATTTTACTGATCAATTGAAGAAAGCATTATATTTGCTAGCTATAAGCCATTTTATTCCAATATCTTAAGAATATTGTGTAATAACAATACGAGTAAGTAGGACTTTATACCAGGCTTATTTAACAGGCTGGCTGTCTTACATACGCTATCTGTGATACGTACGAGTATTTATAAAACCGAGATGACACACAGTATTAGCAGAATGGAAGAATAAAGTGTTGTTTATTGTTATAGTTAATTGATTTAGGCGTGACTTTGCGGAAATCCATTATAAAATAGACGACGTATATTTAGTAACCTAATCCGCGTAACTGTTCTTAAGGAGTCATAAAGAGCCCTGTAAGAAATTGACATGTGTTTCACCCCTCAACGAGGCATCCTCAGGATGGCTATTGACTTGTTGCAAACCCAGACCGTGTGGACACGTCAAGCGTCGAGAGCAGTGTGTCACTTCGTTTTTTTGTACACTTCGATTCAGGTTATTCTTGTAACGAATGACCTGAATCGATTAAGTGTTGTGCAAAATGGGATTTTTCTGGATAACTATTCCTGTACGCTGCAATATGTTCTTTATATTTTGTTTGAAAATCACCACCAGTTTGACCTATGTACGTATATATACCATTACAATCATTGCAATTAAACTTGTAAACACCTGATTTTTTAAGGTTTCCTAATCGATCTGTTCCGTTACAAATCTGTCTTAATGAATTATTTGTTTTAAAAGCTACCCTAATTCCATTTCGAAACAAAGTTTTTGAAACCCTACCCTACCACTTATTGACCCTAAGTATGTCAAACTACCTTTGTCTTTATTTGGTCTTTCTGGAGGCAGTGGGTACAATAGGGATCGAACTATGTTACGACGTTTCGTAGTGTATCCATTACTCTCAACTATGTGATAAATAATATTTAGTTCTCTGTTATAATTATCTCGATAAAGAGGTACTGATATTAATCTATGATAAAACTACGATAAGCTAAGCCAGCTAAGCTCCTGGCTGGCGGCTTTAAGTGTAGTAGCTTAAGGTAGCCACAGGAAAGTCCGCTTAAGCAGCTACGACCTCCTCAGAGGTCAACTGCGAGATGCCATATAGAAAAAAAAAAAAGAAGTGACTCACACTGCTCTCGACGCTTGACGTGTCCACACCTCGGGTCCGGGTTTGCAACAAGTCAATAGCCATCCTGAAATTGCCTCGTTGAGAGGTGAACACGTTTCGATTTCTTATAGGATTATTTATGACTCCTTAAGATCAGTTACGCGGATTAGGTTACTAAATATACGTCGTCTATTGTAGTTTATTGTTATGTAAGAACTTGAGAAACTAGAACTGTTATGAAGTACTCGTAAATCATATAACATAAAGCAGTATCTCTTAGCGAAGAGCTATTTGGTAGTATACTCATAAAAGAGGACGACTAAAAGTGGTATCGGTAATTGCTTCATGGCTTATAAGTATTTGACAAATTTTAGCTACGATACTTTACTAAGGTACAAGAACATGCTTCTAGATGTTTCAAATTTAATGTCAAAGGAAAGCTGATCTCTCAGTTTAAGTTATCTGTTATTTGCTTTTTACGACACTACGAGTTGAGATGAGTGGCTGTAACCAAAGGGATTGTGGAGATCGCGGGGATGCAGCTCTGTTTGACATCAAAGTTTAATAGCATTCATTATGTCATGAGTGTAGGTTCTCGTAACGTGCCATTTTCAATAGAAACAGTAAGATCTAACATAATAATACTAAAGATTACTTGTAGCGGTGCGGTTTAACCAAATCTAAGTTACTCGAGTTAGTTTGAACAATATTGCGTAGGATTAATTAAAGTCAAGTTTGTGAAACAATTTTCACCCAAACCCAATACATATAGGCTTTATATCTTCATCAGGTAATAAAGTAACAATATTGGTTTAACAAAGCTATAACTGTTACTTGTTCTATTAATTGTGTAATATTCACTAATTATTAATCTTTTGCTTTGGAACAAAATTCCGAGATTTCTGAAACCTCTTGTTGTCATTCTCACAAATATAAAGGCGATATGAAACTGATCTCAATGTTTCAATAATTAAGCACACAAAGTAAACGAATTACTTTATGTCTTTAACGAATTTCGGGAGTAATAAAATTTATATTAATTTCTTTGGTGTAGGTACTCGTATAGAAATGTTCGTTGAATTGGATTTTTTTGCAGATTTTTATATGAAAAGATAATATTTACCTTATTTTAATACATAACTACATTTTTCCCGCGGCTTCACCCGCGTGAAGGGTCACGGGAATGTAGGTACTACCGGGATAAAAGTTTTATGTGTTAATCCAGGTTATAAACTAACTGTGTACTAAAGGAGAATGCTCAAAAACCAAGAGTCGATAAAAGAAACCTTTTTATGTACGATAGTAGGGCGTATATGGTAGATATCAAATGTGAAATTAGTTGTACTCAAAACAAAAACAAAGTAATCACACTAAGCGCCACAACGCGCTCAAAGCGGCAGCATTGTAAGCATCGAATTATGAGTTTCTTGTGATCAAAACAGATAGGTAGCATGCGGTTATTGCACATATTCCACCATCCAAACAACGAAACGCACTAAGAGTGCTAATAATACTTATTTAGACAAAACAGAGACGAATCCAATTAGTGACTTTAGAATCGCGGCAGCCCTCATAAGCGCATATCGAAAACCCAACCCAGACAGGGTGGCACAACATGATAAAAAAAGTCTTCTGCAGACGTACATTGCGTTTATCTCACCTATACTAGGCATAAAAAACAACCAATTAGAATAGTCTACTTTTACCTCTTTATAATATTAGTATAGATGTTACTCAGTAGAAATATAGCATTATACTGCTGAACGATTTTTTTAAATAGCACAGTAGTTTTTGAGTTTATTCATTACAAACAAAAATACAAATCGTTTCTCTTTATAATATTAGTGTAAAAGAGAACGGTCAAGTAGTAGCAGCAGTTGTCCTTGTAATACTTTAATGTAACAGTGGTATAGTAATGATAATTATGATCAGCTGTCCCACTACTGCAGGACTAAGGCCTCTTTTCATGTCATACCGCGAAGTAACGACTATTGATCATCACTCTTGCTGTCTTCGTGTTATCAATATTATTGTAGACCAAATTCACAACCTGCTTAAGAAATGAGTTCACACACAAAACACAACTAAACTAACAAAAATAAAAATAAATATTTGTTCCGTTGACCCTAATTTTACACCCAGAGAATAAAGTTGAGTAAGAAACAAACTTGTAAGTACAACATTAGGACAAACCCAAAGTACACAGCGCTACACAAAGTTACCACAAGGCTTTTATTTTACTTTCCTTTCTGTGTGACTTTTGAAACAAAAGGTAAAAATAGAACTACGAAAACAATTACTGGTATAAGTAGACGGATAGAGCCGGCTAGAGGAGTGGTATGGCTAGTACTTTTCGCTTTCTTCCATTGCAAATTCACGCTTACTATCGGCACGACGCTTGAGGAAATCTATATTGATTCTGGTTTGTCCTATGATTCTCGTACTCGATGTATAATTGTATAATTGCATAGCATATGTGTGAGTACTATGTACTTACTATAAATCTAGCATTTACTGGGTACATCTTTCATTGACTTGAATGTGCCCTGGTGGCTGAGAGTAAGTCATGCTTACTTTAATATCTCGCATAAGGTTGCAACCTATGCTTGTCAGACATGGAAGTTTAACAAAAATATTAAAAATAAAATTATAAAGTGCCAGCGAGGAATGGAGCGGAGTATGCTAAACATAAAAAGAATAAATAAAATAAGGTATACAAAAATACGCAACATCACAAAAGTAACAGACGGTTTAGCACAAGCTTTTGCATTAAAATGGAAGTGAGCCGGACACATAGTTCGCCTGCAAGATCAAAGGTGGACAATAAGAGTGACAGAATAGAGGGGGCCAGAGGGCAAAAGAAGGAAAGGGAGACCTTCCATCAGATGGGAGGAAAAAAATCAAACGCATAGCGGGTCCAAACTGGACACAAACAGCACAATCCAGAGAAAACTGGCTCAATTTGGAGGAGGCCTTTACCTGTAGAGGGGTTTTACAGAATAATTTTTATTTTTATAAAAAATAGGTATATACTAAAACTACGATAGTAACATATCCAAAATTCAATTAACTTGTAAACTAGCATTTACTGGAAGAAATAAAAGGCTTTTTATTTATTTTATTTATAAGGTGGCGCGTGTGTTGGATCATTTAGCTCCCTTCACAATGGTTGAGCTAAATGGTGCTTATCCATGCGTCAGGTTCGTGAACGGGCGCCGTCAGTAGGGACTGATCATAATATATCTTAGCTGCCAAGGCTTATTTGAATTTAATTTAATTGTTGAATTGTTTTTATTTTACTTTTTATTACGAACGCTTTTAACGTTCTACATCGCTTTCACATTGTATAATTTCAACATGAATTATCTAACCAATATTTTGAAACCATATTTTGATTTAAAAGAGTGTCCGTGGAGTTTCTTGCCCGTTCTTCTACATAGGTACCTACTACGCTTTGGTATGGGTAACTAGCTTCATCTTTCTGACTAAACAACCCCTTAACAGTTATTCAGAAGTACCTGTAATTAGTTTATTTGAAATAAATGCTTTTTGTTTGATTAAAAACAAATATTACTCTTTTGTTTAAAAAATCATCTTATACTAATTGATCTTAAACAAACAAAACTCCATTGTTCACGTTCGATATTGAAATATTAGCATGGAATAAAGTCGTTGATTTCCATAATACGTAGCCGAGCGAACGTCGATAATGTCCTAATTGCCGACTCGGACCACAATGGACGTGAATAATACGCGCTCATTAGTGCAGCAATCGGTAAAATGCTATAGAATAGAACACTTGATTAAAGCCGTACGTTTTATATTACTAAGGAGAATTTTTAGACTATGGTTACCAAATTCAAGTGATTAAAAAATATCTAGATTCTTCTGTAAGAAAATGGAGGTTGTTTCTGAAATTATAGTTCTGCCTTGACGCTTTGGCGATAATTTAATTTTCCCAAATAACAAACCTAAATTATTATTAAACTAAGCCAGAATTCCAAAAACATCAATTATATAATACCTACTTTTAAATGTAAACGTGGGTATGATGGTATCTAGAGTGGTTTTATCGTACTCCACTGCCGGACATAGGCCAGTCAAACGCTTTAGCACATCACGGCCTGTTTCTACGCCTACCTACCGCATCCAGTCTACCCCTGCCAGGGTCCAAGGTTTCGCTGCATTTAGCCAAAAATAATTATTTCAAAGTGCATATATATTATATTATTTTATTATATTATATATAGTGTATATTTCTACTTTCAACAGGATTGACTTAAGCTTTTCGTTAGCTTATTTTATGGCTGATAGAATGTCAATTTGTCTATGCCCTCAGGACTCGAATGGGTTACTATAAATGCAGTCCTAGTTGTGGTTTTAACTCCAGAAAATATACAGGGTGGCAGGGACATCGACGCTAAAACTGATATCATGGATTCAGTACATGATTCTGAACCCCCCGTTGAAATGAAAAATTTAAACACAGGGGGTTTCAGATTCATGTACTGAATCCATGGTATCCATTTTCGCGTCGATGTCCCTGCTACCCTGTATTTCAAAAACCGATAGAAAAGTACACGATAAAGAACACTTGAAAACACAAACTAAAACACCTCAAGCCAATCTGGTAAATTCCCACCTACATCGAGGTAACTAACTAAAGACAAACAAAGTAATTTCAATTAGTGGCGAACTTCGTAACACGTCGAACTCGAACCTTCTTAACGATCGAGTCATAAAATTAAAGTTTTAACTCGAGCTGATTCAGAGGGGCAGTCAACCGACACAAGATGTAATTGCAACTAGCTGTAAACGCATACCACAGTCGAGTGCTACATAGTAAGGTGACTGCATTTCGTCTTTGAAATTTTAATAATTATCGTTTTGGTCTGTTCCGGTTCCGTATTTTGGATACGGAACCGTTTTACGAAGGCTCAGCTGTCCTTCCGTCCGTGTCATGTTGTGGCTGTATATTTTGTAGGTACAAATTATAAAGGCGACAGAATTAAAATAAAATGTCAAATGCAATTAAAATAAACGTATGAGCAATACAAATTATAAGTGTCACAGAATCGAAATGAAAATTATATGCCCAATTATAAGGGTCACAGAAATAAAATTTAGTTAAAAATAATAATTTCATCAAACAATTCATTATAAATATCAATTCATTATAAATGTGTCAATCAGATTAAGTGTCCTGGCTATACATGTCTGTTACAGTATTGTCGTATGTAGGTGCAGTCAAATCGCTCAGCAATCATTTTCAGGACGGTATTGGAGCTGGCCCGCACCCTGCGCAATAAGGACGCGCACCGCTGGCGCATGGTGGCGAGTAAACAGTCGGCGCGCGCTTCCGCAAACATGCCCGGGGCGCCTCAAAACTGCCCTGAATGCGTTGTTATAATTGACGCGGAGGTAGCACGCTTGTGTGTCGCGAGCCCACAGGCTGCATGTGTACAGTGAAGTGCAATATGCCTTGAAAAGGGTGATCTTAACTTGATCGGAGCAACGTGCAAACCTGCGAGCTAGCATATTCGTACTTTTCGACAAGGCCCTCCGCTCTCGTTCGATGTCAGTATGGTCCTTATAGTCAGCCGTGACTATATACCCTTAATATTTAAAATGGTCCACTCTGTCTAGGTGAAGACCATTGAGAAAGACTGTTGGTACATTTTCCAGCCATTTAGCACCGCAGGCTCCAAAGACCATGCATTGGCTCTTGTCAACATTATTTTTGAGCCCATGCTCACGCGCGTACTCCGGCGCCAGCTTCCTTAGGCCACAGACGACGCGCTCAGCAGCAACATGTCGTCAGCATAACTATGATTATTGGCGCAGACACTATCAACGTGGCACCCAACATGAAGACTGCTGAACGCGACGACCAGCGCATCCATGTAGAGGTTGAAAAGGGTTGGCGAGGTCAATCCACTACGACATTGCCCCTGCCCATCTGACGCTGTTAACCTGATGCGTATACCAATACTTCAAGATCGTCACAAGTTAACGCGGCAGGTGAATACTGTTTAGTTTATCTCAAAGAATATTATACGCAATCAGGTCGAAGGCCCTAGACAAGTCGAGGAAGCACTCATATACAGGGGTCCTACGATCCGTGTAGTATCTCACGGTATGCTTAAGACACAGTATAGCACTTTCTGTAGACAGTCGAGGTCTAAAACCTGGTTATCGTGCAGGCTTACATATACACCCAACTGTGTGTTAAGCAAACCGCCAAACACTTTTGCTATGATGGTGGCTAGGGAAATAGGCCTGTAGTTAGTTTTATCGGAAAGGTCACTGGTCTTATTTTTCACAACAGACACCACCACAGACTTCTAAGATCCGCCGGTAGGTAAGACTGCCTCACGCACAGTGAGAAGAATCACTAAAACTAAACTTGCTAAAACTCTAGAGATATGCGGGCCAGCATGTTGCAGGTGTTCAATATTGAGGCCGTCGTGACCCGGGAATTTACCTCTCGTTGTTTTCGCAATTTTTTTTGCCTTGTGTTCATATTGTACGGTGTTACGGAACCCTATTTAACCCCCGACACAAAAAGAGGGGTTTTATAAGTTTGACCGCTATGTTTGTGTGTCTCTGTGTGCCTGTCTGTGGCTCCGTAGCTCTTAGACGGGTGAACCGATTTGAATTCGGTTTTTTTTATTTGAAAGCAGGTTTTCTAGCGATGGTTCTTAGATATATTTTATTTGATGGTTTTTTGACAACACGGTTGGCGCAGTGGCTGAGCGATCGGCTGCTGCGCAACGTGTCGCGGGTTCGATCCCCGCACGGAACAAATTTTTGTATGATCTGCAAGTAGTTGTTCCGGGTCTGGGTGTTAGTGTATGTGAGTTTCTATGTTTGTAAACGCACCCACGATACAAGAAGAAATTCTTAGTGTGGGGCAAAGCTTGAAAAAAAAAAAAAAAAACAAAATCGGCTCAGCCGTTTGAAGATTGTCAGCTCTTTTCAGGTTGATGAATTGATGTGAGCGTCTTCCACAGGTCTGATCGATTTGAAATTTGGCTTTCTGTTACTTCAATGATATCAAAAGAACATAGTAGCCTTGTACTGATGCTGCAGGATCACCTGGAATTTACAGGATATCCAACTCTCTCACCAACTTACAGCCCAGGTATCGTGTTCGGGCTCATTGGAATGGTTTCAATATATAGGTTATAGATAGATGATGAACAGGTTCTAGTGATGGAGAAGGAAAGAAAACGAGAAGGGGGTAATGGCTAATCTTTGTGTGATGCTCGTGAACGGGTGCTGCTTGTGGTGACTGGTCGTCTTGCTGGTCATGGTTTACTTATTGTTATTAGTAATTAACTATTTATTTATTTTACCTCGATGGTCCTAGTTTATCATTTATAACTTCCAGTTACAGCTATATATAGCAATATATATGCGGGCACGCCCTTTATGTCTGGAGACATAATTATTAATATGTGGAACGTTTGTTCTTTTGTTTTTATCATGTTTTAATACAGAGTTCAATGTGATTTTATGGCTAGATTAACTTACAACTAGGTAGCCTATTTTTCTCTTATTCCATAGTAACGTTTATGTTTAATAATCGATATGACATAATAAGCTACTTTACAGCGATGGAAAAGCACAGCCTGCTTCTTAAATATTTACATGTTAACCGTCCCGTTAAGCTCCTTGTCGCGATACTCGATGTACTCTCGTAATGTTAACCGTTGCCATGGTTCTGTGTCTTATGCCATCGAAGATCTCATCATCAGTTTGAAGTACATTGTACGGTGTAGAAATTGAAAAGAGTCTTTTCTTCTTGTATATTTTTTGGAAATAATGAATATCATTCACGTGGTAACATTGATAGTTGATATGACTTTATTCCAAATTAAGTAATTAAAAGAAGAAAAAACTGGTTAAAATTTCGGTATGATCCAGTCCAGGTCCAGTTGAAAACCAGTATCAGGCACTAGCTGTCTGGCATTTTTGCTGAACTGGACCTATATGGCGCAGCCGAGAGGCACACATTCCTGCTAATATCTTACAACGCACTTTACACTTTTTATTTGTTTTCTTTCTTTTGTTTCATTTATTTTTTAATTGTAGTACATTATGTTGTATTGTGTACCTTTGAGTCTGTGCTAAATAAATGTACTTTCTTTCTTTATTTCTATGATTTACACGGTTACATGGCTAACTTATACATACAACGCATAGGTACTTCATAACAAAATACTTGGGGTTTGTTCGGGATTCCCAAACAGGTAGCAAATCCTTGGGCTGGGTTGGAATTCCTGTTGGTAATTACTGTGAACCCTGGCCTATAAGAGTTACAGCAGGAGTGTGCTCATTAAATACTTATAATAATTAATTATTTAAATAATAATAAAAAATACGCACATTAAATCTCTGCCTGTTGTTCTAATTGTTTTTCTAGGAAGATATATTTTTAGTATATTTTCATAACGCTACTAGATATTCCTGAAAAAAAAAACCATGTAATAATAATATAATAATAAAATATATTTATTTTCTCTCACAATGGTTTTGTAGCATTTAACAGTTTTGACGAATATGAATTCACATTGTGAGAGCTGGTGCCTGATGTAGGTTTAGAAAAACCTGTGTTACAGGTCACCAGGCCCCACTTAGTGGCGGTGGTGGTAACATGTATTTCTACTAAACAAAACAAAAAGATAAATAAATGAAAAAAAAAAAAAGTTACAACAGAAGCAGTCAAAGGGTGAATGGTGGTGACCGTGAAGGTAAATAGTGGTGAATTTGAAGGTATTTGAATACAAGTGCCTGTGTGAAAATTGGAAATTGGAATTACGGAGCCATAACAGCAAAGATGTGGAAGGGGAATGGGATTTATTTAATTATGTGGAGCAGTTTCTCTGCGTCATCATAGCAAAGGGTTTTCAAGTATTCCGTCACTTTTTTCTGTAATGTTCTGTAATGTTTATGTAATGGATAAATATTTTGACTCTTGTTAATAATATTATAAAGATAATCTCCTAGGTAACCGAAACACTTGTGGGCCAGACTTGAACGGCAATATACAGTTCTGCACACAGAACCTTTTCTTCGTTTATCCTTCAACAGATCCGAGTCATAAACTAGCTGCGAGTGCTTTTTGAGGACTGTGTGCAGAACGAAAGTTTGTCTTATAGACAGTACATCCCACTTTTTGTACAGGTCGACTGTAGGAAAGCAGAAGGGAAGGCCAGCAGCAACCTTAAGTATAGCACGTTGAGCTCTTTCCGCCTCTATCAAGTGCGTTTTAGCAGGACCTCCCCAGGATATGATGCAATAAGCGACTGGCATAAGGCGTAGTAGACCATCTTGATGGTACGAAGGTTGGCTACGTGTTTTAGACTCTTAAAGATGTAAATGAGTTTGCGCAATCTTGTTACCAGGACGTTTATATATGGTTTGAAGCTGAGAAATTGGTCCAATATAACTCCAAGATATTTAATGTGATCGGTTCTTTGAAGAGAAGTACATGCACATGGTTGGTAGGTAGACCAGCACGTATGGGCTGTTATAGAAAGTGAACGTGGGGGTAGCGCGTTCGATCGTGTAGATGCTATGTATTTGGTTTTTGTGATATTGAGAGACAGCACATTACTCTCTAACCAATGAACAACCCTGTTGAGCCCTTGTTGGGCCACACTAAAGACCTCATCCCAGCTATCACCACTAAAAAAGAGGGCCGTGTCATCGGCAAATGTAAAAATTTTACCATTACTAAGGTGGAGTTGCCAAAGGTCGTTGATGTAGATCAAGAAGAGGGTTGGGCCAAGTATGCTGCCCTGAGGCACTCCAAAAGTCACAGGCAGTTTATTACTCACCCTATTATCAACTCTAACTTGCTGTTTCCGGTCAGATAAGTAGTCCTGAAATAATTTTAGGGGAAGACCTCGTACTCCCATTTTTTCCAGTTGCCCAAAAAGTGTGGGACAGAAACTGTGTCGAAGGCCTTTGCCAAGTCCAGGAACACCGTGAGACATTTACCCTTTTTATCCAAGGTGGTTATGACCGAGCTAACCAATTCGTGTACAGCTAGCTTCATTGGTAGATTTACCTTGCCGGAACCCAAACTGGGAAGATGAAAGAAGGTTGTTAGTTTCAAGGAACCTACTCAACCGGTTATTCATTAGGCGCTCCAGAACCTTTGAGAGCGTTGGAAGAATAGAGATTGGTCTAAAGTTGTTGACACAGTCCCTGTCACCGCCTTTATTTATGGGTTTTATAACTGCGGATTTAAACGCCTGAGGGAATATCCCTGTTGATATGGCGAGGTTATAGATGTGGGTAATAGCGGGGGAGAAAACGTGAGCATACCTCTTCAGTAACCGGCCCGGGATCTGGTCAATTCTGACAGCACAATTATCCCTTAATCCTTCAATGAGTTGTAGGACCTCGGAGTCGTCCGTAGGAAACATTACCAAGGAATTAAGAGGAGCGGAGTCCGCGAGGTTGTCAGATTGATTTCTAAGAGGGAATGAATGAGAAGTGATTTGGTCGGCTAGGTTACGTCCAACGTTTGCAAAGAAACTATTGACCTCATTGATGCTCTTGTCCGGGTTCACATTTGAGATGAGGCAGGAGGAGTGATCTGTTGCCCTTTTGGAGCCGCTAATCTGTTTGATTAGCGGCGATTAGAAGATTACATCCCATAGCTTCTTTTTGTGGCCACTCGCGTTCTCAATCTCATGTTTTTCATGGTTTCTTTTAGCTTTCTTTAGAAGCGATGAACAAAAGTTTCTGTAACGCTTGTATGATGTCTGGAGTATTTCATTATTTGGGTCCCCTTTTAACTTTTTATACAGATTGTCCCTGTTGCGCATGCATTTTAAAAGCCCTTTTGTGATCCATGGCTTACTAATCACTTTCCTTCTAGGTATTTTTACTACTTTGGAGTTATCTTTTATAGCACTTGATAGACAGCTTACTAGCAAGTCCGTTGCTTTATTTACATCGCTACAATTTAAGATAGTTTGAAAGTCTGTCTTACGCAGAGCTATGTCTAGGTTATCATAATCAATATGGTGACTTATTTTGTTTGAGTATTCTAGCTGAGACTTGTAAGCAAGATCAAGGCTAATGGCCACACTCTCGTGATCCGTAATTGCTGATTCGACCACAATGCAGGCAGCCTTCAGTCTGGTCCTAGCCATAATGTGTTCCAGGCATGTTTTGCCGTGGGTTGGGAGAACATGACCTGGCAGCAGACCGTGACCAGCAAGGACATTAAGGTAATCGTGAAAGCGTTTATCTGGGCTGTTCACTACTATATCTATGTTTATATCACCGCAAAGTATTATGTTTTTGTAGCTACTTAAGGAAGTGAGGAGCCCACCAATTGAGTTAGTAAAATTTCCAGTGTTATGTTGGCTTGGAGGACGGTAGATCCCAATGATACAGGTATCTGAATTTAATTTAAGTAATAGACAGTTTGCGTCAATAATTTGTGGTTCTTCAAATGACACTTTGAGTTGTTTTTTTATAAAAAATAACGACTCCATATACAGCGAATAATTGGTAGGAATTCCCAATAATAAAGCACCTGTAAGTCATTCCTCTGTACCTAATTTGTCGTATTAAATTCAACATTCAAACCAACCATCGAAACTAACAAATTAAAGCAGTCAATGAAAAAACACATACCTACCTAGGTACTTTCCAAAAATCTCTCCAACTGAGAAATCCAACCTGCCTTACTTCTTAAATATTTACTGTGGCCATCTTGGAACCGTCTTTGTGCGGCGAACAATGCACTGTTCGGTAATCCTCCGAAAGTCGCGTTCTAATGAAAACGCGCGCCGTGTCCCGTCAGCAGCCGCCTGCAGTAATCTTCGTATTATGCGAGTGTCGCAAATGAACCTTAACTTTTACTACTGATGCGTATAAAAAATCCTTGTTACGGTACAGGACTAGCTTTGCAGAAAGAATTTGTTTCCTTGTCGTTAGGCGGTGTTTGTGAAAACTTGTAGCGGTTCTTTGAAAGTCCGGGTGGAATACTGTTGATTTATTGTGTTTAACGGTCACGCTCATGGCCTGAAAAGGAGAACTGTGAAGCAAATGATGATAATTTTTTTTTCTCTTTTCTTTTTTTTTGTTCTAATCATCTTATTATTTTCTAATCAATAAATTATATTTATTTCCGTAAGTAGGTTTATATAAACACTTTTACACGTCAATAATATTTTTTAAACTAATTTGGTCAATACGTTTCCTACCCGACTACTCAAGAAGTAATATCGAAACAAAGTAAGAGGTCACAATCTCTTTCAAAATCCAGACATTATGTTGGTCAGATCATATGAGGACCATGCAGATTAATGTCTGAGATTATGTTTTTTTTTTGTGGAGAGAATCACACAATACATAATAATAATTATGTGAGTAGACTTTTGTGTCTTAGACAGTTACTTATTGCGTACATGAACGCAGATTATTTTCTATTGATTATATAATAGGAATTTAGGAAATAATAAACAAAAGTATTTTCCCGTCGTAGTCCCTTCGTTAAATAACAAAAAACATTCCTGCACAAAACGAATTCCAAACCCATTCGATAACGAAGTGGAACTCTTAAAAGAATGTTTCTTTATTTATCCTTAACTTGTCCTCGCATCCCTAAAATAATGAGTTAAAAGAGTAACCAGGTAAAAAGGTCAATTATTCAATAAGTGTTATTTACCTTCCTCGACCTTCCTTGTGCCACTTTCAACAAAATATAATAATATACTGGTAGAGGGAACTTATTAATCTTTTCTCGATCGAGGGTGGAAAGGAGGTTGACCTGTTTGTGATTAAATTTCAGTTTAATAATACCAGTTTTTACCATATAAAAAGGCAAGTTCAAGCAAACTCAATTTAACAGAACAATAAGCTGAAATTGGCAAGTTTTCCTTCTAAAGTAGGAAATGCATAAATAAAACATTATTCAACATCGTATGAATAATCACATTCAATGGGGATCCACGTGCAAAGCTCAACGCAGATGTCGCCAGCGGCGGGATGGCCGCTGTCAAAATATTTTCGCTTTGTTTACATCAATGAGAGGAATTCGTACATAAATGCGGTAAAGGTTTATAACAAATTACCGGACGCTTTTAAAGATTTACCTTTGACAATGTTTAAAAAAAAGTTAACACAATGGTTAAAAGTAAAATGCTTTTACAATCTTAATGAATACATGTCAGATCGCGGAGAAGGGAACTAAGATAAATAATATTGGTAATTGGAGTAAACGGAATGATAATATACCTTATAATAATTTATTAATGTTCAAATTTTAATATATTACCACTGTGACATTATACTATTTATGACATTATCAATTACAATTTATAATGACATTTATATTTATTATCTGACATTTTTATTAAACTTTATAGATCTGCTGAACTAATATAGATTATAGGTATAATTTGACATCTATTAATTAATTTGTTCCTTAAATACTTATTGTGGCATGAGACATTATTTGTTATCTGTTGTTACTGTCTATAATTTTATTTTATTTTCTGTTTTTTTGGACCTTATAACTAAAGGAATGTAATTGTATAGGTTAAAATTAAAGATTTGCACACCATAAGTAATGGTAGAATGTAAAGGGGCCATTATAGTTTTAAGATCATACATTTGTAAACCTACATTCTGGCAAATAAATGAATTTGAATTTGAATGATTTTTGTTATTTTTTGTGTTGAAACCGATCCACCATCGTTATTGCTAACATGTATTGTTCCTGGAAGCGTAAAGAATTGAAAGACGAACTAAACAAACGAGAAGCAAGGATTACTGGAAAGAAATCAGATCTTATTGAGAACTAGACTTCTATCTAGTAAAATATTTTTCATCAGTGCTAGGCTCTAGATTTGGATATTTTTTGTTGTTTTAACGTGTTAATTCTTATTTGACTCATGGTAGGAAAATTTACGAAAATTGAGAGAAAACTACTTTAATTATAAATGGTATTCTTTAATTTATAGGTTAGGTTTATTTTTCATCAGTGCTAGGCTCTAGATTTGGATTATTTTTTGGTTCTAACGTGTTAATTCTCACTTGACTCATGGTAGGAAAATTTACAAACATTGAGAGAAAATTACTTTAATTATAAATGGTATCCTTTATTTTTTTAGGTATGTCCGAAATTTTAATTTCGGTCATAGATCTTCATTAATTCACTGTTTCCTACTTATTCCCCATTTCGTTCAAACCTCATTTATGTTTCGTGCAATCAAAACTGCAAGGGTACTCAATTGTGCACGGTGATTCCGGTGCCACTAAAATATGCCGTTCCCCGTCCGGTGTCGGACGCCCGGTTCTGCGTCTAATCGCACGGATCTGACGGCAGTTGCATGCTTGCTAGACTAGATTTGATTAAAGACTTAGTCGTTGCAGTAATGTTAAGAATCTAGTAGGTATAAAATTGATGTTTACTGTGTAACAAAGAAAATTATTCATATCATTCGAACTGTCAGACGTAATTGGTTTTTATTGAAATACAGTAATAAAATGTTGTTTGAATCAGAAATTGTAGGTAGTCAGCAAAGTTATGTAATTATTTCTATGTCCATGATTAAATAGTTATTTGTGCTTATTGGCAGACAAAAAGAAAATTCTGCTAATACTCTAGACATTTCCACAAAACAAAGCATGGATAGGGAAAGGAAATCGTTCAATAAAGGTTATTTAGGTTACCATATTTTGAAGCCAAGTGCGACAATAACACATGAACTAATGTTAGTAATTAGGCCCCATACCGATAGGTTGCCATTGCGACATATAACGAGCAATTTTCCTCAATGAATGCCTATTGCTGTAACATCATTACGAGTCGACTGCGTAAATGGCTTATTATGTTCGATAATAGGCTGTTTACGGTTGACTGGCGCTATGTGGTGTTTTAAAAGGGACCAATGAAAGGTTTAGATGTTCACGTTGTGTTTCCAAGCTCGGTCTATATTGATACAAAAAATAATACTGCATTTAAAAATAATTTTCAAAATAAAAATAATAGTATCGTAAGCATCATCAATACATTTCTCAATTATTTTAACAAAAAATTTCGTGAATGTTACCCAAAAAAAACGAGTAAAGTAAAATTGATGAAAAATAATCAAATAAAGTGGATAACTAAGGGAATTAAGGTATCAAGCAAAATGAAAAGAATATTATGTTCGAGCACCACTAATGATACTAGTATTTCTAACTACAAAATAAATTACATCAGAATCTATAGAAGAGTTTTAAAGCACGCACAAAAGTTAGCAATATCGTGTCATCTTAACAGAGCCAAAAATATAATTAAGGAGACATGGAAAATTGTGAATGATCAGACAAAGAGAAAGCAAAATAAAGTTAGAAAAAAAATTGTTCTAAACATTGACAATAAGGCGGTTACAGATCCACAAGAAATAGCGGATATTTTTGTCGATATATTCGTTTATAAATCATCAGTTTTAAAAACAGAAGAAGAAAGACCGATGTCCTTCCTAAGAAGCTCAACATTGAGAGTGGAAAGTGAGATGACGTTCAATATGTCGACACCATAAGAAATAACAAAGATTGTACGTAAGATGACGAATAAAAAGTCTTGTGGACACGATGATGTGCCGATTTCGGTGATCAAGCATAACATAGAAATATTAGCGTATCCTCTATCTGAATTCATTAATTAATGTATTGAAGAGTCTGTTTTTCCGAAACAACTTAAATTGGCAAAGGTGGTTCCGCTACACAAAAAGGGCACAAGAACGGATCCTTAAAACTACCGGCCAATATCCTTACTACCAATTTTATCGAAATTTTTTGAAAAAATAATTAAATCTAGGTTAATGGTCCACTTAAATCTAAATAGAATAATTAGCTTTAGACAATTTGGATATCAAAAGGGGATAGGCACTTCAGATGCGATAGATAATCTCGTAATGATAATGACAAAATAAAGGTAGCTAATCCAGCTACCTTTATTTTGTCATTCAATTTACGAATAAATTTATTGATTTAAGTTCTGCGTTTGACACAGTGAATCACGACCTCCTTCTGGCTCAACTAAAGTATTATGGAATAAGGGGTAAAGCGTTAAATCTTATGACATCTTATTTAAAAAACCGAAAAATGTACGTAGAATTAAAAGACATTACTGCAAACAATTGTGACGTAAAATGTGTGACTGAAATAATATATAAATAAAAAATGACCAAAATAAGCCGCGGTGTGCCTCTAGGCTCAATTTTGGGACCAATATTATATTTAATTTTTACTAATGATTTACTCAATTTTATGCATAATACCCAACCCGACGCAGGACTTCTAATGTTTGCAGATGACACAAACGCCGTAATCGGGTCCCCAAACATAAATGACTTGTCAGAAAATGTAAATATGTGTTTAAAAAACCTTTATGAATGGTTTATAGCTAATAATTTAATAATAAACCCAAATAAAACCCATGTTATGTTGTTTAAAACAACGTCACGCAACAATGATAGCATCGATTTCACGCTTAAAGGGGATAATATTGGACTAGTAAGCGAAGTTAAATTTTTGGGAGTTTATATAGATTCCCAATGAAATTGGAAAAAAGAGCTCACCGCCATTGATTCCTCAATATCTTCTGCTTGTTACGCGCTAAAGAAACCTGAGGGACTATATTAATCTAAAGCAGCTAAAAGCAGTATATTATGCATTGGTATAATCAAGGTTACGATACAGCATTATGTTTTGGGGGAGCAGTTACAGGTATAATTGCCAAAGAGCATTCATACTACAGAAACGTGCATTAAGAACGATTGTTAGAATCCCACAACGAGAGTCATGTAAAGAATATTTAAAAAAAATTGGTATATTAACAGTACTAGGTTTATATGTTCTAGTTGTACTCAGCCATTTTGCAAAATACATACACGAGCACGAACCACCGTGAAATTAGAGAGAACACAGAAACGTTATAAAAAATAAAATTCCACCTAAACTTTATATTACTGAACATTGCTCTAAATACCAAGCAGTAGAATTATTTAATACGTTGCCTGTCGACTTAAGATCATTGATTTACAAAGGTACTCTATTCAAAGCTAAACATAAAGCATTCCTCTTAAATAAATGTTTATACTGTGTATCTGAATTGGTGACGAATGATAGTAGGTAGATAGTTTTAATATTTATTCATTAGCTTATGACATTAAATATATGCAATACTATTAGATTTTATACATTATAGAGAATAGATTTTTTAAACATTTGACACAATAATATTTATAATCATTTGACACAATAATATTTATTATCATTTGACACAATAATATTTACAATCATTTAATAACTATTTCAAATGTATTGACATATTTTCGATTACGATCTATGGACATAATTGCATAATATTTATCACATGTTATTGATTTTGTTTTCTTTTATTTTTTCTCTCTGTTTTGGTGAAACTACTATTTGAAATTCATAATTTATAATTTTTAGCTATATCTATTATGTTAATTAATGCACAAAATATTTCAGACACAATGCGAATTGTTATACGAATAAATGAATGAATGATAAACCTGCCTGGTAATAGGCTCTGCCAAACAGACAACACAACCTAAAAAATGTTTTCTTTCGATTCTAATTTATATTTATTTTTATTTTTCACTTTAGTTGTGGTACCTACCCCACACAAATTCAATTAACACTAACTCCTATGTAAATAACAGAGACAGGAATTTATTACAACGTCATCCACATAGACTAAGTGGGAACAATACTATTATTGAAGCTAACTCAAGAACTCTATCAATCAATCAATCATTTATTTGCAATAAGTTGGTCCAGTGTTGGTCTTATAGTCACTAAGTATATCGATACAATGCTGAAAATAAAATCTTAGAATCTCCTGCGTCAAAAGATATACAATACTTGCAAAAGAAAAATATTTTGCTCTGAACTTTAGTTAGGCGTTTGTTTACAATCTTCAACAAATAGGTAAAAAAAAAAGATTTTGTTAGGAAAATCACCCAACGCATACATATTATTCGCATTGACAGGCCAGGCTCACTCCGTATTTGTTGTATGAAGCTACAAGTACGCGGTGGGCTCGTCTTGTCGGGCCAATTCAGTGGGCGTACCGTAGTCAGAAGATATAAGGCGCGGGACATATACAAATGGCAAGTGGCGCGGTCGTGGTGACGATGTGGCGCGGCCGTGGCGACGGTGTTGCGCCGCTTGTTTCATATTTTATGACGTGGCGCGGAACATACACAATAAGCCAATAATAAGTCTATTCTATTCTATTTTTCTATATGGCAATGGTACCGATGTCGACAATTCTGCCAATGTCAGATATGTGGAGAAAACGTGCAAAGGAGGTAAACAAAAGAAAAAATAAAATGTAGGTAGATAGAAGCCAAAATTAAATACTACTAATTGAATTTAATGTGAAACTTGGTGACGGGTATAACCCCCGTCTGTGTCGCGGCCCGAAACGGGATTCGTCCAAAAAAGGACACTGAAACAAACAGATAAAAAGTATTGTTAGTTAAAACCTTTATTTCATTTTATACATATAAATTATATTTTTAAATATTGGAATAAAATAATATAAATACATTTAAAAATATAAAAAATAGTAGCCCACCGGTATCGGGAACAGGGTCCAAGCTACCGGCGGTCAGGGCTCCAGAGAGAGGAACCTCCTGACAATGCGAGCCGTGTTCAGAAGTACCGCTTTCTGAATCAAGCCCTTGATCCAGTTGCCCAACGAGAGCCTCCTCAGGTGTTGGTCAAGGCTCTTGGCTATTAGGCCATTGGCTGTCACGACTATCGGCACAATGATCGCTGAGTCCACATCCCACATGTCGACAACCTCGCGAACCAAGTCAAGATACTTGATTTGTTCATCTTTCTCGGCTTTCACGAGGTTCCCGTCGTGCGGGACTGTTATATCAAGGCACCATCGATATGCAGTCAGCAGCGAATGGACCCTTCTATCGAGGGCATCAAGTTCGGTCTGAGTCCATTTCAGTATGCCGAAAGAGTACATCAAAACTGGCATGACCCAACCGTTGAAGGCACGCACCCTGTTTCCGCCTGATAGAAGACTATTAAATACTTTCTTCAGGCTTCCTTCAACGATTGCTTCATGTCAGTAACATTGATGCCGAATCGATGATCGATTAAATAATTGAAAATACAATTTTATTTTATTTTATTGTATTTGGGTGGTAATATATATAAGATAAAATAAAATATATAGTGTTTTATTTCAGGCAAAAAACCCATATACAAAAAAAAAAAAGTAAGTAGGTAGTAAAAACATAAAAAATTATCAATAAAAACTATCATTAAAAATTATCATTAAAAATTATCATTAAAAATTATCATTAAAAATTATCATTAAAAATTATCATTAAAATAAAAATAAAATCATTAAAAATTGTCATTATCATTATTATACATTGTCTTTCGTCATTTTTTATTCTAGTTTAGGTGAACAGAAATCCAGTGCACAAATATGGGACTTGTTAGGCTGCACGAGACAACCCTTTTTTTTTTTTTTTTTTTTTGAGGGTGGGAAATCATCAAATGACTTCTCCCGCTCTGGGCAGAGCGAGAGGGTGTGTCAGACTTTTACTGACTAAAACCCACCCGTGTTCCTTCCGTTGCCTGTGTGCCGGGGCCGCGTTATCCCTTTCGGACAAACCCGCAACCCCAGCAGGCATTGGTCTTTCGACCCCGTCGGTTGGTGCTGACATCTCTTTGAGGCGCGCGTGGAACACAACGCGCCGTCGACATGGGCCTGGTCCTTATCGGACGGCGAGCTGCCCATTGCTCACCGCCCGCAAGCCCGCGCCTACGATGGCCGGAAGTCGGCTCTCGACTCCCGACGCCCAGGGCGTCTCCTGCGGCGGCGACTAGGGCCGCGAGGGCGTGCAGCTTGCATCTCCCTCGCGGCACGAGACAACCCTCAAAATGCTGTTACTGGAGCGTCTCAAACTTTGCCAAAAAGACGCGACTCTCGACCTCATGATGGCGTAAAAGTCCGGGACCCTCGCTTCGGCAAACATGCTCGAGGCACTGCAATACCTTGGTAGTTTCATAAGGGTTCGGTACGCATCATTGTACTGAACCCGTAATGAACCGTACATCTTTTTTGTGAAGTTGCACCAGAGTTGGCAAGTGTACATTGACAAGCAATAAGCCCTAAACAGAATGTTCTTTACGTCCTTGGTGCACTTCACAAATTTGCGCGCGAGCATGTTACTCCTCACTGAGAGGGCCCTACGCTCTCTATCTATGTCGCAGTCATCGTAAAGTTTGTCCGTCAAAATATGTCCTAAATATTTGAACTGCTTTACGACCTTTATGGTTGCACCATTCAAATACAGACTGGGTATGTTCCCCGGACCAGCTCCAGACCTGAATACCATGGATTCGGTTTTGAGTACATTATATTTCAGTCCGTGAGCATCAGCATAATGCTCACAGACAGACAAAAGTTTCCTCAAGCCTTTGATCGAGGGACTCAAAAGAACCATGTCATCAGCATAGCTCAAGCTATTCACGCAGATATTGCCTAGGTGACAGCCAACTTTGGTTCTTCTGAGTTCCGCAATCAGATCGTTGATATAGAGGTTAAAGAGGTCCGGAGAAGTCAACCCTCCCTGGCGCACACCACAGTCTAACCTGTAACCACTAGATAGCGTGTCACCCCATTTCACTTGATTGGTTTGGCCTCCGTACCAGACCCTCAACAGATCTACAATTTGGTGGGGTACTTGTGACTTTTTTAGCTTGTCCCAGAGGATTTCATAATTCACCAGGTCAAAAGCTTTGCTCAGGTCTAAGAAGCAAGCATACACTGAGGTTCTCTGGTGGGTGTAGTAGGCAATCGTACTCTTAAGGCTAATAATCGCAGAGTCTGTTGAGAGTCCGGGTCGGAAACCAAACTGCGCATCGTCAATTTTTAAATTATTTTGCAGTTTAGGCTGTATGAGCAACATATGAGTATTATATATCAGCAACAGTAATATAGTGTTTAGATAAAACAGTAGAAATAGATGCTAAGCTGCTTGCAAACAAATCGATTGAGGGGTGTTTATTCTTAACAATTTCGTTAAATACTTTGACTGAGCGAATTATATAAGATTTAGTACGGTAAACTGTGCGAGCGTAAGGAACATTAAGGAGATTTCTCAAACGAGAAGGTCGATGTGGAACATTCAGAGACAGCTTAGAAAGAAGTTCAGGATATTCAATCCTTGATTGTGCTATTTTCACTAGGAACCGTAAGTCAGATATGTTTCTCCAAGCACAGCTACAAGTGTCAAGTGTGATTATTGTAGGTACTAGTCGATCATTATTCAGTCAACATTTATCGCCATAAAACAGTTAGGTACTTATATTGTGATGGTTATTAGATCATTTGAATAGATTAAAAAAAGAGTTCACACGTGTTCCGAAGCTTTTGGTTTTTTATTTTATTTAGTTCTAATCGAATCAAGTTTAATAGAGAAGAATCGAATGTCACTTTTCAGTGAACAGCACTATTTAAGTGCCGTAATAATCTTGTGTTGTTCTTGGAAAACAATAACATGAAAACAAATTTTAATTATATGATTAGTTCACGGAAGTTCTAGGAGAATAATAAAACCGTAATAATTAATTAATGAATATTTGAATGTTACGATACAGCGAGAAATTTATATACATACAATTGTTTATCCATGTCCTTTAGCACATTCTAAAATGTACATACTTGGTAATGTAAGGAGTTTTAATCTTGTAAACCGTTGTTAATAGTTTACAAGATTCATTCTCACGGTGAAATGCCACAAATGGCTAGAATGCATTTTTTTTGTACTCTGTCCTTTTACGCGTCTATTGAGTTACCCCATACATAATAAAAGTCGATGCAACGCTGCCGTGAGACGCAGTCAACGTCGTACTCTGCGACGAGTTCTTTCGCAGTGTATAGAGAACATAAACGAATTTGTTTAATTTGTTGCATCATTTTTCTACGTGTGGTTTCCAAGAGAATAGCCATCCAATGCAACTCCCAGAGAAGTAGTTTCCTCTGCCCCTAGTAGAGAATCTCCGTTATAATTAATTTTATGTTTTTCGCGATTATTACCATTATGCAAACATAACTACCTAAGCGAAGCTAGTAAAATTTGTACGGGACTACCGCGCAAGCTTCCTCTACCAAATAAAAAAAAAACTATTAAAAGCGGTTCACAATTGACGAAAATACTGATGAACGTACATTAAAAAACAACATAAGTACATGCAGAACAAAGAACCTCCTCCTTTTTGGAAGTCGGTTAAAACATAAAACAAACGCTCTCACAACCGCCTCACACATCACTACTCTGGTCCAGCCGTCAACATTCCATTCCTTGCGTCAGATTTCAATTAAGATTACGCCATTCCATTACAGATACAATAAAAATGGAATGATAACCCTATTATGAAATTCCCGCTCGCTCCATACATTGGCCTTATATATTTTTTTCATGAAGGAACGGGGACAAAATTGTAATCCCGATGGATCGTGTGGATGGGTATTAAGTATGAGTAGCCAATGTATTTGTGTCGTGTTTTCTGGATCAAAATGGATTTTCGGATGTGATGTGGTTATTTTCGTTGTATCTATTTATTTTGATTGGTATTGAAAAAATATTAGGTAGGTATGTTTGTCGGAAATTGGTTGACAAAGTGGGTGAAGAATGGGAAATTAATGTTGAAAAGCTAATGCTGTTATGGTTGAAGAGACTTAAGTACGTATTTTTCGAAGATTCTTTAAAATACCTACATTTCAAATAGGGTGATCACTACGGTCACTTAGGTCCTACTTAAAAAAAATCTATGATTAGGTAAGTTCAACGTACGGAACTGAAACTTTCAAACCGCGACGATGTAGAAGCCCATAGGTATTGGTTCGGAAACGAAAAGAGGCATTTCCCATTTCAATCAGGCATTCATCCTGATTAACAGTTCCTCGAAGAATTCCCATGGCGATGTGAGAAGCCTAGAAGTGTTTTATAAATACCCATTTATGTTCCGAAGCGTAGTCTGAAATATATCTTATTTGTTTTACGACAAACATAAATATGAGTAATAAAAGCAACGCTTACGTGAAGAATTGGCGCTCCGCCGGATAAAGTATCTATATGCCTTTACAGAATACTAATATCCCCATGGGGTACTGAACTGTCTGTGAAATCTGAAGGTTTGAAGTCACCTTTGGTTGCTTACCTTTTCACCTAAGGGATTATGTCAATAGGAACGGTAGGAACTTCGTTAACTAGATAATGATAAATGATTTTATTTCTGTAAGTAGCTTATAAATACAAACACTTTACTCGTCAATAATATTTTAAAAACTAGATGAGGTCTGTTTCCTATCCGACTACTCTAGAAGAAATACCGAAACAAACTCAGAGGTCAGTCTCTTTTAAAGTTCAGACATAATCTTGGCCAGATCATGTGAGGACCATGTAGATTTTAGGTAGGTAGTTAGCTACGGAGGCCATCTTAACGGAGGCAGAGGTGCAGAACTTGACCTTCACGGAAGCGGAGGTCAACGGAGGTGGAGGCAAAAGTGAAAAAAAATCAGCTAAAAAGATTATTTAGAGAAACGACCGTCGACCGTTTGGTAATCAAAATTTAGTAGAGGCAAACACATATTTGACCGGAAACAGTTTTGCGGCGTATTGCTTACTTGTGTGATACTGGACGTGGGCATAGGTGACACCTCTTTCTACAAAAATATAGGCGGTATTTGAAAATAATGGTCTGTTGATTTGTAAAATATTGCCCAGATGGCTAAATCTTAGTCCAAGTACCAGTTTACTCATTAATTTAACCCAAACTCTGGGTGTCATTACCTCCATTACTCGCAGGTGTCGCCGTGATAATCTGAAGCTTTTTAATGGAACCCATTAACAGGGTGGCGGCACTAAGCAATTTATTTGATTGATTATATTTTCTCACAATATTATTAGGCATCAGATATTTTTGGAAGCGCTCTATTGTAGGCTAAAGTATGTATACTTTGAAATATATGTTTTGAATTTTAAGATTTAATGCTTGAGTTGAGTCATACTATAGTTCCATATAAACTTGGACAACGTGAAGAGTTTAAAAATTCAAATTCAAAAGTCATTTGTTCAAAATAGGCTGAGAATCAGCACTTTTCGAACGAACGTTTGAGATGCACGTGGAAACTACTTCTTCGTGGAACTTAAATAAGATGAATATTAAAATGGCTATTAAGCGTGGCGCTAATATGAAAGGTCTAAAGCAAGAGGAGTAGATTTCTGGAAACTTATTATGATAAGGTAATGATTCGATCAATATTGTTTCTGCTTATGTGGTTAAGTGTCATCAAACGGCCTATCACAACCCATCCAAAGGATCCAATCCTCTAAAGGATATGAGGCCTACGACTGCAATAACTTTTGAACCCAGCTTACCGACTATTATTTCCCGAGAGATTTCTTTGATCTTAATACAAAACTTATTTTTCTTTAACAAAAATGGTTCACTAAGTGGTTTAGTAATCGCATTAGCTATTTAGTTGAGTAACGCTTAGAGGTTAACCTACCCCAGGTAGTACTAGTGTAGTACTAAACGATGAGTACTAAGACGGACTTTAGACCTAGGTTAAATTGCTTCAAAGCTTTGATAACTGTTTAGATAAATAGATTCAAGTTGGATAGCAACTACGACTGTAACAATTTTTTTTATAAAGGTATAAAATTTGCAAACGTGTCAATTGCCACTTTCGAATGGAATTTTTCATAAAGGATTTTCATTAAGAATTGAATTGAATTCCATTTTGATTTTTATTAAATTTGAAATAGCTCGAAAGAATGGCGGAATCATCATTTAGTCTCTGAAACGTTATAAATAGCAATTTATAGTTTAACCATTCAATGTAGCGGTCATATTATTGGAAAGTTTGAATCGGCTTAGGTAAGAATTAAGTAAAATTCAAAAGTCATTTATTCAAACTAGGCTGAGAATCAGCACTTTTCGAACGTCAAAATTACATAAGACAGTCCCCCAAAACGCCCACCCTTCACCACTTCCTAGTGCATTAGCTGGGAAGAAGAAGTGGCGCAACAAACTCCCCAGCAGTAAAATACACAAACAAACTTCAAATACAAATGAATACATTCACCGCTACACCTGCAACACAAATTAAGTTTTTAGTTCCTGAAATCCCGTTCAGCAGCAAGGTGCTCCACGAGGTTTACTCCCAGCTTCGGCTAACTTCGGCACACATACCGACCTGTTTGAATTTGGAACTATCCTTATGTGAGCCATGTTTGGACAGCCGATCGTTGCTTTACTTTGAAGCAGGATCCAGAATCCCAGGAATTACGGAGAGATTTGTTTTTCAGTAATTTTAGTGCTAAAGCGTATTTGGATTAGCGAGAGTATTGGCTTCTCGGAAAATAATTCCATTTGTAGGTTTGAATTTTAGGCATTCCGAGAGGAACTTGAAAAAGAAATTGAATATTATATTTTAATGTTCGTAAAAATAATAATCACTAAGAGAGAGAGCGACAATCTTAATAAGAATAATCACTAAGAGACACTTGCATGGGCACAACCTTGTAGCCAGGATTATCTCACCTTGCTCTGAAATACAGTCTTATGGAATCGGAAGTACCTTACTATAGGTATGTGCCCTGAGCCAGTTCTTAAAAATGACAATATCACTTTGTTGGATCGATCTACCTATCATCACTGACAGAACTTTTGTTGTCAATAAGCCAGACATATTGGTGATAGATCGAGTAGAGCGTCGCACAATGATTATTGGTAGAGTGGTCCCGCATGACGAGAACCTCGTGAAATCTGGCTCGCTGTATCGTCTGAGAAGCTTTTTGCCTGCTAAGACGAAGACTATGCTTGTGCAGACTTTGATTTTCCCTATCGTCGACTATGGTGACGTGTGCTACTTTGACTTGAATGCGGTTTTGCTGGACAAGCTCGACAGACTGCTCAACAACTGTATCCGGTTCATTTTCAACCTCAGAAAATATGACCATGTGTCTAGCTATAGGTCTGAGCTCAATTAGATGTCCATTCGCCAAAGGAGAAGTTTGCGCGCTTAGACCACGCTTTTTTCCCTTCTCAGCTCTCCCACTCCTCCTTCTTATCTTGTGTCTCACTTCCAATATCTATGTTCTTCACACACTAAGAATCTGCGTTCTTCTAACAATCTTCTCCTACTCTGTCCTTCTCATACTTCTGACTGTGTTCATTCTTCCTTTCATATTCAGTCCATTCTTCTTTGGAATGCGCTTCCTCTTGATATCAGGACGGCCACCAGTCGGTATGCATTAAAGCGGAAATTGCGGAGTTATTTTCAAAATAAATAGAGTAGAGTCATCTCAACACCTCTCTCCCTTGAATTCGAATATATGTATATATATATAATATAGGTAGATATTATAGTAAATATGTATGTATGTGTATGTAGTTTGTACTGTTGTACCTATTTTAGTTATAATGGATTAGAATACTTTTTTTAAATTTATCTTTGTTCCTCTCATATAGAGCACCTGCCATCTAATCTCTTCACCACCCTTGGTTGACTGGTAGAGAATGCCTAAGGCATTAAGTCCGCCTTTGTACTTTTTTGAGTGTGAAAAGCTTAAATAAATAAATCTCAAAAAGATAAGCAGATTAGGTATCTTGACCTGCCTCGCGAGGTTGTCGACGTGTGGGTTGTGGATACAGCAATCATTGAGCCGATAGTCGTGACGGCCAATGGTATAATAGCCGAGATCCTCGGCTGAATCCAGAAAGCGGTACTTCTGGACACGGCACGTATCGTTAGGAGATTCCTGTCACAGGAGTCCTGACCATATATAAAAAAAAAAAACTAATAATTTAGTAATGTAAACCTTATGTATAAAGAGATAAAGGGAATAATATTCACTTATGTTGCTTTGCTAGTGAGAGTACATAATTATGAAAATGAATATAATATGAGACATGGCTCTTCAATCCATACGGACACTCCGTATGGATTGAGGAGCCATGTCTCATATTTAAACGCGGGTACTAACAATTTTTAGTAGTAAATTAGCCGATTTTGTAGGCCCGATCTTGAAATTTGTAGTAAAACACGTAAAAAGATAGAAAGAAGTTTAAGGTAGCTCCTCAATTCAGACGTCTGAATTAAGGAGCTACCTTAAACTTCAAGCCACCTTAGAACTCTAAAACTAGCCAACGGATATTTTCAAAATTTGCTAGGATTAAATAGTAGTTATCCGTAATCTGTACAAAAAAAAGGTGGGTTTTGTAGGGCTGAATTTGAGATAGCTAGAATGCTTTGATTTTTTATATAAATCCATAAATTTCACCGCGCTGTTTATCGGAGAGTAATCAACCAATTATAACATATTTTTAATATGATTTAGTAATAAACATGTTCTAATTTATAGTATATAAAATAAAATGTAGCGTAGTAAATAAAATTGTAAAACTATATAATTTCAGTAATACACGTACATATTTTATGTGGCTCCTCAATCCTGACGGTCTATAGAAAATATATGTACGTAGTTACCAAAATAGCTGATGAAATCGGATAACGATAACACCAATATGTCGTAATTAGATATTTTTCTACTAAAATATTGGCGTAAACCAACATCCTACACATTAGTCATATTTAGTATATAGGGTGACCAACAGGACCAAAAGCCGGGCCAGGGCAAATAGGGCCTACAAAATCGGCTAAATATTATAAAACAAAGTAGCTTTTTGTGTCTGTCTGTGTGACCCCATTGTTCTTCTAAAATACGCAACTAATTTTGTTGCGGTTTTCACCATCATAATTATAAAGAATTTATTCCGGAAGTTCTGTTTTAAATAAATACATTTACATTAAACATAAACGCATACAGAAATCTTGATATTTTGTCAAGTCGTAAAAAGACGTAATAATTATTTGTTATTCCCGAAACTATTTAATTTATTATATTTTATAATTTTTGGAAAACTTACAGATTTCTCCGTCGTAGTTATTATAATATTATTTTAGTTATTGTTTATAGTAATATGGTGAATCTGCAACTGTAGCCACGAAATTCAATTTTTTTTTACGTTTTTTGCAATTTGCAGGTCAGTGATACACACTGACCTGCAATAAACATAAGAAAATTTTAAATTCGCGGGCTACTATGTGGATCCACATTAATTGGTATTGGAGTCAGAATTGGTCATCTTGCTTCCATCTTTTTTTATAATTTTTTTGTTTTACACTTTTTAGATATTTTTTCTCATTCCAAATTACAATGAATCATATAATTTGTTTATATTTTTGCAATCACCAATTAAATCCCTTAATTTTGAAACCCCATACGATAGGTTGTAGGTACATAATACATTACATATCTCATAATCTAACCACAACTATGTTACACGTAGGTACTCGTACTTGTAGAAGGAAATAAAATTAATTATGATCATAGTTTGAATTATTTGTGGTCACCCTATACACTAATTTGTTAAGACATGTTTATTTTATTGATATCTTTTAGAATACTGAATGTGTAGGATGTTAGATTACGCCAATATTAGGTAGAAAATTCTACTAAATATTGGTGCTATTGTTATCCGATTTGATCAGCTGCTTTAGTAGCTACGTACATATATTTATATAGACCGTCAGGATTGGCCACTTAAAACGTCCTGTAACTTTTTAAGGGTTTAACTACAAAATCCAGGATCGGGCTTACAAATTCGACTAATTTACTAGTAAATATTGGTAGTACCCGCGGTTAAATAAGAGATATGGCTCCTCAATCCATATGGACACAAAATGAAATATGTTTCCATTTCATACTTTTGCAACAAAAACTAAATTTACCAACAACCCTACTGGCTGTTTGATATAAAAGAATAACAAGTTCATAGATCAAAAACCAACCAATCTAAATGAAAAAGCATTTCAAAGAACCGACTCAATATTATGAAAGTTACCACAAAGAAAAGATTTCAAGTATTCAGACCTTTGCTAGACCTGGACCTTTGTTGGACCTCTAAAGGTCCAACTACTCAGCCATCAATAAAAAGTTTTATTGTTTGAGTTTCGATTCAATCCCGACATTGAGATAGAGGATCGAGAGTTGTTAAAAAATGTACGAGTGGATGTTATGGATCGTTCACAACCGGTAAAGTGGACGAGTTCGAAAACTGATATCAATAAAGTGATATGGAAAAAAGTAGTGACGTGGAAAATAATAAAGAATTCAAGGGCTGGTACGTTGATATGTAACAGTCAAGTAAAAGGGTAGGTACTTTTATGTGTACCAAATTTATTGCAATATTTTTTTTAAGTTAGGCCAATACCGTTCACGCAAGCTTTTACAATATTTACCGTTAAGTAATTAAGAACACACATTCTGAGATAAAAAGTTACCTTTTTAGCAAAAGTTAGCAAAATTCAAATGAAAACTAAACAAAAACGAATTCAGGTCCATAGTTCAAACCTTTGTATATAAAATAGATAGAGAATAAAGCAAATATTTTATTTGAGCATCAAATACGTCCTTCCCATTCCTTATCAGTTATAATTTTAAATTCTTGGCCGAGATATTCAAATGTCTTTCCTTTCTCATTAAATATTTAGTTTTCATGTTGTTTAATATTACGTAATGTTTACACAAATACTGATAGGATACATAAACTATACTTATTTGCTTATTTGCTTTATCACAATATTTTACCATTTTTTCTTTTGTTTAATTCACGTCATAAATATTTGTTTTTCCCTGATATTAATAAATTATTGAAACAAATAAATTGATAAATAAATAAATGAAATTACACTTATAAGTGACTGTACACATATTGGGCAATTTGATGAAACGGAAAAATTTCAATGAGTCAGTGAGGTAGTGGTTTAGTTTTTAATTACCTCATGTAGGTGATGAAATAATGTCTTGGATGACTATTATAAAACAAGACTATGTTAATATTAATGTGCGGATTTTTGTAGGTAACATGCAACGATACGAAAAAGTGAGAGATCATAAGATTTTAATCTTCTGAGCAGTAACTTCTTAATACGATAGTGTATGGATATTTAACCTCATACAACGGCTTGAGCCACACAACAGTTTTCATAATATCTTAACCACATTATACCTAACAAACAAAACTTTCTGCTTTACAACCTCACTAACACGCTTCGAAAACATATTCAGCCAACATTTTACTATAAACTCTAAACTTTCAGATGAGGGGAAAATAATTTCCCTTTTGCAGCTCTAGCGAGAAATTAATATTAGGTCCTTGGTAAAGTGAAGAGCCTCGTGAGTCGTCTAGACTGGGGAGACAGTGCAAATACGAGCGGAAAGGCTCTAGGCTCTCTAAAGCTTTATGGGGCATTATTCATGTAGGGCTGCAGTCTGCAAGGCTATCATTATTGCACTGTAATGGTCGGGAAGTGTGAAAGTAGGCCTTTGTGAAAGAATGAAAGTGTGCAGTGTGAATGTTTGATGTTGAATGATATAAGTCTGAAAACCCATACTAGATGACTACCCGATAGTTCATTTAATTAATTTGCATACCATAATGTGTATAAAAGATGTTACATGAGGCTTAAAGCTAAAGTACAGTTATGGACCCCGTTAGAGCACAGCAACATAAGTATTAACTTACAATTAAAATTAAAATTCAAAGATAACATTTAGAAAATAACAATTCTTATAAATTTATGTGAACTTATAAATTAAGTCTTAATAGTTATAGTTATTGAGATAGTGTAAATGTTAGTGTTAATAATAATATTATTAGATTTAAATTAACTAAAAATAAAAGTACATAGAAAAGATAAAGTTGAAAATTAAAATGGTAAAAGTAATACTAATATTAAAATCAAAAATACAATTATTTCATTTATAATTTAATTGGGATAATGGATCAGTTATTATTATAAGTAAGGATTTATTATTTTAGTAGCACATTCTATGTAGATTATCATTTTTATAATTGTACGTTTGATAAAAATAGTTTCAGTTATAAATAAATCATGAATTCTGCTTTTCAGAAATCACACAGAAGCAAGTCATTATTTAACCCACTTTTCTTTTCCTCCTCCAAAAGGACTTATGATCAAATTCCGTGGAAACACGGATATTCAATTTAGAAAAAGAATACATTTTGAGAGTAGTCATAGGTCAGCTCCGATCCCATTGATTCCCCGTTGAAATATATGAGTTGCCATTGAGCTTGGCATTTTATTGATGCCTACCTTTCACCGTGCGTTTGACCTAGACCACTCATACATCGTTGGTATCTTTTTTTTTCTGCGAAGTGGGCCTGCTCTTAACGTCGACCTCGCCTGGTGGAAAGCGATGGATGAAGTCTACGATGGAACGAGAAAGCCCAGAAGATACCTGATTACTCTTGCTTTGAAGGCTGACGGGTATACGTGGAAGGGAACAAAGACGCTTTTGATTTTATTCTTAACATTTTGGAAAAGCATTGCTATAGCGAAACAAAAAAAATGTATTGAGGGAGCCAAAATACTACTAGTTACCCACTTGCTATTATATTGATTTAGGGCTGATTTATGAGTATTCAGATAAATTGTATCTAAAAAATATGGAAGTTTGATATTTATTTTCTATACAAAGGCTGTCAAATCGCAATGTTTATTCCAAAGAAAAAATTGTTTGACTATTAAAAATCAGGTCTTAATGTAGTAGAACATTAACAGCCTTACTAATAAACTTTTACGCACGACGTATACCAGGCTTATAACATCACCTGCCGGGGTTGCGAGTTGTCCGAAAGGGATATTGTGGCCCGGCACACAGGCAACGGAAGGAACACGGGTGGGTTTTAGTCAGTAATAGTCTGACACGCCCTCCCGCTCCGCCCAGAGCGGGAGAAGTTATTTGATAATTTACCATCCTCAAAAAAAAAGGCATATAACATCAACGTTACCAATAAACGATATTTGACGTTTCAGTTGTGAAAATCTGGTGTAACAGATGTCTTTAAACAATGAGATTTTGTACAACCGTTATTCAGCCCTCGGGCCTTGTGTAGCGATCGTATTATAACCTAAAATAACTAGTTGCCTTTGTCTAATATTTTAGATGAAATTGGCAATGAAGAACCACCAAGAAAAAGAAAATGTTACAAAAATCGTTATGATCCGTTCTGTTAGCAAGAAAATAAGTTTCAGTTGAAATAAAGGTCCAGGAAAGTATATGCAAGTAAAATTGTTGAATTAATTAAATATCATTCGTTTCAGCCATTTAATATTGTAGAAAAAAAAATATCTTCATTATTTTATCATTTCTATCGTACTGAATTGGTTTTGAGATATTTTGACGTTCAAGATTGACTTCATCAGCTTTTACGGTTGCGTTCTTAACCTAATGCATGCTTCATTAGTAAATTAAAAATTAATATTTCTTTTATTCGTAAAATAATGCAAAATCAATAGTTTTGGAAACAAAATTAACGTAATTATTTAAGTTTTCATTTTTCAAACTTATAAGTACAAAGTTATGAATGTTTTCCTAAATTAAATAATGTCACTGATAGTACGCAGTACCAATTTCAGAACGCACATTCTAATGTTGCCAGTGGTTTTTGTCATAAGCAGTGGGTAACTACTCATTGTTTAAAGACTGATTATTAGTAAGGGTACAGTGTATCGCCTATTCACAGGTTATGCATTGTAAAACAATACAACCGCTAAACAGATGTACGTAACTTATTTTTATTAGTAAGGCTGTAAGTATACTCACTCTGTATTACATATAATTTTACTGAAGTAACGCATACCCAATAGAAACTTATAAACGTAGCTACAACAATTTCATAAGAGACAGTTCGGCTGAACTTAACTAGGGCTACATCCCCTGAGTGTGATAAAGCTGCTTATTGAATAAATCCGTCATGTAGTTCCTACGTAATACACTTGTCGTGGTTTCTTAATCACCTCGTTATTCACTTTAATGGTATTATAAAGGTTCAAGAAGTTGCAACTGAGTTGGCGAGGAGTTTGAAAGTGACTGATATTGTTAGTATGAGGCTTTGAGTGTGTTTTTGGGTTTTTCCATCAGGAATTTCTCAGTAGCAGCAGCTTCGAGTCGGGATTTATGCTCGGTTGTTGGAAATAGGCTAGCCCTATATAACATGGGGTTAAAACACAACTGACGAAATGTGGGTGTACTATAATATAGGTACAGTCAGCCCCATACACGGGCAAAAAAAGCCTTACCCTTCGGGGATTGCAGTTGCGTATGTTACTGATAAAACCATAAAGACAATAATGTTCTACAAGTTAGCAGTTAGCAAGTACTTGTGTTAACCACGGAGAGAAAAAAACATTACATTTTCTCCAACATTTTGTAAAAAAATTGTTACGGCCAATATTTTCATAAAACACGAAAGCCATATTCAATTAAAGCAATCTTAAAATCAATTCATTAGCTTAATTTTGGTTTCGTGACATTTCGTGCGGTCGCGACTCCTGACGTAATTATGATGAACTATGAACACGGAAAACTTATGAAGGGTCCATTAAATTTGTTTCCTTTGTAACGTTTTACAACAAAACCAAAATGTTTTATAACATTTGGCAGGTTAAAGTGAATCTTCAATTATTGTACTAAATTGTTAACATGAAACATATCCTTTCACGATATGTTTCTAAAGAAAATTTAAGAATTGAAGCGTTAGCCAGGCCTTTTATATGATACAACCTTATACTTTTTTAAACTAATAATTCCTAAAAACATTATTTGTACTATCAAATAAACATTAATGACAAAAGGATTTGTACCACCGCAACAGTAAACTGACAACAGCTTTGATGACGTTGCTACGTACCTCCTGTCTCGTCGCCTTTTACGACACCGAAAGAGCTGACAACCTGACTTGGACAGGCATTTGCCGTTTTCGCTACCACAATACAATAAACCCCAAAACCTACAATAAAGATAAAAAACAAGGTTTTAGTATCCCCAATAAAAAGTAGGTGTTAATTATCACAATCCATTTCACCGGACCATTTCCCGGACCTCCCTTCAATTCATTTCACTTCTATCTGGGTCCTTATCGAGCACTCTTTTGACGGCTATTGTTGGGCCATGTCGTGACGTAATCAGGGGGCACAATCGCCTCTTTGTTGCTCTGACCTTTTGTATGTATATTTGAGGGTCTTTGTGGAGGTATCTGTCTAAATAATTCAATGTCGAGTTGTCTGGTGAGGAGGGTCGCGATTGAGCGGACGTGACCGGTATTCGTATCTGTTTCGTAGAGTTCAATTGTGTGAGTGTTGGGATTGCCCAGTTTGGTTGTGGCCTAGAGGAATGTTTGTAGAGGGTAATTGAGCAAATAGTGTCATCAATATTAGTGATGATTTGGTTTCGAATAAACTCAGTCATCATCTAGTTTGTTGAAAGTACTAACCTAAAGGAACTAATGCACCATATTGGGACCACTTTTGTTGTTGCTGTATGCTAATGACTTGGCTAGCGTAACCTCCCACAACTGCATACTATAGACTGAAGATACGATCTTCAGCGTACTAAATGATAATTATGACGTTGGTGAGTACCAGGCCGAAATTAATAATAATAATAATAATAGATATCCAACACCTTGGCGGAAACAAGTCTGTCGACTAAAAACATTCTTTCACTCAAAGTCCCGCACTAGTAACATTCATAAAGCCATAGCTCAAAATGATTTCAACTACACACCACTTAACTTAAGTGAACAGCCAGATACTCCACAAATTACTAGCGATGACCCGCAGAAACAAAAAATTGAGGACTGGAAGAAAAAGGTACTTCATGGTCGTCATCCTCATGACCAGTGATCGGAGTAGGTAGATTGATTTTTAGTACTTGTATCATAAATGCACACAGAAAGAATAACATGGATAAGCCATTTTTCCGGAAAGTAATTCCGGTATTTCCGGATTCAATTAAATATTGTTAATGTTGGTAGTGATATTATTACTACTGTACCACCCATGATCCTTTGTTCTGATTGGTCGTTGGGTTTTTTCAAATCGTGACAAAAAATAGGAAGAATAATAAAGAATAAAATTGCTCATTTTATTACAATTCCTACCTTTTTTTTGAGGATGGCAAATCATCAAATGACTCCTTCCACTCTGGCAGAATACAATTCCTACATAAGTTCCGGTTTTTTTTTAATAATCCACCAATTCCGGAGGAATGTCCATAGTAATATATACGTTTCGGATCAATGACCCCAGTTCAATCTACCTACTCCGATCACTGCTCATGACCTAGAACAATCCCATGTGAACACAGTAGCATCAAATAAGTTTCTCAAAATAGGCAATTTATTCCCAGAAACTGAAGGTTTTATAATTGCAATACAGGACCAGATTATTAACACTAAAAACTACAGAAAATTTATTATCAAAGATCCTTCAGTAACAAATGATAAATGTCGCAAGTGTCACATCCAACCAGAAACAATTCAGCACATAACAGGAGCTTGCACAACTCTCACACAGACAGACTACACACACAGACACAATCAGGTGGCAAATGTCATTCATCAAAAATTAGCAGTCAAATACACACTAATACAAGACACAAACACTCCGTACTACAATTACACACCACAAACTATCCTAGAAAATGACACACATAAGCTATACTACGATCGCGCCATTCTCACCGACAGAACAATTCACTACAATAGACCAGATATAACCCTACAGGATAAAATAAATAAAGTTACTTACATAATAGATATTGCCGTTCCCAACACACATAATATTCAGAAAACAATATCTGAAAAAATTAGTAAATACGCAGAACTCAAAGATGAAGTACTTAGAATTTGGCGCCAACAAAAAGTCTACGTGGTCCCTATAGTCCTCTCCACAACAGGCGTCATCCCGAATCATCTTCTCCACAGCCTTAAATTACTAAACCTAAAAGAATCTCTCTATATCACCCTACAAAAAGCTGCAATTTTAAATACATGTCGAATCGTGAGAAAGTTCATGCAAATCGATGAAATCGAAATAGATCCTCATCATAACACATTCTCAACATAACACACCACACGCTGCATTTACTTGGTTTCGGCCCGTAAATGTTGCAAATACCAGCTAAAGAGCTGAGAAGAAAAAACACTCTGCAAAAATAATAATAATAATGTCTCCACAACAGGTGTTATACCCAATCACCTCCACCACAGCCTTAAATTAATAGACCTGAAAGACTCAACTTACATCACACTCCAAAAAGCCGCAATATTAAACACCTGCAGAATAGTCAGAAAGTTCATGCAAATTGAGGAAAATGAAATCACTCCTCATAACATTAATTCCACATAAAACTTCATCATCACCACACGCACACACGCTACATTGACTTGGCTTGGCCCGTTAATGTAGCTTAAACTAGCCAAAGAGCTAAGAAACAAAATTTGTTTACCAAAATAATAATAATAAAAAATTATCAAGACACTAAGTAAAACTATCACGTGGCTCAAACAAAGTAATCTCCATTTGAATATTAGCGAAACCAAAATGATACAGTTCCAAACATTCAAGATTAAACGTCCGCAGCTAAATACTGCACGGTAGTGTTAGGGATCCTGAGGTCCCAGACCTTTGGAAGGCGTACGAGAGGCCGAAGCCAACTGGCAAAGGCTCACTTTTAATTAATATAAAGGTTTTCTGAATAAAGTTAATAGTTCTTGTTAAAAAGTAAATTACGAATTAATTATAATATCTACTACTATGGTAATTTACGTTCATATAACAAAAAAAAGTTTTAAAATTTAATGTAACTTTTGTTAAAGTTTCATAAAAACAAGAAGTGAGTAAGATACTGGAAAATCGATACACAAAGGATTAATAGAAAAAAAAACACTCATAGAACAAATACTAAATTCAGGCCATCATAACAAACAAACAATAACAACATCCCACCCGATAAATCTGTTTTCGATAAAAAAATATTTCACCCAAACAGGAACTCATACAGAACCCGATACTTGTATCAACAGGGTTCCACATCAAACGGTTCAGAACGGAACCCCTACAAAGGGATCCACAAATTTTTACGAGCCACCTCCAACAATAGACGCAATTAACGTTTTATCACGTCCGACGGTAAAACCGGTTTTTATATGAGTTCCTGAAGAATCAGGGTGATTTAGATTGCTCTTTTTGTGGTGTAAGTGTGAGGTTTCTGGCTTCCGTTACACGTGATAGGAAGTAAGTGGTGTGTGGTAGCACGTGTTATAAGAATTATGTTTTAACACTTATATATAGACGGAGTAAGAATGTGCATGGCTAATGAAAATAAAAAAAAATGTAGAGGAAGACGAAAGAAAAGATGGGCAAGTTGTGTTAAAGATGATACGGCTTTACAAGGAGTTACTGAAATGACGGCTAATAGAAATTAAATGAAATTGTTTATTCTATAAATGGGATAGGGGAATCACTTTTGCACGTCATATTATTAAAAAAATATTAAAAATAAGCTAGATGAGGCGTTTTTTATCTGACCATAATATCTATCCTAGAGACATATTATGAAAGACTAAGACATGACAGACGAGCCACAAACAAATTGGGCAAGAGAGTGATGATTTAAAGGTGGGCCTAATCGCAATGACATTTCCTGTCAGTCTACTTTAGCTGGTAGCAAAAAAGATCCTCACTATCGTTAAAAAATTACGCAGCAATACTACAATCCTACTTCATCTGTCCTATATTTACCCAATAAAGAAAAAGAGAAAATAATAACAAACATCATAACACTCACAAATCTAATATAGTCTGAGAGTGTCTCCAAAATACAAACTGTAGTGACATCACAAGGACGATCATTTGACGCCGACGAACAGATAATACTTACTCCCTTAGGTCTATATACAAAGTCGCTCCTAGATTTTTATGCCTTGGAGTAATAATAATGTCAAGCAGAGTCTAACTAAACACTAATTCAGTAAGTACAGTAAATGTTTCTGACAGCTTACAGTCAAAATAACAGCATGTCGATTCTGTAAAAATATCACCGTAATAACTTGCGTGGCGTGAGCTGTCAGTGTCATCTCACTGGTATATACAATAAAACATTGTAGGTACTTATTGGACGTTGGTATTTAGTACGCAAGTACGTGACGCGTTGCAAGTTAAATAAGTATGTAGGTACGTAGTAAGTAAAAAAAACCTCAATGTGATAGTGTCTACCTAGCGCACAAGCGCGATTCTTACCGCTTCAACGTGGTGAAGTGATTCGGTGTGCGCGCGCTGCAAGAGTGTCAGCTGTTGAACTTAAGAATTTTGTAATGATTTGATGAATATGATTTTATGCAACGCGTAGGTAGGTTATCTCCAATAAAATGTTCGGTAGGTAGGTACAAATAATATACACATCTTTTTATTGAAATGACTTCTTACATCGTTTAGGTAGGTTCCCACATAGTTTATGTGGGGTTAAATTACACACTATTAACACTCGATTGCGTTTATAATATAAGTTAACAATGGATTCATAATAACAAACTATGTCGATGAGCATTTTCTTTAGTAATTAGCAGCAACGTGTAGATACTTATGTACGTTCTATATTATTTATTGTAGGTAGGTACCTACGTGTGTAACGCGTCGCGCCTCAGGCTATTTATATTAAGGGACTAGTCTAGGAACAAAATAGAATAAAACAAAATTGAGTTTCTGATTGGATATCTGTCTTGCTATTTTATTTAAAACCCCCCTAAATAGTGATGTGTAGACACTTAAATACTAGCTTTAAATACTTAATATAAAATGATCAATAGAATTAGCATAAAAAATATAATTTAAATCTCGATTACGATTGTAATTGTAATGCTTGGTCATCCCTAGTATCGGGTGGGGTGACACTGACGGCTCACAGCACGATCACTTCCCCTAAGTTTTCACGGTGAGATGGTTACAGAATAGCAATGCTGGTCGGGCAAAAGTAATCACAGAAAGCAATTCATTTTCCGCGTCGTCTAATTTCTCGCTTGGGCATTTTGCACTGGCTGGCCAGATCACCCGATTTGACCGCTCCAGACTTTTTTTTCTGAGGTTACCTGCCAGTCCCGGTTTTATGTAAACAAGCCTCAGATTCTTGAAGCCCTTAAAGAGGATATCCGATAGGAATGCAGAGAACCTATTATTATTCATATAGAGCGAACTGAGCGAGTTAAAATCGAGGTGATTGCGGTTTGAAGACCACAAATGTCCATATAGAGCCGATTACGCAGAACGGCTGAGCTACTTCAAATTAGACTCATTGAAGCGACGAAAGGTTCTAAATGATCTGACAACTCTTTATAAAATAGTAAACGGAATAACATTAACTCCAGATCTCCTTAACAAAATTAACCTAGACGTAACTCGTCATTCTCACCTCCGTCCAAGCGTACCACTAGGAAGTTTGTCACTAAACCATGCCGCACAAACCTGGGCCAGCATGGTCCCCTAAACAGAATGTTGACTTTCTACAAAGGAGCCTGTTCAGTAAAACAGCAATATCGATATTTTCTTTGATAGTCTGCCAATATTTAAAACAAAAATTATTAAAATTGATCTCTAAACAGCTGCCTACCTATTCTTATACCTATACTGACTTGTTCTAACTTGATAGTAATATAATTTTAATTGAATTATGTTGAAATTTTGATTTATTTAAATTTAATGTTATCAAAAATAATGATTATATTATAATTTACTTTAACGTACTTTAACCTGTGACCTTATGTGGGAATATTTTTGTGATTTTGTATGGTTGTATTGCTCTCACGCAATGTGAGGAAATGTATAATTTTATTTTATATGCTAATCAAATTTTATAAATATTGTAATGATATAAATTTTTTATTTTTTATTTACCTAATAGTTGTCCATCCTTTAATAAGAATGGTGTGGATGCCTTTAAGTGATGTATTTACACAGTATTGAAGATTTGTGATTACCTTTTGTTTATTCTTGTAAATATGTCGTTGGTGTGCTTTGCTCAATAAATAAAAAATAAAATCCTATCGCTGGAAGTTCTGATAAAAAGTGATGGAAAATGCCAAAGCGAGCCCATGGTCATCAATTCTGATAGCGACCACTAGACCGATAACATTTTCTCGACTGAATGGAAAAAATTCTAATTCATTAAAAAAGTGCCACATGTAGAATCAACATTTTTCATTCCTAAAAAAAATACTCTAAAACAACATCGGGTGATTAGTTTTGCCCCACCTTGTATTTATAGATAGTGAAGTTTGAATACCTGTTATTGTTAACAATGTTTACTATTTAACGTGAATAGTGAGCTTCTTGAATTCGTTCCTGTAAATTTTGCTTTAATTGTATGATGCTATATACTAAGCTTATCTAATTCATACTCCAAGATTGATACACTGCCTTGAAAACAACTCCTTTCTCTAAAATTCAATCAAAAGCAAAGCTGTTTTATTCCCTATAGATGTTTATAAGGGGAAATCCTATTCTGAAGATGTAAAAGGATTAAGTGCCGCAATCCCTCTTGCCTCCGTTTGTGTTTACTTCAATTATTCCTACTTTTTCCCATTAACCCGATTTCTATGAGAATTCTTTTAATCTCACTTTTTGTACGCTAAATTCGATCGAATAAACGCGGAATTAAATCCCCTATGTGTAATGTAATTTGGTAAATAATTCTTAAACGATTTATTTTGGTATCGCGGTTCGTTCTGTTGGTAATATAATTAAACATTAAATGTATCGGCGCTAATACTCTTTATATTTGCCCCATTTTTGAGAATTACCTATCCGATTCGTTTAATTTTCGCAATTCACAAAACCTTAAGCTTCGTCATTTTATTGTGAGACTGCATAATCTTATTAGGATTCTAGGAAGGAAATAACCTTACCCGTTCCTTTTCATTTACGTTATTTTTATTTAAGTGCATCGAGCTGTCAACAGAGCTTTCCTACGACTATTTTCATTTTACGCCTCCGTCTAGAGCTTTATGGTCTTTTGATCTTTATAGACTTGAATAGTAGCACTTTATTTTTATGATGCTTCACATTTTCTCACTCAATTTGGGGAACACTTCTAAATATTTGCTGAAGAAAACTATGCTATAAGAAATTCAATAGCCTGGATAACGTTTATAAGCCGCTGAAGTGTCCATACCAGCAGGGGGTCGTTACCGCAAAGGATTCCAGTCGGGAGTGCCGCCGACATTACTGACCTATTGTTTTGATACTGCGTTGTTGAGGTCGTACAGTAGTGGAAGCGAGGGCAGAAATATAGCAGAGAAGAAAGTGATGGAAGATATAAACCTTTCATGAAATATTAATATTTTCCATAATAAAAAGACTAACCATTTTAATCTACAAATGAAAGTGCAAGACTTTGAAAATCTTCCATACAATTGGAACATTTTCAGTCTTGCACTTTCATTGCACACGCATGAATGGAATGTATTTAAATCCTGTGGATACTCAATGGGCACAAAAATCTTGTGAATAAAGCAAACATCATTTATTGGAACAATGTTCAAGACATAAATCGTAAACATGGATTGTCAAAATCTCAAATTTTCTCTTTGAAATTTGCGAGTTAACCGCTATAGCCTGTCAGTTGCGTGCCGTCGAGCAAAGTGTCAATATTCAAGAGAAGTACCTACTATAATACTTGTAGTGCAGAACTTGGGGTAGCAACTTGTTGCTTAAACTTAAATTGTATTAAGAAGGTCAAGACAGAGTTCTAGATAATGTTGTTGATGGTTGAGGTTGACCTTTCCGGCATTGTCCTTTTTTCAAATTTTACTTGACATCATTGTGATGCTTTGAAAACCAAGAAAACTAAGATTACCAAGATTTAAAGCAGGTTGATAATAATTTAGTAGCAGGGATAGCGTTGTGGTGTGACCGCCAAGTCATAGGTGTCGAGTTCGAAACAAAGACACGCCTCGAGTCTGACTTTTCGGATTCATGTGCGTTACGAGTATTTATATTATCACTTGCTTCATGAGGCATAAAAACTCAACTCTGACACCAGGTTAGCCACTGCCACGTCGAAAACCAAAGAATAATTTACTGTACTTGATGTCATTTTTGCATTGATAAACAATGTAATAATAATATTAGGTATAGCTATGTACTTTTGCCAAAACTAAAAAGTTACATTTTAAATTATCTAAAAATATCTCATACTTTATCTACTCGTATTTCTAACATTGTTAATTCATTCCAACAGTGATTAAAACTGTACCTCACAAAGTAAAGTATGGTTTGAACTGGAATGCGGCCCCTACAGTGAGGACACACTAATCGAGGGCTCTGCGGCTGCAAAGCGAGTTGTTGACCCTTCCGGCCGTTGTTGTTGTTGTAGGTAATTACCGACTTTTATATACCGTTCGTTACGTTATTCCGACAAAATTATTGGTTCACTGTTTTATTGGGTTTTTGTTTTGAAAGATGTTTTGAAAGTTTAGGGGCATGAGGAACAGGGTGTAAAGTTCACTCATCCCCCCATAGAAAAGGGAGGATCCTCCGACCAGACGGGTGTGATGTCTGGCGGGCAATTGCCCCAGAGGTTGAAGTCGGGAAGCTTGTATATATGTTTATCGCGCGGTAAACTCTAATTGCGCGATGCAGGATTTGTGTGACGTCAGGATGTTGTGTGACGTCAGGTCTTTGATGCGTAGTTCGCATGTAGCGATGTAGATGCCGCTACATCACTCCCCTCCGGAGACCGGAGGTCGATAGTGGGCTGAGTCTTGAATCTTGCGATGCTTCACAGTGCCAGCTGTGGTTCCAGTGAGTCGGAACCGGGTGCCGCATAGTTCGCGGTGAGTCGGAACTGTCTGCGGTGATTCCCCAGTGAGTCGGGGTGGCGCTGCGTCTTCATCCAGTGGGTCGGATGTGGTACAGCGGCGGGTTGTGGCTGAGGGTGATGACCAGGAATGCGCGTTCGCTGCATGCTGGTGGTCAGGATACCCGTTGAAGCCGTGGGTGCTGACTGGCTGTGTGACTCGCCTCACGAAAGCTTGCGGGAGTGATGATGATGATGACGTCACGCTGAAGTAGTTGCACGAAGGCTGCGTTGACGTTCATGTTCGGGGTCACCAATTTAGGGGCATGAGGAACAGGGTGTAAAGTTCACTCATCCCCCCATAGAAAAGGGAGGATCCTCCGACCAGACGGGTGTGATGTCTGGCGGGCAATTGCCCCAGAGGTTGAAGTCGGGAAGCTTGTATATATGTTTATCGCGCGGTAAACTCTAATTGCGCGATGCAGGATTTGTGTGACGTCAGGATGTTGTGTGACGTCAGGTCTTTGATGCGTAGTTCGCATGTAGCGATGTAGATGCCGCTACAAAAGAATTTCTATAGCAAGTTATTTTATATTGTTTTCATTTTAAGGTTATTTTGCTGTGAGTGAATTAATTTTTTTTAAACGAAATAAATTATTTTAATTGGTTTGTGAAATGATTCTTGGAATAGTACATTACTCGCGGCCTGCAACAAGGGCATTGATGGACGATCATGGAAATATGGGCCGAGGCACACATGCGTGAGCCCATCAATGCCTGATTGCGGCCAAAGCTTGTATAGTACTTTTCTCAAATAATGCACGGAAATTCAAACTATGTAAATTAATTATAAAGGAGGACGCTCGAAAAAACCCCACGTCTGCCAGCAAAAAGAAATATCTCAAATTATCGCCAAAAATCAGTAAAAAATATTATATACTTCCGGTTTTAATCCTTACTGGCTAACATTATGAATGATTTAGAAAAACTGGAGATTTTAGATATCTGGAATTTTAGCGTTTTGTTTTTTATTAATTCATAATTCAAAAATTCTAAAGTCATTTATTCAACGTCAAAATTACATAAGACAGTCCCCCAGTCCAGTCATTACTAATAACAATAACAAAACCATGACCAGCAAGACGATCAGTCACCACAGGCAGCACCCATTCACGAGCATAACGCAAAGATCAGCCATTACCCCTCGCAATATTAGAGGGAAGGGGGTAACCTGACTCCCGACGCTACCGCACGCAGTGACATCTAAGGGAGCATGACGAACTTGCTGCCGGTTGCTCAGGCAAAAAATAATAAGATCAATTGTCGAGGTCACTAGCTACCCACATATTGCATAGTACTATTGCGTAGTAAGATAAGTGACAGGCATAATTTTAACACTAGAAATAGGAACAAATTAGATCAACCACATTTCAGATTGTCTAAAGTGCACACTTCTTTTATGGGGTACCTACTGTGTAAAATGTTATAATAAAATACCACGATATTCTTCAACTGAATGGGAATAAATTTAAATCATGCATTAAACGCACACTATGTAGACAAGCATATTATAAGTTGGATGATTATATCATAGATAAAAATGCTTGGCTTAATGCTGGTCCTGCTCCACAGCCACTTGGGCTCACTAGTTAAAAATTTTAATATTTGGAAGAGTTGCTTCCCCTTTTTATTTTTTCTGATAGTACAAACTTAATGTTTATTTTTTATTTAAACAAGTTTTAATTGTTGAATACTCCAATGGATAATGATTTTCTTTCTTTTTGTGTTCAAAATTCTATTAATCTCTCAAATACTTTGCAAATTAGTTTTATATAATTTAGAAGCATTTAAAAAAAAAAAATGTAAATATGAGTACCATGGAGCCGTTTATATATTTTTTTAATGTTATTAAGTAAAGATGTATGTTGACTTGAAGGAGCATGGCAGTTGAGAGTATGTCATGCTCACTTAAATGTCTCGCTGATGGTGCGAGTGGTGTTGGATCATTCGGTTCCCTACAAAATGGTTGAGCTGGATGGTGCTGATCCACGCGTCATGTTCGTGTACGGGCGCCGTCAGTTGTGACTGGTCATCTCTTATCTGCCATGGCTTATTTTTAATCTTATATTTTGAATTGTTTTGATTATTTTTTGGACATTGTTCTCACATATAGAAGCTACAAGAATAATGTACCCAGGATTTTGTAATTTTCTATATTTAAAAGAGTGTCCTTGGAGTTTCTTCCCCGTTCTTCTCCATAAAGATCTACGTTTTGGAATGGGCAACTAGCTTCAACTTTCTGACTAACTGACGCGACTATTTGACAATTCAATAGTGCCTGTAAATGGTTTAATTTTGGTTTGAGTTGAGTTTGAGTTTGCAATACAACTCATAAAAACAAACATTGTAAATAGTAGATGATGTCAACAATAAATTAAAATAACTTGAGTCTTAAAGTCAAATAAAATAAACAATTAATAAACTCGTATAACCTATCAAAAGGTCAGCTAATTCTGGAGAAAGAACATAAATATTGTCTTGAGTTAATCACAGCCACCAACTATTCTTATCATTTAAGTAGTCGTTGATAGAATAGTATGCCTTTGAACAAAGGTTGGATTTTACTTTCGTTTTAAACGCATTAAAAGGCAAATCTAGCAATGAAGAGGGTACCTTGTTATAAAAGGTTATACCAATGGGCACGCCACAATTGCGGCGATAAGTCCCCTCTTTGAGGAGTGGCTTGAGAGGCGCCATGGCGTCCTCAACTTCCGCCTGACGCAGGTCCTCACCGGACACGGTTGTTTCGGGAGGTTCCTGTTCCGCGTAAGGCGGGAGGAAACGCCCGGGTGTCACCACTGTATGGATCGCCCGGAGGACACGGTGGAGCATACGGTGGAGGTCTGCCCGGCTTGGGCGGAACACCGCCGTGTCCTCACGGAGGCGATCGGGGGCGGCGATCTCTCGCGTCCGGCCCTGGTTCAGGCCATGGTTCGGAGCGAGAGTGCATGGGAGGCCGTCACCTCCTTCTGCGAAGCAGTTATGCTCGCGAAGGAGGAGGCGGAGCGCGCGAGGGAGATGCAAGCTGCACGCCCTCGCGGCCCTAGTCGCCGCAGGAGACGCCCCGGGCGTCGGGAGTCGAGAGCCGACTTCCGGCCACCGTAGGCGCGGGCTTGCGGACGGTGAGCAATGGGCAGCTCGCCGTCCGATAAGGACCAGGCTCGTGTCGACGGCGCGTTGTGTTCCACGCGCGCCTCAAAGAGATGTACCAACCGACGGGGTCGAAAGACCAATGCCTGCTAGGGTTGCGGGTTTGTCCGAAAGGGATAACGCGGCCCCGGCACACAGGCAACGGAAGGAACACGGGTGGGTTTTAGTCAGTAAAAGTCTGACACACCCTCTCGCTTTGCCCAGAGCGGGAGAAGTCATTTGATGATTTCCCATTCTGAAAAAAAAAAAAAAAGGGGCAGCCGAATTGAGCCTTCCCGCTAGGCTCGATATATGTGGGCCCCACTGAAGTTTGGCATCTACTGCTATGTGATAATTCGTTGACCGATTGTGTACGAGTGTGTGAGGGCAATGGCCTCAAACTTTGTAAAATGTTGCACCTGCAACATAGTGATGAAACATACATGAAGTGAAGCTTTTGTGAAATATAAAATGACTGTGGAGATATCATTAATAGTTATTATTTGAAGCCTCATCAAACAAGAAAATGAAGAGGCGTAGAAAGGACAGTCAAATTAACCGAGATTTAGAAGATATTGTTGAGCTGCTGAAATCTACGGATGCGGAAGATCCGGAAAAGTTACCCATTTTTGTGGCGAGAGAACTGCAGCTACCACAAGGCTCCTGTCACCTTTGACCACCTTGATGTAACCCGCTCACTTATGGGTATGACGCTACAAAAGTGGTGAAAACATACTATGTTTTTAAAGAAGATTTTAAGGACATTAAATCTAAAGACTTAGAAGAAGGTACGGGTATGACAATAAATAAAAAAAGTGATTCGAAGCAGAAAGTGTACTGTACCGATAACAACTGGCAAGTGGTAACTCATAAAAAGAAGCATACAAATGCTAAGTTTATTAGTAACACGGGAACAGATACAACTGATTTGAACTCTAAAGCTCTATTCAGAGCAGCAGAGACTAAAGTGCCGATTTAAGGCTTGTGCAGTTTTCTTAGAAATTGCATTGTTTGAGTCGCGTCGCGCGACGATTCGCGCTGGTCTGCACAAGCCTTTACATATCAAACGTTTGTAAACAAACACAAGAGTCGGACATAATAGATTTTATTTGGAACAAAACTCGAGAAAAGGTTACTCTAGAGAAGATAATTAAAACATTATGACTCATACAAGTTGTGTGTTCCAAGAAACAAATTACTTTGGTTTTATGTTTCTGAATTATGCGTTGTGGCCCGAAGGCATTTGTTTTAGACGCTTTGTGGTCTTTAATGAGAAAACTAAAAGGAACATAAAATTTAAATTAAATACTCGTAGTTATGGATCCCAAAAGTAGTACCACAACACAGCTATGCAATATAGTAGCATTCAATTTTAAGTCCATTAAGCGTTCTTTAGAAAGTGTGAGACGTATCTGTAAAACCGCCGTTATAGTGGCGCTTCAAGAAACGTGGTTGCTGCCTCACGATATACCATTGTTGGGAACAGTTGATGAGAATTCGAGTACACGGGCAAGTCTTCGGTTGACACATCTGCGGAGATTCTTATAGGAAGGCCGTACAGCGGTGTGGCCTTATTATGGAGGAAAGGCATTTTTCAGTCGGTTTCGTTAGTGCAATGCAAAAGTTTGAGACTAACGACAATTAAATCGTCTTTATGTGATCGATCTATTCTAGTGTTTAGTGTGTACATGCCCACAGATAACGTAAAAAAATGTCTGAATAATTCACAGATTGTTTAAGTGAAATGAGTGCTATAGTTAATAACAGTGAGGTAGAAGCCATATTTATGCTAGGTGATTTTAACTCGAATCCTAATCAACCTTTTTGGAAAGATTCTATGTGTTTTTTGCTCTGATCAACAATGACTATGCGCCGATCATGAAAAGCTGCACACTGAAAACTATACCTATAGCAGTGATATTAACGAAGCGGCTTGATTACTGTGTTGCTGTTAAAAGTGTAACCAAAGACTATGATGTTTTCTGGTTGGACCACCTGCCTTTGACGGTTGCGTGCAATCTAAACATATCATGCCTAAGGCAACGCAAACAGCAAAAAAAAGCCCTAACAAAGTGATATGGCGCGAGCGAAATAACAGTCAGATCAGATGATACCATGATCTAAGTAATAGTAAGCTTGACATTGACTTTCCCGTGCAATTTTTAACATGTGCTGATAAAATGTGTAATAAATAACACTGAGCATAGAAAAGTCCTGGACAAGTTGTACAGTAACATTGTGTCTGTATGTCAGTGATTCAGACCTGTGAGCAGAAAGAGGCACGAATGAAAGGTCGTGTGGTTGGATGGAACAAGCATGTGCACGAGGCTCGCAGGCATGCAAGGCAGCAGGTTTAGGTACAACTCGACAGACCTCAGTTCGGTCGAGTATGTTACGTTAAAATCTTAACAATCGGCTTATGAATAAAAACTTTTTTACAAAAAAAAACAACCGAGCGACGTCCAAAAAAAAACTAAAATAACTTTTTTACAAAACAAAAACCACCGAATTCCACAAAAATACACTTAAAAGTGAAAAATAACTTTAATTTCGGAAGTCGGTGGCAAAAACGAAAATACAGAACCATGTAACCATCCATTATACATTATGATGGTTCGCAGTAAGATGGTTGAAGCCGTGATATAGTTATATCCTTAGGGATATAGTTATGAATCGCTTTCATATATTTATATTTATATATACTTTATTGTACACCACAAAAATACATAACAAAAAAAATACTAATCAAACACTACAAAATATACAATGGGCGGCCTTATCGCTTTCCACGATCTCTTCCAGGCAACCTTAGAATGGACAGTGATTTACCTGGATATAAAATGGGGCTGTCGTTGGTGCAAATTATAAGTATACAATATACTAGAATAGATACATAGATAAATACATATCCAAAATAATAGATACATAAATACATACATACTAAATATATACGTATAAGCAGCGAAAAAAAAAAAAAATAACACTATAGATAATTACAGTTATGAGAACAAGATCACAACACAACAATCATATACAACTATATTACGGTATATTTTGGTATATACTTAGTATAAAATATTTTCGTTTTTGCCACCGACTTCCGAAATTAAAGTTATTTTTCACTTTTAAGTGTATTTTTGTGGAAGTGGGTTGTTTTTTTTTTGTAAAAAGTTTTTATTTTTCACTTTTTAGTTGTGGTACCTACCCCATACAAATTAGTATACCATTCGAATAATGGAAACAAAACAAAATATTTTTGAAAAATTACACCTAGTGTGGTGACAACTAGTGGGGCAAGTAATCCATCAAGATTTTTGACTAGTGGAATCTGCCCCACCAAATCGAACTAGTGGGGCAGACTCCACTGAAAACTTTATGCATTCCACTTTGGACCAGTGGGGCGACTTGGTGGGGCAAAGTGCAAGCACAGAATGATTAAATTAACCCCTGTGTGGGTGAAAAGGGGCATACATTTTGTATGAAAGATCTTATTCATTTGGTTCAGAAAACGTGGTATAAACTTATCTAGGTTATATAAAGATTTAATCATACATTTTTCAAAACTGGCTTGAAAGTGTAGAAAGGTCAAATTCAAATTGTAAATAGAATATAATCATGATGTAACATTTAGTTTTTGTTTCATTGCAATCACCTCATACAATAATAAAAGATATGCTAATTTAGAGTTTTCAAAGTGATACCCACACCACCAACAAGCACTACGTTCCAGGCGGCAAGGAGTTACGGAGATGTGGAGCGTCGTATGCTGCCTCTAATATTATGCTGGGTGGTCACAGTCCATAAATTACACCTATCCTCGAAAGATCTGTGATATACATTGGTGAAAAAAATAATGCAAAAGGGCAAATATACGTACGTCGTTCTTAGTCGTGTCAGAAGTTTGGAAGGCATAGTTTTATCCAATTTGGACGCCAACAAATTAATAAAGCGACCACACGACGACAGGATCATTGACGTAAATAACGAGGCTACGAAATCTGTCTTCTGACAATCAAGGCCACACATAGCAGACGACTCAAGTAGCGCAATTTGATGCCAGGATACTACCATTAATCATTTATAGGCCAAGTGCATGTCATGGCAATTCCAATAAGCCCAAACACGGCTAGGATACATTGTTTTATGACGGAGTTCCGGTGCCTTCCTTCCGGCTCCATCTTCAGATCAGTTCGATGGTACCATTTTCATCAGATTATGCTTCATAGTCGCTTAACTATTTTAATCGAGATATCTTATCGCCACCCGTAAAATACTTATCATTGAGTAGTTCCGGTGGCCATCTGTGGTCTTTTTCATCAGTTCCACTTCACCAAATTATACTTTCTGAATGCATATGCTTAACTTATTGCTGAAAACACCAAAATCGCTATGTGTATACCTTCAATATTTGAGGAGTTCCCTCAATTCCTCATGGATGCCATCATCAGAACTGAATTTTGATAAAAATGGGACCAATCGGGAAGTATATGCTTTCAAATAAAAAAGTCTTTTCCAAATCAATTCATTAATGAGGGAGTTATGAGGTAAACATTAAAATAAAAAAAACATACAACCGAATTGATAAACTCCTCCTTTTTGGGAAGTCGGTTAAAAAGGCAACAGCTGCCTGTTGCACCTGAGCAGGATCACGTTTTCCTTTACATGGTCTCGAATATAACCAATACTAATTGGTTTGACATCTACGTATATTCACTGAATGCCGAGTAATATATTATGTACTCGTATATTGACTGTGCATTGACTTAATCGTCTGCAAATTGTTTGATTGATGTTTTAATGATATATAGGAGGATGAACGATAGGAGGATATGAAATATAGGAGGCCCATCACATGGGGATCCGGGTTTTCTAGAACTATTATTTCCTAGATATCTTTCTAAGAGAAATAGTTTCCTTTGGAAATAAAGCATGCTCATGGAACCTTGTCTGTGTCCATAGAGATTGTACGGTAAGTTATTCTTCAGCGATCGTCTCTTCACAAAGATTTCCGACTCACCGCATCAATGTCTTTTCAGCAGACTGTCAGAGCAGGAATGACGATGATGATGGATGGTGGTTTTCATATTCTGGATTCTGGAGTAAATTTCCTCGCTCAAAACAATTCAGCGCCTACACTACACCTATACTACATTATAAACATATACTGCCTATAATATAAAAATCATTTCCAAAGCCCACAAACTAAAATTTTAAATTAATATCGTGTTCGACATTGTTTCAGAATAAAGCACTGATTAGCGCGATACTCGTACAGTTTCGTGCAAAGCGTTAATAAAATCAATCAGATTGTATATTGTATATGTATGATATTTGATAACAATGCGGACTGGCCGCGATTGTACGCGCGATACCGGAGTTACAGTACGATATTGGAAACCTTTGCCACCGGCTGTTTCTATCAACGTGTAGGGAAACGCACTGCGATATGGACACATAGGAGGATGTTTTGTTTTAGCTAGCTTTGAAAGCACAGAATACAGTCTGGCTTTGGTAACAAAGCCAGACTGTATTCTGTGCTTTCGATTCGATTTTTGATTATTTTTGTTGATTTTCTTCTAAGAATTCAACTTCTACCTTTGTCCTCAAAATCGATTATGCATAAGTTTTAATAAATGCTACTTTACAATTGTGACTTCACAGTGAATATTAATTAGCTCGCTAAAAGTATAAAGTTTTAATTGATATTTCTTCAGCGTCTCAAAACAAACACTTCTAAAGCAGCCACTTTATTCCGAAGTGCTGAAATTGCACTTACACAGTCTTCAATGATACAATTTTATGAAGTGTAATTACGGTGTATGGATAGATTAATTTGTATAATGAGAGAATAAATTATACTAAGAGATAAGTCATGAATAGATTTTTAGATATAACGATATAAAGCAATTTGGGCGTTGGTACCTACTGAACACCTCTGCCCACCTCTTCGGGAAAGTAGTGAGGGCAACTTAAACAAATTGAAGAATAACTTATTTTTTATTAATTCTAGAAGTGTTATCGGATTGGAGGTTAAAGTCAAGAAAATCTTCTAAGGATAGACTAAACCCGGGCTGTCTCACATAGAACTCCTACATTAATCTATATGTAAGTACCTACAGTTAACTTCGAAAGTTAGTTCGAGCTTATAATTACTCTAAAGAGGAAAAGTGTCCAAAAGGCTAGCAGCATAGTCACGATGTATGGCGATGCTGACAGTTTGGCAAAAAATAGGCCAGCTCTCTAGTCTCGTGGAGAGTCGACCAACCGCTTGGCCATGTCTCGAAAAACAAAGTGGGCACTCGAACCCAAATGGCCCTAGTGTTACAACCCCAAATGGCTCGAACATATATCTCCCAATAATATTGGAATATTTTTGCCGTTTGAGGTTTTCCATACCTGTAGCAGCCGCCCCAGCACAGCCATCTAGGAAGATGGGATTGCGCAAGGGTTTCGACACAATGTTGCATCCCACACCAAAGGCCTGCCTATAAACTTCCAAGGCATTATGCTCATTCCGTCTAGTCGCTTCCCATCGTCGCGTATCATCGTCGAGTTTTAAAACGGGTGGCACCCGGGCGATGACAAGAGCACGACAGATGATGTCATGAATGCTGGCGTGCATGTGATCTGTGGATCTTGCCAAAGTGTATCCTTTTTCCCTTTTTTTTTTTTTGAGCGTGGTAACTTATCAAATAACTTCTTCCACTCTGGGCGGAGCGGGAGGGTGTGTCAGACTTTTACTGATTAAAACCCACCCGTGTTCCTTCCGTTGCCTGTGTGCCGGGGCCGCGATATCCCTTTCGGACAAACTCGAAACCCTGGCAGGCATTAGCCCTTACGGACCCCGTCTATTGGTGCTGACATCTCTTTGAGGCGCGCGAGGAACACAACGCGCCGTCAATCCTGGTCCTAATCGGACGGCGAGCTACCCATTGCTCACCGTCCGCAAGCCCGCGCCTACGGTGGCCGGAAGTCGGCTCGCGACTCCCGACGCCCGGGGAATCTCCTGCGGGGACTAGGGGCGCGAGGGCGCGTATCTTGCCTCTCCTTCGCGCGCTCCGCCTCCTCCTTCGCGAGCATTACTGCTTCGCAGAAGGAAGTGACGGCCTCCCATGCACTCTCGCTCCAGACCATGGCCTGAACCAGAGCCGGACGCGAGAGATCGCCGCCGCCGATCGTCTCCGTGAGGACACGGCGGTGCTCCGCCCAAGCAGGGCAGACCTCCACCGTATGCTCCACTGTGTCCTCCGGGCGACCCACACAGTGGTGACACCCGGGCGTTTCCTCCCGCCTTATACGGTACAGGAACCTCCCGAAACAGCCGTGTCTGGTGAGGACCTGCGTCCGGCGGAAGGACAGGACGCCGTGGCGCCTCTCTAGCCACTCCTCAAAGAGGGGACTTGTCTCCACAATTGTGGCTTGTCCAGCCATAATGTATCCTCAGCCCCCGTTCGCCTTGAAAAAAGCGTGCCTGTGTGCAATTCGGAGGAGCTCATGGCTAAGTAATAACAGCCGTACGAGTCGATCCATCAGGTTAAGCTACGCTTGCCGGGGTAGGTCCGTGGATGGGTGACCATCTTTACATACCTCCCGTAGGTTACATAGACAGTCGTTACGGGTCGTCAGAAGCCCGAAAGTCTGACAACCAGTCTTTGCAAGGGGTATCGTAATATCCAGTTACTGGGTAGTAGAGGTCAGATAGGCAGTCGCTCTATGTAAAATACTGGTATTCAGCTGCATCCAGTTAGACTGGAAGCCGACCCCAACATAGTTGGGAAAAGGCTAGGCAGATTGATTGCCTGAGTGCAATTCGGACATGTCGCGGCCGCACACGTAGAGCGCAGCCTTCGCAACCGTTGCCTTGGCTGCAGGCGTCGTGTCGTCGTCGCTGTAAATTGAATATTTTAACCATAGATATGATTACGATTTTAATTGATTTTATTTCACGATTTTAATGATAAGTTTTTGAAGGCGAACGCGAAATATGTCGATATTTTGAGGCTTTTTGGCGTTTGGAAATGCTTTGATTTTTTTTTAAGTTCAAGCAGTATGGTTATGGAAGGCCTTGCCCATGTCGATATGGCCTGCTAAATCATTGTCCAGGTTTAAAAGTTGCTATTGTTTAATATTTATAATTTTATATATATACTAGCTGCCCGCCCCGGCTTCGCACGGGTAGCACTAAGTACTTATCTACGGCGCACCTACCCACCTACCTACCTACCTACAGTACTAATATCGCTATTAAAAAATAGGGGTTGGTGGTAGAAGAATGGCTTTGGCTTGTATGTATTTTTTAATGCCGAACCACAAAAAAAAAATGGGATTGTCCACCCTTTTCACTTAAGTGTATGAAAAATAGTTTACGTCCTATTCTCAGACCTACTGAATATACACACATAATTTCATAAGATTCGGTCAAGCTGTTTCGGAGGAGTTTTGTTACAAACACTGTGACACGAGAATTTTATATATTAGAAGATTAGATGTTAATACAAATTAGTATATGCTTTATGTATGTATGTATTGATTTTATTTTATATAAATGGTACTCAGTGGTGTGGTCAATGGACCACCTGCACGCGTAGCATGACGCTTTCTATTTCTACGAAGAATAGACATAGCTTTTTCTATACAAAGTGACATTTCGTTTCTCCATTTTCGACATCACACCGTAGAAATCTTTCTACAATCTGTCATTTTGTCTTTCGTTTTTATCGATCTTTGTCTAGGTCGTTTTCTATGTAGACTATAATTATTGCAGAAGAAAGTTTTTTATCCCAACTGTCAAAATCACACTGAATACTGACAGTTGTCTAAGGTAGTGAAGACAATTTGATTTTGTAATCGCCATGCTAGAAAGTAGAAAACTTTCTACTCGACGGCCACAAAGTACCTATAAACGGTTATCTACAAAATCATGATTTTACAGGAGAGTGTTTTGAACGCAGAACTGTGTTAATTAATAGAAGAACAAAGCTATCATCTTCTATTTTACATCATTTAGTTAATAGGGCATTACTAAGGAAATGGTTAAGGCCAATATCACTGTAATATTTTTTTGTTCCAAAATATGGTACTTCAACACTTTGAGAAACATTGTTGTGGTTGTCTTTATATACGTGACTTAATATCAGTAAAAATTGTCAATCAAACAGAAATAAAAATCTAATGAATTCTGAGTCGATTTATGTAAAAGAGTGAATTTCGTAAAAAGTGCAGTTGAGTCTTTCTACTTTGGTGCCGTCGTACTGTCTACACGGAACGTCACTTTTGTCTACTCTTCCGTCGACAAAACAGTGCTTATGCTACGCTTGCTGCAGTATCGTCTCTCCTTCTTTCTCCCTTTAATCTATCCATAGGTTGTCTGTAAAAGATCGACCCATTGTGTCACTCTATGTAAAATGTATGTCCGATATTTGTATGGTGTACAGAATACAGAGTATTCTACTATTTCTACCTTTCCCGTCTTTTTTACATACATGTAGCTTAGGTATATGTATATAATGTAAATATTATTTTTGTTTGATTAGTTTATAATTTCTGTGGATTTACAATATAGTCTTTTTTTTTTCTAATTAGATGTAGTCATTGCCAGGTCTTTGGACATTATTATGAAAAAATAAAGACATCAAGTTTAAAAGCCGGTTATCAAACAAAATTAATCTGGCAATCCCTTATCATTGGTAGTAGAATTAGTCAGTAAAGTTGGTACCGTTCAAACATATAAAACTAGAATTTTAAATCATAATGTGGCATTACAGCTGAAGGTGGAAGAGTTTCAACTAACTTTTGGAGAGCACTATAATATACTAAGAGAAACAATATCAAAATAATATTTTATACTCGAACTTCTAAACCCTATTTTTCAAATAACCCTAAAACCTATGTTAATTCAACTATAAATTCATTAAAACTTTACTATAAATTGGATCAGTCATTGTCGTTCTGATATCTCGGAATATTGTCGCAATGCAGTTCCAGCAGGCAGACGCCCGGGAACATAATCCTTATTAATTTAGTCAATTTCAGAAATCCCTGCTTCGGGGAGTTCGATAGTATTATACTGCAGAAAAAACAAGACTTATTTTAAAAGCTATTCAATATTTAACCACGTTAGTTGTAATTTGTTATACTGAAAAAAGGAACATGAAAATCACTCTGCAAAACCCGATAAACATTTTAAAATAACTTTTCACCATTGGAAAAAGGAATATAATATTTTCTATTAATTTACTTTTTGTTTCTCAACGGGCCATTCACACAGTATATACGAATGTATAAGGAAAAAACATCTCTTCTTAATGGACCAACCCTTCCTCAACACTCGAAGTTCACCCCTGACCTTTTAAGAGCAATTCAAAACAGTTTACATGAAAAGTGGCTCCTGCCAACGTCATGCGACGTCCTCATGATATCCGGCTCACGTCTGCAATATGCGACTCCGGAGCACCGGAAATTATGAGGGAAATCGGGGGAAAGCGGGATATTGGTGGCGGCACAACGACACGCACGCAGAGCTTGCGCGTACGGCGATGGATTATGAAATTATAATTATTCTCGGGGTGTTTTGCGAAGCAAACCTGGGAAAAATTATTGGGAAATTAGTATTTAAACATGAACGAAAAGCTATAGTTTTAAATGGCTACCTAATAGGGTGGGCCGAAATATATTTTTTTGCATTCTTTTTATTGGCTAGCAATAAAAAGGTGCTACATATAGTCAACATATCATGTGTAAAATATAAGTCGATTCTATTATTATTAACAGCCTCCGGATTCACTTTGTAATATCAGAAAAAAAAACATATTTTAGAGGTAATTTTGAGTGCCAATATAAATTTAGTTCATATTTTTTATTATTTTCTACACTTTTCGGAAGCAAACATGACCTATTAGCAAGAAAAAACAAAAAACGGTTATTAGTTTTGATAATTACGGCGTGAGGTGAGGGGGCGGGGTGGTGCCGATTGCACTTAGCGCGTCATTTTTGGTGCTGTTATAGTGACAGGCGAAATCGAAGAAATATGGACAAATGTATCAATTGTTTCACATGAAAGAGTGAACGATATGTTAAAAGCTTATCACCTTAAGTGCAAAAATCTACTCAAGTTCAACCCCAAAATACCAAAGGAAAATTTTGAAGAGTTTTTGCGCAGCACCAAATAATAAATCATTTTACTTCGGATAACACAAAAAGATCCATAAATTGTTAGTAGCATGTATGCACTTAAATCACTATTGTTAGTCACTTAAACTAAAGACGAATTTGTGGGAAGACCACCCAATATCTAGACACAACGAGAAATGGTATTGGTCTAACTATGGTATCAGTTTTCGCACAAATTGCCTTATTATGGCGAAGGAAGTGTCTGCCGCCACAGCCTTCAGGATACTATTGTGACTGCCTCTTATTCTGGTCAGGAGTGAGGCTGTTTTTTTTGCGGATGATGGCATGAAGTCCATCAGTATGATTTACCGCGAACATTTCTGATGCACTGCAAAAACGAGGCAGTCGCAATAGCATCCTAAAAATATTATTGTACTGGACGCGTAGAACATCCAGCGACCTTTTCGAGTCGTTGACCCAAAGATTACCGGTGTAAAAACTCTGACAATAAACTTAAAAAAGCGTAATCATTACTTGGTCAGTACACCGAGAAAATCTTCGAGTCAACATTTTACCCCGGACCGCCAGAGCCCTACGCTCCCTCTCAATCTCACTATGGTCACTGAGGTCGCTGGTAAGAAAATGCCCAAGATATTTAAACTTTGAGACTTTACGAACTGGCGTTCCGTTTATCGTTAGTTCGAGGGCATCTTCTCGACACTTACCAGCGACCCCAAAGACCATGTATTCGCATTTTTTGGCATTATAGACCAGTCCATGTGCAGCAGCGTAGGTCTCACATCATCTCACATACTTTGAGCATCTCCGCGTAATGACTTGATAAACTGTACTTGTCCGAAAGATAAAAAAGCACGTAAGAATGAGTGCAGCTTCTTGTTGGGTCAACGTTCTTTACGCAATATCGATATCATTGCTAAAATGCAAAAACTTTTGAAAAGGAAGTTTTCAAGGAAACAATATGAACTAAAATGGCAAAAAACTACCCAGGTAAACGATCCGACACGGTACATCGTCTTTGCACTGATTCCAAAGAGTCTTATAGTGACGACTAAGAACTTAAAACGATAGAGACCAATCGTATCTTTATAACATTGTTTCAGCAGTAAGCACGGGTAAATTCCCTGATGATTTAGCCCACAAATCACCAGGCAAGATATCGCATGCCAGATGGTTGACCCGACCTAATCGTGTTCTTCGTCTGTACGCATCAACAAAAGATCCTTCTGAAAACTTCAGATTTTGGCCACAAACAGGATGTGGGAAATTTTTCGTCGGTTATAAAAAAAAATCTGCTGTTCCATAGAAAAGGTTCCGCCTACCTACACGGTCAAAATGTATGGAACAGCAGATTTTTTTTGATAACCGACAAAAAGATTCATCGCAGGGGGGTTCAGAATTGGGCACGCCACAATTGCGGCGATAAGTCCCCTCTTTGAGGAGTGGCTTGAGAGGCGCCATGGCGTCCTCACCTTCCGCCCGACGCAGGTCCTCACCGGACACGGTTGTTTCGGGAGGTTCCTGTTCCGCGTAAGGCGGGAGGAAACGCCCGGGTGTCACCACTGTGTGGATCGCCCGGAGGACACGGTGGAGCATACGGTGGAGGTCTGCCCGGCTTGGGCGGAGCACCGCCGTGTCCTCACGGAGGCGATCGGCGGCGGCGATCTCTCGCGTCCGGCCCTGGTTCAGGCCATGGTTCGGAGCGAGAGTGCATGGGAGGCCGTCACCTCCTTCTGCGAAGTAGTTATGCTCGCGAAGGAGGAGGCGGAGCGCGCGAGGGAGATGCAAGCTGCACGCCCTCGCGGCCCTAGTCGCCGCAGGAGACGCCCCGGGCGTCGGGAGTCGAGAGCCGACTTCCGGCAACCGTAGGCGCGGGCTTGCGGACGGTGAGCAATGGGCAGCTCGCCGTCCGATAAGGACCAGGCCCGTGTCGACGGCGCGTTGTGTTCCACGCGCGCCTCAAAGAGATGTCAGCACCAACCGACGGGGTCGAAAGACCAATGCCTGCTGGGGTTGCGGGTTTGTCCGAAAGGGATAACGCGGCCCCGGCACACAGGCAACGGAAGGAACACGGGTGGGTTTTAGTCAGTAAAAGTCTGACACACCCTCTCGCTCTGCCCAGAGCGGGAGAAGTCATTTGATGATTTCCCATCCAAAAAAAAAAAAAAAAAAGGGGGGTTCAGAATCCCCGTCCCTCGAGGCCGTCAAGAGGGGAAGGGGTTGCGTGGCAGCACAGTTCGGGGAGACTGTCGTGGTAGGAGTGTACTTCTTACCGGACCGAACTCTCGCTGAGTTCCACAACTCCCTTGGGGAGTTGAGAGTCGTCGTTGTCGGGTACCATCCCCTCCCCGTGATCGTCCTCGGGGAATTCAATGCTAAGAACGTGGTTTGGGGTTCCCGGTATACGGACACACGGGGCAGGATGGTGGACTGGGCTCTGGAGACAGGCCTGGTCGTCCTAAACTGGGGTTCTGTCCCCACCTTTGTGCGGATGCGGGGTGAATCAGTGGTGGACATCTCGTTCGCCAGCCCCACTTTGTCACCGCTGTCATCGACTGGCGCGTAATGGAGGGGGTGGAGACCTATTCCGATCACCGGTACATCCGGTTTGACATCTCCGCCCAGACCTCGGGCACGCCGGTCCGACAGAACCCGAATGATCCGCGGTGGGCGCTGAAGCAGCTGGACCGGGAGCTCCTCCTGGAAGTCTCGATCATGCAGGCCTGGGTGTCATCACCGGACAGGCCTGCCGACATCAATGACGAGGCGGAGTAGTTCCGGGAGGCCATGTCCGAAATATGTGACGTGGCAATGCCCCGGGTCCAGCCCGGATGTGCTCGGAGCCAGGTATGCTGGTGGTCGCGTGAGCTGACCGCTTTCCGCGCGGCGGGCGGTGCTGCGCGCCACCGGTACTCCAGGCACCGCAGGCTCCGTATCCACCCTCCAGATACGGAAGCCATTGAAACGGAGCTGAACGGAGGGTACAGAGCAGCGAAGACGCTCGCCCTCCGAGCGGAGATCGAGCGGGCCAGAGGACTGGCCCGCGAGGAGTCACTGGAGACTCTGAACAGAGATCCGTGGGGACGCCCATACAAATGGGTGAGAGATAAGCTCCGCCCATGGGCTCCCCCGCTGACGCAGAGTCTCCGGCCCCAGCTCCTGGAGGACGGGGTGAGCGCTCTGTTCCCTTCGCGAGGGGAACATACGCCCCCGCCTATGGCTCCGCCTCCTGCGGTGCCCGATGCGGCCCACACCAGTGACGACGACGACGATACTCCGGAGGTGACTGAGGTAGATTTGAGAGTGGCGGTACGTAGGCTGAATGCCAAAAATACAGTCTAATTACCTGGAAAAGCCTGGGTTCTGGCCTTGGAGGCTCTAATGCCTCGACTAAGGGGGCTCCTAAGCGCATGCTTGGAGAGGGGACAGTTCCAACTTCGTTGGAAGACGGGGAAACTAGTCCTCATTAAGAAGCCAGGGCGCCCGGCGGACTCTCCGTCCGCTTACTGACCCACTGTGCAGTTCGATCCACGATCGAGGTGAGCAAACTCTTTGAAAGAGTGATTGCAGATCACCTTGTCGGGCGGTTGGTGCGAGTGGGGCCGGATTTAGCGGAGACCCAGTTTGATTTCCGTAAGGGGTGCTCGTGGATGCCATCATGCGCGTTCGAGCCCTCACGACGCGGGATGCGGTTGCCCGGGGTGGGGTCGTCTTGGCGGTGTCTCTTGATATCGCCAATGCCTTCAATAACCTGCCCTGGAGTTGCATTGGGGAGGCACTCCAGTATCACAGGATGCCGACCTACCTCTATCGAGTGGTCGAGGCCTATTTGACGAACAGGGCCGTCATCTACCCCGGTCACCACGGAGAGTGGAACTGGTGAGAGATGTTGTGCGGTGTCCCGCAGGGATCGGTCCTGGGGCCGCATCTGTGGGACATCGGCTACGACTGTGTGCTGCACTACGACCTCCCTAGCGGCGTCATCGTGGTCTGCTACGCTGACGACACGCTGGTCCTGGCGCAGGGGAGGTCGCTTGAGGCGGCGGCCGAACTGGCGACACGCTGGGTTGCGATAATCGTGGAAAGGATCCGGCAATTGGGACTCGAGGTGGCCTTGCACAAGTCCGAGGCCATGTGTTTTTATGGTGCTCGGAACGCGCCACTGTCGGGTTTCCGGATAACGGCGGGAGGGGTTCACATCGGTGTCGAGTCGACGATGAATTACCTGGGACTCGTCCTCGACAGCCGGTGGAACTTTGTTGAGCACTTCCGACGTTTGGCTCTCAAATTAAAGAGGGCTGGGGCTTCTTTGAAGCCGCTTCTGCCCAATCTAGGGGGCCCAAACGCCTCCTGCCGGAGGCTCTACGCGGGGATCGTGCGATCCATGGCCCTTTACGGGGTACCAGTGTGAGCGCGTTTATTAAGGCTGTGATCGGCCCGCCGATTGAACGCATCCCAAAGAGTCATGGCTATTAGGCTGGTCAGAGGATACCGCACGGTTTCCCTTGAGGCGGTGAGCCTTCCTGCCGGACTACCGCCATGGGATCTGGAGGCCAAAGTCCTCGCGCACATCTGGGAGTGTCGCGAGGAGGCGAAACACCGGGGCGTAACTCCGCTGCCGCGAGAAATAACGGCACGGCGGTCAGAGCTCCGGCGGGATCTCATGCCGGCATGGAGAGTTCGATTCAACCCAGCGCTGGGCACGCCAAAATTGTGACGATAAGTCCCCTCTTTGAGGAGTGGCTAGAGAGGCGCCACGGCATCCTCACCTTCCGCCTGACGCAGGTCGTCACCGGACACGGTTTTTCGGTTGTTGGTTGTTTCGGGAGGTTCCTGTTCCGCATAAGGCGGAAGGAAACGCCCGGGTATCACCACTGTGTGGATCGCCCGGAGGACACGGTGGAGCATACGGTGGAGGTCTGCCCGGCTTGGGTGGAGCACCACCGTGTCCTCACGGTGGCGATCGGTGGCGGCGACCTCTCGCGTCCGTCCCTGGTTCAGGCCATAGTTTGGAGCGAGAGTGCATGGGAGGCCGTCACCTCCTTCTACGATACAGTTATGTTCGCAAAGGAGGAGGCGGAGCGCGCGAGGGAGATGCAAGCTGCACGCCCTCGCGGCCCTAGTCACCGCAGGAGACGCACCGGGCGTCGGGAGTCAAGAGCCGACTTCCGGCCACCGTAGGCGCGGGCTTGCGTACGGTGAGCAATGGGTAGCTCGCCGTCCGATAAGGACCAGGCCCGGGTCGACAGTGCGTTGTGTTCCACGCGCGCCTCAAAGAGATGTCACCACCAACATACGGGGTCCGTTGGGGCCAATGCCTGCCAGGGTTGTGAGTTTGTCCGAAAGGGATATCGCGGCCCTGGCATCACAGGCAACGGAAAGAACACGGGTGGGTTTTAGTCAGTAAAACTCTGATACTTCGCCCAGAGCGGAAGAAGTTATTTGATAATTTCCCACCCTCAAAAAAAAAAAAAAGGGCGTTTAGGATCAGGTACTGAATCCAAGGTATCAGTTTTTGCGTCGATGTCCCTGCCAACCTTTATATAGTAAAAGTTTACGCTCCAACTTAATTTGCTATTAAATCCATCCTACTTGCAAGGACGAAACAAAACACTTCTATGTATCTATCTTTCAGTGTTTTGTCCGTCTCTATCTCTATCAGTTCGATCTAAAAGCTAAATTTAATCCCGTCATAAGAAGAAACTGTTATTTTGCTCACCCCGAGAATTTGCAATGCTGACTGATCCACAAAATCATGTACGTGAGCTAGCGGCGCGTCGTATTTTGGAAGCTCGAAGCACTAAGCAGACCAATGTCGGACTATTTCAAATTCCTGACCTAAACCTGGATGCAACCTCTTACATCGATCTCATCGATTGTCAGCAAAATATCCCCAAGCCCCCAATTCTCAAAGGTGTAAGTGACGAGGAATTTGTTGTTGAAGAAAACTGTTTGTTGCCCAAATAGGTAAACGTGAATTATATCTGCTTCTCCTACCATGTCATACACAAGCTGTCGAAAAAGCTGTCAAGACAGTCATCGAAGCATCACGTATCTTGTGCAGCAAAATATCAAGTGTCTCGCAAAGATGTGCTTACTAAATTCGAGAGTAAAAATAATTTTCGTGTACAATAATACAACAACTAAATATATTTTTGTTTTAATTTCCTTATTTTTTATCAATTCAAGTCTTTTCTTTATACTTATGTTTTATTACTACTAATAACACTTTAAACAACATTCAGTACTCCTAATAATGTTTTGACAAAATGCATTTTTTCCCGATTTTATGAAATTTCAACGTGGATCTGGAGGCTAAGCTAAAGATGACTTCTAATCATAACAGTTTTTTGTACATACTCGTAAAGCTATAACGTGCCATAGCACCGAATCATAACTAGCCCCAAAAAAATAACAAAAATAAAAATAAAACTCCATACAAAAGTAGCCCACCCTACTACCTAATTAATTATAGCTTTACCTTTAACATTTGATAGCGGATTTTGATAAGAAGGTACCTGTTTTGTTTTGTATTCAGTAGAAATTACCGTATTCTGATCCTTATCTATCATTAAAAAAAATATTTTACTGTTTCCTTTAAACAGTAGAATCCTTTTTCATAATCCTCTTGAGAATTAATTAAAGAGTAGTTAGATTCCTTTACATCTTGGAATTCCTGAGAGTAACTTTAAGTATATATATTTAATTTCTCCAATCATTGCCTCCTTCTACCTTCTATACCTCAGTTTCCAAAATATTCAGATTCTTATCATTCCAGTGACAGACAATATTTATTAAGACATATTATAATCCCCAGAATTATATCAATATTTACATAATTATGTATAGCAAATAGGTATATTATTTATCTTCAGAAATAATCATGTAACTGATATGTAACAATGATAGTAGGCATATTGACAAGCATATATTTAAAGAAATTATATAAATAACGCCGATTTGCGTCACCACAAGATTGCAGAACTGTTTTTTTTTTTTTGCAAAAAATATGTCGATTACATGTGGAAACAAAAATAAATCACTGGGGCAGAAAGGCAAACAATTGAAAAGGTCTCTTTCTAAAGTTACCAAATGTTATGGTTGATAAAATATGTGTCAAGGAACATGCTACATAATAGAATCTTTGTTATGAATTATACATATATACATAAACATCCTCAAGTAGGATAAAAGTACATTATTTTGCCAAGTGTTTCTACGGATTAATGCAACTAAGATAGCATATAGATGACTGATATTCAATATCAAGTATGTCAGATTATTATCATACCTACTCGTAATTGCATACAATCAGAGAACAATGCCCCCGTGGTCCATTGTCATCTCTTAATGCCTTGCAGTTGACATACAGTACATGGATATTCCATGACACTGTAATGAAATGCAATACCTTTGAATTAAAGTCTATTTATGGAATCTCAGATACCTAGGTACCATTAATGAATGTCTACATTATTTTTATAAATAAAACGTAGAAACGTTGTGCGTACCTACGTTTCCATGAAACAGAAAAATAATAGTAACAGTGTTATTTAATAACATTAAGTAAAAAGTAACAATCCCAAAAATATTATCATAATTTTTTCTTTGAATTTTGCGTCTAAAACAAATCTCAAATAAAATCTCTAAGAAATATGGTAACGAATTGTGGAAAAGCCGTAAGGTAAGGAGTGTTAACAAATTGATAATATTACAAACGATACTGTTGTAAGAAATACTGGATAAAGACAGTTCTCTTTATGTTAAACAAAAAGTTTCTTATAATATTCTAATTTGAACATTTGTACATTGGTGGGTAACATTTGTTAAAATACTTTAATGTTTTATACAGTAACAAGTAGCCTATCTAAGCTAGCTTTCTATTAAATTTTCTATCGTCTTATCTATTGTTTTAGATTTTTGCAAAGTTAAGAAAATGTCTCTATAAAAAAGGATCGTTGATTCCTAAGTTTTGTTTCACCATTTTTTCTCAAGGGTAAGAAAGAAAATATTGACTCCATCTGGCTATTTTAAAAACATATGACGTGTAAAAGTGAATCCAATATCTTATTGACAGAATAAACAATTTCATTTTATTTAATTGGATTTAAACAAACGTGTATTATTAGCTTCATTATTTTGTGCAATGAGAATCAGCATGAATTTATTATGCTAACATCAATATAAACACTTCCTGCTGAACTTTCTTTTATTTTCATGTAAATCTGTTTCCAGTATTTATAACATTTCTTATTAACTATTTTCATATTCATATCATTCTATGAGTTTGTTCGTTTTACAACAAAATAATTTCTTAAAACTAGTACTTTGCTAGCACAGCTTATTATACTCGTAAGTAATTAATTATAAACCCGTCAAGATTATCTGGAGATAAACACTGAACTTGTAGCAAGTCAAATGGATGTAAAGTGAAGATCAATACTAAGTACTCCTGTAAGGGAAAGCTCTCGGTAGGAGCACTTAGCGAACATTTAATTCCTTGCAGGTTCGAATCCTCGCATGTTCTCCGACCATTTATTTTCGTAACTATCTAACGATGGACTATTCAGTAATCTCCTCCTACGTTTGGTATGCTTTTAGTATTAATCAACATCACCCACGATACTTTATTTAACTTGGTCGATCGATTTGTTAGTAATTACGAGAATTCATAAATATAAACTAAACAAAAAGAAACATAAGTAGCCCAAGTATAGGTACTTGCGGCACAATCAGTAGCACAACCGATTCGACCGATTACACTGAACTGTGACGTTGTTCTGAAGTAGCTTGTTAGCTTTAGACTGTGACATTTATAATGTCATCGTAGGACATAAAACATAGTTACCAAAAGGTGAAATGGTAATAGTTCACTGCGCGGTATGCCTCAATTATTGACAAAACACAAACAAGAGACGGTAATAAAATGATTGTGATATTTATAGATAGATTGTGTCAGCTACGTTGAATCAATATTTGAATAATTTTAGTTGGAAATATCTATGTTGTTGTCATGGTTGGCAATTATTGAAATTCTAATTGATTTGTTTTCGGAAAAATCTTCTTATACGATTTTTTTTTTGTAAAACACAGGTAAACAAAAAAAAAAATATGAACGCTATATAATTATCTCAGCGTCAACGACGCACAAATATTCTAGAAACACTAATGATTCATACAACAAGCTTGGCTTAAACTAAATTACAAGTCAACCTGAGATAGCAAAGCCAAACATTGTATGCAATCAGGTATTCTGATATGGCAGTTTTTCCCAGTGTGATTATTCATTTATCACTATCTACTATATGTAGTATCCGAAATGAAAACTGCGCGATTTAAAACATCTAGTTGAGGTAATGCATTTCTTAAAGCGGTACAAGTGCTGCCTTCTGTTAACACGCAATTGCAGCCCTGAAGCTGAAATGTTCAACAACCCAGCAAAAAACACGATATTTATTTATTCCTTTACGATGCATAATCTAAATCATCAGCTAGTGTAAACGCTTTTAAAATAAAATTAACAACGTATAATATAATATCATAAATGATCTTTCCAAGCAGTGTTTGATTTGAAATCTAAATCAAACATTTCATCCTAATATTTGTATCACCCGTCAGCATACAATAATCGCCGGAATTGTGGCAAAAAGTAAACTTGAACTGTTTATAATAAAAGCAATTTCGCAAACTTATCTGTACCATTCTCATTTAGTTTCGTATAAGTCGTACGCGAGTTTGTTGCCTTTTTTCATAAATACGCACTTTTCTTATAATAATTATATTACTACTCCATAGTTTGTAATTGAAATAGTCAAAATGACTTCCAGTGGAATCTCAGGGTCTAAAGGACACGCAAAAGTGCAATGGACGCTCACCATTTTATGTAAGTTTAGTGTCCTAGTGTTCAACGAAGAAGAAGAATGTGCATTTCCACTATAATGTGTACTTTTAGGCAAAGGGAATATCAAGAACATTTCAGGATAATACTTAGACAAAGATGAATCGATTGATTTTGAGTTTAGAACTATTTGGTTCAGTTGGTCGTCAATATTCGTCAAGGTTTTAGGCTAAGCGTATGCTGAGACGCAGGTGACGCAGGTCTACGTAGCGCAGGGCAGAGCAGTTTTTGCAATGAATGACAGTTGCGTACGCTGCGGCGTAGGCACGTGGGACGCAGCCATATGGTTGTTCTGCTGTGCGTAGATTTCTGCGCGATGCGCGCAGTTCTTCACTGGTTTTTTTGCTGAGACGCAGATAACGCAGCACAGCCGTCTGTTGTTTGTACTAGGTAGGACACGAATGTGTCTATGTAGCTGCGTCGCAGCATACGCTTGCGGCCTATTTCTGCCTCACCTGCCCTACCCAGTAAAATCTGTACTGTGCTGTGCTGCGTCACCTGCGTCTCAGCATAAGCTTAGCCTTAATTACACCACGCAGTTCACTGTCAAATTTGAATTTAATATATTGTTTTTACTTCAGGCAACATGTCAATTCTCACGTACGGTCTCCAATGCGGTTGGATGTCACCCATGATAAAAGTACTACAGTCGGAAGAATCTCCCACTGGGAGACGCCTCACTGACAGTGAAATATCCTGGATAGCCAGTGCACCATCACTGGCGGCTGTACTTGGAGTCCTCATGTTCCTACAAATCGTAGATAGGTATGGGAGGAAAATTAGTATTATGGCGATGATCATCTTCCAAGCGGTAAGTCGTTTTTCCTGCCTGCCGTTGTCTTTTCTTCTGCTTGTCTCTTGTTACTTTGGGTCGGTACAATATTATGTTTTCCCTCCCATTCTGCCTTGTAAGCCCGTTTGCTCTACTTGATTCATATCATCCGTTTTAGTTTAATTCTTCGATATGGAATATTAAAAAAAAAATTGCATCCCAAAACTTTGTTTGTTAATTGTAAATTTTTCTATCTTTCAGATGTGTTGGATAGTTACAATGCTACCTGCTAGTACAACAAGCCTTATCATAGCCAGAGTATTCTCTGGCATTGCCAGCGGTGGCTGCTTCCACGTTGTTCCAATGTATGTCAAAGAGATCGCCCAGGACAGCATCAGGGGCACCTTATCATCTATGTTTTCGTTTTCTCAAAGTGCTGGAATCCTTCTTATATATGCATTGGGAGGATTTTTGGATTATCACTCGGTGCTATGGGTCGTAGTTGGATTCCCAATCTTGACTTTTGGAATCTTCTTTAAAGCTCCTGAGTCACCATCTTTCTTAGTAAAGATGGGAAAGATAAATGTAAGTTTATATTTATTTCGTTCTTTATTTACTTCGTAGCATTTTTTAATTTTATTAGATTATATATTTCATTTTAGAGTGCACATTCTCAAAACGTTTTTCTCTATTTTTGTTTACAGCAACGTTACAGTTATTGTTTACAGTTACGTTGTGTACGTTTTTGTTTGCATATTGTGAGTTTTCTCTAAATTGTAGGAAGCGGCAGCAACTCTAGCATTATTGAGAGGATTGGATGTTGATGACAAAGACATTCAACAGGAAGTTTCTGTGATCAAGAAAGATGATGAATATTATAAATCCATACCCAATATTTCCATCGTAACTGTTTGTGAGTATACCACCCTATATTTTACATAGATATTATTTAATTAATGTACATACATTTTAGGTAGTGCAAAATTCGTCAAGTCATTTACATCTGATGATAACCAAAAATCCGACCACGAATCTAAAGATACTTTTTCAACTTCACAGTCAAAACAAAAGCATGGCGGAAGGCGTTCCTCATCATGTTGATCTTGGTGGTCTTTACCCGAGCCACAAATGGTGGCTTCACTATACTAAATTATGCTGCAACTCTGCTTTCTGACTCAGGAGTCGAGATCAGTCCGGATGTGCAGGCCCTCAGCATTCCTATTTGCATGGCTGTGGGCTCATTGATCACAATGGCTTGTATAGACAAGTTGGGTAGAAAGGTGAGCAAAATAATATCAAATATAGGTACAAAAGTAAACAATAAAATCAGCCTTGAAAGAGATTTTTGTGCCAAATTCTCAGTCTCAAGAGAGATCAGTAAATTAAAAAACCGGCCAAGTGCGTGTCGGACCACGCACAATGAAGGGTTTCGTAGTTGGGATGAATTTATCCCAAGAACAAACTTAACATTGTAGTTGAAAAACATGTTCTCGTATACAATCCAACTGAAAATGCAAGTTTGTACGCACAATATTAGGTTTTTACTGTTATTTTAATACTTCATATAGGTTTTCCTGTAATCTTTAAGTATAGAAATATTTTTGGTAGTTTTTCAGTAGAATTAAAATTTTAATCTGTTTTGTTAAACAACTTTAAAACTAATTATTTTAAAATGAAAAAAAAAAAATGAGGCTCTCACAGTAAGCACATTCACACGGTACAAAGTACAAACCTTTTTTTTTGTGTCGCGCATGAACCCCCACATTCAAAATTACTTAATTTACTTAGGTAATACTGCTTCATTTACGTCCGTGTTTGGATCATAGAAATTAATATGTGTACTAAATTGAATCGGTCCAATGGATTCGAAGTAAATTGGCTGTGAAAGACGGACAGACATACAGACACGAGTGATCCTATAAGGGTTCCGTTTTTTCATTCGGACAGACGGAACCCTAAAAATGGGACAGAATTTGTAAGAAATAATCAGTCAGATAAGTTGGGTCGGATCTTATCCAGAGTTGGCGAAAGAATTCATAAAATGTCTTCTACTCTCTACGACCTTCAATTCTAAAACTACATTCTAAATCAACGTTCTTCTGTAATACACAGCCGATCCTGGGAACAGCCTTTGGAGTCACAGCCATTGCTTTCACTTGCCTGGCTACCTCAACTCTGCTGAAGCAGTACGGATGGGCCACTCCCGGCTGGATCAACGTGACCATGATGATGGTAGTAGTGTGCTGCTATGGTGTAGGCGTGTCCCCCATACCATTCGTTTTGATGCCTGAAATATTCAATTTCCAGGTAAGCATTTCTGTTGATGATGTTATTTTTGTGCATTGCGTTGATTTGATAATATATTTGATTAAATGTGTGCTCTATAATTATATTCTTTCCTACCAAAACCATAAAATGTGGTCTTCTTCTTCTCCTTTCGGGATCGATGGTTCTGGTCACATTCATCTCAGCATGAGTGGCATTTATCAGGTCCTTAAAAGTGTGGATGCACAAACACTTGTGACACCCCAGCAAGAGGGTCATAGTTTCAGGAGTTGGACGGATCTATAAATACCAATTTTGCTAAACTGTGCAGTTTATCTTCTTGCAGCTAAATAATCTTTTTTCCTTCCAGATTCGAGGAAAATTGATGGGATATCTGGTGATGATGGCGTGGTTCATGAGTTTCATCCAACTGATTGCCTTCAGTGCTCTCACCAGCAACTTTGGGGTTCACGTTGCCTTCTTCGTATTGGTCATTATCAACGTATTTGGAGCTGCTGTGACCTTGCTAGTACTGCCTGAAACAAAGGGCAAGACTGTAGATGAAATAGAGAGGGAACTAAGAGGAGATACAGAACAGGATGTAGAAAAATAAGATTTTTAGTGTCATAGACTTTTTACCATAAAGCATTATTTATGACAATACTAACTTTTTCCCGCCGCTTCGCCCACGTGGATGTCGGATATCATCCCACGGGAATGTACTACCGGGATAAGTATACCATGGTCTTACCTAAATCATGGCCTATAATATATGTATAATATAATATATAATATATATGGCCTTTCATCCAAATTCGTTCAGCCGTTAAGAAGTAAAAAGGTAGGATAAACAGATAATAAATTATAATATCTTTTGACCCAGTCGACCGATTTTAATGAAATAAACACTAAATATTATCTTAAGATACGGACTATGACGATATTTCCAATCACTTAAATCCTTAAAAAGAGGTAAGTACTATACAAAATTTAATAAAGGTATTACTTGTGATTTTAAAATCATTTCTTTACCTGATTTTACAACAACGTACAATTTTTTTGTAAAATCATCCCCAACGTCACGTAATTTTATTTCTAACCAAACGCATTTTAAATATGTACATACCTTACCTAACTTATGAAATAATTGGTTTCCTATAGAAAGTTTCAACCCCTATAGCACCCGCTTAAGACAAAAATTGATCTATGTCCTTCCCTAGGCTACCATCTATCTCCTTGTAAAATATCGAAATCTATGGAGCGGTTTAGGCGTTAAAAGGTGTTGAAATATTAAATTATGCTGGTCACGCTCCTGCCGTACAAACTGTACCCTACATGTGAACCAAATTATTTTTATGCCTTTGAATTGTAATAAATTTTGACCAAGTAAACCGATTTTAATGAAATAAAGACTCAAATTACGGACTATGGCCATATTTGTAATACCTTAAAACCCTATACCAGAAGGCGTTTAAGGTTTTAGAAATATGGCTATGACAGAAGAAGTACACAAAAATATCAAAACTACATGTGAATTTTAAAATCATCCCCTATTTTACATGATTTTACAAAAACTTTTTATGACGTAATTCCTTATTTCCTACCAAAACCATAAATTTGAATTTCCATGTACACTCGCCAGCACGTCAACGTAAAACGTATACACTACGACACTTGTTTTTATTACGTTTAAGTAGTATTTAAACATTTTCATTTATTTTAAAATGTCGTCAAGGCAGTGTAAATTAAACCCAAATCGCTTTTGCTATGTTTGTGGTCAAACTATATTGTCAAAAAAGAAGAGACCAATCACTGAGGCCTTAAAACGAGCCTATTTCCGGCAAACCTTGATAAAAAATGGGTTCCTGGTGTAGTGTGCGAAAATTGCAGAAGTATATTATTGAACTGGGCTGCAGGAAAAAGAAAACATTTACGATTCGGCATCCCAATGATATGGAGAGAACCATCAAATCATACTACTGACTGTTACTTCTGCCTCACTGAAACTACAGGTTTTAACAACAAAAACCGAAAGCACATACAATATCCTGATGTTGCATTAGTCACAAAACCTGTGCTACATTCTGAAGGAGTTCCTCATCCATCATAACCCAACAGTTCCAGTAAGGGTAATGAACCACAGCTCATGGAGTTGGAAGTAGATGAGGCGGTTTCGAGCCAGGACATTGGTTTCGAAACTCTTCCCGGGTTAGAATCGAATTGTGAACCACATTTAATATCACAGGGTGAATTAAACGACCTTGTAAGAGACTTACAGCTTTCAAAAATCAAATCAGAATTGCTTGCGTCACGACTTCAGCACTGGAATTTGTTGGCTTCTGATACCAAAGTGACTTTTTACCGCAGTAGGAGTAATCAATTCACGAAGTATTTTGCATCAAAGGAGGGATATAAATATTGTGAAGACATTCATGGACTTCTCCCTTCAATGAACCAGTCGTACAACCCTGAAGAATGGCGATTATTTATAGATTCTTCAAAAATAAGTTTGAAAGCAGTATTGCTTCATAGTGGCAACAAAAAACCATCTATTCCCAGGGCATGCGGTGAATTCCAAGGAATCATATGAGTCGATGACACAAATGGTGCATGTTGTGTTAGCCTGTAAGTACCTAATTGTTGAACTTACAAACGTACTATTAAGGAATTTATTTTAAATGTATTGTGTAAACAATTCGGTATGTAAAGTAAAAAAAAATTACGCTGATTCCAAAACCATTTCGATCTTTTGGGTTTCTTAACCTTATTTTTCTATTTTTGGCGCTTAAAATTATAAGATGGAGTTTATTTTAACATAAACACATAAAACCACTTGACTTCCATTTGACCTCCAAATGACGTCTGAAACACCGGAAGTTACGTGCTACTCCATGATAAAAAATCGGGTTATTCCACTAATCCCCATTGACAATCCCCATCGGTTTAAAAATAAAATAAAAACAACATATTATAAGTATAAGAATCACGAAGTCTTTATTTCTTACGGAGGTAAAGACTTATTGATTATTTTTATAATCAAACAAATTTAAGTAATGGCTAAATAAATAGCATAATGCTGGGACTGCACCTGCGTAATTGTAAAATATTTTTGTCATATCATACTACAGTCTAAACTTTACTACAAAATATAATCTTTTAAATGGTTTCTTTGTGATTAATTATAATAAAAATTTGGTGAATATCTGAGGAGGATCTTCTTGCGTGATGAGCAGAATAGCTCCTCCAAATGCAGTAGATTGATCACTTTTAGATTTCTATCAGTGAAATCGGCCCTTTAATTACTAGTTAGGGATTGATGGAACACCCGAGACCACCTTCTCATCACAAAACTATAAAATTCTGAAAATAATGTTCTGAATTCTCTAAAACTTTTTACAATATGATGGCTGGATGGATACTGTGCACCGCTATATCACGCTGTCGTTGTCGCTCGCCAAATGGTGACTGACCTTTGTTAGGTGTAAAGCAGCTTCAAAAATAAAGTCACGTGTTTAACAGATAGTAGGTAGTTGGTTAGTTGTGGGTTAGTTTATTTCTGTTTAATTATCGTCTTACCACCGTTTTTTAGTAACCTTTTTTTTTTTTTTTCTTTTTTTTTTTTTCTCCCGCTCTGGGCAGAGCGAGAGGATGTGTCAGACTTTTACTGACTAAAACCCACCCGTGTTCCTTCCGTTGCCTGTGTGCCGGGGCCGCGTTATCCCTTTCGGACAAACCCGCAACCCCAGCAGGCATTGGTCTTTCGACCCCGTCGGTTGGTGCTGACATCTCTTTGAGGCGCGCGTGGAACACAACGCGCCGTCGACACGGGCCTGGTCCTTATTTTTTAGTAACCTACAGCCGTATTCGGGTTTATTTTAAGTTGGATGGGTATAGGATTTTAATCTGACGCGTGGTTATTTTCACTAATAAAGTTATTTAAAACGGGATTTATACCATTTTTTTCAAACAAAAAACATGAAAAATATACAATTTTACATAATTTTAGTGGTATATTAATTGTTGCAAAAAGTTTGTGCCCGCGAGGTTTACTGTTTGCAGAACTACTAGTTTTTAAACCGATGAGGATTTGTGATCTTCTTGTGCACAAATCTCTGTTGATGGGGATCTGTGGACAAAAAATCACAAATACCCATTGATGGGGATTGTCAATGGAGATTAGTGGAATAACCCAAAAAATCAAGTCATATAATGTCAACTTTAGGGATGACCATAATTGGGTTGCGACAATCGTCGAAAGGATCCGGCAACTGGGACTCGAGGTGGCCTTGCACAAGTCCGAGGCCATGTGTTTCTATGGTCCTCGGAACGCGCCACTGTCGGGTTCCCAGATAACAGCGGGAGGGTTCACATCGGTGTCCAGTCGACGATGAAGTACCTGGGACTCGTCCTTGACAGCCGGTGGAACTTCGTGGAGCACTTCCGACGTTTGGCTCCCAAACTGGATAGGGCTGGGGCTGCTTTGAAGCGGCTTCTGCCCAACCTGGGGGGTCCAAACGCCTCCTGCCGGAGGCTTTACGCGGGGGTCGAGCGGTCCATGGCCCTTTACGGGGCACCGGTGTGGGCGCGTTCATTGAGGCTGCGACCGGCCCGGCGGTTGAACGCGTCCCAAAGGGTCATGGCCATCAGGCTGGTCCGGGGATACCGCACGGTCTCCCGTGAGGCGGCGAGCCTCCATGCCGGACTACCGCCATGGGATCTGGAGGCGAAAGTCCTCGCGCACATGTGGGAGTTGCGCGAGGAGGCGAAACGCCGGGGTGTAACTTCGCTGCCGCGAGAAATCACGGCACAGCGGACAGAGCTTCGGCGGGATCTCATGGCGGCATGGAGTGTGCGATTGTCGCAACCCAGCGCTAGGCACGCCACAATAGCGGCGATAAGTCCCCTCTTTGAGGAGTGGCTTGAGAGGCGCCATGGCATCCTCACCTTCCGCCTGACGCAGGTCCTCACCGGACACAGTTATTTCGGGAGGTCCCTGTTCCGCGTAAGGCGGGAGGAAACGCCCGGGTGTCACCACTGTTTGGATCGCCCGGAGGACACGGTGGAGGTCTGCCCGGCTTGGGCGGAGCACCGCCGTGTCCTCACGAAGGCGATCGGCGGCGGCGATCTTTCGCGTCCGGCCCTGGTTCAGGCCATGGTTCGGAGCGAGAGTGCATGGGAGGCCGTCACCTCCTTCTGCGAAGCAGTTATGTTCGCGAAGGAGGAGGCGGAGCGCGCGAGGGAGATGCAAGCTGCACGCCCTCGCGGCCTTAGTCGCCGCAGGAGACGCCCCGGGCGTCGGGAGTCGAGAGCCGACTTCCGGCCACCGTAGGCGCGGGCTTGCGGACGGTGAGCAATGGGCAGCTCGCCGTCCGATAAGGACCAGGCCCGTGTCGACGGCGCGTTGTGTTCTACGCGCGCCTCAAAGAGATGTCAGCACCAACCGACGGGGTCGAAAGACCAATGCCTGCTGGGGTTGCGGGTTTGTCCGAAAGGGATATCGCGGCGCCGGCACACAGGCAACGGAAGGAACACGGGTGGGTTTTAGTCAGTAAAAGTCTGACACACCCTCTCGCTCTGCCCAGAGCAGGAGAAGTCATTTGATGATTTCCCATCCTCAAAAAAAAAAAAGGGGTGACCATAATTAAAATGCGAAAATTTGGTCTTTGAATCGATTCAAATCACTGATCGTTAACCAATAGAACGATAGCTTAAAGAAAATCCATTCCCTGTAAACAATAATCATTATAAAATCATTCAACTATTTTGTAACTGGTACTAAAGGTGTTAGAAAGTTGCAAATATAAATGTTATTTGTTGATTGGTTTGATAAATAGTTTAGAAAGAAATCATTCACAGTCGTGCACAACATGGTAGATAAGTAGATACCTACTATCCGTCTTCATTCGACAAGACTACTGAACTCGGATTTTCAACGACAAGTAAGGACAAATTAGTAATAAAAAATTTGTAACTATGTATAATCGATTAAAAGTAATCGAGTTACTAATTTCATATTGATATACGTAAAATTTCAATTATGTCGCTCATTCTCACCTCTAATTTCATGTGTCCATCAACTAACTGTCAAGTGTCATGTAGAGATGGGTTGTAACAGGTATCTGTTATCACTGTTACTGTTACAGAAAAATAACAGATCCAAACATCTGTTTTGAAATAACTGCCTGTTATTTTTGTACGGACGATAAATACGAATTTAAATCTCAATTGATTATCTTCCTTAGTTTATTTCGTTTAAAGGCGAAAAAATCGAATCTGAAGTTTTGACTAGGAATGACGGGATAATGTGAAATTATAGAATTACGTTTATTTATAAATTTTTTTAGTCATCCGGTTACACTGGAAACCGACCCCAACATAATTCTAAAAATATATAAATTCTAAATTTCAAAGGTTCAAAATTTAAAAAAATTCAACAAACTAACCAGCCAAATTACTTTCAATTGAGTATCATCTGTATTTCTATTAAAATAAAGTCGTACATGCATAGAACCTTTTGCGACCAATCCCGTCAATCGATATAATAAAGGTGATTCACGATCACTGCATTTTTTGGTTGCATCACAAATTTCCATAAAGCTAATAATATACAATTAAAGTAAAGTAAGTAAAAAAGTATTTTTATGAAAAATAATAAACAAACAAAACAAACAAATTACTCTCAATATATAACATCTTTATTGGTTAATCAAAAATATCGTAAATACCTGGAATGTTTTGCGATTAATTCCGTCAAACCAAACATAATAAAGACATTCGGATACGATCGCAATTTAAAGATATATATTTACTGTAAAGAAAAATATCATAAAACACAGCCGATAATTTAAGTTAGAGCCGTCACCCACTGGCGGCATGGCACGACAAGGGATTTTAGTAAGCGCAAATGATTTGAGATCTTATTTTAACATGGTTAGCGTTCACAATTTGGCATGCCACGGCATGCCAGAACGTGCCGTGCCGCCAGTGGGTTCCAGGGCCTTATACAGCCCAATGAAATTATACTAATCTAGGTAAAAGTTTACTTTTGTTTGGCGGCGGCATTTGATTTTGCTTGGCAGCATCTGTATAATTAGATGTAACTTTATAATTAATCTGTTTCAAATACCAATAAAAATAAATGCTTGCAAAAAATAAAATTATATATTTGTTTTTAATCTATTGTAAAGTTTGGTTTTATACATTTTGCTGTAGGTATATTTTAATTTAGAGAAGTTATTTGTTTTTAAGTTTTCAATTATGTTTTTATTATGTTTAAATATAAAAAGATTAAGATAGTTATTCCGCATTTTATTTTGATATTTTTCCTGCGGTTTCATACGCGTTCCCGTAAGAACATATCCTATGTCCTTTTCTGATAGGTAGGTATGCAAAATTCCATGATGATCGCTTGTGTAGTTAAGGCGCCAAAGGCAGGGGGGTAGCTACCGCCGTATCTATTATAACGCTCCGACGGCATATTTATTTACTTAAAAAAACGTCACCGTCTTTTGCAAAAAGGACGGTGACGTTTTTTCAAGATATTATGATATGGGGCCCTTTTTTTTTTTTTTGAGGATGGGTAATCATCAAATGACTTCTCCCGCTCTGGGCAGAGCGAGAGGGTGTGTCAGATTTTTACTGACTAAAACCCACCCGTGTTCCTTCCGTTTCCTGTGTGCCGGGGCCGCGATATCCCTTCCGGACAAGCCCGCAACCCCAGCAGGCATTGGTCTTTCGACCCCGTCGGTAGGTACGATATGATATGGGGCCCCATAACGGGTCGCTGCGCCACTGTATGAAAACTGAAAGTGTAATAAATAAATAAACTCACTTTCGCATTTTATGCGGCTTCACCCGCGTTCCCATAGTAATAAATAAATAAGTAAAATCTTTTATTTCGGACCCATAACTAGTCCATTTGGTTAGTAAGGACACGACTTAAAAACTAGTGTTAGTACTTACATCTACCAGAAAAACAACAACACAAACTATTAATTAACTCAGTTTAATAGATCTAAGCGAACAGACAGCGGAAGCGACATAATTTTATACTATGTAAAGATTTAGGATGTACCTAACGATAATATAGATTGAATTTTATTTTAAAATTCATAACATTTGAAATCGTGTCTTATAATTTGCGAAATAAGGTTGGACTTGCATATGTGCAAACTTCGGTAGGTATAGGTAATTCCGTTACTGAGTTCAACCTTATTATTTTATTAATAAGATCGTGTCACGGACGAAACATTAATCTCAAACACGGCGGACTGACCAGAGGCTTTTCGTAGGTATCATTAATTGGCTAAACTTCACACGTTTAGTGATGGGATAAGTATCCATATTTTTTTTAAATTTCAAGCCTATTGTGTTAAGGCTTTTCAACGGTAAATTTCGTAAAAATACTTAGAATAGAAGAGTAAGGAACCCACAAAAATAGGTGACCGCCAGCCCACCAGTAAGTAGGTAACAAAACCTGAAAAAGGTAATTAGAAACTGCTTGAAATTGAAAAAAAATATGTATTTCTCACATCAGATTATGCCTACCTGTCTACTCAACAATATCCATCGAGAGCGTGACATTTCACTAATTGATTGTGTAACGGTGTATACCGTACCTATCTACCAGTTTAAATGTAATATGAGTAGGTAATACCTACTTAATACTTACAGGTAATTTTCCAACAAATATGTAAAAATGGAGGATTAAGTAAAACATCATTTTTTATTTTTTATTTATTGTAAGCTTTCATAGGATATATTATCATGCCGTTATTTAGATTAAATTCAACCTGCTACGCTATTTCTTATCGCATAGTATCTTATTCTACACCACGATGTGCATACGCACACACCCGCTACTCTGCGTTACATTTCGTAGGCGATCAAGTACAGTGTCATCCAACATATGATTACGCTGGATGACCCGCACCTGATCCGATAGTCGTTGTGCCGAAACGTTGACAGCTGGCTCAAGCACCTGAAAGAGCTCTGTAGCCCCATAGTATGAACTCATGACGTTTTCGATAATGGATCGTGTCCATCTCATGCGCTGCACACTTCAGCCGGGAGCTGGGACCCTATCAAAGGCCGGTGGGCCTCGAGGTCCTAAGCCACCCGGCGGCCGGCGTCCTCCCCGTCGACGAGCAGGTGGTGGCGTTGTGGGCGGGGAGAAATACTCGTCGCTAGAGCTCGACGCCACTACCGCGGCCGGTGTCATCACATCGCTACGTACGTACTGTAGCACGAAACATTACAAGTAAGAACTGACAAAAAGCTATATAAATATCTCTTTCGCACGATTCTCGTTGTAGTTGCTCATAACGCGTTCAAGGTCAAAGTGGGATAACTTGATGTGCTGGCAACTGTACTTAACTTAACAAATGCTGTGTCCCATACCAACTTTCATTCCCTATATCACCACTATGGGATTGTTTTTAAGATGAAAAGTAGCCAAGTTGATGCCATCTAGCTCGTTGCCAAACCTTGTCGAAATCCGTTCTGTGCTTTAGGCGTGAAAAGATAACGTATAAACAAACAAATGGTCAGCGGTACTTTTGAATTTATAATATTAAGTATGAATTTTATTATTTTAATATCCGGTTATACTGGAAGCCGACCTCAACGGGGATCGGAAAAGGCGGATGATGATGATTTTATTACTTGCTATGAAAGGGTCAGTTTGGAAAGAATAAGATTTTTAAATTAAACTTTGGATAAATTACCTACTTGTTTTCACGTCATACGCTTGCATTAAAAGAATGAGCTCATTTTTATTGTATAATATATGATTAATTTGTTCAAATCACAAAATATTTGTCAAACAACTTAGCGTTGTTAGTAATCATTAAATATCTTGACAGAAAACAAGTACTTACAAAAATATAGGTTAGTTACAATTACAATAAATATAGGTTAGTTACAATTACAATAAAATTATCTGCATATATACCTACAAAATTATAATGGCTTGCGACGACGGCTTTAAGGCTTGCGCAGACCGGCGACACCGGTTATTGTTATACTGTAAAGTTTTCTTAGAAATTGTATTGTTCGTGTTGCGTCGCGCGACAAGTCGGGCTGGTCTGCACAATCCTTTAACTTGACTATTTTTATACCTTTCTTTGATTTCTGTTTGAAATGTTTTCTTGTTTCATACTTTTTAGGGCGTGATATTTCAGTCGTCGGGTTTTAGTTTTTGAACTTACTTTTTATTATATTTTGTTGATTTGTGCAATTTAACGAAGATTTTATAAGATAGAGATATTGCTTATGAATACGAGGCTTAATTTGTATGCAGCGAAACGGTATTTTACATTAATTTCACAAATCTTTTAATCTATTTAAATTATTGTCTAATAATTCCCGCAACAGGTCAGCAAACAAAAATTTATAGTCATGCCAGAAGTCACAAGAAATTGTAATGTATGATAATCTGTACGAAACAGACTGTTGGTCATAATGCGGAGAAATAAAGTGTTCGTAGAGCGGCGATAAATCTGACCGGGCCGTCCCGGTCTGGACATAAATCACGTCCCAAAAATGAGGCCTTGGCAATTTTGGCCCAAGTGTGAATTGTCAAAATATGCTATTTATTATTCTCGTTACGGCACAACATGGCTTATTTTTGAGCCCACCTTGGGTCTTGTAAACTGAACCTTTTATAACCTGTTTATGTCAGGTTTTAAAATAATGAGTCACAGGATACGGGTAGTTGTTAAGAAGGGAAGCAGTCATTGTTGTTCGTCTCAATAGGCCTTTTGTTTTTGTGATGTTACAAACACGAACGATTTTCTTAAGAAATCACTTTATCCTCTTAATTCTTTTTGCGACAGTTAAAAAATCTATAATTTTTACTTCTGACTCATCTTTGTTCTTTATCTTTGATATTTTTATTAAATGGATTTATCAAGCGTTTACCTGGTCAATATTTATTTTTCTGCTACTTGAACTACTACTACTACTAAACTTTAAAAACTTTTATGACAGTTTATCCGTAATTAAGTAATATTATTTCACAAGTATGATTGTCGAATCTGCCATGTATTACGGAAATTATTTACCCACGTATACATAGATAATATTATACTATCGAAGAAATCGTTCAAATATTTGGCATAATTACATACAATCAGAGAACAATGCACTTGTAGTCATTGACAAATGATTTGGACCTGTTGCCATCCCCTTGCAGTTGACAAACCATAGGGTGAATGTTGCATGACCATAACATGAATTGAAATAGATTACCTTTGATATTATGTTTCTACTGAGAAGATACAAGTCACATTACAAGGTATATTTTGACACTGACATACATGAAACTTAGTCATGAAATGTGTAGGTACCTACAGACTACAATACCATCTTAATTATATATTACAAGTGGTACAAAAAAAATTGTAAAGTTAGCCTTAAAATGTATGTAAGTTATGTAAATTCAAAGTATGAATTTGAGTAAAATAAAGCAAGGATTGAAAAAAACTTACCTCGATCATTGCCTGGAAGAAATTTTCGAGCCTGAAATAAATTGTGAAGAGAAATAAAATGGTCAAAATTAAACAGAAAGCATAAACCTACGCTAGCCAAACTTGAAATTTCATATACCGAATGAAATCGAAACTTAGATTATGTCAAAGAAGTATGAAGGGAAGTTTATTAAACGTTAAAAAATAAACGAAAATTTTCCCATTAAATAATTAGAAACAAGACGAAGGTGACTGATGCTCTGAGCCACTGTGAAAAACTAAAGTGGCACTTGAGCGAATATACAAAAGTTGGGTAACTTTTAGGAATATTTTGTTTACGATATTTTTTTATTAAAATTCATGCAAATTCGGGTATATAAGATAGCTATAATCTAATGAATATATTGCTCGTGTCCGGGCCAGTCACTTTTTTAAGTAGATGCTGAGATATTTAGATTTTTCTGAATTTGATTGCCAGGGGACTGACGAGGGTGACATAGTACTGACAAAAAACACAACTTCATTAGATATTGTAAGACATTTATTAAGATTTAGAAGAAATCTCTTACAATCCAATAATGGCACATATTTGGAGTCTTAATTCACTTAAGTAACAATTAAAAAACTTTTAATATGTAATATTGTAAGAATGAATATCTATCTCCACCTTTAAAAATTGCTGAACTAAATTTAGCACTTTAATTTTGGCGTGTTTAAGTTTTTTGTTTGCTAGGTTATGTCCAGTTTTTAAAAGTCACTGCTTTGTTTTGTATTCTCCATAATTTGTATTTGCCTACTACATTTCCAGATAAAGCTTGCTTTGATTTATTTTTATCTTCATGACTCTATATTTTAGTGTAGTTTTCTTCTAACTGAATTTTAATAACTTCTCCGAAAAGAGCCTTTCTCACTAATGCCTTCTCTTTAGTAATATCTTCACTAATTTCTTCAATTCTAGTTTTTGGAGATTTTCCTACAGATTTTACAATTTTCTTGTTTGTATTCTTGTTTATATTTTTGCCGCTGAGGATTCAGTTTAGTTCTCAGTTTTGAAACCCTTTCTTCCATAATTTCAATTGTTTATTTCTGTATTTTCTCTGTCTTTCGCTTCTCTTTCTGGCCTCGTTTGCTATTTGGTTTTCGTTAATAATAGGTCTCATTTCTTCACCAACTATTTGTTGTGCTTCATCGTCAGTAGTTGAAAGAGTATTCGGGCGTACAAAATTATTAGTAGTACGTTTCAATTCTTGTTTTTTTTTTGCCTGTACTTTGTTAAAAAAAAGTAGAAGGGGTACTCAACCCCTTCTACTTTTTTTAAGTACTGCAACCTTTGTCTCTGATTTTAGCTAATCGAGCCTTCTCGGCTTCTCTTTTCTTTTTTAGTATGTCTTCTTTATCCTTAGACATAGTTTGCGTTTTTTTAGGAGGCGGCATGATGGTTTAAACTAAAATAAGTAAAAAAAAATGCTTACATACGCTAAATGTCAGTACTCTGGAAACACATCAGTCCTCTGGCGCAATATTAGACAAAGGACTGACGCCAACGGAGTGACGAAAAATACACGAATTTGAGGTTATCATTAGAATCAACGTTTAGTTTGATATTTCCGAATATCAATAAGCTAAATTAAAAAAGAACAAAGCTAACTATGTATAAATTAAAATATAACACAGGTTTACAAGGAAATAACGACTCACCATAGGACTGTAATTTTGACTGGATCGGCACGTGTTTACATGACAAACACAACGCTAGAACTGGCACAATAATGGCGACCGTAAAATGGCGTGGTCTGCAGCTAACTTTACTACCAACGTTGAAATTTAACACGGATTTGAATTTAAGTCGATAATATTTAGCGGGAAATTCAAATTCGAACAACACACAGCGGACTGACGAATAAAACTTTACACAAAGTTATTATTATATTTAGAACACCGGTAAGAATATTACATTATAAAAGTTGTGGTATACATTGTTAACTACATCAAAGATTGTAGTGAAGTAGTAAGTTTGCTTAAATTAAAGGTAATATTTAATACACAGGCACTTGTTCGCGCATTTTTGGGATTGTGACATGCCAAAGTACTGACGTTTTGAGAATATATTGTGGAAATTTACAAACTAGTATTTAAAATGAATAGCTGAAATTGAGCGACCAAATAAAAGGCATTTAATTTGTTTAAATAAAATTTAAAATATCTACAAAATATAATAACACATCGTTCCATTGTCTAATGACATTGAGTTACAAAAGGTCGTTCGACTACAGATGCGGGTGTTGCTCTGTTGAAACACATATTTAACGCTTGGGAGAACTCGCAAAATGCTATTGGGGTTTTCTGTGATCTCTCCAAAGCCTTTGATTGCGTGCACCATGACACGCTTTTGCGTAAACTGCGTCATTACGGTGTTCAAAACGAAGCTCTCAACGTTATAAATTCTTATTTACATAATACGTCCCAGTGTGTAGATGTTAATGGTGTAAAATCTTCCGGTCTACCAGTTCAGTTAGGTGTACCTCAAGGCTCAATACTGGGTCCATTCTTGTTCTTAGTGTATATCAATGATTTACCATTCTATTTAAAGGGTATCTGTGAAGTTGTACTGTTTGCAGATGATACCTCTCTTATTTTTAAAGTAGACAGGAATAGACAGGATTTTGACGATGTTAACAGTGCACTCTCAATGGTTACAGATTGGTTTACGACAAATAACCTAGTTCTCAATGCCAAGAAAACGAAATGTGTAAAGTTCGCCCTACCAAATGTTAGAAACCTAGGACCCAACATCGTCTTAGATAAAGAGGTGCTTGAGTCTGTAAACTCGGCAGTTTTTCTGGGCATAACACATATCCTCACAACTGTCCTCACTCCTGGCAACTCAATTCATCTTCGCCAACATCTTATATACTAGGCAAAATATACACTTATACACTAAAAACAGTGATTTTCACAATGTTAACACTAGAAATAAGGACAAACTACGAGCTCCATTTCACCGGCTTCATAAGGTTCATAACTCATTTTGTTGGGCTTGGTATAACCTTTTATAACAAGCTACCCTCTTCTTTGCTAGATTTGCCTTTTAATGCGTTTAAAACGAAAGTAAAATCCAAGCTTTGTTCAAAGGCGACTCTATAAACGACTACTTAAATGATAAGAATAGTTGTTCGCTGTGATTACCTCAAGACAATGTTTATGTTCTTTCTCCAGATTACCTACTGACAAGTTATATGAGTTTATATAATTGTATTTTTTATTTAACTTTCTAAGTCAAGCTATTTTTAATTTTATTTCAATTTATTGTTGACATAATCTACTCATTACAATGTTTTTTTTTAATGAGTTGTATTACAATATGTGGTTAGCTAGTGACCTCGACAATTGATCATATTATTTATTGTTATTAGTAATTAACTGTTTGTTTAATTTATTTTATCTCGATGGTCCTAGTTTATCATTTATAACTTCCAGTTACAACTATATGTAAGCGGTCACGCCCTTTATGCCTGGAGGCTTTTATTTAGATATTAAGTTCTGTTTACGTTTAGTTTTTATTTCTGCCTGAGTATAGTTCTCGATGATTTTGTGTGGTATATTAGCGTGTGCTAGCTAACATATGGCTAATAATTTAAATTAGGTTTTGTGTTGCGTAATGTAAATTATTTTGAATACTATTATATATACGTAGAATCTTTTTTTTTTTTGTTCTTCTAACTGAACAGACAGCTGTGCTGCTGGGGAGTTTGTTGCGCCACTTCTTCTTCCCAGCTAATGCACTAGGAAGTGGTGAAGGGTGGGCGTTTTGGGGGACTGTCTTATGTAATTTTGACGTTCGAAAAGTGCTGATTCTCGGCCTAGTTTGAATAAATGACTTTTGAATTTTGAATTTTACCCATTTTTTGTATAATCACCCATTTAATCGACTTTATTTAAATATACTTTGTCCCCTAAAATTGTCTTGCCATTTCTTCTCAAGGGTGGTCGGATAGGAAATGTCGACTCCATCCATTTTATTTAATTTTGTTAAAATTTGACGTGTAAAAGCGACTCCGATATCCTATTTGCAGAATAAACAATTTAATTTATTTTTTTGGATTTAAATACACTATATTAGCTTCATTACTTTGTGCATTTTAGTATGCTAACATCGATATAAGGACTTTCTCTTTCTTATATTTTCAAAATGATAATTGTCTATGAACTATGTGCTCAAAAATTTTGGAAAGAAATAGGAGAATAGAAATAGGTCTAAAGTGGGTCAATAAAGCAGGATTGTTAGTTTTAGGTAAAGGTATTATGTGAGCCTGTTTCCAAACTGACGGAAATGAGCAAGACGAAAATGAGTGGTTGAAGATGTGAGTGAGAAAAGGAAGTAACGTAGGAAGGATAAGAGTTAACTTATCATTACCGACTGCTGAAGAAGTAATCGCGAGTATAGATTTCTTAAAGTCATCCTCAATAAGAACGCTAAGCTAGTGAGAACTGAGAGCTGAGTGAGAACATTGCGGTAACGACAAACCAGCAAGACCCTCTAGTGTCGCAGCTTTGACAGACCGATCAAGAGAAAAGGGAAGGAGAGAGAAATGCTTATTGAGGTCATTAAGGTTCACATCTTAACACTGCTTAGTAGATGACTTGCCTATGCCTACAGATTTGAGAAATTTCCATACATCAGAGAAACTGCGGTTATTGAGTTGATTGTGGTAATAGCGTATCTTGGCACAGATGACTGCGGCGATTACGTAAGGATTTGCGTAATTTGATTTTAGCTCTGAAGGTCTGCGCTTGTATCTGCTCTTAGCTTTATCCCTGCGAGCCATAAGCTCTTTAATTTGTAGCGTTATCCATGGTGCAGGATTATGTCGAACTTTGACACATCGGATAGGGGCATGCTGATCATATAAATCGAGAACGGTTGCATTAAAACAATTCACCTTATCACCGATTTCATAGTTCTCAACCAGAGGGGTCCAGTCGAGATCACCGGCACCACACTGCAAAGCCTCCAGGTCCATACGTTTATAGTTACGGAGATATAAAAGCTCGGACTTACGCTTGGGAACACGGATACGATAGGAAAGGTAAATGAGATCGTGGTAAGAAAAAGTAGCCGTAAGTTAACCATGGTAAGAAACATTATTAGGAGAGGAAACAATCATAAGATCAAGAAAAGAGGGTGTACAATTTGGAAAATAGTGAGTTGCAGAGAGAGGCAAAACTTGAAGATTGAAAGAAGACTAGAGTGAAAGCAGTTTAAGGAAGCGAGAGTCCTTTTTAATCAAGCACGTATTAAAATCACCCATTAAAATAACGTGCTCATACATGGAGCAAAGATCACTGAGAGTGAAGTTGAGAGAATTAATGTAGTCAATGTGAAGATTAGGACTGTAGAGCACTGCAAGCAAAACTTTTGTGTGATGAACAGTCATTTCAAGAAACAAATATTCAGCCGACTCAGAATACTGAGAAGAAGATGAACTGACCACCCTATAGGGTAAATCAGCCCGGAGGTTCATAGCAACACCTCCTCCACCTTTGCCGGTCTGATGCTGATCAAGACGAAGCCGGGGAGTGAGTATTGAATAGAGAGGAGAGATGGCTTCAAAAAGGATTCTGATATCAAGAGAGCATCCAGGTGAGCACTGCTAAAGGATGCTAGAAGGTCAGAATAGTGCCCAAGAACACGCTGAGCATTTATGTGAGCTATATGCAGATTCTTAGGGTCATTGGAGAAAAGAAAAGAGATTTTATCATGTAAAGTAAGTCCTATGGAAGAGTCACTATCCGCACCAAAAAAACTAGTAGAAGAAGAGCACGAGAAAAAGCTGCCGTTAAGATCAGCTACTTCATCCATGAATAATATTCCTAACTTATAATATAAATATAAAGATAATATAAATTCCTAAAATACAAAAGTAAAAGTTTATTCGTTTTACAACAATACAGTTTATTTAAACCAGTACTTTGCTAGTACAGTTCATACTCGTATTTGCAAATAATTGATTGTAAGCCCGTCGAGATTCTCTGGAACAAATGAACACTGAACTTGTAGCAAGTCAAAGGGGATGTAAAGTGAAGATCAATGTGTGATCAACTAATGCACTCCTGTACAAGAAAGCTTTCGGCAGGAGCACTTAGCGAACAATTAAGTCCTTGCAGTCGGTTCGAATCCTTGCATGTTCTCGGACCATTTATTTTCGTAACTATCTAACGATGGGCTATTCGGTAATCTACTCCTACGTTTAGTATGCTTTTAGTCTTAATCAACATCACCCACGATACTTTATTTAACTTGGTCGATCGATTTGTTAGTAATTGCGAGAATTTATATTATAAACAAAAAGAAACATAAGTAACAAAGTATAGTTACTTTCGGCACCATCAGTTACACAACCAATTCGACCGATAACACTGAACTGTGGTGTTGTTGCGAAGTAGCTTGTTAGCTTTTTAAAGACTGCGATATTTAAAATGGCGTCTTATGACATAAAACATAGTTTCTAAAAGGTGATTTATTGGCCAAGTGCAAACAAGATATGGTAATAAAATCATCTATTATGCAAATGTAAACAACAGCCATTATGTTTCTTTCCCGTTTATTTTAGGATTGTGTCAGCTACGTTGAAACAATATTTGGCAAATTTTATTTTAAAATATCTATTTTGTTGTTGGCAGCTATCGAAAGGAATTCAAATAAATGTTTTTTCGTGCATTCATGAAATACACGTATACATTTTATTTTCTCTATTATAACCCCAAAATTAACTTATATGTATTACACATAATCTATTAAATTATATTAATTCTCAAACTCAAACTCAAAGCATTTATTTCAATTAAACCATTTACAGGCACTTTTGAATTGTCAAGGAATCGGTCAGTCCGAAATATGAAGCTAGTTGCCCATTCCAAAGCAAAGTAGGTACCTATGGAGGAGAACGGGCAAGAAACTCCACGGACACTCTTTTAAATAAATTGTTACAAAAAATTGTTTACATCATTCATGTTGAAACTAAACATGTGAGAACAATGTATACGTAGAAAGACGTGCACGTTAGAAGCGTCCGTAATAAAAATATAAAATAGCCAAGGCAGCTAAGAGTTGACCAGTCCCAACTGACGGCGCCCGTTCACGAACATGACGCACGGATTAGCAACATTCAGCTCAACCATTTTGAAGGGAGCTAAATGATCCAACACAAGCGCCACCATCAGCGAGACATCTGAGTGAGCATGGCATACTCACAGCCGCCAAAGCACATTCAAGTCAATTAAAGACGTATTATAAATGTTAGCTCTTTAGTACATAGTACTCACACCTGTGCTCTGAAATTATATAATACAAAGGAAATTGATTTTATACAATGCAAAGATGGTCTTAAACTCTTCCGCAGCTCCAACAGTATTTTCAAATGTTAATCATATAGTTGTGGTTGTGGAGTAGGACCAGCATTGAGCCAAACATTTTTATCAGCCATGTAATCCCCCAACTTATAATATGCCTGCCTGCATAGTGTGCGTTTTATACAAGTTTTGAATTTCGTCTCATTCAGTTGAAGTATGTGGGGAGTAATTTTATTGTAACATTTTAAACAGTATCCCATAAAAGATGAGTCCACTTTAGTCAGTCTGAAACCTGGTTGAACTAATTGGTCCCTATTTCTTGTACTATAATTATGTCTATCACCTCTTTTACTAAAAAGATGTACATCTTACGTGCATGATAATAACTATTTACACTAGGTACTAACTACACAAATAAATAAAAAAAACAAAAGGGCAATTAGGCGTCGAAGTATTCGTCCGCATCGCTGTCATCCGGAAACGTGCATAAATGAATTGGTTCGGAAAAATCTGATTTATTCAAACACTAATTATTGATACAATAAGTTTGAAACTAAATCACAAGTGAAGGCAAAAGCGTCAGTGGTTCCGGGAGGCCAAGTCCGAAATATGTGACGTGCCAATGCCCCGGATCCAGCCCGGATGTGCCTTGCGCTAGGTGTACAGGTGGTCGCAGGAGCTGAAGACTCTGCACAATGCATGTGTTGCTGCGCGACGCCGGCACATCAGGCACCGCAGGCTCCGTATTCGCCCTCCGGATACGACGCCATTCAGCCGGAATTCATTCAGCGGAAGCCATTCAGGCGGAGCTGTACGAAGGGTACAGAGCGGTGAAGACCGCCCTCCAAGCGGAGATACTGCGGGCCAGGGGGCTGACCCGCGAGGAATCGCTGGGGACTCTGAACAGGGGGAACCCGTGAGGATGTCCATACAAGATGGACATGGGCTCCCCAACTGACGCAGATTCTCCGGCCTCAGCTTGTGGGGGACGTGGTGAGCGCTCTGTTCCCTTCAAGAGGGGAGTATACCTGCCCGCCCATAGCTCCGCCTACTGCGGTGCCCTATGCGGACCACACCGCCGACGATGACGACGATGCTCCGGAAGTGACAGAGGTAGAGATGTGAGTGGCGGTACGTAGGCTGAATGCCAAAAATACCGCCCCAGGACCGACGGTTTACCTGGGAAAAATACCGCCCCTGGACCGACGGCTTACCTGGGAAAATCTGGGTCCAAGCCTTGGAGACTCTCGGACCTCGACTAAGGGGGTTCCTAAGATCATGTTTGGAGAGGGGCCAGTTCCCACTCCGTTGAAAGACGGCGAAACTGGTCCTCGTTAAGAAGCCGGATTGACTGCGTACTCACCGTCTGTTTATCGGCCCATCGTGCTGCTCGACGAGGTGTACAACCTCTTTGAAAGAGTCATTGCAGACAGCCTTGTCGGGTGGCTGGTGCGGGTGGGGCCGAATTCGGCGGAGAGCCAGTTTGGCTTCCGCAGAGGGCGCTGTGCGGTGGACGCGTGTGGCCCCTCACGACGGGGGATGCTGTGACCCGGGGTGGGGTCATCTTGGCGGTGTCTCTTGACATCGTCAATGCCTTCAACACCCTGCCCTAGAGTTGCATTAGGGAGGCACTCTAGTATCACCGGACGCTGACCTACCCCTGTCATGTAGACAGGGCATCATCTACCCCGGTCACCAGGAAGAATGGAATCGGTGAGAGTTGTCGTGCGGTATCCCACAGGGATCGGTCCTGCGGCCGCATCTGTGGGATATTGGATACAACTGGGTGCTGCGCGCCGACCTCTGTAGCGGCGTCAGCGCGGTTTGCTTCGCTGACAACACGATGGTCCTGGCGTAGGGGAGGTCGCACCAGGTAGCGGCCGAACTAGCGAGACGTGCGGTTGCGACAATCGTCGGCAGGATCCGGCAATTGGGACTCGAGGTGGAACTGCACAAGTCCGAGGACATGTGTTTTCATGATTCTCGGAACGCGCCACCGTCAGGTTCCCAGATGACAGTAGGGTTCACATCGACGTCGAGTCAACGATGAAGTATTTAGGATTCGTCCTCGACAGCCGGTGGAACTTTGTGGAGCATTTCCGAAGTTTGGCTCCCAGACTGAAGCCAGCCGGGGCTGCCTTAAAGCGGATCCTGGCCAATCTATGGGGTACAAACGCCTCCTGCCAGAGGCTCTACGTGGTGGTCGTGCGGTCCATGGCCCTTTACGGGGCACCGGTGTGAGCGTGTTCTTTGAGGCGGTGGTAAGCCCGCCGGTTGAACGCGTCCCAAAGAGTCATGGCCATCCGGTGGGTCCTGGGATACCGCACGGTCTCCGGTGAGGGGGTGAGCCTCCTTGCCGGATTGTCACCATGGGATCTGGAGGCAATTGTCCTCGCGCACATTTGGGAATAGCGCGAAGAGGCGAAACGCCGGGGCGTAACTCTCCTGCCACGACAAATCACGGCACAGCGGACAGAGCTCCGGCTGGATCTCATGGCGTCATGGAGAGTGCGATTGTCGTAACCCAGTACTGGGCACGTTATAATTACAGCGATAACTCTCCTCTTTGAAAAGTGGCTAGAGAGGTGCCACAGCGTCCTCACCTTCCACCTGACGCAGGTCCTCACGGGACACGGTTGTTTCGGGAGGTTCTTGTTCCGGATAAGGCGGGAGGAAACGCCCGGGTTTCACCATTGTGTGGATCGCTCGAATTACACGGTGGAATATACGATGGCGGTCTGCCCGGCTTGGGCGGAGTATCGCCATGTCGTCGTGGAGGCGATCGGTGGCGCTGACCTATCGCGTCTGGCCCTGGTCCAGGCTATGGTACGGAGCGAGAGGGCATGGGAAGCCGTTACCTCCTTTTTCGAAACAGTAATGCTCGCGCAGGAGGAGGCGCAATGCGTGAGGGAGAGGCAAATTTCGCGCCCTCACGCCCCTAGCCAACGCAGAAGACGCCGGGAGTCCCAGGTCATTTCCCAGCCACCGTACGCGGCCCTGCGGACGGTGAGCAATGGGTAGCTCGCGCGCCTCAAAGAGATGTCAGCACAACTAACGTTACGCTTAACGTAACCTTCCGTCGTGCTGACATCTCTTTGAGACGCGCGAGGAACACAACGCGCCGTAGACCCGGGCCTGGTTCTTATCGGACGTAACAGGGTAACCCGCGTAATTGATATTTTCTTAAAGTTTTTTTGCAATTTTTAGGTCAGTATGGCGTTGTATGTTGATCTAAATATGATTCGCGACCGTTTCAAATATTTATTTATAAAATAAATGAAATATTTATTAGCGATGCAAGTGCAGCTTTCTGTTAACACACAATTGCAGCCGTGAAGCTGACATGTTAAGCAACCCAGCAGATGCAAACATGATATTTACTCCTTTACAATGCATAATCTTGATCATCAGTGTAACAGCTATTAATATAAAATCAACAACGTATAACGTCATAAATTATCTTCTCAAGCAACATATCACGCAGATCACGAAATTGTTTGATTTGAAATCTAAATCAAACATTTCATCTGGGTATCACCAATCAGCAAACAATAGTCACCGGAATTGTAGATCATAAATGTAAACTTCTGTTTGTAATAAGAGCACTTTCGCAAATTTATCAGTACCATTCTCATTTCGTTTCGTATGAGTCGTACGCGAATAAGTAGCATTTCTGACTTTGCTCATAAATGCGCACTATTCTATTAATTATATTAAATATTCCAAAACAAATTCATTTATTTCAGGTACCACATAACCCATATAAAAAATCTTCAAATCACACACAAATAAATTCCACGAAAAAATACAACCTCAACACAAATTAAATAATAAAAAAATGACTTTCAGTGAAATCTCAGAGTCTAAAGGACACACAAAAGTGCAATGGTTGGTCACAATTCTATGTAAGTTTAGTGTTCTAGTGTTAAACGAAGTAGAAGAATGTGCATTACTACAATAATGATTGTGTACTTTTAGGCAAATCGAATATCAAGAACATTTCAGGATAATACTTAGATAATGATGAATCGACTGCTGTTGAGTTTAAAACTATTTGGTTTAACTATTTGGTCGTCAAGATTCTTAATTGTTAGATGTCCGCCACACAGTTCAACGTCAAATTAGATTTCAAGTTTTTTTTTTTTCAGGCAACATGTCAATTCTCACGTATGGTCTCCAATGCGGCTGGATGTCACCCGTGACAAAATTATTGCAGTCGGAAGATTCTCCGACTGGGAGACCACTGACTGACAGTGAAATATCCTGGATAGCCAGTGCTCCATCACTGGCGGGTGTACTTGGAGTCCTCATGTTTCTACAAATCGTAGATAGGTATGGAAGGAAAATAAGTATTATTGTGATGACTGTCATCCAAGCGGTAAGTCTGAAAATCTTAGTTTTACTTTTATCTGCCCTTGATTGTCCCTTGTTACTTTGGTTCGGTACAATATGTTATCACTCCCTCCATCCCTCCCATTCCACCTTGTCAGCCCGTTTGGTCTACTTCATTCATATCATCCCTTTTAATTTAATTATTCGGGAATATTAAAATAATTATTGCATCCCAAAATTTCGTTTATTAATTGTAAATGTTTCAATCTTTCAGATGTCTTGGATAGTTACAATGCTACCTGCTAGTACAACAAGCCTCATCATAGCCAGAGTATTTTGTGGCATTGCCGGCGGTGGCTGCTTCCACGTCGTTCCGATGTATGTTAAAGAGATCGCCCAGGACAGCATCAGGGGCACCTTATCATCTATGTTTGCGTTGGCTCAAAGTACTGGAATTTTTCTTATGTATGCGTTGGGAGGATTCTTGGATTATCACTCGGTGCTATGGGTCGTTGTTGGAATCCCAATCCTGACTTTTGGAATCTTCTTTAAAGCTCCTGAGTCACCATCTTTCTTAGTAAAGATGGGAAAGACAAATGTAAGTTTATATTAATTTCGTTCCTTATTTACTTCGTAGCATTTTTTATTTTATTAGATTTAGAAATATTGGTTTAAATTCCACATTCGCAAACCTTTTTTTTCTTAAATATTGTTAACAGGTTAACATGTTGTGCATATTGTGAGTATTGTCTAAATTTTAGGAAGCGACAGCAACTCTAGCATTATTGAGAGGATTGGATATCGATGACAAAGACATTCAACAGGAAGTTTCTGTGATCAAGAAAGATGATGAATATTATAAATCCATACCCAATATTTCCATCGTAACTGTTTGTGAGTATTAAACTATTTTTTTTTCATTATTGATATACATTCAAAAAATTATTGATACATACAAAAATAAATCAAACCACGAATCTAAACAAAGTTTTTCAATTACACAGTCAAAACAAAAGCATGGCGGAACGCGTTCCTCATCATGATCTTGGTGGTCTTTACCCACGCCACAAACGGAAGCTTCTCTCTACTAAATTATGCTGCAACTCTGCTGTCGGACTCTGGAGTAAAAATCTGTCTGGATTTACAGGCCCTTAGCATTCCTATTTGCATGGCTGTGGGCTCGTTGATCACAATGGCTTGTATAGACAAGTTGGGGAGGAAGGTGAGCAAAAATAATATCAAAAGATCAGATAAATAAAAATATGGAATATGTAATGAAACTTGTATAAAATAATCAGTTAGATAAATTGGGCCGAATCTTATTTAAAAGTGGCGAAACAAGACAGAGGCGAGATATTTTCTACTCTCTACAATCTTCAATCTTAAAACTAAAAGTTCTTCTGTATACACAGCCGATCCTGGGAACAGCCTTTGGAGCCACAGCCATCGTTTTTGCTTGCCTAGCGACCTCAACTCTCCTGAAGCAGTACGGATGGGCCATTTCCAGCTGGATCAACGTGATCATGATGATGGTAGCAGTATGCTGCTATGGTGGAGGCGTCTCCCCCATTCCATTCGTTTTGATGCCTGAAATATTCAATTTCCAGGTAAGCAGTTGCGACTCCGCGTAAAGTCACCGGGCAGCATGGGAGTCATAATAAAGACCTAGCGTATAGATGCACCATAACGGCATACTCCAAAATTGCAATTATCGTTTTTTATAACAATAACGAATTGCGCGTGCAAATGAGCGCACGGCGGTGGCGGCCAGAGGCTGAGAGGTGCTGGCGCTGGCTAGTTTATGCCGTATTTCTTTGAATGTCAGCTTATTTTGCTCTAGACATTAAATGAATAGCTCTTCAGTTTGTCGACAACGCGCAGGCGACAGACGGTGCGTGCGGTTAGACTAGTGCCTACGTTACGTCGAGTGTTACTATTGTTTCTCACGCTTTCGAGTTGATGTTTTTTTTTTAAATATAAATTGAAAACATAAACATGTGTATTTTTTTAGTTTAACTGAGTGTAAAATGTTTTGATATTACTTCTGAGGGCAAATCAATCTTCTACGGAAAAACAACTATTAAAATTTCACGCTGTGTAATAGCAGCGCCACCCTATTACTGTTTCACTGCAGGCCTCTTCTCATACAGTGAAGGTCTCGGTCTTGATCACCACGCTTGCTCAAGACGTGTTGGCGATTTCAGTCTTAAAGATGTGTTATATTATCCTTTATATGAGGCTTAGCCTGGCTTTTTAAGCATTTACCTATAAAAAGTTAAATGAATAATTATTTGCACGGTATAATATTTTCTACCTAAAACACGGGATTGAGGAATATTTTTCTTCTTCTTTTCAAGTAGATCCATGTTCCATGAGAGCCATGTTCGATCATCGCAGTATCAGCTTTGGCAGTTTCTCATTAGTTCCTCAAATATGTAGATATACAGAGGCTTGCACCACTCCAGACATGGTTTGGTCAGGAGCACAGCGCTCGCACTGAATGTCGGACGAATCTATAAACACCTCACCCCTCATCACCACTGAATAATCTGTTTTTCTTCCAGATTCGAGCAAAATTGATGGGATATTTGGTGATGCTGGCATGGTTCATGAGTTTCATCCAACTCATCGCCTTCAGTGCTCTCACCAGAAACTTTGGAGTTCACGTCGGTTTCTTCGTATTTGTCATTATCAACGTATTTGGAGCTGCTGTGACCCTGCTAGTACTGCCTGAAACAAAGGGCAAGACTGTAGATGAAGTAGAGAGGGAACTAAGAGGAGATATTATAAAGAAGGACGTAGAAAAATAATATTTCTAATGTCGTGGAGTATTTTTCACTCTTAAGTATTATTTATGACAATATTTGATATTATTTGGTATAGTCTCAGATCGGAAGTATGATTGACCTCATAGCAGTGATAGCCTACTGGTGTGACCGTCGGACTGCCAAGTCATAGGTCTCCAGTTGGAATCCAAGGCACGCACCTCTGACTTTTCGGATTCATGTGCGTATTGTATAATTATCACTTGCTTCAAAAACGGTGAAGGACAACAAACATCAGGAACATCTTAAGGAAACCGACATGCCTGAGAGATATTTCTCGAAGCCAAGTCAGAGGCTCATGGGCGGCTTTAAAATTCCGACACCAGGTCACTAACCACACGAAAAGAAAGAAGAAGATCGACCTTCACCCATCTGTTCACCGAATTAAAAGTATTATTAAATGTAGTATGTTTACAAATATATTGCAAATGGGCTGCCTAAATAAATAAGTTCATTCATAGGTAAAATTAATTAAAAATACCCAAAGAAAGTATTTTTTTTTAATATTAATTGCACTGTCTTGTTTAACAAACGAGTTAGTTTTTATTTCAATTTAAATTATACAATGTATCTGGTCTGCTGCATTGCCTTATTATGGTGGATGTGTCAGTAAAATTTGTCATATTGCTTCGCCTTAACGGGTCGGTCACCGGTGACCAGAGACCCTGTATAGCATACAGAATATGTACTTATCAGTTAGGTTGTCTACCTTTTTCTGGTCCTAACCTAACTTACCTGTTTATACCTGGCAAAGCGATAATAGGCACCAAAAAATGTTTTCAGATCCTATACTATGTTTTATATTATGCAAGGGATCATTTTGGAAAGAATAAGGATTTTTGTAATTTAAACTTTGGTAAGAAGACTTGTTTATTAGTTCTGTTTCTTTCTTTCTCAAAAAAACTTCTGTTTTTTTTTCATCAATCTTTGGTGATTTCATTAAATTAATTCCATCATCAATCATTTTACCAATTACGTTTTAATCAACTACGTACCTTATTGAAATTAAAACTAAGTTTTAGAATGTAGTTTTCTAAACTTTGATTGCTTTTGAAAATGAATGAATAATTGGATTGTAAAGATAATTTAACTTTCCGTTTATGTTAACTTCATAATTTCTTCAGTGTTTTAGAATCAAAGAGTTAGTTGAACATTTATGAATCTTGGATATCAAAAGATCAGTTGAGAAGGCCTGATTGCCTGAATCATATTATAATGAAACTGTCTGATACATAAAGCTTATACCCGTTTTCACTTACACTGACACAGCGCCGAACGAAAAAAAAGCGCGTTGTTGGTTTTTCAACTTTTCACGCTAAACCTAGAGATGAAAGTCAATCACCGCGCTTTTATTTAGTCCTTTCATTTATTTGTCGCCTAGTATTAGTGAAAACGGTCATTAGTCTCGTCTAACTCTCAGTGAAGTTGTTTCGTTGACGGCTGTATAACGCGGCTCATCATCTGAGCTCATCCAATGTGCTCGTTAAACTGTCTAAACTTGTGAACCGCTTTATCTTTCAGTTAGATATACGGACATTTTTACGGTGGCTTTTTTATGAAGTTTAAATATGGAATTTGATGGAGTGAGAATAAAAAATTCGGTGATGCGAATGAAAGCGTATAAGCGCGCTAAGTTAATGTTACGGTATACGTTTGAACTAGAATCAATTATTTTTTTTGTTATTTTTGACGTTCAAAAGTGCCTTGCAAGGGCCTATTTGAAATAAATTATTTGACTTTGACTTTAACTGTATAAAGCAAAAAAATAACAAAAATATTAGTGACAAAGTTTACCGACCTTCCTCTCCTTGATCCATAAGTACCGATAAATTGAATTGAAAAGATAAAATGTTCCTGGTTAATTTTCCAAGCGTTCACACTTGGAAAATGGCTTGTTGCAATACGGATTTGCCTAACAACCCGTCCTCCCAGAGACGGTGGGACGTGTTGTTCTGCAGTATTATATGGAATACCCTGCCAATCCACCATAGGCACTATGATGGATGACTCATCGTTTCAACTCGCTACGTATCTCCGCTTGGTACCTTTCGCACCTTGTGTAGCACGGTGTTACTGTGGTGAAGCCGTCGACGGTCTCGGGCACCATGGACCATCTTGTTACAGGAGCGCAGCGATATTATTCGTCGAGCGCTTGTCACCGCCGGCGTACCAGAGGTATTAGGAGGGTATTTTTGGAGCCTTCTAATACAGGCATTGTTTGCCTAAAAGGAGGCTCCAAATACGTTCAAATGTAATGTAATTTTCTATTTGGCACAATAAACTATTTTGTATTTTGTATTTTTGTATTAGAACCTAACGGCTTGATACGTGACGATGGGAAAGGACCAGACGGCATGACGTTATTGCCTTGACAGGTGGGTATTTTCTGGTGTGGGACGCAACTTGTGTCGACACCCTTGCGCCATCTCACGTGCCTTGGACGGCGGGCTGTACTGGCTCCGCTGCTACGGCTGCTGGACCCCTCAACCGACGCAAATATTGTTACTATAACTACAGTTTTGAGCAGTTTGGGGTCAAAATACTCGGTCATGGGGCCAAAGTTTTTTAAAGAAATTTCTTGCCGACTGGTACATCATGTGACCAGAGGGCTGGCTCGTTCTTTGGCCAAAGAATTAGCATTGCCATTCAACGTGGCAATGCTGCCAGCCTTCTGGGCACGTTTCCGGATGACAGCGATGCGGACGACTATTTCGACGCCTACGTGTCCTTTTGTTTATGTATTTATTTGTACAATTTATCATTTAATTTAGTACCTCGTGTAAATAGTGACCTAGTTGTGTTAAATATTGTAAAACTAATGTATCTTTAATAAAAATAAGTATTTTTACAATCAAGTTAGCATCATCTTTTAAAGTAGTAGGTATATTACCTAGTATTTTCTTCATTTTAATAATTACCTATCTACCTATAACTAGAGATCTTCAATTCTTTATAGAATGTACCTACATGTGTATTGACAGAAGTTTGCCACAGTATAATTATCTACTATAAAATGGAGAGGAGATTGTAAACAAAATATTATATTCGTTTCAATACAATGCGGTACACACAAAAACCGTGACAACATTGCTATCTATAGATTGTCACGATAAAGATAATCTCCAATGATGAATTGAGAACAATGTAATTGATAGAATATCTGAAAATTAGATACAATTATTTTTAGTTTGAAAAAGTAATAATTTTGAAGGACTTTTCATTCTATTATTATCGTTTATTTATTTGTTTTTGTATCTTGATGTCGCACTAGATAACTGGAATATTATTTAAACTACTATTTTACCTCCTCTTATTCTAGCAACAGGTAGACTTATGCAAGAATAAATTTACAGTCATGCCTATGAAGTCAAAAGAAATTGTAATGTTTGATAATATGTACGAAACAGACTGTTGGTTATACATAATGTGGAGAAATAAAGTGTTCGTAGAGCGGCGATAAATCTGGACGGGAGGCAGACCCGGCCTGGACATAAATCATGGCCAAAAATGAGGCCTAGGCAATTTTGGCCGAAGTGTGTATTGTCAAATATGCTATTTAGATATTATTCTCGTTACGGCACAACATGGCCACTTACTTTTTGAGCCCGCTTTGTCTCTTGTAAACTGAGCCTTTAACCGGTTTATGTCAGGTTTTAAAATAATGAGTCTCAGTAGGGTTAGTTAGTAAGGAAAGCAGACATTGTTTTTCATCTCAATAGGCATAATATAATTTTGCAAACGAACGCTTTTCTTCAGAAATAACTTGTTCCTTTTGTTTATTTTTGCGATAGTCCAAAAATCTGCTATTTTTACCTCTGTGGCCGTTCTTTGATATTTTTATTTACTGGATTATAACGTTTACCTGGTCAATATTTATTTTCCTGCTACTTGGTAATCTTTGAAAAGTTTTTTGATAGTTTATTCATAATTAAATAGTATTGATTCACAAGAACGGTTTTCGAATCTCCCACGTATTACGGAAATTATGTACCCATGTAATATACGTATACATAGATAATATTATACTATCGAACATATCGCTCAAATATTTGGCATTCAGTATTACATACGCGGAGCGTCAGATCAAAGATACAATATGAAAGTACGGTGGGGTAATATGAGGATACGATGGGGTAACGTGTGGATACGGTGGGGTAACATACGGATACGGTGGAGTAACGACAATGTTTGCCATTTAGTGTGTCAGTGACCCACTTTTCTACTGGTTTGGGAAGAAGCGATTTCGTTTTGATTTTGGTGATACAATTCGTTTGTGGAATATGATCGTGTGCTGTTTGAGAATAATGACGATTTGACGATATTTGTAGTAAATCAAAGTCGTACCTTATATTGTTTTTCAATTTCAAACATACATATGTGGTCTATTTCCTCACTTTTATTATTTGTTAACTTTTAATCAAATGTGAAATGAGTAATTTCTACTTAATTATTTGTGCGGCGCGTATTTTATCAACCAAAAACTCCTCAAATCGATTTTATTTTGATTTCTGATTTCTTCATAAGTACGTGTGCTATCGGGACTGCCGCTACATAAAATTTCACCCAAATTCAATCAAATAAAATTGACTAAAATTGAAACAAATGGCTTCCCCGAACCTGCACATTACATGATCCAGCGACATTATTCAGAGATTATAACAAGATCTAAGTGTACCGAAAGACCACAACTTTCCGAACTCGGTCTGGGCACTGTAATTTTCCATATAAAGGTAATTGACGAGCTCCAAAAAGGAGAGAGAATAAAAGTACTTTAAGTATGGCGTCTCCCACATGTACGTTTGTTTGCTGACATTTTGTACTTCAGCGTTTTCCTTATGTGCTTATCCTACATTAGACAATGTTTTATTTCTGGGTGAATTGTCTTGAGGTATTTTGGGGAATGTTACCCGTTTGTAAGAAATGTATGGTGGCTTTGGAATAAAAGCAGAGTCGACTGTTTTGTAGGTTATCTTCGTAGATTGGGAGTGTTGATTAAATATTTAAAATGAAAGTGTGAAACGTTCTGTTATTATTGTAATACTAGCTTTTGCACGTGACTTTGTCCGCTTGGATGTCCGCTTGGATGTTCCATTGTGAATCCAGGTTATAAACTTACGGTATGCCAAATTTCTTCCAATCCGTGACCAGACTTATAAGGAATATCTATGCAAAATTTGGACGGTATATATTTAGTAGTATTTGCGTGCTGGTGGAACATACATTCAGACTAACAGACAAACGGACAAAAAATCTTCTTCTTCTTTTTGTTTCGACGGTAAATCTATTCTGGGCCCAAACAGTATAGCCAACAACAACGTCTGTAAGGCCGCAATAAATGTGGCTAACATTTGTTTTGTAATCAGAGGCGTTGTTCTGATCGTCAAGGGTGCAGGTGTACGGACAATTGGGATACTCTAGCAGATGGGACATAGTCTGTTCGGGAGCATCGTATTACCACTGAATGTTGAGGGAATCGATGCCCCACTTCGCTAGATTATGTTTGCAGCGGCGTACTTGGGTACCTACACAATCGATTCATTACTTTCCAAATATGCCATTACCGTTCGCGACCGGGAGGCAAGTTTTCTTGGGGCTTTACAAAGTATTGTGGTGATAGATACCTATCTTCCCACAATTTATTTCGCTTTTTGGGTGGCCTATCTTAGATCGCCTGTGTGGACCATAAGAAGCTCCTACGACTATTTAGTCTACCCGGCGTAGTCGTGTAGTCGTAGATAAGATGCCGGGAATCGGATACTTCGTTCTTTGTTTCAGCGTGCATGCGATATTCCTTCCTACGGCTAACGGTTAGAGCTTACAGAGTGGAATCGGTTTTAAGCAGCCCGATATTATTCGACAAGTCTCATTTTGGCCAATGTCTACCTGCTTGGCGTGAGCAGTGCCACACTGGGCACGCAAATTTGCTAGCAGAAAAGCATAGAGACATGCCAGTTGTGCGAAGAACATCGGGTACTACTCCCTAGTTGGTGGATATTAGACGACGTAGAAAATGATTGCGGGTCCCGACCTTCTGCTTTGTTGTGTGGCAGTGTGACTTATACGTTAAGGCCCTATTCAACGTCACACCAAGATATTTGGGATTCGAGCAGTGTTTGACCTCAATTCCTCGCCACGTGATGTAAAGTGACCGATTAGACTGTTGCGGAGATGAAATGAGCACGACTATCTCTTGGTCGGGTTCGGCCGGCATTACTATCATAATATTTACCTAGTAAGTCAGGGGCCAATGTCAATTTGTGCTCTACGTCTACGAAAGTAGCTGGTTGTCTCGCTAGGGCAAAGTCATCCGCGTCCAGAAAGCGCTCAGGGTGTTGGGTGATAGACTGATTGATAGTATATGTATTAACTTTGACGCCAACACACTGCCCCTTCAGGGAGGCCGTTCTATTACCGTCGTTATCTACTCTTACCAGACTGGAAGCACACCTGGAAGCGGCGGTTGTACAGGAGTTCACTTAGTATGCGCACTAAACCGTGGTCATTAAATAGGGTGTTCACTTTGCCAAGTAATCTCTTGATATTTATGGTATCGCAGACTGCCGAGAGTTGTGGAGAGTGGCTTCGTTAGCATCTCATGGGTATGATGCTAACGAAGTCACTCTAATAATCTCTGTTAGTCGGAAGACCTGGCCGGAGCAACACTTGCTAGGCCTAAAGCCAGTCGGCTTAGGTATTAGTGCTGGATCAATAGCTGCTGTGAGGCAGTTTAATAGCAATCTGTTAAACAGCTTATAGGTGTGGCATATGTATATAGGCCGGTAGCTTTTGGGGTCATTGGAGGGTTTACTTGGTTTCCGCAGTGCAATGACACGGTTGGCGCAGTGGCTGAGCGATCGACTGCTGCGCAACGTGTCGCGGGTTCGATCCCCGCACGGAACAAATATTTGTATGATCTGCAAGTAGTTGTTCCGGGTCTGGGTGTTAGTTGTATGTGAGTTTCTATGTTTGTAAACGCACCCACGATACAGGAAGAAATTCTTAGTGTGGGGCAAAAAAAAAAAAAAAAAAACAAAAACAATGAATTTGGTTTTTCTCCAAAGTTTGGTAATGATTGCGGTAATCATGAACTTTATTCAAAAATGCCAAGAGCTACGATACAGCGAAAGGCCTCAAGAGTTTGATTTGCTCCACCGTTAGATCATCGATACCAGCCGCCTTACCCTATTTTAGTGCCTTAATGGTCAGAACGATGTCTGTGAGATTGAAAGGTTTGCTAATCTCGGTGGAATTTGCAGAAGTATCAGCAGGTCTCTTGGCTCTTGGTAGTTTGTGTGGAAGTTTGTCATTAAGAAGCAGTTAATGCGCTATTTGATTGGCTGTGACATAAACTTGGTTGACAGTTTCCGGTGGGTGACCAGTGTCTCTATGTATTATAGACCAGGATTTTTTATTATTGCAGATTGTGTTGATGTTGGTAACTGTGGTGATCCATTTTTGTTTCCGATTATCTTCAACCATGGAACCCAATTCATCAAACTCAAACTCAAACTCAAAGCATTTATTTCATTTAAACCATTTACAGGCACTTTTGAATTGTCAAATAGTCGCGTCAGTTAGTCAGAAAGTTGAAGCTAGTTGCCCATTCTAAAACGTAGATCTTATGGAGAAGAACGGGCAAGAAACTCCAAGGACACTCTTTTAAATATAGAAAATTACAAAATCCTGGGTACATTATTCTTGTTGCTTCTATATGTGAGAACAATGTACAAAAAAAATAATCAAAACAATTCAAAATATAAGAATAAAAATGAGCCATGGCAGATAAGAGATGACCAGTCACAACTGACGGCGCCCGTTCACGAACATGACGCGTGGATCAGCACCATTCAGCTCAACCATTTTGTAGGGAACCGAATGATCCAACACACTCGCCACCATCAGCGAGACATTTAAGTGAGCATGACATACTCTCAGCTACCATGATTTTTCAAGTCAACATACATATTAATAAATTTAAAAAACAAAAAAAAAATACAAACGGCTCCATGGTGCTCACATATACAAAAATTTAAAAAATGCTTCTAAATTATACAAAACTAATTTGCTAAATTTATCCATAAGTACCGATAAATTGAATTGAAAAGATAAAATGTTCCTGGTTAATTTTCCAAGCGTTCACACTTGGAAAATGGCTTGTTGCAATACGGATTTGCCTAACAACCCGTCCTCCCAGAGACGGTGGGACGTGTTGTTCTGCAGTATTATATGGAATACCCTGCCAATCCACCATAGGCACTATGATGGATGACTCATCGTTTCAACTCGCTACGTATCTCCGCTTGGTACCTTTCGCACCTTGTGTAGCACGGTGTTACTGTGGTGAAGCCGTCGACGGTCTCGGGCACCATGGACCATCTTGTTACAGGAGCGCAGCGATATTATTCGTCGAGCGCTTGTCACCGCCGGCGTACCAGAGGTATTAGGAGGGTATTTTTGGAGCCTTCTAATACAGGCATTGTTTGCCTAAAAGGAGGCTCCAAATACGTTCAAATGTAATGTAATTTTCTATTTGGCACAATAAACTATTTTGTATTTTGTATTTTTGTATTAGAACCTAACGGCTTGATACGTGACGATGGGAAAGGACCAGACGGCATGACGTTATTGCCTTGACAGGTGGGTATTTTCTGGTGTGGGACGCAACTTGTGTCGACACCCTTGCGCCATCTCACGTGCCTTGGACGGCGGGCTGTACTGGCTCCGCTGCTACGGCTGCTGGACCCCTCAACCGACGCAAATATTGTTACTATAACTACAGTTTTGAGCAGTTTGGGGTCAAAATACTCGGTCATGGGGCCAAAGTTTTTTAAAGAAATTTCTTGCCGACTGGTACATCATGTGACCAGAGGGCTGGCTCGTTCTTTGGCCAAAGAATTAGCATTGCCATTCAACGTGGCAATGCTGCCAGCCTTCTGGGCACGTTTCCGGATGACAGCGATGCGGACGACTATTTCGACGCCTACGTGTCCTTTTGTTTATGTATTTATTTGTACAATTTATCATTTAATTTAGTACCTCGTGTAAATAGTGACCTAGTTGTGTTAAATATTGTAAAACTAATGTATCTTTAATAAAAATAAGTATTTTTACAATCAAGTTAGCATCATCTTTTAAAGTAGTAGGTATATTACCTAGTATTTTCTTCATTTTAATAATTACCTATCTACCTATAACTAGAGATCTTCAATTCTTTATAGAATGTACCTACATGTGTATTGACAGAAGTTTGCCACAGTATAATTATCTACTATAAAATGGAGAGGAGATTGTAAACAAAATATTATATTCGTTTCAATACAATGCGGTACACACAAAAACCGTGACAACATTGCTATCTATAGATTGTCACGATAAAGATAATCTCCAATGATGAATTGAGAACAATGTAATTGATAGAATATCTGAAAATTAGATACAATTATTTTTAGTTTGAAAAAGTAATAATATTGAAGGACTTTTCATTCTATTATTATCGTTTATTTATTTGTTTTTGTATCTTGATGTCGCACTAGATAACTGGAATATTATTTAAACTACTATTTTACCTCCTCTTATTCTAGCAACAGGTAGACTTATGCAAGAATAAATTTACAGTCATGCCTATGAAGTCAAAAGAAATTGTAATGTTTGATAATATGTACGAAACAGACTGTTGGTTATACATAATGTGGAGAAATAAAGTGTTCGTAGAGCGGCGATAAATCTGGACGGGAGGCAGACCCGGCCTGGACATAAATCATGGCCAAAAATGAGGCCTAGGCAATTTTGGCCGAAGTGTGTATTGTCAAATATGCTATTTAGATATTATTCTCGTTACGGCACAACATGGCCACTTACTTTTTGAGCCCGCTTTGTCTCTTGTAAACTGAGCCTTTAACCGGTTTATGTCAGGTTTTAAAATAATGAGTCTCAGTAGGGTTAGTTAGTAAGGAAAGCAGACATTGTTTTTCATCTCAATAGGCATAATATAATTTTGCAAACGAACGCTTTTCTTCAGAAATAACTTGTTCCTTTTGTTTATTTTTGCGATAGTCCAAAAATCTGCTATTTTTACCTCTGTGGCCGTTCTTTGATATTTTTATTTACTGGATTATAACGTTTACCTGGTCAATATTTATTTTCCTGCTACTTGGTAATCTTTGAAAAGTTTTTTGATAGTTTATTCATAATTAAATAGTATTGATTCACAAGAACGGTTTTCGAATCTCCCACGTATTACGGAAATTATGTACCCATGTAATATACGTATACATAGATAATATTATACTATCGAACATATCGCTCAAATATTTGGCATTCAGTATTACATACGCGGAGCGTCAGATCAAAGATACAATATGAAAGTACGGTGGGGTAATATGAGGATACGATGGGGTAACGTGTGGATACGGTGGGGTAACATACGGATACGGTGGAGTAACGACAATGTTTGCCATTTAGTGTGTCAGTGACCCACTTTTCTACTGGTTTGGGAAGAAGCGATTTCGTTTTGATTTTGGTGATACAATTCGTTTGTGGAATATGATCGTGTGCTGTTTGAGAATAATGACGATTTGACGATATTTGTAGTAAATCAAAGTCGTACCTTATATTGTTTTTCAATTTCAAACATACATATGTGGTCTATTTCCTCACTTTTATTATTTGTTAACTTTTAATCAAATGTGAAATGAGTAATTTCTACTTAATTATTTGTGCGGCGCGTATTTTATCAACCAAAAACTCCTCAAATCGATTTTATTTTGATTTCTGATTTCTTCATAAGTACGTGTGCTATCGGGACTGCCGCTACATAAAATTTCACCCAAATTCAATCAAATAAAATTGACTAAAATTGAAACAAATGGCTTCCCCGAACCTGCACATTACATGATCCAGCGACATTATTCAGAGATTATAACAAGATCTAAGTGTACCGAAAGACCACAACTTTCCGAACTCGGTCTGGGCACTGTAATTTTCCATATAAAGGTAATTGACGAGCTCCAAAAAGGAGAGAGAATAAAAGTACTTTAAGTATGGCGTCTCCCACATGTACGTTTGTTTGCTGACATTTTGTACTTCAGCGTTTTCCTTATGTGCTTATCCTACATTAGACAATGTTTTATTTCTGGGTGAATTGTCTTGAGGTATTTTGGGGAATGTTACCCGTTTGTAAGAAATGTATGGTGGCTTTGGAATAAAAGCAGAGTCGACTGTTTTGTAGGTTATCTTCGTAGATTGGGAGTGTTGATTAAATATTTAAAATGAAAGTGTGAAACGTTCTGTTATTATTGTAATACTAGCTTTTGCGCGTGACTTTGTCCGCTTGGATGTCCGCTTGGATGTTCCATTGTGAATCCAGGTTATAAACTTACGGTATGCCAAATTTCTTCCAATCCGTGACCAGACTTATAAGGAATATCTATGCAAAATTTGGACGGTATATATTTAGTAGTATTTGCGTGCTGGTGGAACATACATTCAGACTAACAGACAAACGGACAAAAAATCTTCTTCTTCTTTTTGTTTCGACGGTAAATCTATTCTGGGCCCAAACAGTATAGCCAACAACAACGTCTGTAAGGCCGCAATAAATGTGGCTAACATTTGTTTTGTAATCAGAGGCGTTGTTCTGATCGTCAAGGGTGCAGGTGTACGGACAATTGGGATACTCTAGCAGATGGGACATAGTCTGTTCGGGAGCATCGTATTACCACTGAATGTTGAGGGAATCGATGCCCCACTTCGCTAGATTATGTTTGCAGCGGCGTACTTGGGTACCTACACAATCGATTCATTACTTTCCAAATATGCCATTACCGTTCGCGACCGGGAGGCAAGTTTTCTTGGGGCTTTACAAAGTATTGTGGTGATAGATACCTATCTTCCCACAATTTATTTCGCTTTTTGGGTGGCCTATCTTAGATCGCCTGTGTGGACCATAAGAAGCTCCTACGACTATTTAGTCTACCCGGCGTAGTCGTGTAGTCGTAGATAAGATGCCGGGAATCGGATACTTCGTTCTTTGTTTCAGCGTGCATGCGATATTCCTTCCTACGGCTAACGGTTAGAGCTTACAGAGTGGAATCGGTTTTAAGCAGCCCGATATTATTCGACAAGTCTCATTTTGGCCAATGTCTACCTGCTTGGCGTGAGCAGTGCCACACTGGGCACGCAAATTTGCTAGCAGAAAAGCATAGAGACATGCCAGTTGTGCGAAGAACATCGGGTACTACTCCCTAGTTGGTGGATATTAGACGACGTAGAAAATGATTGCGGGTCCCGACCTTCTGCTTTGTTGTGTGGCAGTGTGACTTATACGTTAAGGCCCTATTCAACGTCACACCAAGATATTTGGGATTCGAGCAGTGTTTGACCTCAATTCCTCGCCACGTGATGTAAAGTGACCGATTAGACTGTTGCGGAGATGAAATGAGCACGACTATCTCTTGGTCGGGTTCGGCCGGCATTACTATCATAATATTTACCTAGTAAGTCAGGGGCCAATGTCAATTTGTGCTCTACGTCTACGAAAGTAGCTGGTTGTCTCGCTAGGGCAAAGTCATCCGCGTCCAGAAAGCGCTCAGGGTGTTGGGTGATAGACTGATTGATAGTATATGTATTAACTTTGACGCCAACACACTGCCCCTTCAGGGAGGCCGTTCTATTACCGTCGTTATCTACTCTTACCAGACTGGAAGCACACCTGGAAGCGGCGGTTGTACAGGAGTTCACTTAGTATGCGCACTAAACCGTGGTCATTAAATAGGGTGTTCACTTTGCCAAGTAATCTCTTGATATTTATGGTATCGCAGACTGCCGAGAGTTGTGGAGAGTGGCTTCGTTAGCATCTCATGGGTATGATGCTAACGAAGTCACTCTAATAATCTCTGTTAGTCGGAAGACCTGGCCGGAGCAACACTTGCTAGGCCTAAAGCCAGTCGGCTTAGGTATTAGTGCTGGATCAATAGCTGCTGTGAGGCAGTTTAATAGCAATCTGTTAAACAGCTTATAGGTGTGGCATATGTATATAGGCCGGTAGCTTTTGGGGTCATTGGAGGGTTTACTTGGTTTCCGCAGTGCAATGACACGGTTGGCGCAGTGGCTGAGCGATCGACTGCTGCGCAACGTGTCGCGGGTTCGATCCCCGCACGGAACAAATATTTGTATGATCTGCAAGTAGTTGTTCCGGGTCTGGGTGTTAGTTGTATGTGAGTTTCTATGTTTGTAAACGCACCCACGATACAGGAAGAAATTCTTAGTGTGGGGCAAAAAAAAAAAAAAAAAAACAAAAACAATGAATTTGGTTTTTCTCCAAAGTTTGGTAATGATTGCGGTAATCATGAACTTTATTCAAAAATGCCAAGAGCTACGATACAGCGAAAGGCCTCAAGAGTTTGATTTGCTCCACCGTTAGATCATCGATACCAGCCGCCTTACCCTATTTTAGTGCCTTAATGGTCAGAACGATGTCTGTGAGATTGAAAGGTTTGCTAATCTCGGTGGAATTTGCAGAAGTATCAGCAGGTCTCTTGGCTCTTGGTAGTTTGTGTGGAAGTTTGTCATTAAGAAGCAGTTAATGCGCTATTTGATTGGCTGTGACATAAACTTGGTTGACAGTTTCCGGTGGGTGACCAGTGTCTCTATGTATTATAGACCAGGATTTTTTATTATTGCAGATTGTGTTGATGTTGGTAACTGTGGTGATCCATTTTTGTTTCCGATTATCTTCAACCATGGAACCCAATTCATCAAACTCAAACTCAAACTCAAAGCATTTATTTCATTTAAACCATTTACAGGCACTTTTGAATTGTCAAATAGTCGCGTCAGTTAGTCAGAAAGTTGAAGCTAGTTGCCCATTCTAAAACGTAGATCTTATGGAGAAGAACGGGCAAGAAACTCCAAGGACACTCTTTTAAATATAGAAAATTACAAAATCCTGGGTACATTATTCTTGTTGCTTCTATATGTGAGAACAATGTACAAAAAAAATAATCAAAACAATTCAAAATATAAGAATAAAAATGAGCCATGGCAGATAAGAGATGACCAGTCACAACTGACGGCGCCCGTTCACGAACATGACGCGTGGATCAGCACCATTCAGCTCAACCATTTTGTAGGGAACCGAATGATCCAACACACTCGCCACCATCAGCGAGACATTTAAGTGAGCATGACATACTCTCAGCTACCATGATTTTTCAAGTCAACATACATATTAATAAATTTAAAAAACAAAAAAAAAATACAAACGGCTCCATGGTGCTCACATATACAAAAATTTAAAAAATGCTTCTAAATTATACAAAACTAATTTGCTAAATTTATCCATAAGTACCGATAAATTGAATTGAAAAGATAAAATGTTCCTGGTTAATTTTCCAAGCGTTCACACTTGGAAAATGGCTTGTTGCAATACGGATTTGCCTAACAACCCGTCCTCCCAGAGACGGTGGGACGTGTTGTTCTGCAGTATTATATGGAATACCCTGCCAATCCACCATAGGCACTATGATGGATGACTCATCGTTTCAACTCGCTACGTATCTCCGCTTGGTACCTTTCGCACCTTGTGTAGCACGGTGTTACTGTGGTGAAGCCGTCGACGGTCTCGGGCACCATGGACCATCTTGTTACAGGAGCGCAGCGATATTATTCGTCGAGCGCTTGTCACCGCCGGCGTACCAGAGGTATTAGGAGGGTATTTTTGGAGCCTTCTAATACAGGCATTGTTTGCCTAAAAGGAGGCTCCAAATACGTTCAAATGTAATGTAATTTTCTATTTGGCACAATAAACTATTTTGTATTTTGTATTTTTGTATTAGAACCTAACGGCTTGATACGTGACGATGGGAAAGGACCAGACGGCATGACGTTATTGCCTTGACAGGTGGGTATTTTCTGGTGTGGGACGCAACTTGTGTCGACACCCTTGCGCCATCTCACGTGCCTTGGACGGCGGGCTGTACTGGCTCCGCTGCTACGGCTGCTGGACCCCTCAACCGACGCAAATATTGTTACTATAACTACAGTTTTGAGCAGTTTGGGGTCAAAATACTCGGTCATGGGGCCAAAGTTTTTTAAAGAAATTTCTTGCCGACTGGTACATCATGTGACCAGAGGGCTGGCTCGTTCTTTGGCCAAAGAATTAGCATTGCCATTCAACGTGGCAATGCTGCCAGCCTTCTGGGCACGTTTCCGGATGACAGCGATGCGGACGACTATTTCGACGCCTACGTGTCCTTTTGTTTATGTATTTATTTGTACAATTTATCATTTAATTTAGTACCTCGTGTAAATAGTGACCTAGTTGTGTTAAATATTGTAAAACTAATGTATCTTTAATAAAAATAAGTATTTTTACAATCAAGTTAGCATCATCTTTTAAAGTAGTAGGTATATTACCTAGTATTTTCTTCATTTTAATAATTACCTATCTACCTATAACTAGAGATCTTCAATTCTTTATAGAATGTACCTACATGTGTATTGACAGAAGTTTGCCACAGTATAATTATCTACTATAAAATGGAGAGGAGATTGTAAACAAAATATTATATTCGTTTCAATACAATGCGGTACACACAAAAACCGTGACAACATTGCTATCTATAGATTGTCACGATAAAGATAATCTCCAATGATGAATTGAGAACAATGTAATTGATAGAATATCTGAAAATTAGATACAATTATTTTTAGTTTGAAAAAGTAATAATTTTGAAGGACTTTTCATTCTATTATTATCGTTTATTTATTTGTTTTTGTATCTTGATGTCGCACTAGATAACTGGAATATTATTTAAACTACTATTTTACCTCCTCTTATTCTAGCAACAGGTAGACTTATGCAAGAATAAATTTACAGTCATGCCTATGAAGTCAAAAGAAATTGTAATGTTTGATAATATGTACGAAACAGACTGTTGGTTATACATAATGTGGAGAAATAAAGTGTTCGTAGAGCGGCGATAAATCTGGACGGGAGGCAGACCCGGCCTGGACATAAATCATGGCCAAAAATGAGGCCTAGGCAATTTTGGCCGAAGTGTGTATTGTCAAATATGCTATTTAGATATTATTCTCGTTACGGCACAACATGGCCACTTACTTTTTGAGCCCGCTTTGTCTCTTGTAAACTGAGCCTTTAACCGGTTTATGTCAGGTTTTAAAATAATGAGTCTCAGTAGGGTTAGTTAGTAAGGAAAGCAGACATTGTTTTTCATCTCAATAGGCATAATATAATTTTGCAAACGAACGCTTTTCTTCAGAAATAACTTGTTCCTTTTGTTTATTTTTGCGATAGTCCAAAAATCTGCTATTTTTACCTCTGTGGCCGTTCTTTGATATTTTTATTTACTGGATTATAACGTTTACCTGGTCAATATTTATTTTCCTGCTACTTGGTAATCTTTGAAAAGTTTTTTGATAGTTTATTCATAATTAAATAGTATTGATTCACAAGAACGGTTTTCGAATCTCCCACGTATTACGGAAATTATGTACCCATGTAATATACGTATACATAGATAATATTATACTATCGAACATATCGCTCAAATATTTGGCATTCAGTATTACATACGCGGAGCGTCAGATCAAAGATACAATATGAAAGTACGGTGGGGTAATATGAGGATACGATGGGGTAACGTGTGGATACGGTGGGGTAACATACGGATACGGTGGAGTAACGACAATGTTTGCCATTTAGTGTGTCAGTGACCCACTTTTCTACTGGTTTGGGAAGAAGCGATTTCGTTTTGATTTTGGTGATACAATTCGTTTGTGGAATATGATCGTGTGCTGTTTGAGAATAATGACGATTTGACGATATTTGTAGTAAATCAAAGTCGTACCTTATATTGTTTTTCAATTTCAAACATACATATGTGGTCTATTTCCTCACTTTTATTATTTGTTAACTTTTAATCAAATGTGAAATGAGTAATTTCTACTTAATTATTTGTGCGGCGCGTATTTTATCAACCAAAAACTCCTCAAATCGATTTTATTTTGATTTCTGATTTCTTCATAAGTACGTGTGCTATCGGGACTGCCGCTACATAAAATTTCACCCAAATTCAATCAAATAAAATTGACTAAAATTGAAACAAATGGCTTCCCCGAACCTGCACATTACATGATCCAGCGACATTATTCAGAGATTATAACAAGATCTAAGTGTACCGAAAGACCACAACTTTCCGAACTCGGTCTGGGCACTGTAATTTTCCATATAAAGGTAATTGACGAGCTCCAAAAAGGAGAGAGAATAAAAGTACTTTAAGTATGGCGTCTCCCACATGTACGTTTGTTTGCTGACATTTTGTACTTCAGCGTTTTCCTTATGTGCTTATCCTACATTAGACAATGTTTTATTTCTGGGTGAATTGTCTTGAGGTATTTTGGGGAATGTTACCCGTTTGTAAGAAATGTATGGTGGCTTTGGAATAAAAGCAGAGTCGACTGTTTTGTAGGTTATCTTCGTAGATTGGGAGTGTTGATTAAATATTTAAAATGAAAGTGTGAAACGTTCTGTTATTATTGTAATACTAGCTTTTGCGCGTGACTTTGTCCGCTTGGATGTCCGCTTGGATGTTCCATTGTGAATCCAGGTTATAAACTTACGGTATGCCAAATTTCTTCCAATCCGTGACCAGACTTATAAGGAATATCTATGCAAAATTTGGACGGTATATATTTAGTAGTATTTGCGTGCTGGTGGAACATACATTCAGACTAACAGACAAACGGACAAAAAATCTTCTTCTTCTTTTTGTTTCGACGGTAAATCTATTCTGGGCCCAAACAGTATAGCCAACAACAACGTCTGTAAGGCCGCAATAAATGTGGCTAACATTTGTTTTGTAATCAGAGGCGTTGTTCTGATCGTCAAGGGTGCAGGTGTACGGACAATTGGGATACTCTAGCAGATGGGACATAGTCTGTTCGGGAGCATCGTATTACCACTGAATGTTGAGGGAATCGATGCCCCACTTCGCTAGATTATGTTTGCAGCGGCGTACTTGGGTACCTACACAATCGATTCATTACTTTCCAAATATGCCATTACCGTTCGCGACCGGGAGGCAAGTTTTCTTGGGGCTTTACAAAGTATTGTGGTGATAGATACCTATCTTCCCACAATTTATTTCGCTTTTTGGGTGGCCTATCTTAGATCGCCTGTGTGGACCATAAGAAGCTCCTACGACTATTTAGTCTACCCGGCGTAGTCGTGTAGTCGTAGATAAGATGCCGGGAATCGGATACTTCGTTCTTTGTTTCAGCGTGCATGCGATATTCCTTCCTACGGCTAACGGTTAGAGCTTACAGAGTGGAATCGGTTTTAAGCAGCCCGATATTATTCGACAAGTCTCATTTTGGCCAATGTCTACCTGCTTGGCGTGAGCAGTGCCACACTGGGCACGCAAATTTGCTAGCAGAAAAGCATAGAGACATGCCAGTTGTGCGAAGAACATCGGGTACTACTCCCTAGTTGGTGGATATTAGACGACGTAGAAAATGATTGCGGGTCCCGACCTTCTGCTTTGTTGTGTGGCAGTGTGACTTATACGTTAAGGCCCTATTCAACGTCACACCAAGATATTTGGGATTCGAGCAGTGTTTGACCTCAATTCCTCGCCACGTGATGTAAAGTGACCGATTAGACTGTTGCGGAGATGAAATGAGCACGACTATCTCTTGGTCGGGTTCGGCCGGCATTACTATCATAATATTTACCTAGTAAGTCAGGGGCCAATGTCAATTTGTGCTCTACGTCTACGAAAGTAGCTGGTTGTCTCGCTAGGGCAAAGTCATCCGCGTCCAGAAAGCGCTCAGGGTGTTGGGTGATAGACTGATTGATAGTATATGTATTAACTTTGACGCCAACACACTGCCCCTTCAGGGAGGCCGTTCTATTACCGTCGTTATCTACTCTTACCAGACTGGAAGCACACCTGGAAGCGGCGGTTGTACAGGAGTTCACTTAGTATGCGCACTAAACCGTGGTCATTAAATAGGGTGTTCACTTTGCCAAGTAATCTCTTGATATTTATGGTATCGCAGACTGCCGAGAGTTGTGGAGAGTGGCTTCGTTAGCATCTCATGGGTATGATGCTAACGAAGTCACTCTAATAATCTCTGTTAGTCGGAAGACCTGGCCGGAGCAACACTTGCTAGGCCTAAAGCCAGTCGGCTTAGGTATTAGTGCTGGATCAATAGCTGCTGTGAGGCAGTTTAATAGCAATCTGTTAAACAGCTTATAGGTGTGGCATATGTATATAGGCCGGTAGCTTTTGGGGTCATTGGAGGGTTTACTTGGTTTCCGCAGTGCAATGACACGGTTGGCGCAGTGGCTGAGCGATCGACTGCTGCGCAACGTGTCGCGGGTTCGATCCCCGCACGGAACAAATATTTGTATGATCTGCAAGTAGTTGTTCCGGGTCTGGGTGTTAGTTGTATGTGAGTTTCTATGTTTGTAAACGCACCCACGATACAGGAAGAAATTCTTAGTGTGGGGCAAAAAAAAAAAAAAAAAAACAAAAACAATGAATTTGGTTTTTCTCCAAAGTTTGGTAATGATTGCGGTAATCATGAACTTTATTCAAAAATGCCAAGAGCTACGATACAGCGAAAGGCCTCAAGAGTTTGATTTGCTCCACCGTTAGATCATCGATACCAGCCGCCTTACCCTATTTTAGTGCCTTAATGGTCAGAACGATGTCTGTGAGATTGAAAGGTTTGCTAATCTCGGTGGAATTTGCAGAAGTATCAGCAGGTCTCTTGGCTCTTGGTAGTTTGTGTGGAAGTTTGTCATTAAGAAGCAGTTAATGCGCTATTTGATTGGCTGTGACATAAACTTGGTTGACAGTTTCCGGTGGGTGACCAGTGTCTCTATGTATTATAGACCAGGATTTTTTATTATTGCAGATTGTGTTGATGTTGGTAACTGTGGTGATCCATTTTTGTTTCCGATTATCTTCAACCATGGAACCCAATTCATCAAACTCAAACTCAAACTCAAAGCATTTATTTCATTTAAACCATTTACAGGCACTTTTGAATTGTCAAATAGTCGCGTCAGTTAGTCAGAAAGTTGAAGCTAGTTGCCCATTCTAAAACGTAGATCTTATGGAGAAGAACGGGCAAGAAACTCCAAGGACACTCTTTTAAATATAGAAAATTACAAAATCCTGGGTACATTATTCTTGTTGCTTCTACAAGGTGCAGTTTTGAACCTGCAAAACATTTCAGGAGGTTGTTATGAGACTCGTAAATAATCATATAACAATACGATACCAAGTCAATAATCAATAATACTTTTTATTTTCGACTTTTCAATTTTATTGTCTTTCAGAATAACTCTCTTAATAACCCTCTTCAAAAAAACAGAATCACCCATTGCGATGTATCGCGCGTCATGTCACTGTGTGCGTGAATGCGATGACCAGTGACGTCAGCCTGTACGAGTCTCCGCCCACATTTCTACGAAACGAACGCGGCGCGTACGTTGAACTAAAATGAAGGTCGTTGCTATGGTTACGGGGAGCCCCCGCGATGCTCGTCATACCGCATTTCGATTAAGACTCGAAAATCTGTTACTGCGCATCGAAGGTTCAACCAACGTGCCGCGATCTGTACAAGTTGTTGTAGCTACAGCAACTTATAGCAAATAATTTTACCTCAGATGTAGTTCGAATTTGAAAATCACAATGTACCTACATTATTGTTTTAAATTTCGCTAAATAATAACTCATTTTTAAGCATCATTACAATGCGAAAATCTGCATCATCTGCCGAGCCTGTTCCCAACTATGTTAGGGTCGGCTTTCAGTTTAACTGTATGCAGCTCACTACATGGAGTGCCAGTGAATCACGTAGGGCGACTGCGTATCAGACCTCAACAAACCAGTTACTTGATAACACGATACCCATTTGTTAGACTAATTGTCAGACTTTCTGGCTTTTGACTACCCGTACCAACGAGTATACGGTAGGGCTGTAAGGTCGTTGACCCGTACCGACCCGTGTGGTACCTAACGACTGTCCGAGAGCTACAAATCAATTCGAACCAAAGGCTTTATTTAAGTGCTTACCGAAACACGGGATTTCAATGATGTCCTAGATAAATTTAAAAAGTACTTACATCATTATGAATTAAAAAATAACACAATGGTACTTGCTCAGTTGCGAACCCGCAACCTCATGCATGAGAGGAGAAAGCCTTAACCACTGGGCTATTACGATAAATAATAATAGTAGGAAGTAGATACAACTGCGCCAAAAAAAGTTCACGTTGGCGTCGTTAGTTACCTATCAGCTGATTAATAAAATGATAGGCGGAGATAAATAAACCTTACATAGCACGTAAGCAGTTCCTGTTGCACAATTGTGAAACTATGATCGCGAGCGCGTGCGCGGGATTTAGGTAGGCACCTAATAATAATAATAAGGCATGTAGGTACTCGGCGCAGTCGGCGCGCTCTGTAGGTAAATTCAGCCCCAAAGACGGTTTTCGTTTTTATTTGTAGATTAAATTGGTTGATTTAAGATTTTCCTTCCTACTTTTTAACGGGCTGAGGACCGACAGAAATACATCAACATAATTTGTGCTAGTTAAGTAGGTAGGTACCCATGTGTTAGGGATTTTAAGTGATTCATTTTGTCTGTATTTTTGGCGTAGTTAAAATTTTTAAATCAACTTATTTACACTAATCAAGTTGATTTAGCTAACATCCTATTTACAAATTATTGTCTATGTACAAATAAATAAATAAATTACCTACTTATGTTACCTGGAGATATTGTTCAAAGTTTCCACCGTCACACTCCAGGCACAGTCTAGCACGACGTTGCTGATTTTCCTTCAGCTTACGTAACACAAACACATTCGTTTTTATTGTGTCGAAAGCACTGATCACGTTGGTGGAGATCCTGTACCTTGCGGTAATGAAAAGGATGCTGCATTTCTTTGTGCAGTAGCCGCCATACTGTGGAGTGGAGCCCTCCAAACCGTCGACCAGCCTCCCGCGTGCTTGCCCGTGGCTCTCGCCGGAAGAATTCCAGGATATCTTCCTGCAAGGCGACAGGCAGGCCTTCGTTGCCGCGACCTTCAGCATGCTGGGGAACGTCGAACTGCCGATGATCGCGCAGTCTCTGCGTAGCAGCCAGCATTACCCTGTGTGAGGGACGTTGCCGATTGGGGAATAACTCCGCGAACATTTCGATGGCTCGAGATACATTGTCTCCACTGATGGCATACAAGCGGACCATCTCCACCAACTCTACATTGGATTATTGGTCCGTCATCTTTACAACTAGGTAGTAGGTACCTATCGCGACCGTTAATCGAAGGCGCACTTGAGGGGCGGAATTTGCAAGCGTATGCACATACCGGCGTCATCAATCACACTAATAAATTGACCCGATTTATTCGGTTGCGATGGCCGCGGGGGCGTGGCTAGTGGGAGAGGGTGCGGGCGGTGGTTGGTGCTTTGGATTTATGAAAGAAATGTCGGTTGCGTTTGTTTGTGTGTGTGAAAGCGCAGTTTAAGAACACGTACAGATTGGCCGCGTTTTAAAAAGGGGAGTTTACACTTACCGATTTCCATAAATAAGAATAAAATGAAAAAAAAATACCTGCCCATTTTATTGTTGATTCGGGTCGAGAATCACTAACATAATTACCTCCTAAAATGTTTTGCAGATCCAAAACTGCACCTTGTATATGTGAGAACAATGTACAAAAAAAATAATCAAAACAATTCAAAATATAAGAATAAAAATGAGCCATGGCAGATAAGAGATGACCAGTCACAACTGACGGCGCCCGTTCACGAACATGACGCGTGGATCAGCACCATTCAGCTCAACCATTTTGTAGGGAACCGAATGATCCAACACACTCGCCACCATCAGCGAGACATTTAAGTGAGCATGACATACTCTCAGCTACCATGATTTTTCAAGTCAACATACATATTAATAAATTTAAAAAACAAAAAAAAAATACAAACGGCTCCATGGTGCTCACATATACAAAAATTTAAAAAATGCTTCTAAATTATACAAAACTAATTTGCTAAATTTATCCATAAGTACCGATAAATTGAATTGAAAAGATAAAATGTTCCTGGTTAATTTTCCAAGCGTTCACACTTGGAAAATGGCTTGTTGCAATACGGATTTGCCTAACAACCCGTCCTCCCAGAGACGGTGGGACGTGTTGTTCTGCAGTATTATATGGAATACCCTGCCAATCCACCATAGGCACTATGATGGATGACTCATCGTTTCAACTCGCTACGTATCTCCGCTTGGTACCTTTCGCACCTTGTGTAGCACGGTGTTACTGTGGTGAAGCCGTCGACGGTCTCGGGCACCATGGACCATCTTGTTACAGGAGCGCAGCGATATTATTCGTCGAGCGCTTGTCACCGCCGGCGTACCAGAGGTATTAGGAGGGTATTTTTGGAGCCTTCTAATACAGGCATTGTTTGCCTAAAAGGAGGCTCCAAATACGTTCAAATGTAATGTAATTTTCTATTTGGCACAATAAACTATTTTGTATTTTGTATTTTTGTATTAGAACCTAACGGCTTGATACGTGACGATGGGAAAGGACCAGACGGCATGACGTTATTGCCTTGACAGGTGGGTATTTTCTGGTGTGGGACGCAACTTGTGTCGACACCCTTGCGCCATCTCACGTGCCTTGGACGGCGGGCTGTACTGGCTCCGCTGCTACGGCTGCTGGACCCCTCAACCGACGCAAATATTGTTACTATAACTACAGTTTTGAGCAGTTTGGGGTCAAAATACTCGGTCATGGGGCCAAAGTTTTTTAAAGAAATTTCTTGCCGACTGGTACATCATGTGACCAGAGGGCTGGCTCGTTCTTTGGCCAAAGAATTAGCATTGCCATTCAACGTGGCAATGCTGCCAGCCTTCTGGGCACGTTTCCGGATGACAGCGATGCGGACGACTATTTCGACGCCTACGTGTCCTTTTGTTTATGTATTTATTTGTACAATTTATCATTTAATTTAGTACCTCGTGTAAATAGTGACCTAGTTGTGTTAAATATTGTAAAACTAATGTATCTTTAATAAAAATAAGTATTTTTACAATCAAGTTAGCATCATCTTTTAAAGTAGTAGGTATATTACCTAGTATTTTCTTCATTTTAATAATTACCTATCTACCTATAACTAGAGATCTTCAATTCTTTATAGAATGTACCTACATGTGTATTGACAGAAGTTTGCCACAGTATAATTATCTACTATAAAATGGAGAGGAGATTGTAAACAAAATATTATATTCGTTTCAATACAATGCGGTACACACAAAAACCGTGACAACATTGCTATCTATAGATTGTCACGATAAAGATAATCTCCAATGATGAATTGAGAACAATGTAATTGATAGAATATCTGAAAATTAGATACAATTATTTTTAGTTTGAAAAAGTAATAATTTTGAAGGACTTTTCATTCTATTATTATCGTTTATTTATTTGTTTTTGTATCTTGATGTCGCACTAGATAACTGGAATATTATTTAAACTACTATTTTACCTCCTCTTATTCTAGCAACAGGTAGACTTATGCAAGAATAAATTTACAGTCATGCCTATGAAGTCAAAAGAAATTGTAATGTTTGATAATATGTACGAAACAGACTGTTGGTTATACATAATGTGGAGAAATAAAGTGTTCGTAGAGCGGCGATAAATCTGGACGGGAGGCAGACCCGGCCTGGACATAAATCATGGCCAAAAATGAGGCCTAGGCAATTTTGGCCGAAGTGTGTATTGTCAAATATGCTATTTAGATATTATTCTCGTTACGGCACAACATGGCCACTTACTTTTTGAGCCCGCTTTGTCTCTTGTAAACTGAGCCTTTAACCGGTTTATGTCAGGTTTTAAAATAATGAGTCTCAGTAGGGTTAGTTAGTAAGGAAAGCAGACATTGTTTTTCATCTCAATAGGCATAATATAATTTTGCAAACGAACGCTTTTCTTCAGAAATAACTTGTTCCTTTTGTTTATTTTTGCGATAGTCCAAAAATCTGCTATTTTTACCTCTGTGGCCGTTCTTTGATATTTTTATTTACTGGATTATAACGTTTACCTGGTCAATATTTATTTTCCTGCTACTTGGTAATCTTTGAAAAGTTTTTTGATAGTTTATTCATAATTAAATAGTATTGATTCACAAGAACGGTTTTCGAATCTCCCACGTATTACGGAAATTATGTACCCATGTAATATACGTATACATAGATAATATTATACTATCGAACATATCGCTCAAATATTTGGCATTCAGTATTACATACGCGGAGCGTCAGATCAAAGATACAATATGAAAGTACGGTGGGGTAATATGAGGATACGATGGGGTAACGTGTGGATACGGTGGGGTAACATACGGATACGGTGGAGTAACGACAATGTTTGCCATTTAGTGTGTCAGTGACCCACTTTTCTACTGGTTTGGGAAGAAGCGATTTCGTTTTGATTTTGGTGATACAATTCGTTTGTGGAATATGATCGTGTGCTGTTTGAGAATAATGACGATTTGACGATATTTGTAGTAAATCAAAGTCGTACCTTATATTGTTTTTCAATTTCAAACATACATATGTGGTCTATTTCCTCACTTTTATTATTTGTTAACTTTTAATCAAATGTGAAATGAGTAATTTCTACTTAATTATTTGTGCGGCGCGTATTTTATCAACCAAAAACTCCTCAAATCGATTTTATTTTGATTTCTGATTTCTTCATAAGTACGTGTGCTATCGGGACTGCCGCTACATAAAATTTCACCCAAATTCAATCAAATAAAATTGACTAAAATTGAAACAAATGGCTTCCCCGAACCTGCACATTACATGATCCAGCGACATTATTCAGAGATTATAACAAGATCTAAGTGTACCGAAAGACCACAACTTTCCGAACTCGGTCTGGGCACTGTAATTTTCCATATAAAGGTAATTGACGAGCTCCAAAAAGGAGAGAGAATAAAAGTACTTTAAGTATGGCGTCTCCCACATGTACGTTTGTTTGCTGACATTTTGTACTTCAGCGTTTTCCTTATGTGCTTATCCTACATTAGACAATGTTTTATTTCTGGGTGAATTGTCTTGAGGTATTTTGGGGAATGTTACCCGTTTGTAAGAAATGTATGGTGGCTTTGGAATAAAAGCAGAGTCGACTGTTTTGTAGGTTATCTTCGTAGATTGGGAGTGTTGATTAAATATTTAAAATGAAAGTGTGAAACGTTCTGTTATTATTGTAATACTAGCTTTTGCGCGTGACTTTGTCCGCTTGGATGTCCGCTTGGATGTTCCATTGTGAATCCAGGTTATAAACTTACGGTATGCCAAATTTCTTCCAATCCGTGACCAGACTTATAAGGAATATCTATGCAAAATTTGGACGGTATATATTTAGTAGTATTTGCGTGCTGGTGGAACATACATTCAGACTAACAGACAAACGGACAAAAAATCTTCTTCTTCTTTTTGTTTCGACGGTAAATCTATTCTGGGCCCAAACAGTATAGCCAACAACAACGTCTGTAAGGCCGCAATAAATGTGGCTAACATTTGTTTTGTAATCAGAGGCGTTGTTCTGATCGTCAAGGGTGCAGGTGTACGGACAATTGGGATACTCTAGCAGATGGGACATAGTCTGTTCGGGAGCATCGTATTACCACTGAATGTTGAGGGAATCGATGCCCCACTTCGCTAGATTATGTTTGCAGCGGCGTACTTGGGTACCTACACAATCGATTCATTACTTTCCAAATATGCCATTACCGTTCGCGACCGGGAGGCAAGTTTTCTTGGGGCTTTACAAAGTATTGTGGTGATAGATACCTATCTTCCCACAATTTATTTCGCTTTTTGGGTGGCCTATCTTAGATCGCCTGTGTGGACCATAAGAAGCTCCTACGACTATTTAGTCTACCCGGCGTAGTCGTGTAGTCGTAGATAAGATGCCGGGAATCGGATACTTCGTTCTTTGTTTCAGCGTGCATGCGATATTCCTTCCTACGGCTAACGGTTAGAGCTTACAGAGTGGAATCGGTTTTAAGCAGCCCGATATTATTCGACAAGTCTCATTTTGGCCAATGTCTACCTGCTTGGCGTGAGCAGTGCCACACTGGGCACGCAAATTTGCTAGCAGAAAAGCATAGAGACATGCCAGTTGTGCGAAGAACATCGGGTACTACTCCCTAGTTGGTGGATATTAGACGACGTAGAAAATGATTGCGGGTCCCGACCTTCTGCTTTGTTGTGTGGCAGTGTGACTTATACGTTAAGGCCCTATTCAACGTCACACCAAGATATTTGGGATTCGAGCAGTGTTTGACCTCAATTCCTCGCCACGTGATGTAAAGTGACCGATTAGACTGTTGCGGAGATGAAATGAGCACGACTATCTCTTGGTCGGGTTCGGCCGGCATTACTATCATAATATTTACCTAGTAAGTCAGGGGCCAATGTCAATTTGTGCTCTACGTCTACGAAAGTAGCTGGTTGTCTCGCTAGGGCAAAGTCATCCGCGTCCAGAAAGCGCTCAGGGTGTTGGGTGATAGACTGATTGATAGTATATGTATTAACTTTGACGCCAACACACTGCCCCTTCAGGGAGGCCGTTCTATTACCGTCGTTATCTACTCTTACCAGACTGGAAGCACACCTGGAAGCGGCGGTTGTACAGGAGTTCACTTAGTATGCGCACTAAACCGTGGTCATTAAATAGGGTGTTCACTTTGCCAAGTAATCTCTTGATATTTATGGTATCGCAGACTGCCGAGAGTTGTGGAGAGTGGCTTCGTTAGCATCTCATGGGTATGATGCTAACGAAGTCACTCTAATAATCTCTGTTAGTCGGAAGACCTGGCCGGAGCAACACTTGCTAGGCCTAAAGCCAGTCGGCTTAGGTATTAGTGCTGGATCAATAGCTGCTGTGAGGCAGTTTAATAGCAATCTGTTAAACAGCTTATAGGTGTGGCATATGTATATAGGCCGGTAGCTTTTGGGGTCATTGGAGGGTTTACTTGGTTTCCGCAGTGCAATGACACGGTTGGCGCAGTGGCTGAGCGATCGACTGCTGCGGAACGTGTCGCGGGTTCGATCCCCGCACGGAACAAATATTTGTATGATCTGCAAGTAGTTGTTCCGGGTCTGGGTGTTAGTTGTATGTGAGTTTCTATGTTTGTAAACGCACCCACGATACAGGAAGAAATTCTTAGTGTGGGGCAAAAAAAAAAAAAAAAAAACAAAAACAATGAATTTGGTTTTTCTCCAAAGTTTGGTAATGATTGCGGTAATCATGAACTTTATTCAAAAATGCCAAGAGCTACGATACAGCGAAAGGCCTCAAGAGTTTGATTTGCTCCACCGTTAGATCATCGATACCAGCCGCCTTACCCTATTTTAGTGCCTTAATGGTCAGAACGATGTCTGTGAGATTGAAAGGTTTGCTAATCTCGGTGGAATTTGCAGAAGTATCAGCAGGTCTCTTGGCTCTTGGTAGTTTGTGTGGAAGTTTGTCATTAAGAAGCAGTTAATGCGCTATTTGATTGGCTGTGACATAAACTTGGTTGACAGTTTCCGGTGGGTGACCAGTGTCTCTATGTATTATAGACCAGGATTTTTTATTATTGCAGATTGTGTTGATGTTGGTAACTGTGGTGATCCATTTTTGTTTCCGATTATCTTCAACCATGGAACCCAATTCATCAAACTCAAACTCAAACTCAAAGCATTTATTTCATTTAAACCATTTACAGGCACTTTTGAATTGTCAAATAGTCGCGTCAGTTAGTCAGAAAGTTGAAGCTAGTTGCCCATTCTAAAACGTAGATCTTATGGAGAAGAACGGGCAAGAAACTCCAAGGACACTCTTTTAAATATAGAAAATTACAAAATCCTGGGTACATTATTCTTGTTGCTTCTATATGTGAGAACAATGTACAAAAAAAATAATCAAAACAATTCAAAATATAAGAATAAAAATGAGCCATGGCAGATAAGAGATGACCAGTCACAACTGACGGCGCCCGTTCACGAACATGACGCGTGGATCAGCACCATTCAGCTCAACCATTTTGTAGGGAACCGAATGATCCAACACACTCGCCACCATCAGCGAGACATTTAAGTGAGCATGACATACTCTCAGCTACCATGATTTTTCAAGTCAACATACATATTAATAAATTTAAAAAACAAAAAAAAAATACAAACGGCTCCATGGTGCTCACATATACAAAAATTTAAAAAATGCTTCTAAATTATACAAAACTAATTTGCTAAATTTATCCATAAGTACCGATAAATTGAATTGAAAAGATAAAATGTTCCTGGTTAATTTTCCAAGCGTTCACACTTGGAAAATGGCTTGTTGCAATACGGATTTGCCTAACAACCCGTCCTCCCAGAGACGGTGGGACGTGTTGTTCTGCAGTATTATATGGAATACCCTGCCAATCCACCATAGGCACTATGATGGATGACTCATCGTTTCAACTCGCTACGTATCTCCGCTTGGTACCTTTCGCACCTTGTGTAGCACGGTGTTACTGTGGTGAAGCCGTCGACGGTCTCGGGCACCATGGACCATCTTGTTACAGGAGCGCAGCGATATTATTCGTCGAGCGCTTGTCACCGCCGGCGTACCAGAGGTATTAGGAGGGTATTTTTGGAGCCTTCTAATACAGGCATTGTTTGCCTAAAAGGAGGCTCCAAATACGTTCAAATGTAATGTAATTTTCTATTTGGCACAATAAACTATTTTGTATTTTGTATTTTTGTATTAGAACCTAACGGCTTGATACGTGACGATGGGAAAGGACCAGACGGCATGACGTTATTGCCTTGACAGGTGGGTATTTTCTGGTGTGGGACGCAACTTGTGTCGACACCCTTGCGCCATCTCACGTGCCTTGGACGGCGGGCTGTACTGGCTCCGCTGCTACGGCTGCTGGACCCCTCAACCGACGCAAATATTGTTACTATAACTACAGTTTTGAGCAGTTTGGGGTCAAAATACTCGGTCATGGGGCCAAAGTTTTTTAAAGAAATTTCTTGCCGACTGGTACATCATGTGACCAGAGGGCTGGCTCGTTCTTTGGCCAAAGAATTAGCATTGCCATTCAACGTGGCAATGCTGCCAGCCTTCTGGGCACGTTTCCGGATGACAGCGATGCGGACGACTATTTCGACGCCTACGTGTCCTTTTGTTTATGTATTTATTTGTACAATTTATCATTTAATTTAGTACCTCGTGTAAATAGTGACCTAGTTGTGTTAAATATTGTAAAACTAATGTATCTTTAATAAAAATAAGTATTTTTACAATCAAGTTAGCATCATCTTTTAAAGTAGTAGGTATATTACCTAGTATTTTCTTCATTTTAATAATTACCTATCTACCTATAACTAGAGATCTTCAATTCTTTATAGAATGTACCTACATGTGTATTGACAGAAGTTTGCCACAGTATAATTATCTACTATAAAATGGAGAGGAGATTGTAAACAAAATATTATATTCGTTTCAATACAATGCGGTACACACAAAAACCGTGACAACATTGCTATCTATAGATTGTCACGATAAAGATAATCTCCAATGATGAATTGAGAACAATGTAATTGATAGAATATCTGAAAATTAGATACAATTATTTTTAGTTTGAAAAAGTAATAATTTTGAAGGACTTTTCATTCTATTATTATCGTTTATTTATTTGTTTTTGTATCTTGATGTCGCACTAGATAACTGGAATATTATTTAAACTACTATTTTACCTCCTCTTATTCTAGCAACAGGTAGACTTATGCAAGAATAAATTTACAGTCATGCCTATGAAGTCAAAAGAAATTGTAATGTTTGATAATATGTACGAAACAGACTGTTGGTTATACATAATGTGGAGAAATAAAGTGTTCGTAGAGCGGCGATAAATCTGGACGGGAGGCAGACCCGGCCTGGACATAAATCATGGCCAAAAATGAGGCCTAGGCAATTTTGGCCGAAGTGTGTATTGTCAAATATGCTATTTAGATATTATTCTCGTTACGGCACAACATGGCCACTTACTTTTTGAGCCCGCTTTGTCTCTTGTAAACTGAGCCTTTAACCGGTTTATGTCAGGTTTTAAAATAATGAGTCTCAGTAGGGTTAGTTAGTAAGGAAAGCAGACATTGTTTTTCATCTCAATAGGCATAATATAATTTTGCAAACGAACGCTTTTCTTCAGAAATAACTTGTTCCTTTTGTTTATTTTTGCGATAGTCCAAAAATCTGCTATTTTTACCTCTGTGGCCGTTCTTTGATATTTTTATTTACTGGATTATAACGTTTACCTGGTCAATATTTATTTTCCTGCTACTTGGTAATCTTTGAAAAGTTTTTTGATAGTTTATTCATAATTAAATAGTATTGATTCACAAGAACGGTTTTCGAATCTCCCACGTATTACGGAAATTATGTACCCATGTAATATACGTATACATAGATAATATTATACTATCGAACATATCGCTCAAATATTTGGCATTCAGTATTACATACGCGGAGCGTCAGATCAAAGATACAATATGAAAGTACGGTGGGGTAATATGAGGATACGATGGGGTAACGTGTGGATACGGTGGGGTAACATACGGATACGGTGGAGTAACGACAATGTTTGCCATTTAGTGTGTCAGTGACCCACTTTTCTACTGGTTTGGGAAGAAGCGATTTCGTTTTGATTTTGGTGATACAATTCGTTTGTGGAATATGATCGTGTGCTGTTTGAGAATAATGACGATTTGACGATATTTGTAGTAAATCAAAGTCGTACCTTATATTGTTTTTCAATTTCAAACATACATATGTGGTCTATTTCCTCACTTTTATTATTTGTTAACTTTTAATCAAATGTGAAATGAGTAATTTCTACTTAATTATTTGTGCGGCGCGTATTTTATCAACCAAAAACTCCTCAAATCGATTTTATTTTGATTTCTGATTTCTTCATAAGTACGTGTGCTATCGGGACTGCCGCTACATAAAATTTCACCCAAATTCAATCAAATAAAATTGACTAAAATTGAAACAAATGGCTTCCCCGAACCTGCACATTACATGATCCAGCGACATTATTCAGAGATTATAACAAGATCTAAGTGTACCGAAAGACCACAACTTTCCGAACTCGGTCTGGGCACTGTAATTTTCCATATAAAGGTAATTGACGAGCTCCAAAAAGGAGAGAGAATAAAAGTACTTTAAGTATGGCGTCTCCCACATGTACGTTTGTTTGCTGACATTTTGTACTTCAGCGTTTTCCTTATGTGCTTATCCTACATTAGACAATGTTTTATTTCTGGGTGAATTGTCTTGAGGTATTTTGGGGAATGTTACCCGTTTGTAAGAAATGTATGGTGGCTTTGGAATAAAAGCAGAGTCGACTGTTTTGTAGGTTATCTTCGTAGATTGGGAGTGTTGATTAAATATTTAAAATGAAAGTGTGAAACGTTCTGTTATTATTGTAATACTAGCTTTTGCGCGTGACTTTGTCCGCTTGGATGTCCGCTTGGATGTTCCATTGTGAATCCAGGTTATAAACTTACGGTATGCCAAATTTCTTCCAATCCGTGACCAGACTTATAAGGAATATCTATGCAAAATTTGGACGGTATATATTTAGTAGTATTTGCGTGCTGGTGGAACATACATTCAGACTAACAGACAAACGGACAAAAAATCTTCTTCTTCTTTTTGTTTCGACGGTAAATCTATTCTGGGCCCAAACAGTATAGCCAACAACAACGTCTGTAAGGCCGCAATAAATGTGGCTAACATTTGTTTTGTAATCAGAGGCGTTGTTCTGATCGTCAAGGGTGCAGGTGTACGGACAATTGGGATACTCTAGCAGATGGGACATAGTCTGTTCGGGAGCATCGTATTACCACTGAATGTTGAGGGAATCGATGCCCCACTTCGCTAGATTATGTTTGCAGCGGCGTACTTGGGTACCTACACAATCGATTCATTACTTTCCAAATATGCCATTACCGTTCGCGACCGGGAGGCAAGTTTTCTTGGGGCTTTACAAAGTATTGTGGTGATAGATACCTATCTTCCCACAATTTATTTCGCTTTTTGGGTGGCCTATCTTAGATCGCCTGTGTGGACCATAAGAAGCTCCTACGACTATTTAGTCTACCCGGCGTAGTCGTGTAGTCGTAGATAAGATGCCGGGAATCGGATACTTCGTTCTTTGTTTCAGCGTGCATGCGATATTCCTTCCTACGGCTAACGGTTAGAGCTTACAGAGTGGAATCGGTTTTAAGCAGCCCGATATTATTCGACAAGTCTCATTTTGGCCAATGTCTACCTGCTTGGCGTGAGCAGTGCCACACTGGGCACGCAAATTTGCTAGCAGAAAAGCATAGAGACATGCCAGTTGTGCGAAGAACATCGGGTACTACTCCCTAGTTGGTGGATATTAGACGACGTAGAAAATGATTGCGGGTCCCGACCTTCTGCTTTGTTGTGTGGCAGTGTGACTTATACGTTAAGGCCCTATTCAACGTCACACCAAGATATTTGGGATTCGAGCAGTGTTTGACCTCAATTCCTCGCCACGTGATGTAAAGTGACCGATTAGACTGTTGCGGAGATGAAATGAGCACGACTATCTCTTGGTCGGGTTCGGCCGGCATTACTATCATAATATTTACCTAGTAAGTCAGGGGCCAATGTCAATTTGTGCTCTACGTCTACGAAAGTAGCTGGTTGTCTCGCTAGGGCAAAGTCATCCGCGTCCAGAAAGCGCTCAGGGTGTTGGGTGATAGACTGATTGATAGTATATGTATTAACTTTGACGCCAACACACTGCCCCTTCAGGGAGGCCGTTCTATTACCGTCGTTATCTACTCTTACCAGACTGGAAGCACACCTGGAAGCGGCGGTTGTACAGGAGTTCACTTAGTATGCGCACTAAACCGTGGTCATTAAATAGGGTGTTCACTTTGCCAAGTAATCTCTTGATATTTATGGTATCGCAGACTGCCGAGAGTTGTGGAGAGTGGCTTCGTTAGCATCTCATGGGTATGATGCTAACGAAGTCACTCTAATAATCTCTGTTAGTCGGAAGACCTGGCCGGAGCAACACTTGCTAGGCCTAAAGCCAGTCGGCTTAGGTATTAGTGCTGGATCAATAGCTGCTGTGAGGCAGTTTAATAGCAATCTGTTAAACAGCTTATAGGTGTGGCATATGTATATAGGCCGGTAGCTTTTGGGGTCATTGGAGGGTTTACTTGGTTTCCGCAGTGCAATGACACGGTTGGCGCAGTGGCTGAGCGATCGACTGCTGCGCAACGTGTCGCGGGTTCGATCCCCGCACGGAACAAATATTTGTATGATCTGCAAGTAGTTGTTCCGGGTCTGGGTGTTAGTTGTATGTGAGTTTCTATGTTTGTAAACGCACCCACGATACAGGAAGAAATTCTTAGTGTGGGGCAAAAAAAAAAAAAAACAAAAACAATGAATTTGGTTTTTCTCCAAAGTTTGGTAATGATTGCGGTAATCATGAACTTTATTCAAAAATGCCAAGAGCTACGATACAGCGAAAGGCCTCAAGAGTTTGATTTGCTCCACCGTTAGATCATCGATACCAGCCGCCTTACCCTATTTTAGTGCCTTAATGGTCAGAACGATGTCTGTGAGATTGAAAGGTTTGCTAATCTCGGTGGAATTTGCAGAAGTATCAGCAGGTCTCTTGGCTCTTGGTAGTTTGTGTGGAAGTTTGTCATTAAGAAGCAGTTAATGCGCTATTTGATTGGCTGTGACATAAACTTGGTTGACAGTTTCCGGTGGGTGACCAGTGTCTCTATGTATTATAGACCAGGATTTTTTATTATTGCAGATTGTGTTGATGTTGGTAACTGTGGTGATCCATTTTTGTTTCCGATTATCTTCAACCATGGAACCCAATTCATCAAACTCAAACTCAAACTCAAAGCATTTATTTCATTTAAACCATTTACAGGCACTTTTGAATTGTCAAATAGTCGCGTCAGTTAGTCAGAAAGTTGAAGCTAGTTGCCCATTCTAAAACGTAGATCTTATGGAGAAGAACGGGCAAGAAACTCCAAGGACACTCTTTTAAATATAGAAAATTACAAAATCCTGGGTACATTATTCTTGTTGCTTCTATATGTGAGAACAATGTACAAAAAAAATAATCAAAACAATTCAAAATATAAGAATAAAAATGAGCCATGGCAGATAAGAGATGACCAGTCACAACTGACGGCGCCCGTTCACGAACATGACGCGTGGATCAGCACCATTCAGCTCAACCATTTTGTAGGGAACCGAATGATCCAACACACTCGCCACCATCAGCGAGACATTTAAGTGAGCATGACATACTCTCAGCTACCATGATTTTTCAAGTCAACATACATATTAATAAATTTAAAAAACAAAAAAAAAATACAAACGGCTCCATGGTGCTCACATATACAAAAATTTAAAAAATGCTTCTAAATTATACAAAACTAATTTGCAATGTGTTTGAGAGATTAATAAAATGTTACTACCAAAAAGAAAGAAAATCATTATCCATTGGAGTATTCAACAATTAAAACTTGTTTAAATAAAAAATAAACATTAAGTTTGTAATGTCAGAAAAAATTTAAAGGGGAAGCAACTCTTCCAAACATTTAAATTTTTAACTAGTGAGCCCAAGTGGCTGTGGAGCAGGACCAGCATTAAGCCAAGCATTTTTATCTATGATATAATCATCCAACTTATAATATGCTTGTCTACATAGTGTGCGTTTAATGCATGTTTTAAATTTCTTCTCATTCAGTTCAAGAATATCGAGTGGTATTTTATTATAACATTTTACACAGTACCCCATAAAAGAAGTGTGCACTTTAGACAATCTGAAACATCAAGAACAACATCATCTTCAGCAGCAAGAGTATCGTCAGAGAAATGATCATTTTCATGCAGGTCTTCGTACATCGTAAGAAGCTTTAAGGACTCTGGAGCAAGGCCGGGTGTGCATATATACCCCGCCCGGGTATACATCATCATGTACGACACCCTCTAGGTATACATTGACGCGACACAGTCCAATGAACTGGTCGTAATTGGAAGGTGTAGGTTCTATGTCGCGTAGGTTAACTTCTCCCTGTTTGCCTTACAGTAGTTAAAATGAGGAACCTGTCGGGGTTTTAATGCCGTTCTAACCTTTAAAAAAAAATCTAAAAAGCATATTTTCGGCGTCAGACTCATTTCCACACACACCTCGTAGCAATTACTTTTATTATCTTTTTCAAAAACATTAAATGCACAGTTTTGACTTCGTTACTATTTTATTATATGTCTATAAGTAGATTAACGGATTTTTAAAATAGTAACTTTAGTGTTCCTCTATGTCTATTTAATATGACCTTTTCAAAATCGTAATTCAAAAAAAATAAATGTCTGTGAAGTTAAAAGTGAAGCTTAAATTCACTTGTTTATCAAAAACATGTCTTTTGTAAATAATATAAAGTCTAATCTGCCCAATGATTTAAAGTTTGGGTCGGCGCGAGGGATGATCTGGGGTCTGATCGGTAGAACCAATATAAGCTACTATTATGATATTATACAGGATATATCTCTTCAAGCAATTTTTTTTTCTCTAAACCGCCTACGTGTGACGTGTTCAATTCATTTTACTTTGATATTTCATATTTTCTCAGTAACCCAAAACTGTCTCCATATTTTAGATAACTGATGTCACGTACTTCAAATGACCTACAAAAATCAGACTGCGTAGGAGTTTCAAAATCCATTTTAGGAAGATCCCGAGTTATAAGCGATCTATAATGTAAATGTACATACTAGTATTACATATATAATTATGTGTTCGATGTTGAATAAAAAGTTTTAGATATTGTAAGCGCTGAAGTTAAAAATATAGAAGCTTTTAATTGTAAAATTGATGTGAATTGGGTGTATCGAAATTGAGTTTTATATGATGAAGTGCCAGAGTTAATGGTCATTAAAAATAAAATTTTCCAAATTCAGAATTGTATAAGAAAATAGTGATTCAAATAATATTAAAATGGTAAAACGTTCGGATGAAAATTATCCATAAAAATATTTTATAAAAACTACGTTTATAATAAATTGTCTCCTACGATTAACATTCATGGTTTCAGTGCTAAGTGTCGGCAAATCCTCGTAGACATTTAACAAAATGTACGATTTAATTTGACAAATTGGCTAGAAAGCTCTGAATCCCAATTTAATACTCTGGCTAACACGCACGTGTTAGAAGAGGCAGTAAGCACTATAAGTGTATGTATAAGTATTACCTAATTTAGCAAGTTTTAAAAGTCGGAATGATGAATGATGTGTATGTAAGTTCTGTTGAATATGTTTTGTAGGTAAAGGATCGTATGAAGTAAAGCACAGAAAGACAAGGCTAGACATTTATTTAATTAGACTTGTCATTGTTTAATCAGAAAGCTAGTTATCCGTTCGCAAAACTAGGTCTTCATGGAGAAGAAGGACAAGAAACTCCATGGAAACAGTATGACAGTATTCTATCAACACATTTCTTACATTTCTATAAATTATCGTTATCTCAAAAACAGTTAATTGTATGTCTTGGACCATTGCTCAAAATAAAAACAATATTATAAAATAACAAGGAAAAGAATAGGAATATTCCATTATTAAATTTAACACATCAGCAATATTGACAATAAGGTATCATACACAACAACATAATCATAATAAGCAATAACTACGGTATAATATCAAATTACTTAACTTACGTGACACCTAGTCAGTCTATTCCATACAACAACGGCACTAGAACCCACCAACTCAACATCCACCGAGCAACTGACTCGATAACGTCATTACAATCCTTTGTATGTCAAACATTTACGTCCGTTACGTCGCCATTTTAAATAAATCACAGATGTCATACTAAGGCTTAATAACCTCAAATACAGGTAATAATAAACAAATCTTATGTAGTGAAACCATTTTAAAACGTTGTAAAGTAATGAAGCAATTTAATAACAGCCGATTTGTTTTTCTTAGATATAATTCAATAGAATATCAACATTAACTGACAGTTTTGTGTAAATAGTTTAAAACAACATATTTTATTAAAATAGCAATATAAAATCAAAGATAAACTACAAGTGTCATTAAATATTACGTCAACATTTATAGTAATAACATCTAAATGGTTTTTACAAGTTAAGAGTGTTATTTTCTGTGAAAACAATACCTAGTCAAATTAAGTACTTCCACATTGGTCCCAAGCTTTGTAAATATGACAGATGCCATTATTCAACAAACAATATTCTAATATTATAATAATCGTAAAATGAATTATCTAACACAGGCTTGTTGCAACGATTTAACGAAGCTTTTTTGAAGGTCTGTCGAATTAATTTGAAGCCTCTTACCAATGAGACCCGTACGCACACGAGCTATGTATGAATGATGAATAAATGTTTCATATTTTTGTTTGGTCACAGAACAGATTTATGATAGGTAGGTAGTTAAGTGATAATTTTGAGACGACTTTATCGTGTAGGTATATGATTGAACATACGATAATAATGTCAGATTCTATTAGGGGTTTAAAGACCAGAATCTAGTAGCTTTGTAATGAAGTACAAGTTCTCTTAACACAATACAATAAATTAAACATGAAATTTACCATGTTTTTGGAAATTAAAGCACGTTGTATTTACATACAATACATTTACATATATACATTTTCTCACGTTTTAAGCACTTTTCAGCACTTGCGGTCATGGATGGAATGAAACGAGAAATAATTGGTACCTACGAAAAAGTAATTTAATTTTCAATTTGAGATTATTAAACGAACACAACTCACGATGAAATTCAAAACATCCCCGGTCTGTGTGTACGAGGATTTATTTAATTTAATTCAACAACACGATCATGCAAATTTTCGAATAATTGTACAGAAGCCTCCATTAATTTTGAATCGGGAAATATTAATACGTTTCAAGAGCGCTGTGTACATATAATATTAAACACTGTCGGTACGATGATGATCTTTCGGAGTTCAGGAAAAATAAATTATCGGTTCGAGGATTTCATCAAAACTGTATTTAATCAATTCAGTGCAGCACTGAAATATTGTGTATTATAATATTGAAATATTATGTATGACTTTAATTTTGGTACCGCATGGCTTTTAAATCATTCTGATAATGTATTTACGGAAATAATTCGTATCTCAGTTCATTTTAAATGTGTACGTATATTTACAGTAAGTTACATAAATATCATACAGAAGTTTTTGCCCGCGGTTTCTCCCGCGTAGTGATCGGAATTTATCCTGCGGGAACGTACTACCGGGATTAAATTATCCTAAGTCCTAACCCAGTTCATGGTTTATCTGGTCTGCCAAATTTCAAACAAATCCGAACAGCCGATAAGGCGTGAAATTGTACCCGACAGTCAGACAGACAGAGTTACTTTCGTATTAATTAATATTAGTATGGAAGTATGGATATGGATTCATGTTGTTTAATGTCTGCATTTATACATATTTATATTAACATAATTACGTATTTTGAACCACGCATTTCAAATCTCGCTCTCTCAAAGGAATTTATTCAAACTAGGTACTTATATGTAATTGCATTACCTTTGATCAATCGACGTATATTATGTGCCTCATCAGTATTCAGATTGAATGGATGACGAGGACTTGTGAGGCTCGATCTATCACAGTCAGTGTGATAGCATCAGAAGGGTGTGAGCGTGTGTGAAGGTCGACGTGTTCCATTCTTGCCTTGAACTGTATGAGTCCATGACCCAGCAAGAAGCTAAGGTTTTATTGAATCTAAGACGATAAAAGCTATTCAGTGACGGTCCATGGGGACGGGCTCAATACAGCAAGGGAGAATGAACTGGTCCTTAGACTCGCAACAACTAGGAATGTTAAAAAGGGTATTATGATAACTGTTGAAACTTGAAAGTAATAGATATCACATCTGCAGGTGTTTTGTAATGTAGGCTCTGCCTAAATTTTTTAGATACAAGTCACAGACATTATAAGTCAGTCACTTTACTTCCCATAATTGGAAAGAAAAGCACCATTAGTTATGCAAATAAGCCTCTTCAATGTTATAGCAATTTATTTGAGAGAGTCTAAAAGGTCTCCGGGTTTTTAATTTATTTTTAATTGGCTCTGAGGCACGCGTCGCTGCCCACCCCTGCACTTCCACAGTTTATCTGCACAATTGCCCAGACATTTGGTTCTCTTTTCTCTCTTACCCTCCAATTCCGTCCTTCCTGAAATGATTCGGTTCCGTACACGGTGACGCAATTGTTTTTCGAGGTTGCAGCCACCAACCCTGATATTTCTATTGTGAGAGCTCTTTTAATGAAATTATTCTAAGCTCTTTAATATAATTTCTACTAGCAACCCCTCTCAGCGGTGACTTAGCGGAAAATATATTTTTACTTTTTTTAGGTTGAGTTCCCTTTATTTCTCGCTTGGGGTCCTGACAATGGTTTTGTGTTCAATACCCTAATGATGCCGCAAAATATTTTCAATTTAACGGAAATGGGGTGATTTTACGTTGCTAGCGTCCTTCATATTTCTTAGCAACGCTTTATTTTCATAGAAAATAAAAGTTTAAGGTAAATTCTCTCAATATTTCCTTGTTTCAACTGTTTAAAAAGGGACCGGATTTCATACCACCAATAGACTAGACGTTGGAAATATTATGTATGTAAGAAAAAATCTACATATCTTTAATAAAATAAGTGATAGACATAATTTTAATACTAGAAATAAAGATAAAATAGATCAACCATTTTTCAGATTATCTAAAGTACATACATCTTTTATGGGCTACTTGTGTTAAATGTTACAATAATGTGATATATTACAATTAAATGAAAGAAAATTTAAAACTCATATTAAAAGTACACATGCAGCAGCATGTTTACAGAAAACAAGCATATTACAAATTAGAGGATTATATCCAAGATAAGAATGCTTGGAAACATGCTGGTCCTGCTCCATAGGACAATTTAGAGTCTAGACAAAATCAAACTGGTTGCTTATTTAATTATGTATTTGTTATTTTTTATAACACTGATTTTACATTCTGTGATTTCTTGAACTCACACACTGACTTATTAGTATTACTTGTTAATATGTTAGGAATATCGTATAATTTTACAATGTTTGTAAATATGTGAGCACCCTGTATCTGTCACATATTTAATTTATCTGTAATTGCTTTATTTTTCATTCTTTTTTACCTATCGCGGTATAGTAATCTTATTCTAGATGCATCGTCTTCACATATAATTATATAATTAATGTATGCAAAATATTGTAAAAACATTTTAAAAGAGTAACGGTGGAGTTTCTTGCCCATTCTTTTCCATACGAAAACTACCTTTTGGAAGGGGCGACTAGAATAAATTCTATTTTTTGTAAACTTGACGTTCATAAGTGCCTTTTATGTGCCTAATTGATATAAATTGTTTGACTTTGACTTTGACTTTGTTGATAGTTTATTAGTGCTGCATCATAGATTTACTTTATTTCAGCAACACACAAAATATAAGGAAAGAAGGACCTCACCTAGTTGAACAAATGTACATACATAATTTGCTCAGCATACACCCGAACAGGAGGAAATAAGAGCAGCAACAATGTTCACAATCATCTCCCGAACGTATGAGGTACGGCATGAAATCAGTAGTCTTCTTGATCCAATTATATGGACATGTTACTTCTACTTTGTTCAGTAAACTACTATTAACTTGTTTGTTACACTCCTACTACCATCACGTTTCCACTCAATAAGGATGTGATGGATTTCGCCTCTATTTATGTTGAGCATTATATTTGTCACTCCCGTCACTTCGTGTACGACAACACACACGTAACCGAGTGGCGTACCGTGTGTCTGCGTGTGACGTATCTCTGACCTTGGATTGACTGGCATTCATGTCGTTTCGTTTCGTTTAAAAATGTTTTTTATTTTATAACTTTTATAAACTTAGATTATGTTTTATTCTGTGAATGTGAGAACGTTGTAGGCTTAGTAGACTATAGATTTGTTGACCATTTTCTATTTTGTTAAGTACCTGGTACTTGTTGAAATTCCTGCACTGTCCTCCCATACCTATAAACGGCTCGTGCAGGCCGGCGCGACGCGATTCTAACAAAACAATTTCTAAGAAAACTTAACCGTAGAAAAATACCGGTGTCGTTTTGCGCGACAAGTCGCGCTAGTCTGCACGAGCCTGAACGCTGTTATTAGGAAAATATTGTGAAAGCCAAATTATATTTAAAAGAGTACCCGTGGAGTTTTTTGCCGACTCTTCTCGATAGGAAACGACCAAATGGAACCGTGCACCTAGCATACGACGTTTCATGAGTGCCCAAATAGGCTTATGTGAAATAAAATATTTTGAATTGATTAATTCACTAGTCGTGTGCTCCAGGCAGTTTGACACACCACTGACATAAAGGTGTAATAAACTGTGGAAAGTATTCACGTTTATAGGCTGTCCAAAAGTATCTGATGAAAAAGTTAACAAATAGATTAGAAAACGTATCTGTGGATGCCAATTTGTAGTGCCACTTACGAATTGAGTGATTGAGTGTTTAAAAACTTTGATTTGAATATTCGAATAAGTACTTTAGATTATTTTAGCTGGGGAGATTGTTGTGCCACTTCTTCTTCCCAGCTAAAGCACAGAAGGAAAGGATGACATTAATATTGCTGAATAATCATAATTAAGATTCACACGTTTTAATATTTACAAGTGGATACATAACAAAAAAAAAAACTTATATCTAATTCATTAATAAAAATAGCTAAATTATATACTAACTTAACTAAAACTATTCAAAAACTAAAATATAGTATCGAAAAATTCATCCGCATCGCTGTCGACTGGTAATGTACCCAAGAGACTGGCCGCATTGCCTCGTTGTATGGCAATGCTTAGCCTCTGCCCAAGGTAAAAATCAGTCCTTGGTTCACGGGAAGTGTCAAATAGCCGTTTGGAGATTTCTATAAAGAGGCCGTATATACTCGGACCCCACGGCCCGAGGGTTTCAACCCCAAATGGCTCGAAAATATACTAACCTGTAAGGTTACTTACGCCACTTGAGGTTATCTGCGTCCGCAGCAGCAGCACCAGCACAACACGCCGAGCTAGGAAGATGGCATGGTGAAAGAGTGTCGACACAGGTTGCATCCCACACTAAAGGCCTACCCACATTCCATGGAGATAAAAACATGCCGTCCGGTCTCTTTTCATCGTCGCGTGGCAAGTCATTGGGTTCTGATATAGCTGGAACGCCGGCGGTGACAAGAGCTCGTCGGATGATGTCGTTAATGTTCGCGTGCTGCGCTAAGTGACCCGCACTTCGGCTGCAAAACAGGCCGTGATGTCCGAGACTGTTGACAGCTTCGCCACAGTGACAGCAATAAGGAGAACAACAAGGAGCGCCAAGTCGTAGGGGAGCAGTGAGGCGGAAAGTAGTGTCGTCGAACAAAGTGCCTACGTTCGACATGTGTTCGACATGTGCATGAAGCCACAGACCCACTTACCCACAGTCAGCAGGCGCGCACGCTTGGCAGTGCTAGCAGACGTATTAAGTAAATTGTTCTGACTACTCTGCAGAGCGGCTCATCCCACCATCTTTGGGAGGATGGATAATCGAATAGATCTGAATACGGGCAAGCGACTCTCCAGGCATCCATAGCCTCGGTGAAGCACCTGTAATTGTATTAAATTCATTATTATTGACATTTGTCACAACAATAATTTCTCAATTTAATTGTATATTATAATAATAATATTTACTGAATGATAAATGCAATGCTTGTAACAGGGTGCTAAGTCATAAGTACTATAGTGTGCGCGGAACTAGTTGGCCGCACCTTAGGTGGCGACTCATCTCGCTATTGCAATCTCATGTGCGTTTTGTCTAAACTAGCCGGAACTTTCAACGCGTGTTGCCGTCGCGAAGTACAGCGCCGCACTAAGTAATGACAGCAAGCGCCCCCGCCTCTCCGTCCCACCGCTCACATACCTAAGGCGCGGCCAACTAGTTCCGCGCGCACTATAACATAACACCATACATTGTACACTTAGTTCGCTATAAACGTTTTGACTTTAACTTTGAAGTGGAGAAAGTCTTTGGTGGACTGCAATTTTGACAGTTTTTTCAGCAGTTTTTTCTGTAATTTTGACGTTCGAAAAATAATGAATCTCAGCCTAGTACGAATAAAATATGATTTTTGAATTTGAATACTTAGGATCCAAAATTTTATTCTAATTTTAAATCACTTTAAAGATGTTTTTCATTTGAAAATTGAGGTTCACATTTTTCAATTTAATAAAAATGTAAATGTTATTCAAACAAAATTGGTGGAAAAAGTGGCGAGATATAAAGTTGAAACCTTCTCTATACATATGAAATGATTACTAATTCCCTTAAGTGAGTGATTGCGTAAGAATTTTAACTTGAACAGGGTTTGTTCACACTTTCATTAGATACTTTGGAGCAGACTATAATTCGTCTATGCCTTTAATAATATTATTCCAATCAGCTATCCCAGGTAGAGAAAAGTTGGAATTATTGGATATTTCCATCGAATTTATCAAAATCTAGGCTTTCCGGATTAACGGCAATAGGCCCCAAATTTAGAGGATATTAAATTATTGGAGAAATGTGGGTGCTTTCTGGGAAATATAGGGGTGAAGTAATGTTAAAGTGGTGACATTTAGTATCGTCATACATCAGCTCCAGTCACTAATCCTGCCCTGATAATAATCTCTTGTTTTACGACACCCAGGGGAAATAACGTGATGGTCTGCCCGCAGTCTGGACCAAACTGACACGTATTAAATATAATGTTACTGGCAGTGAACTGACTTGCAGTTAGTTTTTATAGTAACAGTAATGTACTAGCAACACTGTTGCTTACGGCTCGACGTAAAACTTTACTACTAGCACAGTTTATGAACAAGAGTTAGTAGGTTATTAAGATATGATACAAGTTATGTCACACTTTAACGAGACGTCACTTCCGAGTTCATCAGTGTGTGATTTTGTTTGCTTAAGTCGGAGATAACACTTTTTTGTGGACTAAAGTAAAGGACTGAACCGTTTTATTGAATTTATTTATTTACAATAAGACGGAGAAGGTACGTCTCTCTCGTTATTATCAGCCATATTTTAACTACTGTTTCTTATTCCGCAATTACCAACACTTCGCATAGTATGCCCATACTATGGGAAGTGTTGGTTATTGCGGAATAAAAAATCGTTTGCAGTTCAGATTAAATTATAATTTTCGATCACATTAATCACACCAGCAATTCATACACATTATTCGGAGCGCACAATTTCTAAACGTGTTCACTGCTTGACCGCCACCGACCAACTCTGCTTAACTCCGGTCGAGTGTTAAGGCTCGTGCAGACTAGCGTGACTCGACACTGGTAATTGTTCAACCGTTTTTTCATAGAAATTGTTGAAGTTTTCTTAAAAATTGTTTTGTTAGATTCGCGTCGCGCTGTCGCGTCGCTCAGGTCTGCACGACGCTTTATGTTGTAGACTCAGTCGAGCGCCGCTACCCCGATAAGTCTAGTCAAGGACGAATTTCCGACATTTTCAAACTAAACGTGAATTCATGCAAGCCTAGTACCCTACCTACCTTCTACCTGACCTACCTACCTTCATACATACCATCAAAGAAGTTCATATCTAACTAGTTTCAAAACAAAATCCCGTGAACACGATGAGCACATCTATTACAGGTCTGGTTCTATAGTTGCCGAGCGCTGCAAGCAAGAATAGTCCTTACGGTGGTTATATAATGAACTTCGATGATACTGTTGGAACTCAACTTCAACTCAGAAATGAAAATAACGATTGCATAGATATTTTTCGATTTATTTATCACAGCAAATATCAACGCTTCGTTCAACGGTTCAATCCACAGTCGTCCGAAAAAAAGTGCCAAAAGTCTGAACTGTCACACTTACAAAATAATGGTGGCAAAAGTCTTAACTCTCAACAGCCAAAACAATATTCATTCAATTGGTCGATTGCTACTTAAGTGACGGGTATTTGTCAATGTTACCAGACAAAAATACAAGACTGTTTACGTGTCCATGACAGCTGACAGATACTCGTCACTGGTACAAATAATAACAATTGGATAACCTAAATCGTGAATACAATAATACTGTTAGTCTAACAGCTCGGCCATCCTTTAATAAGTGAGTCCCCTCACTTTAACAAAATAAATATTTGAAAACAAACTTTAGTACGTATACAATAATAAATGTGTATATTAATTTAGTTACATAATTATCCAATCATACTTTCTAATACAATCATCTATGACATGTTATAATATTATTTTTTTTATATATATTTTTTTTTTTTTTTTTTTATTTGTTTATCTAAAATTCATCTCGCACGATCCACTATAATACAATCGTCTGTGCGATATCTGTACTCGATATCATTCGTTTCTGCACTAATTGCTCATAGTCTATGCTCATAATAAAGTTATCTAATTAAAAACACATCTTGCACGGTCTGCTAATCTACAATCATCTGTACGATACCAATTAGTTGATACCATTCGTTTCTGTACTGATTGTTCATAGCCTGTGCTCATTACTATTTCAATCTGTGATCATAATCTGTGCGGAACTGTCAGTTCCATTCATTATCTGCACGAATCATTCCAAGTCTAAATCTCAATCAATTCCATATCGACAATCAAATAGTTATTACAATGTATACAATTATACAAAATACGGTCAATCATCTCAATAATTCATACATTATTTAATATCCTTACATTGTAATAACAATAGTAACATAATAAGTAATTAAACAAGACTTCAAAATTCATTAATTTCAATATTACTGCCTAAATTAATCATTATCAGTTTCACTGTTATTATTATCATTTTCGTTGCCATCGTCACTGGAATAATCATTAAAATTAAGCCACGGATGAATTTTATCAATTGCTATTATGTTTTCGTATCGTTTGTTTCCTTTTCTAGTCAGTGGAGTGTCCTCTACTAAGAACCTGTCGTTGGGTAAAGCTTTTAAGATTCGGTACGGGCCCTGAAGTTTTGGTATAAGCTTTTTAGATTTACCTAGATGCTCTTTATCAATGACTGTCCTCTCAATTCTAACAAGATCTCCTACATTGTATGATTTTGGTTTCTTTCTGTTCTTGTCAAACATGGCCTTCGCCTTTTCCTGATCCTTATCGATTTTCTCTTTAGCATCGGACCTCAGTTGCATTAGGTCGTCGCCACTAACTAATTGAGTTGTTTCAGAAATCGCGTCTCCTAATATATTTTCTGATGTCGAAATTAATTTGAACCCGAATAATAGCTGTGAGGGACTCTTGCCTGTTGCTTTACTCTCAGTCGTATTCATACCTAACTGAATATCGCCTACGTAATCATCCCATGTATTTTCATTTTTGCCATGACATGCCATGGCAACGAATTTCGTTTCATCGTCGAGAAGAATTTCTCGAATTCGCTTTATCTCTTCGTCGTTACTCTGTACGGTCGCAATCCAATCGGTTGTTTCTGTTTGCAATACGTCAATTACATGTGTATTAGTATCGTCAGTGTGTTCAGCCACCGGAGCACGACTCAGGGCATCCACATGAGCCCTGACCCTGACCTATATTCGATGGTACAGTCGTACTCCTGTAGCTGCACCCACCACCGCGCGATCCTGGGTATGAGGTCACGCTTCGTCAAAGTCGTTCTTAACGCATTACAGTCAGTTACAATTTTAAATTGTAATCCCAGCAAATAAACACGGAATCGACTTAAAGAGGCAACGACGTCTCGAGAGCAAAAGAGTGGAGTTTTTGCTCATCTTCTGAATTTTTCCTACTGTAGTAGGTGACAGTGCTGAACTGGCTGTCACTACCCCGCTGCATAAGGATACCAGCGATGCCTATCTTTGATGCATCGGTATGTAATTCAGTCTCTAATCGCGCATCAAACAAGGCTATTATAGGTCGTTCTACGAGTTTCTCTTTGAGCGTGTTAAAAGCAGACATACATTCTGCGGTCCATTTCCACTCAAATTTGGACTTTAGAAGATTCGTTAGTGGGCATGCTATTATTGCAAAGTTTTTGACGAATCGACGAAAAAAACTTGCAAGTCCTATAAAACGTCTTACATCATGTACGTTTTTGGGTACAGGAAAATTGGAAATAGCAATTGTTTTACGAGATCCGGGACGTATGCCATTTCCAGATACACAAAACCCTAAAAAATCTATCTCCTTTTGGAAGAAATGGCACTTTTTTAATTTGAGGGTTAGCCCTGCATTGGCCAAATTCTGGAGTACTTCCTCTAAACGTGTTAAACCATCATTAAATGAACTAGAGGGAATCAGGATATCATCCATACAAATAACAACGTATTTCAAGTCAGAGGGAACTTTATTCATTACCCTTTGGAAAATTGAAGGGGCATTCGCTAACCCAAAAGGCATTCTTTTATACTGGTACTGACCGTCAGGTGTTACAAAAGCCGTGAGCTCTTGCGAACCCTCAGTTATTGGAATCTGGTAGTACCCAGATGCAAGGTCAAGACTAATGAAAAGAGAATTGCCTGACAACCTATCTAGTTGGTCGTCGATCAGTGGTAAAGGATAGTGCTCTTTACGAGTCTTGTTATTTAGGGCTCTGTAATCGACGCAGAGCCTCTTCTCACCCGTTTTCTTCTTCACAAGAAGGATAGGACTCGCATAGGGTGAGTTAGACTCACAAACGATATCGGCATCGATCATTTCCTTTACCATTGTTCGAACCAATTCACGTTCCGAGGTATGAGAGTCTATAAGGTCGGTAAACCACCGGCTTCGAATCGTTCAATTCTATCTCCATCTGCACTACATTAGTATACCCCAAATCAGCTAAACAAACGGAAAAACAATCCTCGTACCTCTTTAGTAGAGACTTTAATCTAGATATCTCATCATCAGATAAGTGAACACCATAATTCAGATCGGAGCTCGTATCATGGTTGCTAAAGTCTAGCATGTTGATTTCAAAACCTTTTTCAGATCTGTAAACTCGACTAACTAATGTATCTTTATTTAGTAAAAGTAAATGGTCGCTAAAATTTTGGACTAGAAGTGCTCCAAAATTATTTTCAAGGTAGTATCCACCTGGCAATAAGTAAAATTCCTTACCAGACTGACCCCTTAATGAACCCCTGACATATACAGACCCGGAGTAGCTTCTATCGGAAAAAACAGGAATCATAGTCATTTGTTTTGGTTGAATTTCAACATCCGCCTTAAGAAATAGCCGCAATTTGTTAATCTCTTCTTTGCTAAAGATTAGGGAATTTGTGGTTTTTGTAATAATGATTCCGGGTTTTTCTGTAAAGCTGTGACCAACTAATACGGGATATTTAATTATGCCATCTTCAACAACATAAACGTCAACTATCTCTACGATATTATTAATATCTATTTTTACCCATTCCTATTGGTACAACGATATTATTACCTAATCCTCTCATAACGGGTAACTCGCCTACTGACCAACTAACTCCTAATGATTTTGCTACGCTACATTGTATCAATGTACACTGACTGCCTAAATCTACATACCCTTTAACCAGAATACCGTTGACCTTTAACGAGATCATATATTTCTCATTACTAGTATCATCAACATCGACTTTCATGACTTTCTTTTCGGTACTAGAAGTATCTTTACTCTTTTCGCTTGACAGCTGCGGGCAATCGATCGTTACATGGCCAAGCCTTTTACAAATGTTACATCTCAGTAGTTTTTGTGTACACTTATTACTAAAATGACCTACTTCTTTACAATTAAAACAAGTTACAGATGCACTAGATTGTGGCCTAGATAACCTTAAATCATTCCCAATGAACTGTTTAGTATTCGAATTCGTATTACTTAATGGTAAAGTCTTTTTATCTTGGATAATCTTAGATTTGTCAAAATCGCGACTTTGTTTAATAGACTGAAAATAATTAAGAACGTCTTCCGGCTCTTGACACTTGGCTGCTTTAGCACCAAGTCTCAAGGAACGATCCTCAATACCATAGAGCAAGCAGTCAACGGCACGCTTCCCGAATATCTCGCATCGATTCAACAGATTTAATTTTTCATAATAATATAACTCTAACGATTCATTGTATTTCACGCGTTTATTTAACATTTCGGTAAGTAATTCTGCATAATCGTCACTACTAGGAAAGGAATCAATTAATTTAATTTTCCACTCAGGCCACGAAAATGACATTGAAGGCAAGGCCTGGTACCATGTACGAGCAACACCCGCAAGTCTTGGCAGTGCGTAGTGTATAACCTGATCATCACCCCAACGGTACAGCTTCGCACATTCGTCGACCTTATTAAGCCACATGTGGACTGTCTGGCCCTTGACCATGGGGTCAAATTCAGGAATAACGTTACCTAACATCGGAAATTTACTGTCTTCTGGCTTAGCATTCGATAAAGATTCAATTAACTCGTTCAAAAATAACTGAGTCTCACTGTTAGCAAACATAGATTTGTTTACCTGAATATTTCCGCGTGGTTCATCATTTACTGCGGTGTTTGATGAGCTACTTCGGTCAGGCGGCCGCCTACGGCGTCCGGTATACCGCTGCTCACACCGCTTTCTCGTCAGGCTTCGGTGCGAGCGATGCTCATCCTCGCTGCTACGTTTCCGACTTCGCTGGAGCCGCCCATCAGTCCGTGTTCGAGGTCGACTCCTCTCGTCCTGGTCACTCTCACTCCGGTTCTTCGTCTGGCTCCGGCGCGAATGATGCTCATCTTCGCGGCTACGTTTCCGACTTCGTCGACGCCGCCCATCAGTCCGTGTTCGACGTAGACTCTTCTCGCCCTGGTCACTCTAATCGCTAAGCGTACTTCTATGCCGCCTGCGATGTTTCTTCTTACTCAGGCGATTCTTACTGGCTTCATTATCGCGGCAACGCTTACGATCCACGCTCACAACAGCTGGAGTAAAACGGGACCGACTCCTATGCGATTGGTTTCTGTCACGGTCCATATTGATTGATATTTTCTTAAACTTGTGGGTGTGTTGTATTTATCCCACTTCTGAGTTGTTGGAACTCAACTTCAACTCAGAAATGAAAATAACGATTGCATAGATATTTTTCGATTTATTTATCACAGCAAATATCAACGCTTCGTTCAACGGTTCAATCCACAGTCGTCCGAAAAAAAGTGCCAAAAGTCTGAACTGTCACACTTACAAAATAATGGTGGCAAAAGTCTTAACTCTCAACAGCCAAAACAATATTCATTCAATTGGTCGATTGCTACTTAAGTGACGGGTATTTGTCAATGTTACCAGACAAAAATACAAGACTGTTTACGTGTCCATGACAGCTGACAGATACTCGTCACTGGTACAAATAATAACAATTGGATAACCTAAATCGTGAATACAATAATACTGTTAGTCTAACAATACGTACCGGGATATCATGTATGAGAAAATTAATTTTAACGTTGTAGACGTTGTCCGCCCAAACGGCGCCAATTGTATTTGCAAACCATCTAAGTACCCACTCAAATATACACACAAAATTTCATCCAAATCGGTCCAGCCGTTTAGGAGGAGCTAGGTGACAAACATACGTACAGAAGACATATATATAAAGAAGATAAGATAAGAGCTTACACAAATACTATCATATTTTGCTATCGGCATGTAAACTCAGGAAAATATATTGTTTAGCAGATTGACACACTATACGTATGTCAACTGTAGTTTTATAGCCATTTCATACGATATAATAATTATGTAATACAAAAAAAATGTCAGTTGTGGTTTGAATATACGGACAGTTTAAGCTAGTCAATTTACTTAACAATCCTTTGACTGCAAACATTATTATCTAGATAAAAATCAATAACAACATTGTAAAATACAAAGTAAAACGCAATTTATTTTGAAACGCGCCCGTCGGCGTCGGTATCGCTCCCCTGTTTATTTCCGGGACCAACCGCAAGTGACCGCAATCCGATTTCCTGCACTTTTACGTTCTCTGTTCTAAGGGTGAAGCTTGGAGCTCTTTATGTTTTGTATTTATATCGAACATTTCAAATAAGGTATCAGAAAACGAAATCAAATAGCTGGTTGTAAAATGTTTCATCAACTTAAAATGCTAGCGATCAAAATGTTCAGACAAAAGTATTGCTTTACATATTGCTTGAATAGAAGGATCCTGTCATTGTATTTCAAAAGGAATTTTTCTACGGAAATGAAAGGGTCACTAAACAAAAACCAACCTACCTAATGTTAGCTACAGTTCAAAAGTAAAGGGGTTCGCAATAGGAAACTAAACATCATATAAACACGAATATATTTATATCCTATTCCACAATATTTGCAAAAACACTCAGATCAACAAAATAATAAGTCCTGTACTTACTTGCTAAGATTAAAATTACACCAATTTGATATGCTGTGTTCAGTGCTTGGTGTCTCGAACAAGAAGGCCGACCGTCAGTTGTCTACCATAGTGGACGACAGTGAATGTCTTGATGAACGAATAATCGATTGTGTGACATAAGAGTATTAGTCGATTAAATAAGTAGGGTTACTAGATACAAGCTAATATGATGAACGAATAATCAATTGAGTATCATACAAGTATTGGTCGATTAATATAGATAAGTAGAGATATCAGATACAAGCTAACACTAAGATTTACTTTGTGTTATTGCTGTATTCTAACGTTTCTGCTGACTGAAATTGGAGATATTACAAAACCGAAAGAATAGAATAAGTACTTAATTAGGTAAGTCTGTTCTTAGTTAAAAATATTTTATTAGTATTTCATCGCTTTAGCTTTAATATTTTAGACACTCCAAAATTACAAATAACACAAATTTAGTAAGTCAGAAACGTAACCATTAATAGAACGGATACAATCTATTTCAGAAAGCCTTTAAGAGTAGATCATAATTTATCAAATACTTACACCATTTAAATAATCCAGCTCCCAAATAACACAGTATTGGAAAACCATTTCTTATTCATATTCCTTTCAATACATCTGCTCTTAGTTTAATATTCAACTAGAGGGTGAAAGATTTTGCAAACTCAAATTCAGATTCAGGTGAACTACCTTTGCCAAATGATGTCTACTGCATGAATAGTTAATGCAATAATTTGAATGTGGTACCTATCAATATTTCATTATGGAAGTCAGCTTTAAAGCCGACTCTTTTTACAAGCAACAGTAGATATTTATGACTATGTAGATTCGAATCTGCCCTGTTATATGTAGTACTATTGTAGCCAAAAGTGAAAGCAAAGGATTTACATAAGTCCTAGACTAGAGTTGCATAGGATTATCAGAAATAATCGAACTATGTACTATCTATAGAAATTCATACCTAAGTAGTTGGAAAATAAAATCCCGTGAACACGATGCACTTATGATTCGTCTAGAACATGCTAGCTGGACATAATACAATATCGAATATGCCGAAAATTATTTCGTTGTATTATAGACAATACTCACGAACCTCCAATTCCATGAATTTTAATGCGCCTGGGGTTGCGGTTATTAAGGGTCGCAGGTAAGCATACAAGAAAAGGAGTAAGTAAACTGATTATCATTAGCAATTTTCCATTCGCCGGGAATACTTCTAAAAGTGACTTTTTAAGTCGTTTTGATTTAATTTAGTGATGGATATTGAAGTTAAAGGTATGTATATCATATCATATTTTACAAAAAAAGTTGGCAAGATACAACAAGTTTTTTAATTTTTTTACATCAAATTCGTCAAAAAAGAAAGAGTGGACGTCAACTTCGTGTTTAAGATGTTCCTTCGCCACGCACAACTATTTCCTTTCACTGCACCTTCAACTGCTGGTCGTCAAAGCTAAAAGTTTGAACAGTCCAATGATAAAACGAAAAGGAGAAAAGTTAACGATCTACTATGTACACGTAGCACAAATGAGTTATTGGCTGCAGCAGAATACTCAGCGCGATTGTCTAGGCACTAGACCTTAGCTGGTGATGCAAACGAAAGTCCCAAAAAGTGCAAAATCATGAAAAATTGTGTCAGTGAGTGAAAACAGCAGTCAAAGGGGTTTAACGAAGGAAGAGGCTTAGGCATATTATGTGTACTTACAATCAACAAGCCACTCCTACAAGCAGATGCGTAAATAGAGCATGAAATAATGTATTTCCATCAATTTATAGTCTTACGGAAGCTAAGAGAGAAAATTTCCGTCCCAAGGAAGATTTATTTGTAGATGAGACTCTTGCAGAAATTAAACTTCAAGCTGTTTTAAATAAAACCGTTGAACTGCTTAAATTCCTTATAGACCCAATGTTAACAAAACAAAACAAAACTGCAAAACTATACTGCTGATGATTCATCAGAAGGGGGTGAAATAAACAATGACGAGAATTAGAGAGTATAATTATATTTATTTACAACACTATGTACAAATATGATTTGGTAATATAAAAAAAACTTGAATAATTGTTATTAAAAAAAAATCATCATTATTTACAAATTTCTACCTGCTAGACCTTTTTTGTGACTACCTGCTATGTGACCCGTTATCTGTAAAGGTGTAGATTGCTCGTGGTTGTTTGTTTTCTTGTTTTATTTTCATAATATATAGATTTTTTCATTACAAGAAGGTTTTTTTTTACATAGTTTATAACCACGACTCCTTCCTTCTCCCCCCCCCCCCCCCCCCAAAATGACTCACCTTAACCAAAACGAAAACAGGTAGGTAGTCATAACAGGTTAAAGACAGGCCCTTCGAAGCAAAAATCGCATAAAATAGATTTGTCCAGCTAGCATGTTCTAGACGAACCATAGTACAATGACCACATCTGTTTAACAACCTTATTTACGTTGACCAATGAAACATGAATGATTCGTTTTTTTATTGTTTTTTGTGTGTTTTGTATGCTCTGTTACAATAATCACAGATGTCTGACCCTTTTTCGACCACTAGGAACAGAAGAAAAGAAACAAAGATGAGAACGTTTTAAATTTATAGGTTACCTATGTTTTTTTTTCATTTACAAAAACAAAGAACACATCAACAATCTGATGCTGCGATACTATTGGTTGATGAGGTTTCCAAAGCGGCCGAGCGCCGCAAGCAGAAATAGTATTTACGGTGCATAGATATGAAGTTCTTCGATAGTACCTCTGTTCTATTTTATTTCTACTAATCATTTGCAAGTCCTCTTAGAAGCACTTTAACGAAAAAAATTGTGCCAATTTTACACGACCAGCCACTAGCTTATTTCGAATAACCATAATCCTCTTCCCCGTCAACTCAGAACTCTCGAACAAGCCAAACATTTAAAGACTTTTCAGATTATTTAATGAAATAGCAAATTTTCCGTACAGTAGCGTCGAAAGCGATTACCCGTTGGTGTAAGCGCGGCTCATCAGATTTGCGGCGGCCATTTGCATAAATGCATCGTTGTACAACTACTACGGCTTTGAGCACCGCGGCTGACTTCTACCTATATGTACCTACTGCCGAATGAGAACTTGCTTGTAAGCTATTGTAATAATGGAGCGGCAATTATTTTTCAGTGCTGGTAATTAGTTAGATATTATGCGTTCCTTTTTAAATATTGCTCTGCTCTTTTCCCCGCCAACAGGCAACAAAAATAAACTTCAGAATTGAAAAAAAAAAACATATTTATGGTTTTTGTAATTTTTTGACAGTTTTGAAGTCGTAATGAATACAAACAAAGCCTTCTACATATTGATACTATGACTATAAATCATAACATATTATAAAGAATTGTATTTAAAACCTACCAGAAGTTATTACATCCACAAATTCATAACAATTTCTGAGCTTCCTATATATGGGTAGCCTTCTATGCCCGTATCATATACTTCAATTCTAAACAACAGTGACATGAGTTCAGAAGTTGTGATTGTCTCCTTTATTAATTAGTTCGCTTGGAAGTGTTCGTACGGAGCTCGGAACTATATAGTTCGGATGTTAAGCGATAAAGTACCACAGAATAGATCGGTACAGAAGGCTGGCTCCATACAATGAGTGAAAACAGCCGCACGCACACATAGACGCGTACGTACGACGCGCTGATGAAACAAATGCATGCTGTGAGCACAGCCGCGAGTATACTCACTCACTGTACGTAGAGGCGCGTTTACGTGTGCGTGCGTTTTCGCTCGTTGTTTGGAGCTGGCCTTCTGTACCTATCTATTTTGTGACAGCACATAGCAAAGGTTGTTCATATCACAGCGAAGAGGCAACTTGGAGACGTTTAGCCTTTGTTGTTAACTTGTTTGACTGATACTATTGTTGACTTGTTTCTAGGCTTGTTGATACAGACTTGTGTGTTGTTTCATTCTCAGAATTTAATAAAAAGTTACTGTGAAGTCTTTTTAGGAAATGTTTTCTAAGGACAAGGTCGTAATTACACATAATCTACAGGCTGGATCTGATAAATTGCGAGTAAATGAGGCGGGTAAGTCGGGATTCTAAGGAAAACAAATTAGTGGTCCAAACCCACATAAAGTTTTTTCTTTCTTTACAAATTAATCTCAGCAACAACTACGAAGGAGACGAAAAACTCAGGTCTTTAGCTGTGTCCCACGTAATCAAAACACATCAAATATTCCAGAACAAACTTTGGGTCCGAAAAGTTTCTCCTCAAGTTGTTTATTTGTGAGAATTATTGAAGACGGCACTAAACTAGGCTAAGGAGCAACTTCGTTTTATTACTTCCTACAAACTTGATGTATAAAGTATTTGTGATAATAAAGACACTATGGTCTAACATTACACGTATCTGTTTGTATTCTTGTTGGTTTTCGGAAGGAAAAAATAGTCTGTCAGCTGTTTGTTCCCGCGGAAAAGGAAAGTGGGTCACTGTGCTCGTAAAGTTGGACGACAAGCTTTTACTTGAGCACTATTGCAATATTTAAATCATATTGAAGCTAGAAACGAAGTTTCTATATCATGAATTGTGTATGTATGTGTACAGCATTGTATCCAAAACCCGATAAGGACAATCTTCGATCTTTAATAAAAATTATTTGAGGAAAAATATGAAGAGGAAAACGGAAAGCTTTTGCTGCATGAAAGGAACGACAGGCGAAATAGAAATGATCAACATCGCGCACCGACGCGACGATTATATAATTCCCACGGAAGGACTCAATTTGTTTCGGTAGGTACTGAATATCATCCGGCTGACATTATAAAACATTGACTGAAGCTAACTTGAGAGGTTACTCTGATTCACCTTCAGAAGTTCTCTCGTTTTTAATTGAAACTCTTCGAATAAAATCGATTCATCCATTGTACAGTTTCAAACAACTTAAAGAACAAATTAAAAGATGATTGCTTTACGTTGGTTTATCTGTGTAAAAGAAAATGCACCTTCTTAAAATGGATTAAGAGTTATAATTGTTATTGTTATTCCTGCCTTTGTTCTGACCTTAATGGCGAAGTTTTTGCACGGAAGGTCTGAGAACGAATATGATGACAACTGACTGGGAACACGCCTTCTCCCTGTTAGTTTTGAAAGTATCTTACAGAAAGGAGCGGCTGAAAAAAAACTGCAAAAGTCGAAAAAAAAGATGTGTTGAATCCCGAAGATACCACAGTGTTCAATGGGCCCTCTTATAGATAAATTGTCGAAAAAGCATACCCCGTTAGAAAAATGCGAAATTTCACTAATTTAGAGACAGTCCGTTTAGTATACTTTTGATATTTTCATAGTGTGATGTCTTACGGTATTCTGTTGAGGAGAAATAACGCTGATATTCTGACAGTTTGTGTTTTATAGAACGGGCAACCCGTTTAATTTATAAATTAAGTCCCACACTCCCTTACATTAATACAATGCCTGTGCCTTCGCAGTATATTTATAAAAATCTTTTGTATGTACAAACATTAATTTGTTTAAAAAATACAATGATATCCATAATATAAATACTAGGAACAAATGTGTTCCAACAACCAGATTCGAGAAAATAGGTGGCTGGATTTAATAACAATGTATAAGTTTTTATAATAAACTTCCTAGCCACTTTCAAGAACTAAGCCTTAATAAATTCAAATCTTTTATAAAATGGAATCTCTTTATACTGTCAAAGACTATTGACGACCAAAAGGCTTGGGATTGAGCTGCTCCAATCAATGTATACAGTGAATGTGTTGTGACCTCTGAGTTTATTTCTGCCTTTCTTCTCAGAGTAGTCAGATAGGAAACGCCGACCTCATCTAGTTTTTAAAATATGTTTGTCCTGTAAAAGTGTTTGTACAAACCTACTTACAGAAATAAATCATTTATCATAGAGTATATAAAAGGGATCGTCTGCAATACGTACGTTACGCTCGTGATCTATAAACAAAAAGAAAGCAAAATAATTTTGTTTGTTTGGCACCGAACACGACGTAAAAAAATTTTTTTTTTTTATTGGTTTTCCGAATTATCGTTTCCAAAAGTACCAATAATGTACCGAAGCATTTCATAAAACGACCAAAATAAAACATGCTCGTCTATGCCTACCTTTTGAACTCCAAACAGAACCGCCTCCTGAAACACAGTATTATCCACAGTACACGGACTGAACATCCGGATTAAGACAATAATCCGAGCAACACAAGCAACACCAGCAACGCAACAATCTTTTCAGGCGTTACCTTGAATAATTCGCAACAACGAGGAATTAAATTATCTGTCTGCATTAAAGATTCACAGACTGTGATGAAGAGAAGCATTAAACTGGCAGAGTTAAGAATGTATGAGATATTGCGAGATTTTTTCTACAGAGAACAAGTTTCCTGGAGCGTTTTTCATCACATTTTTCTTGTGAAGTTCGTTATATATAACATCAGTAGTCTGAATTTTAAAGTACTTCAGAGATTGGCTGCTTTTACTGGTCGATGTTTGTGCTTGCAGAAAATATTTTACTTAACTTATAACGCAATGAATATTGTACAGATAACTAGATTTTTTTGTTAATATTCGGATTAATGCATAGTTGTATTGCAAGCGCAAAGTTGTTAGGTATGCTTATGGTATACCGTGAAGGTATGCTTAAGGTGATTCATGAAAGTATTTCATTTAAGCAACTAGGAGCACATTTTGCCCAAAATGGTGTACCTATAACGTTTTCAAAGCGACTGTATTTTAGAAAGTCCAAAAGGTTTGCCAGTGCTCAACTCCGGGGAAAACACGACCCATCAAATAAAACCCAAATTAAACCCGTTTTAACTTCACAGAAAGAATATTACTGTGAAATAAAATGGAAGTTTAAATATAACGTTTATGAACGTAACAAGAAGCTGTTCATGGACTGTGACGTTTATGTCAGCGAACTTATTATTGCGTATTGCAGTGATCCCCCTGACAATTAAACCTCTTTACCTGTAAAAAAGGTCAAGCTTTCTGATGTTTTTTTTTAAATAGTTTTGACAGAATTTCAAATTTTAATTTACAAAATCATTTCGTTTTTGATCACGTAAAAAAACTGTCGTCTCCGTAGATATATTCGCAAATGAAGTAAAAAAAACCGTTTAGGTATTTTACGTTGATGTCGAGATTTAGTGAGGTCCATTTTTCAAGGAGCGACCCGGGATATTTTCCTTTAAAAGGTATTCATATTAACACGTGAGTATACCAACTCATCCTCTATCTCTATATTTTGCCTTTCTCTCTGGTCTAAAATGGTGTTTATCTCGGATTGAGATAGAAAAGGCCAATTTCGGCCGTACTCTTTGGGCTACAGCTGATCTACTGAGCCTTGCGCATCGCTGGCCCTGTCTATCGCGGGCTGCGCTGAATCGAGTGCCGCGTTCCGGCGCACTGTGGATCGAAAAAAGATTCTCGAAGAAATTGGAGCTTAAATTTTAATGTGTCGGTTTTGTGCTTGAAATGACTTCTAATAGCTAATATTATGAATTAACTTTTGCCCGCGACTTCACCTGCGTAGAAGTCGTAAATGGTTCTAATAGGATTTTTAAGCATAATTTCTTTACGAATATCCATTGAGCGTTCTTGTGTGCCGTACAACAAATAAGAAAGTATACGGAAAAGGCATGCGCCATCCCCCATTATTGGTACAATAGTAAGTTTTATTAATTTGCCATTGATTTTAACCAACTCTGCTCTCATAAAAAAAATGCACACAGTCAAATTTATAAATATAAGAAAATTGCGAAAAACAATATACACAAAATTAAACTTCCAAGACAAACTACTACCTACTTAAATATCTATATAAAAAGAAAACAATATTAACGACATTTCAATTTTAAAGAGTATTTACATTGCACCAAGCTCATAAGTGAGTTCAACCTTTCTTGAAAAAAATCGGATTAAGTTTTCAAACATGTGTCAAAATAAAATGTAATTTAAATCAAAAGCACTAAGGAGTATTGATATCAACTTCGAAGCAAATCACCCACAAAATAACTTTCTACCCCTTTTTATCCCCATTAGGGGATGAATTTCAATAAAATATGAAACATGTCTTCCATCAACTCTACTAAAGAATGTTTATGCAAAATTTGAAGTAGATTGGACCAAGGAATCACGTTGTCCCATACAAACTTTGCCCCCCTTTCTCACCCCCTTAGGGGTAGAATTTCGGAAAATCCTTTCTTATCAGATGCCTACGTTATACAAAGAACCAGGGACTGAATTACCCAAAAATTAAGGTACCTTTAAATATCGGTATGACGTCATACCGTTAAATAAGGGTTACCTAAATATTTCGATACCGTTATTTTTTTCAGTACTTACCGAAATTTTGAGGTTGGAAATGCACACCGGTATATTTCGATAGAAGTACTAAAATACAGAAGTTCGACCCACCCGAGCACCCACGCCGCGTCGTCTTGTTTTTCGGTACCTACCGAAATCGTGTAAAGGTTTAAATAACGGTTTAAAAAGGCATCGGTATAGTTCAACCCTTATTTTAAACCGGTACCGGTATATCTTTGAGGTATCTTAACCTTTAACCGTAACCGCTTTCAATCCCTGCAAAGAACACACCCTCCAAGTTTTAGGTCTCTACGATCAGCGGTTTAGGCTGTGCGTTGGTCCGTCACTCAGTCAGTCATTCAGGACAAAGCATTTTATATGTATAGATAGATACTCGTAGATATATCATAGGATACAACCTGGTAGGCAAATTGGCAACTTACTTATATTTTTTTTGCAAAAATAATGTATTACGTATTGTATTCGCATTACGCCTATTTAATCAATAAAATATAATCATGTAAATTACCGCAATATTTCGTTTTATTCCCTATCCTACGAAGTCCGGGGTTCGATACCCTGGCCACATTCGACACAAATGTGGCAAACCATTCTTTTTTGCTACACTATGCATTTTTAAATTCTACAACTCAAAATAGTGAGGACCTTTCAATGTTTTTTGAAAACGTGACTGCTTTGTGGTAACATGCAATTATCGGGAAACTACCTACTTTCCACTGGCAGGAAATAATTCTTAGCAAAGTTAGTGTTTATAATAATAAAAATGTCGGTCGTAAACAGTTCTTGTGTTTAGTTAAAAACATCGTTTTTTTTATTGCAATCCTACGTATATAAGAATAAAACAAAATTATCTATGTTTTTCCTAGTTGATATTTCAATCCGTTTCAGAATGATAATCTCCCACCTACCCGGTCGTTATTATGGCACATTCAGTTTTAGATGAGTCAATCTCATACACACAGGCACAGGAAAAGTGGCAGAAACGACACGAGGATCTGGAAAGTTGAACTTTTACTTAAACTCAATGTGACATATAACGGCCGGCCAGGGATGTTACGGAGCTTCGGTTCCGATTCCGAAAGGTCGGAACTTCCGATTAATTTGACAACTCCGATTCCGATTTCGGTTCCGATAGTTTTGAATCGGAGTTATACCGAACTTCGAAACGCAGCGATGCACGTGACTAGAGCGCATACAAACAAGTTTTAACTCTTCACTATACACGCTCGCGCTCGAAGTCAGTTTATTGTTTTATTTATGGATGCTAATATTTAACTGATTAAAGATAATTATATTTCTATTGTTTCATCAAGCCTTCCTTTAACATATCTTTCTTCTACCTCCACCTCCGACTTCAGTTTCGGTTCCGATTTCGGTTCCGATTCAAATCAATCAAATTTAAAACCTCCGATTCCGGTTCCGGCAAAATGACTTTACCGTCCAATCCCTAGTAGGTACAATATGTACTGTCGGCTTTAAAAGATGTATAGGTACGTATCAACAATAATTCATTTAATTGTCTACGATCAATAAATTCCATAATATTATATCAATGTGTAGTAACAAAATTTATTACACATCATCATCATCATCATCATCTGCTTCCAATCTAACCAGATGTAGCTGAATACCAGTATTTTCCATAGAGAGACTGCCTATCTGACCTCCACAACCCAGTTACTAGGTAACACGATAGGTGCCCATTGATAAGACTGGTTGTCAGACTTTCGGGGTTCTGACTTCCCGTAACGTCTGTTAAAGATCTACGAATGAAAGCCGGGCCCAACAGCTTAACGTGCTTTCCGAGGCACGGAAGACTCTCAGTATGTTAAGCTTCGGTCGACCTGTGCGGCTGTTATTACTTAGCCACGAGCTCCTTCACAAAATTTATTACACATTAGGTACCTACTTAATTGCAACTACACATTGTTATAGTATTAAGAAACACAAACTGCACTGAAATAACTGTTGAGTAATTTATAACAAAAAGTTAGACCACTAGTTAGGTACGAGTACCTAAAAATAGTGACAACATAACTACTGCTATTGGTAGTCACACCCGGTTATGTTACAGTTTAACAAAACTATTTTATTATATATTATCCAACCGCATTATGTAGCATTTTACAAAACCATTTATTAAAATTTAAGTTTATGGAATGTTGTTAATAGCAAATGTATTGTCCCTGATAGGCTACCTCTTTTGTTATTAACTGTAAAATAGTTTGGTTAATTTATGGAATGGTTTTGTAGCTATCAGATATTTTTTGCTTAGTATTAACCCAACTTCTTCAGTAATTACTAAACAATAATTCGTTTTAGCGCAACCTCACTTTGATGTTATTTATAACATGATTTATTTTGTTATTTGTAAACTGCTTTTATGTTATTACAGGCTGGCAGTGGCATCGACGCGAAAACTGTTACCATGGATTCAGTACATGATTCTGAACCCCCCTGCGTCGAAACGTTACGTCGGTTATAAAAAAAAAAATGTGCTGTTTTATAGAAATGTGCAATACCTATTAGGTTAAAATGATTGTACAGTATGGAACAGGGGATTCAGAATCATGTACCCAATCCATGGTAACAGTTTTCGCGTCGATGTCCCTGCCACCCTGTACAGGGCGCTCAGGGGTCACTAGTTGGTAAACAAAATTATTAAATATAAACAGTTTTGTTTATTTACAGGTGCCACCAAATACTATAAGTACATACTCGATCCAAAAGATTGGTGACACGAATAAATTCTGATAACACTGTGTGTACAATTAATTATGGTTACAAACTAGAAGAGATTTATTATTTATATTAAAACTAAAACTATTTGATACAACAAAGATTTTTTATTTTTTTATTAATATTATTGAATTATTATTTGTCATGATGGCCCAGTGGTTAAGGCCTCGCCTCTCATGTACGAGGTTGTGGTTTCAAATCCGGGCAAGTACCAATGTGACTTTTTCAATTCATATGTACTTTCTGAATTTATCTTGGACATTACTGACATTGGTGAAGGAAAACATCGTGAGGAAACCTGGACTTATAGTTAATATAAGTCTGCAATCGCCAACCCGTCTTGAGCAAGCGTGGTGATCAATGCTCGTGCCTTCTCTGTATGTGAAGAGGCCTTTGCCCTGCAGTGGGACAGTAATAGGCTGATATCATTATTGAATTACAATTGAACTCTCTGTGTTACATACAGTGTTTACCATTACGAGTAACATTTATTTGATTAGGTACATGTGACAATAAAGAATCATGAAATACACGTGTAATTGTTTCTTTGACTTCTGGATATTTTACTAGAAATTAATTCAAATGATAGTCAAAATCAACCATTGACAACAATGTACCTTCCAAAATAATTCTGTTTTCTTTAAACACAAACACTTGAATAGCGGTCTTAAAAATAACATCAGCAAAATCATGACAGTCTCCACTAACATCCATAAGAATAGTTCCAAAAATAATTAAAAACAGCCTGGCTCATACGTACGTTTTGTTCATTGTACAGATGTTACATAAAGATATTTGAAAATGTAATGAATACAAATGTATAACTATTTTCTAATCAGAGTTATTGTTTAGGGTCGTACCTACTGCACAATTTGACGCGCCAACCACCAACCCACTCCCAAAGAATACTATTAGTAGTCAGTCTAGCGACTGCTGGCAAGAGTTAAAAATATAAAACGACTAGGTAGCCAAAAAAAACATGGCGCATTTACTATGAATATGAATGGTGCGCGCGGCGCTGGCGGGGCGGGCGGCGCGGCGCAGAGCGGTGCGATTGACAGCAAAAACGTTTCGTGACACGTAAAAAAAGGTTGTGTATATGACTGTCTGAAAGTTTGTTATATTCAGCATTGTAGAATTTGTGAATGTCGTAATAACTATTTTGTGTATGTAATAACTTCAAGTACAGCTATAAACTACAAAGCTGTATCATAATAATTAAACTTGTAACACTGCTAATAACATAAACATTGGTAAAAAAAAATGGTCGCTTGTAAAAAAAAACTGTCGTATAAATAGTTAAAAAGAGTTTGTTTAATATTAACTTGCTCTAGTTGAGTTATACCTACATAAATAGTAATTTGACAACCAATAACTTAAAGTTTTGTAAAAAGACTCAAATGACAAAACTCGTTTTACACGATGTACCTGAAGCAGTTGGCTTGCGTTTAAACCAACTTTGGTTGTGTTGAGAGAAATAAAAGTTTAGCTATTTTCACAAAATAGATCAACTGTTTTTGTTAATTCATTTTTCTGTGTAGAAAATCAAATAAATAGTAGTCGACTACCATATTTTTGAGGCTGACTGTACCTAATTGCATCATAAGCAGCATTCTTATGATGAAAGTAAATAAAAACAAAAGAAACACATTTTCTAATCCAGTCTGTCATAATCTGAATAACCAAAACTTTGCTTCGTTTGTAACGAAGCAAGTTAATAAAAAGCTGGTACCTAAAAAGGAATATGAACTTAAAACTCAGAGTACCAAAAACGTCAAAGCGGAATATTAGGTAATATTTCGTTGTAGTCTTGGAGTGTAGGTCAACAGTCAAGTTTTAACGAGCGTCGCTCAGCCCCGGTTTAACAACAGGTCAGCAGTTTGGGATCAAATACTTAGTGTTCGTGTAATGATCGTGTACCTACTTTTATTGTTTCCACGTATTCTGAGAGCTGAACATGTTGTGAATTTACGAGTACTTTGTTTTCATTTTGTTTTGTTTGAAGTCGCAAATGTGACCGATAGCCTAGGTTTTGAGTTCTATAACCAGAATATTAATTCACAAAGGTAGGTAATCACTACCTATTTATGTAACATATTTTTTATTATTTTATGATATGATATGACTCTAATTAAATAATAAAAACATTACTCCTGCATGTTCTCCTTCATCTAAACATGGATAGTTAAAATCAAAAGTACAAACATTTTCTCTTTTTAGGGTTCCGTGTCTCAAAAGGAAAAAGCGGAACCCTTACAGGATCACTTCGTTGTCCGTCCGTCAGTCTGTTAAGACCCATTTTCCCAGGAACGCATGGAGGTATCAAGTTGAAATTAATATCAATTACATAAATCAATAGTCCCTTGGAACTTTGAAAATCAAGCTTATATGTCAATGCAATAAAAAAATACGGCCATTTATGTGACATATTTTGATAATCTATATAAATATTATAAAACAAAATCGCTTTTCACGTTTGTCTGTATGTCCGCGTTGTTCTACTAAACCACGCAACGATTTTGATGAGGTTTTCAGTATCGCTTAGAGAATTTATTCCGGAAGGTTTATGTATATAATACGTTAATATTAAAGTTACGTTTACTTAAGAAATCTCGATGTGTTGTCAAGTCCGTGCGAAGCAGGAGCGGGTTGCTAGTCGCAAATCAATAAAAACCTACAGGGTACTTCCCGTTGACCTAGAATCATGAAATTTGGCAGGAAGCAAGGTCTACAGCACAAATAAAGCAAAAAGTCTAAAAATGGATAATTTGTAGTTTCATCACAAAACAAAAAAAAAATGCAATTACAAACTTACATTTGCAGTTGGAGAATAGACCGTGAAGTATATCGATGTATGTATAGGAGAACATGTTTGTCAACATGAGTACTAAGTTAAGTTTGTTTTTGGCATAAATTAATCCCAACTACGGAACCCTTCATTGTGCGTGGTCCGAAATGCACTTGGCTGGTTTTTTTTAATATATTCGAATAAGTTTTCTAACGTAACAATGTTCAGCGCTTCTCTGTGAAAAAGAATACATCCCTGCTGCACATCACTGCTATGTGTGTAATGTTCGCAATATTTTGATTTTGTAAGCCAGTTCGTTTCCTTTAGTTTTCAATTAACATTAACAAAGCCTAGAGAATCGTATAAAGTTTCTTTGATCGATCAAAGTTAGGTCAAAACGATATATCCGGTGTCTGGCGCGCAGCCAAGGAGCAAGTTACGTATACTTACTTGTGTTTCTTTGACCGATATTATATTCCAATATGTTCAGGACTCGGGTAAACTTTGTAATTGTGTACAAGTAACTTGTTGCTCATAATATGTGTTTCAACCGCAGTGGAACATTTCCCGGACCCAATCGCAGTTTATCTCTTTTGGGCACAAACTTCGCGTCGTACGTTCAAACTTCTGATACAGTCAACTCTCAAAATATACCAAAACTCCAACCTAATTTCAAACTTAAACCTCAAAGCAAAGAGTTTAAATTCGTATAGAGAGTAAAGGCCCAATATTTTGCAGTTTCTATAGGACATCGATGAAATAAAAGGCAAGCCCGGTTCGTGTTAATGCCTCCGTGATTGATCGTCGCCAAACATAACGCTTTACGAATTTATTGGCGGCACAAAAGACGCCCACGAGCCACGAGCCTCGAGCCACGTGCCACGGCCTTGTTTGGCAGGCTGCGTGCTGTATTAAAATATAAAGTGGATCTGAAATTGGGAAATGCGGGTTTGATGTGGGACTGAATTAACATGTCATAAACTTACATATCAAAGCTATAAATATAGCAGATACGAATGTTGAAAAAAAATAAAATTGGTTAATTTGATTTAAATAAAACCCTATTTCCTAACAAAATTAACATTTAATTTAATCGAAATTGCCGAACGTTATGTGTATATACGTTACGTGTTTGAATTTGTTCTACATTTCCCCAGGAAGTGAGATCAAAGGGGTGCGAAGACTCGGCCCGAACGCGTACGGTACGTCAATCGCGCGCCGACATTTGATAGCCCGCCGTCAAACGTGCCGTTATTTGAAACCACCGACAGACGTGAATTCTTTGACATTTATCTTTTCCGCTGTTCGTTCTACATCGACGTTGTTTTTGAAATATTTGTATGTACTTATTCGGATTTTTGTGAAAAATAACGTTTTCTTTTTCTTTCCAAACGCTCCATCGTGTAAACACGTTACAGAAATTACAAATACTTAACTCAAAATTCGTCTTCGTTCTCATAGCTACCTTTGCTACAAATATAAAGGACCAACATACAGAGAATCTTCAACAGACCATAATGCTTACGTTTACCTTTTACCAGAACCTGTTCATTTATACCTACAATTTCACGCATCATATTATGTCACCAGATTTTGTAGGGGACATTGAAAAACGTTGGCGAGTTTGTTTAGCTAGGAAAGTGAACAAACATTGGCTCGATGAAAGAATAATGTTTGAGCCAAGGGTCCCTGCGTCAATATTTGAGGGACATTATATAAGAGAGGACTCTTCACCACGGGTTCGATGGTCAACATTGTGTTTTTCTAGTTTTATGGCTTTCTTCTAAATATTTTTCACGTGTGCTTCTACTGATGTTTTTCGTGTTTGTGTCTACAAAATGAAAAATAATATTCTAAGACTTCCTAGCAAAATAAGGAAGGGTTATCGGATAATTATAATCGTCTCCTTCTTTCAGTGCCTTTATGTCAGGGAACAATAAGTAAAATCTTCGGTTTTAAAGGGTATTTAGTATTTAGACTCTCATTAAAATTGATACAATAAATAAGCAACTGAAAGCCAAGAGAGCTCTGAAAGTCAGACCAAATAAAAAACCAAGTCTGTCTTGGTTTTTTGCGCTGCGAACAATGAAGTGAAGTGAAGTGAAGCATGCCAAAACTACACTTCCGCTCTGTGCATACACGCTAACACGCACACATTTACAACCTTTTACAATGACACTACAATCAAACTACACCACACAAAGTGCACACATGTTTACGAAACCGGCTTCACGACACTGTTGACAGCTCTCTGTCTTGGTTTTTTATTTGGTCTGAGCTCTGAAAATACAACATTTTAAGACTAAATCAAAGTGGATAGATCAGCTATAGCTTGTTGTTAAAGCTGCTGCATTTTATTTCAGTCGATTTAGTCACCATTACTATAGGGAAAAAAATACTACCAATAAATTACCTACTACGCAAAGTTTCAATCCACAATCCGTAACATATGAAATTGAACTATCCCCGAACATTGCAGTAGAACACAGTATCACCTAATAAGTAAAGTATAATGACGATAATTTCCCCCGAGGCCACCAGAGATAATCGAGTGTCGCTCATAGTGATGTTATAGTAGGCTCCTTACGTGCTATTGTATTGTACTCTGCCACAGCATAGCTACAGAAGGCCGGCTTTATACAAGGAGCGAAAACGCACGCACACATAGCCACCGCGTCAAGTAAGCACACTTGCGAAGTCGCAATCGGCATTTTGTTTGAGATCGTCGTATGTATGCGTCTATTTGTCCATGTGTCTATTTTAGCTCGTTGTGTGTCGGCCTTCTGTACCTATCTATTCTGTGACTCTGTGGCGGTATCTCTTGCTGGAACAATTGTCTACATAACACGCCTCCAGGGGAATCATACGTTTACCGACTATTATTAACGAATGGGGTTCCTCTCCTATTCCTTTACTTAGATACTGGTATTGCATTAGTTGTGTGTTTAAGCAACACGTTCAAATAGGTCATGGTCATCTAAATTTCACTAGAATAAAATATTTCAGTTTTTAGGTTAACGATGGTGGATATTATATTATATATATATAATTATATTATAATTAAACATGAAAAGACCCGAAATCCTCATCGATACCTTCAGGCCTCGGTCTCGAAGTCAGCGATAGCGGGGCGGGGGCGGCGGCGGCGGCGCGGGCAAAGGCGCGGCAAAGCCTGGTGCACATCGCTCGTACGCCGCAACCCGCGCCGCTACCTTCGAGGCCAGTTCAATACAAATCTACGCATTGAAAAGCGCCGCCACCCCGCGCCGCGGCCGCCGCCCGTCGCTCCGCGCCCGTTGATGTCGTGTCCGTAGCCTTAAGGCTCGTGGAGACAAGCGCGACTTTTCGCGCGACGCGACATCGGTAATTGTTCTACTGTGAAGTTTTCTTAGAAATTGTTTTGTTAGAGTCGCGTCGCGCGGGTCTGCACGACGCTTTATCCTCTTATTACGTATTTAACTTTTCTACTTATCTGCCCACGTATACAAGTCATGTGGGCATTATACAAAATTACCCGTAACAATGTTTTTTTGGTTTGTAATTATGATTTAACAATAATTTCGCATCTTTACAAATACGTAATCTGTAGTCCGAATCTTTTCAAATCCTTTTAATAGCCTATTTTTCCAGACATACTTCTAGTTCCTTGTTCGTATAGATTAACTCATTCCATTTTATTATTGGCAGTGCCATTTATCTTTATAAATGGCCTGCGTCTACACAAGCTCGCATGGCATGCATATCGTCTGCTAGCTCTTTATTAAAAACTCCTCGCATTCACAACGCTCAGGCACAAGGCGCCGCGTGAATGGTAATGTTGGGCGGCTTTGTCACCTCTAATGTGCATGGGATATTCACTAATATGTGGTATGGAACTTGAGTATTTAATTTCGTGGGTTTTTTTCTTGATAACATTATTATTATTTTGAGGTTATCCAGAAGTGTTACGGTGTTTTTTTCGAAAACATTGATGTGGAACTACAAACTTACTCCACATGTAATGTTGTGCTACGAGTTTAGTGAATTTCAGAATTAGATATTTTTATTATGGCTTGCCGCTAGGTGTCCTTCCACACGATAATAATTTTGTTTTCCTATATCAACTCCCTATCAGAATTGAATATCTATCGGTATCGGACTGAATGCAGCTATTGTTAGCAGCCAACTTGATAGAATCACATACTCCTTTTACGTCACCCGTGGGAACACAGTTGACCCAATCCCACCCGTGCGCGGAACCACACGGCAATTTAAAATTCTATACGTTTTGCTGACTGTGACGTTAGGCGATATTGTAACTTCAAGAAGTAGGTAAGGAAAAGTCATGAGCGAGCAAAAGTGGAATTCAGTTTTTAAAATGTTCACACAATCTTTTGAAGAAGCACAAGTTTTATGAACAAATTCTAAAAAACACATCCATTTTCTACAGTCATCATAAAAGTATGAAATAAAATAATTAATAAATTCTCGTTTCAACACAAAGAACACGCTTAAAATGTGATTAAATTCTGTAAAACTCCAACATTTTAATTATTCTTTGTTAGAAGTATGAACACACAATATTAAAATAGCTCGGAACAAAACAGGGCTCGAAAGTCTGTGTAATAATGTCCGTGTAAGCTCTTTTATGACACTAAATTCCTATCCTCATTATGTCATATATCAGTATGATGCATGGCCGGCGAAATATCACTATCCTGGAACTAATGACCCACCAAGTAACGCGTTCAACCCGTTGCAACTTTATAAGTACAGATTTAAGGGTTATTTTATGTTGACTCGGTGGTAGAATTAAGTTGGCTAGCACAAGTCGTGGACGCCTTATTGTCGCTGAATAGTGAAGCTTTCATCTAGTAATTTAGACCAAAATCTGTTATTATGTTCCGGAGTTCAGGTCATGTGGGGACTACTGAGATCTTTTATTTGAATAGACTGTGTGTTGTCACAAAGTCTATTCAAAGTGTTAACGAACTGGGAATTAATATGTGAATGAACTAGCAGATTCATGAACAGTTTTGACGTGAAATAATTGTTTCCATTTTTCATGAAAACAGTCATGTGGACGAATTTTTGGATGCCCAATGACCTCTTCCTTTTTTTTTCTTTACATACCTGTAGATAATTATATATTTTAGTATTAGATTGTTTATTGTATTAAGTTTTGTCGAGTGTACGCAAATAGAGCAGATATATTTGCATGAATGTAATTTGCCTTTCTGTTTCGAGAATTAAACAGAAAACAAAACTGTCTGACATAATAACACTCCCATTGGAATGTTAATTTGAGTTTTTCAAATGGTTTTATTTCAGTTATAAGTGCAAGGATACAATGCCAATTTTGTGATTCTATGTCCCATCGTCCACGACGCTAATGAACTAATTTGTGATTGGTTGTGTTGTATTGGAACCGCCATTGAAGCAGTAATGGTTTGCAATACCGGGTACTCATCGGTGATTCGAGTTTGTAACTGGTTACTTCTGAATAGCATCCTGGGCGATCCATCCATGAGTAGGACCATTGTATGTATATTAATAAACCTCTGTTATCTACAGTTCCAACCTTTTCCTAAAACACTCGTATCTCGTATTATAATTAATAGTAGTGACCGACCGAAGCGTCGTTTTTGTTTTCGGCCAAAAAATCTAGATTCGGCCATATTTTCGTTTTCGGCCATTAACCAGCCGGATCTTCGGCCAAGTCGAAAATTAGAAGAAGTTCGTGAATGCTCGCGCGGCATTCGGCCTATTTCGTAAAGCGCGTCAATATCAGGTGACGTCCGGCTAACTTCGGGGTCAACCGGGTGCGCTCGTGTTTTCGTTTAAACCCTATATTCTTTTCTGTAGGTGTAAAAAAAAACTCTCGCGTCAGGCCCTGGTCCAGGCCATGATACGAAGCGAGAGGACATGGGAGGCCGGACTAGGCTGGGAGGACACCAAATAATAGGTATTTTGCTATATTGACACGTAGAGAGCCGCTCATAGAACATTCCCTGAGTCAAAAATATCCTAATGTCCTAATGTTTCCTTTAAACTTTGTGTTTTCATGTTGCCGACTACCGATAAACTGAACTTCCTTATAATTATGTGTTAAGTACTCACAAAGCTAGCTAATTGAGTTTAAAATACTATAATGAGCGCTTCGTGAACCTGCAGTGGCCGTGTAGACTAATGTAGTGTGTGATACTTGATTTAATTATGCTAGCGACATTTAAAAGCAAAACCTTTCAACGTTAATTTATCTGTATAACCGCCGCTGTGACGTCAGACAACGGATATAAATAATTAGACGTCTATTTACATCGTATTAATTATTTACGTTATTTTAATTTGTATTTTAATAAAACGCTTTTGATGTTAAAAAGCGGAATCTTTTGTGTCAACAGTGGAGCTTTCCGTTCCGGATTAAAATATTATTATTTGGTTTTGTGTTCAATTGAAATAATGTGAATAATTAATACTACATTACCTTTGTCAATACATTATAAAGTCATTGTTTGTGTCGCGTTTCATTAACCATTTTCCATGCTTATGGGTTTAACAGGAAAATTTAATAAATGTTACAATATAGACTGGAATGAATTACGTGAGCCATCATGCTCAATTTTTTTCTCATTCCATCAGCCATTGAGTTACGATGTTCGGAGCGAAAAACATGTTCATTTATATGAAGTTGTCAACAGTAACACGAGTGTGTGTCCATAACACAATTAGCAGCACGTTGTTTCACATAAATAATTGACGCTTGCCAGCGATGCGGTCCGTCACGACACGATCCGGCACGGTGACGGATGCGACGGAACCCGATTTATTGCGAACGGATGTGACGGACGGACATCCCTCATCCGAGGGTTTGCATTTTATAAACACATTCTATTTGGCTTTTCCAGTTTCTGGCATGATTTGGTACTTGACTATTGTTCTAATAATTTTGGTCCACTTTGTAGTAATTTCCTCCATCTTGGTGTCGTTTAATAGTTAAGATATCTACAAATCTCCAAAGGAGTTTTATTCGAAAGCACATACTTAAATAATGACAGGCGTCGTGCTTACCGTGCACGTATATCTGTAATTTATATACTGTGCAAAAAGAGTATTCAATGATTTTCTGAGACTAAACACTCCGTTCTTATTTGCATTCAAACTAATAGATACTCTACTGAATTCAAAGATCATAGACAGCAAATCCCTAAAACAGTAGAGCACTTAAATAACGAACACAACGATCAAAGCCTTTCCAAATGAACAAGACTGAGAATTACCCTAAACAATTTAGCTCAATCCCGAAAGCCCTACCCGAAACAACCCGACCAGACCCGACCCAGTCTTCCAAATCCCTCTCCACATAATTTCATCAATATAATCCATTACTTACTTAGCCTACAATTCCTTATCCTACGCACTTTTTAAGGGTGTTCTCATCCCGATCAAATGGACTCCATTGATGAGGGTTTTAAAAAATTACCTGAATTTGAATTCGATTTGCGCCGCGGGTACTATTCGGAGAAAAAGAACCTTTTCGTCATTACTTTAAATGTTAGGTCGCTAAACTGATTAATGAGATTTGTTTGTTAGGTGGGTATTTTGTCATTTGAATTCGAATGATAGGAAATTGTATACAGACCCTATGGACCTTATGGGATTTCTGGACAGTCAAACAAAGTATACAAAACAATAAAGTATTCTGTCGTTCGCTGTTTACATATTATGAATCTGATTTTTCTAAAGTTTATATCTCCTTTTTCAATGTACAAATAATTCGATGCTTAATCTAACCACTTTTATTGAAAAAATCAAATAAAATTCGCGCACACATGTACGGTGATGGGATGTGTGTGTGAAATAAGAACTTCTTTCTGTACTCCGTGGGTGTGGGGAATGTAAGTACTGCTTTTATAATTATTCACAAAGTCCATCATATGTTTATCAGCGGCATTATTGGCGTCAAGGTCTCTTAGAAATGCGCGTAAAAACAGCACGTGTACCTACGGTAAAATAATTTATCTTAGTCTAAGTTTCACGTGGCTGTTATAATAACAATTAGCTATAGCCCTGTTCTTACAACACTTTATTTGCATACATTCTACGAAATTAGCACAAGGATAAATTAATTTTATTTCTGTTTACGCAAAGCAACGGTGTTTTCTATTGTGTGAAGAGAGACGGATTGAACCTCTTTCATAAAAATTAATGATCACCAATCTGAGAAACATGATGGTTGTATAATCTTTCATTCAGAGTTTTGGTTATATTTGTTTATCTACAAGGAAATTAATGTTTTTACCCAAAAGTTTAAAAACGAATTTGATGCAAAGCAGAGACTAATTCATAACGAACGTCCAGTACAAAACAACACTATTGTATGATATAATACAGCAACAAACAGCAGTTTGAAAAGCGCTATTAGTTTGAACAGCAATCAAAACGATACGATCTTAGATTGATAGGGGTGGCGTGTGCCGACGGTACTACTACAACTGCATAGAATAAGAATAATACTGTAGAAGTTAAACTCAATTGTGCAATATTAAGCATCCATGCCACCGAAATACCTAATCAAATAACGCTCCTCATTACCCTTCAAAGACCAACGCTGGCACAAGCTGTGACATTCCAGCGGACAAAACACCGCTTCACGCTCACGTCACGTTAATATGGACGGATGTCACGCATTTTCTATGTGTTATCTCGTGAGGCTATGAGATGGCTCGCGGTGTGTCACGAGTTCAGTGTCTGGTTCGTTAAATTGATATGTCACAAACATGGACCGCGAGCAACAATACAATTCTGACATTTAGTTGAACGTACCTTTTCCCTGAAACAACAGGCTTTATGCGTTAGGAGCGTGTGTCGATTCTATACGTCCTTATTCTATGACAACTGACATAAAATGTACGTGACTAATTTTGTTTTATTCCTGATCCTATCTCTCATTAGTTGTAATTCCAAAGGTATTACGATTAAGTACGCTTTTGTGTTGGGAATAAACTTAAGGATATCGTGTCTAGGGTTTAGTGTTTTAATTAATTTTCAGTAGTTTACTTGTAGTTTTTTTACATTAAATTTTCTTTAGTAGAAGTTAGCCAATAACTTATTAGAAAAATACTACTTGAATTGTTTCCATAGTTAAACTTAGGATTTAAGAGAAACTTTTGTGGCAAAAAATACAAAAATTACCTACGTTTGTTTTCTTTACATAACTGAAAAGAAAAACGCTTTTTGTACCGAGATAACATAGGCAGAAGATTTGATAAAAAGTCAGTTCATAAAAGTATCTCGTGTCGATGGTAATGACCTGTGTTCACGACGTAATTAGATCGCGTCCACCAGCGTACATTAGATAAATAGCCGTGGAAACATCTCACAAACTGTGAAAACGAACTACGTGAGCAGACCCAGTGGGCGCAAGAAATTCAATAACCGAATCATGTCGTCAAAGTAAATTAAGCTCTATGTTTTTGAGTTTAGGTTACATGGTAGCTTGGGTTGTTCAAGTTTTTTAAGGTCTTTTATATGTTCATCAGATCGTGCGCGATAATAGCGACATTAGTAGCAAAAATCTCTCCTTCCGTTCTTGCGAAAGTCGCTCGTCCGCTAAATGTTTAACATGTCTTTTTGCTGAAATTACAAGTTTCAGAGACAGACAATTTTATTGCAAGTTGTTACGATACACTTTCTTCTGTCTACGCTTTTTAGATAAGAAAATTGTCGATCATAAAAATGCGATATAACCCTTAAGAAAGTGATGGGTATAAAAGATACCTCGGCGAATAAACATCACTTTTTCATTCGTAAAATTGTTTCTGTATTCAAAGCCATAAATTCTTGGAAATATATTTGCTTTTATTAAAATAAGCCAGTTTGTTTTATGTACACCATTTAGTTTTGTTTGTATGTACTAGGCACCAATATATTTTGTGTTCAATGTATTTTCAGTGATAAAATCGGTCGAAAAGCATACATTACAACAGAATTGTTTTGAATGTTTTAATTTAGTAATGACCGCTAATCCAATTAGCCACCAACAACCATATATTTCAACAATGGGCACGCATTACCGAAACAGAAACTCAATTTGGAGTGATAATTATTCATATTTATATTGATTTTTATTGGAATAATTATTCAGAGCTGGGAATCTGGATGCAATAAAGCTGTTTCATCGCATCTCTCACATGACGTGACACGTCGCGGTCGGAACCCGGCCAATAAAACTGGGAAACAGAGGGGTATTTAAAAGGCTAGCAGTTAATCAGATGAAAGGTTGTCGTTAACGAGGCGTGCGGGATCGTGCAGGGAGGGGGGGGGGGGGGCTGGGCTGTCCGACCCATTGAGCATCGCTGGTGTTAATGAACGCTAGTGCCGTATAATGGAATGAATTGAATACCTGTGTTGAGGGGCTTTTATTTCAGTGAGGAACTGGGGTTTAGTTTGATGTCCAGTATTCAATAGAACGAACGGCAGATGTGTATCCACTATTTGGTTTTTCATAATAATACAACAAGAGTGTTATTTGAAAACTCTCAGCAGTTCTAAAAGTGATTTTAAATAACCTTTTCTCTTAGCTGTTGCGTGCGGCGTACTGGGTTTCCAAAATGTATTCTTTGATGTACCTAATAGCGACAAATTGCGCGATATTACCCTTATGCCCGTTTTCACCGACATCACTACCACCTACGTATGGGAGCCTTAGCTTAAAAGCTCCCCCAAACTAGCCCCTAAATTAAATTTCGTTTCACCATCATTTCTATCACTTAACTAGGGGCACATATCTATGTGACGTTTTGTATTCGATAATATTGTTTAAACTTATCGATACTTTGAAACAAGATAGAATAATATATGAAATTCTCTAAAGTATACACTCATTTGGACACAGTTATTAATAAATCATGTTTTGATAGCAATAATAATTATTATTTCACTCATATTTATAATTAATTTCATATTTTTTTGCTTATTTCCTCTGTGTATACATAACGAAACCTCGCGTATTATCTGTGGTCTTATTTATATTTGACACTTCTTTCTTTTGTGACGTACTGACGTGAGATTTGATTGTCTATTTGTTGTGACTTGTGAGGATAGTCTTCGACTGCACACTGATGCCTTGTCTGCCACAGCCAACGAATGATTACCCGTAGCATAAAACCTCAATGCTATTAATAATTGATTTATTGGAGATATAGAATTAATTCTGAAATAAGCATTAATATGCGAATACAATAAGGACAGACGTTCCTCACAAGTGTATGGTTTACATTAATAGTTAGGTATCAACGTAGGTAAGTATCGTGCAACAAACAGAAAAAATACCACGGCCATATGTATTTATTTTTTTTACGATTTTTTTTGCTTACATATAAGTACCTAGTACCCTAGTACTACTACGTACTAGTTATACCTTTTATCAGGAAATTCTATGATGAGTTTAATCTTTTCCAATAAATACAACACTGAAGATTTACACACACACACACGATTACAGCCTATATCTCCGAAAAAGTCAGTTTCTTGATATGTTTTTGGTCTACGGCTGTTATTTACGTTGAATACTGTAGAAACAGTTTCAAAATTTTCCATAAATTCATATAAATCACTATCAATCTCGGTTGCTTGAGAGATCACTTACGTATGTGCCGGTTTATGGGCCCACATTTCGACCACCTAATTTTAGGGGACCTTTTAGCGTTTAACTGACCCCTTACTGTTGGTGAAACAGAAACCACCTTCTAACAGCCCCCTAACCATTCTTAGGGGATCCCATAAACTTAATGAAAACGGGCATTAGAGTTCCAAATAAAAACACTGTTCCATTAATTATTTTGCTTCTTATTGCTCCAGAACATTGAGATAGTTTCAGTCAGAGCAATTAGATAACTTCGGACCGAGCGCAGAAAATTGATACAGATCACATTTTCGAATTTTCGACTGCATTGCAATCCGCAAGGGGCCATTTTAATAAAATTTAATATTAACGTACAATCATCGGAGGTACATCCGCGTGCAGTGCGGCTCACCACATCGCGATTACTTCATTTCGGTTCATTATTAAGTTATTACGTGGTCTATTGTACCGGCCATAATGTTGCGTCCTTTTGAAAGGTTGAATTGTTTAGTGGATTGTTCGAGTGGCATTCGTCTATTGATTAGTGATGCAATGACTATATTCTAGGAATACAATAACGCGTTTTGTTATTTATCTTATCGTATGAGTGAGTATTATTGAAGAAGGGAACTTTATAAAATGAATATAAAATGGACTTTTCTGTATCGTGTAGCAACATGTGATGTTTGTTTAGGCGTATAATCTGTTCCAAAGTATCTAATGAAAATGTAAACAAAAGGATTAAAAAACTACCAATAGTTGCTAATTTCTAGTGCCACTTACAAATTGAGTGATTTCTAATCTTAAATCACCTTAAAAATATTTTTCATTTGACAATTTTACAATTTTGCAACCTCAATTTTGATCGATTATTAAAATGTACACTTACGTATATTACACACATAAATGTTTTTATTTCTCGTGTCAGGATTGTCAGGACGACCGAAAATAGCTGAATAGTTGTGGTGAAAAACTTGGCTCGTAAGCAAGGTTGGCAGACATACTTAGTTGTGGTGCATGCTGTGCATTCACCCAGGCAGGGTGCGCCCGCGCTATCTCTAGTTATCCGTAGTATCCGTATGGGTCCGTGGAGGTTCTCTAAACTTATAGTCGAACAATCTTAGTATTTGGTTAACAGGTTAAAATATTCGGCTTTCAACTACGAGTACACTATCAATATTCGTTTTTATTGTGTGCGTTATATCTTTAACTTACTCGTATCTCATATTAAGAGATGCAATAGACTTGACATGCTCACACCATTCTTAAAGTAGTTGTTAGTTAGCTGCCCTATACCAAATACCAGTCGACTGTAGGATATAAATTATGAGCTAGTTCTGACTTTTTAAAACTTTATATCAGTAACGAACCAATATAAAAAATGGTCAAAATAATTTGAAAAAAAAAACACCAAATAATGACAAGACGAAAGTCGCCGACGTCGATTGACCTTTATCTAGTTTAGCGTCAATATAACCAGCCTCAAATAAAAACCCTTCAATATACCTTCAGATTTTTATGAAGCAGCCTAAAGAAATTTATTATTGGTATGTTTGTACGTATGTCTTATTTCCTTTGTAATACATGAAAGGAACTTGGAAAAAACCTTCACCCGTCATTAGCGTAATGATTGTATTTTCATACAATGTTACACAAGCTTTGATGAGGGATCAAGAACAGCTACTATAAATAAGTCTGTCTCGTCATGAAAGGTTTTTCTAATTAGCTTTAAAAAAAAAACGACATAATGGCGGTACAGACAACAGATTATAATAACCAGGGAAACGGGCTTAATATAGGTAATACATTATTCCCTAAAATTTAACTTTTAGACGAAAAGTTTAGTAATATAATAGGAAATACTTTCATCAACGGGCAATATAGTTTTTGTTTTGGAACCAATGTACTACGCTGATCAGCAAGATCTTCAAGAGTTTGTCTGTTGAAAAGAGTTGAAGATGTATGAAAGGGGTTTGGAATGTTCAACCAAAGATTTGTTGAATATTTGAATTCTACAATTTACCAATCTTAAAAGTCTTTTTTCTCGAACTATACTGTAATGATAAAGCTTTTACGTTACTTATTAAGTTGGGTGCCCATTCGAGCAGCAGACCTACTCACCAACATGATTGTTAAAGTTGAAGCACTAATGTGGTAATAAAACACACCCACACGACCCAATGAACATTATATACTCGTTAATGTCAAAAAGCTTCCCTCACGAACTTAAAAAGTACACAATAATTCTCAACAGTGGATACGGGAGGCAAACTTATCAATATTTAAAAGTTTATAAACCGGTGTTTTTATATTTTATTGGAAAAGGTAAATTAGGTACCTCAAGAAAATTATGTTATTCAGGTAGGTGTAAGGTCAAGTAGCAAAAATGTTTAGAAGTTTTCAAATACATTATTTTCCCACAAAGCGAGTGCATGTCACCTTTTCTAAATGTCCATTTTATTTAAAAAAATTGGCAATAGGTAGTCAGAACAACAATGAGATGCAAGTAATATATGATCCTCAAGGTGCTCTAGATTTTAATTCCTTGACTGGACATACCAATAGGATCTTGTAATGATATCGTCTACAAATGATGTAACTTATATAATGCAGTTTAAAATGTTATTTAAGAATTATAACAGTAGAAAACAGTTGTATAGGGAGTTTTATCAAAACAATTCACAACATGAGTCGTATAAATTGTAATACACCATTTAACTATCTGCACATTAAAACCTTTTACGATCTATCGAAATTTAATACAATATCCAGAACCATAAACCTTATCTCCTTCATATCAAACTGTGTCGTAAACGAGCAGCGCCTAATGATGCCGTAAAGAGGGCGGTTTAAACTGTTATCTGCATTGCTAATCAGATATACGGATACGATGATGGTACAGTCATCAAAACAGGTGAACAAGCTATTTTCATCTTTCTACTACGGAGAAATACGCATTTTATCCTAACCGTATCATTCGTACATAATAATAAAATAATTTCTTAAAAATGAAGGACACTCTTAGGCGCGTTTGCACAACAAATCAACACGTTTAACGCTAAAATAATTAAAAACATCGTTCTATTTCCGCCAACCGTTTGAAGATGACAGAATGATGTTTTAATTAAACATGTCCAGCGCTAAACGCATTTTGTGTTGTGTGGTGCAAGTGGGCCTTAATAACTATTTTTGTATTTTAAAGAGTAAATAAAAAGGAAGAGAAGCTCGTGGCTAAATAATCCCAGCCGCACGGATCGATCCATCAGGTTAAGCTACGCTTACTGTGGTTGGTCCGTGGATGGGTGACCATCTTTACATACCAGGACTCCTCCGTGCCTAGGAAAGCACGTTAAGCAGTTGGTCCCGACTGTCATTCGTGGATCTTTGCCAGTCGTTACGGGTCGTCAGAAGCCCGAATGTCTGAATGTTACAATAAAATACCTCCCCACATACTCCAATTGAATGAAACGAAATTTAAATCTTGTATAAAACTCACACTATGCTGCCAAGCATTTTATAAGTTGGGGGATTACATCGACGACAAAAATGCTTGGCTCAGCGCTGGTCCAGCTCCACAAGGGCGCATAAACTAATTGATTAGCATTCAAAATATTGTTGCAGCTGCTGAAGATTGTAAAACTATCTTTAGATTGTATAAATTCAATCTCTTAGCATTATATAATTGCATAGCACATGTGTGAGCACTATGTCCCTACTTTACAGTTACCATTTACTGGGTACGTCTTTCATTGACTTGAGTGTGCCTTGGCGGTTGAGGGTATGTCATGCTCACTCAAATGTCTCGCTGGTGGTGGCGTGTGTGTTGGATCATTAAGTTCCCTTCAAAATGGTTGAGCTAAATGGTGCTGATGCATGTGTCATGTTCGTGAACGGGTGCCGTCAGTGGGGACTGGTCATGTCTTAGGCTTATTTGAATTTATTTTAATTTTTGAATTGTTTTTTTTTTTTTATTACGGACGGTTTTAACGTGCACGTCTTTTTACATTGTTCTCACATGTATAATTACAACATGGATGATGTAACCAATATTTTGTAAAAATATTCTGATTTAAAAGAGTGTTCGTGGAGTTTCTTGCCCGTTCTTCTCCATAGGAACCTACTACGCGTTGGAATCGGCAACTAGCTTCATATTTCTGACTGACCGACCCCTTGACAATTCAAAAGTACCTGTAATTGGTTTATTTGAAACAAATGCTTTGAGTTTGAGTCTGACAACCAATCTTACCAAGGGGTATCGTGTTACCCAGTAACTGGGTTGTAGAGGATAGATAGTCAGATAGGCAGTCGCTCCATGTAAAATACTGATATTCATTTGCATCCGGTTAGACTGGAAGCCAACCCCAACATAGTTCGGAAAAGGTTACGCAGATTGAAGAGTAAATAAAAAGACTATTATAGTAACAGCTTTGTTTTTTACCAAGAAAAAGATCAGGATTAGTTCAACGTAACAAAGTATCGGTTCAAGGGTCTCTAAAAGCCGATGAATCGTTTTGTTCCATCACTCGTACACTGTGCTTTGAAAACCGATACTTTAACGTGTCAGGCTACGTTTGACATCCCGGGTGTCACCACTGTGTGGATCGCCCGGAGGACACGGTGGAGCATACGGTGGAGGTCTGCCCGGCTTGGGCGGGGCACCGCCATGTCCTCACGGAGGCGATCGGCGGCGGCGATCGGCGGCGGCGATCTCTCGCGTCCGGCCCTGGTTCAGGCCATGGTTCGGAGCGAGAGTGCATGGGAGGCCGTCACCTCCTTCTGCGGAGCAGTTATGTTTGCGAAGGAGGAGGCGGAGCGCGCGAGGGAGATGCAAGCTGCACGCCCTCGCGGCTCTAGTCGCCGCAGGAGACGCTCCGGGCGTCGGGAGTCGAGAGCCGACTTCCGGCCACCGTAGGCGTAAGCTTGCGGACGATGAGCAATGGGCAGCTCGCCGTCCGATAAGGACCAGGCCCGTGTCGACGGCGCGTTGTGTTCCACGCGCGCCTCAAAGAGATGTCAGCACCAACTGACGGGGTCGAAAGACCAATGCCTGCTGGGGTTGCGGGTTTGTCCGAAAGGGATATCGCGGCCCCGGCACACAGGCAACGGAAGGAACACGGATGGGTTTTAGTCAGTAAAAGTCTGACACACCCTCTCGCTCCGCCCAGAGCGGGAGAAGTCATTTGATGACTACCCACCCTCAAAAAAAAAAGGCTACTTTTGACATATATTGGTTTTTATAACTTTTAAATGAACTTTTGACAATTATAACAATGGTGTTTGTTTCACTCAACTGCTGCAATAATATCAGGAATCAAAGTGATGCCCCAGTAATTTAATTTTAAAAGATGATATACCTACATCGAGTCAGCACATCAGGCGATAGATAGTGCATGATTTTTCCAAACATTTTACTTTATACGTATCAAAAGAAAATCTATTACTCAAACTTCAAAGCATTTATTTCAATTAAACCATTTACAGGCACTTTTGAACTGTCAAATAGTCAATCAGTTAGTCAAAAAGTTGAAGCTAGTTGCCCATTCCAAGGCGTAGTAAGTTCCTATGGAGAAGAACAGGCAAGAAACTCCACGGACACTCTTTTAAATAAAAAAACAACTTATAATATGCTTGTTTAGTGTGAGTTTAATGCATGTTTTATGAAATGAAATGAAATTTTATTTATTTGCCGGAATATAGGTACTTACATAATAATTCGACTTATCAGCCGTGCAAATATTTCTAGTATATGCTTTAATATCATGAAATTACATCAATGTCATTAGTCATTAGCAGTGATCGGAGTAGGTAGATTGATTTTTAGTACTTGTATCATAAATGCACACAGAAAGAATAACATGGATAAGCCATTTTTCCGGAAAGTAATTCCGGTATTTCCGGATTCAATTAAATATTGTTAATGTTGGTAGTGATATTATTACTACTCAATTCAAAATTTAAAGGAAGGTATCAAAACTAAATTAATTCATTATTTATCTGTTGAATAAAAAAAAAAATGTCAAATCGTGACAAAAAAAAAATAGGAAGAATAATAAAGAATAAAATTGCTCATTTTATTACAATTCCTACCTTTTTTTTGAGGATGGCAAATCATCAAATGACTCCTTCCACTCTGGCAGAATACAATTCCTACTTAAGTTCCGGTTTTTTTTTAATAATCCACCAATTCCGGAGGAATGTCCATAGTAATATATACGTTTCGGATCAATGACCCCAGTTCAATCTACCTACTCCGATCACTGGTCATTAGTCATACACGTCTTATTTAAACTTAAACTTTTTGTTTGGTTACTACTCAGAAATTGTGCACAACGTCTAATGATTGAAATGCTATCTTGAATTCCTGCACGCCTAGTACTTTTTGTGCCAAGTTTTAAGTTTTTATTAACTCAAGGAATAAGAAAATGGCTAAATGATAAGCTGATTTAATTTTATTGCTAATGTAAAGAGCTTACATAATAAAATAAAATCAGCTGATGATAAAATAAAAACTACCTGGCAAATAATAAAACCGGTAGGAAAAAACAGCGTAATACTGAATTTAACTTAGAGACTGCACATGGCCCTATCAACTCAGATGTAGAAATAGCTCAGGAATTTGAAAACTTTGTTGCTAGTATTCCCCTTAAAACTACGGAAACCTTAAATTCCTCACCCGTGCTTTCTGCTGCCTTACGTAAAAAAAAAAAGTTAAATAATAATAACTAATAATAATAATAAAATATTTATTGTCAAGTAACATGGACTCATAACGTTAGTAACAATTTACGTACAAACTATGTTAGTAGTATTTATAAACAATAAACAATAAAAAAATAAAAAAAAACAATTAACCATTACTAGGATTATGCAGCAGTTTGCTAGCAATGACCACCAGGAGACTGTTGAAGCTGGCACGCACTCTGCGCAACAGGGATGCAGCACACTTACGTATGATCGCAGCGAAGCCGTCAGTTTGAGCATCCGCGAACATACCCGAGGCACTACAAAAGCGTGGCAGCCCCAACAGCATCCTGAATGCATTGTTGTACTGAACACGAAGAGCATGAACAGCTTTTTGAGTGCAACTAGTCCAAACGCTACACGAGTAAAAAACTTGACAATATTCTTTAACAAGTGTTATTTTAACCGCATCCGTGCAGCGTGAGACCCTTCGGATCAGCATATTATATCGCACTGCTAATGCTCTTCGCTCCTGGTCTACATCTAGATTGTCCTTCAAATCCTCCGCTACAATGTGCCCTAGATATTTAAACTGAAGAACATGGTTTAAGACACCACCATTCAAAGTGACAGTTGGGTATCTCTCTTCGCCTTTATTGGCCGCCTTAAAGATAAGCAACTGACTTTTGTCCGTGTTATATCTCAAACCGTGCTCCTGCGCGTAACACTCACAAACTTTAATCAATTTCCTGAGACCTGCCATAGACGAACTCAGCAACGCCATGTCATCAGCGTAGCTAATGTTATTAAATGCTACCCCATCTATGTAGCAGCCAGCATGCAAACTGCTAAGCTCAACAATCAGCTCATTTATATATACATTAAACAGGGTAGGGGAGCTTAATCCACCCTGCCTAACTCCACATTCCATCACATACTCATCCGACATTTCATTAGCATTTTCAGGACATGCCCTTTGGAGTTGAGGTTTCACAATACACACCCCTTTTTTTTTGGGTAGGAAATTATCAAATAACTTCTCCCGCTCTTTGTGTCAGACTTTTACTGACTAAAACCCACCCGTTTTCCTTCCGTTGCCTGTGTGCAGGGGCCGCGATATCCCTTTCGGACAAACTCGCAACCCTGGCAGGCATTGGCTCTTACGGACCCTGTCAGTTGGTGCTGACATCTCTTTGAGGCGCGCGTGGAACACAACGCTCCGTTGACCCGGGCCTGGTCCTTATCGGACGGCGAGCTATCCGTTACTCATCGTCCGCACCGACGGCGCATTTTTTTTTTTGTTTTGAGGGTGGGAAATTATCCAATAACTTCTCCCGCTCTGCGCGGAGCGGGAGGGCGTGTCAGACTTTTACTGACTAAAACCCACCTGTGTTCCTTCCATTGCCTGTGTGCCGGGGCCGCGATACCCCTTTCGGACAAACTCGCAACCCTGGCAGGCATTAGCCCTTAGTCAGTTGGTGCTGACATCTCTTTGAGGCGCGCGTGCAACACAACGCGTCGTCGACCCGTACCTAGTCTTTATCGGACGGCGATCTACCCATTGCTCACCGTCCGCAAGCCCTCGCCTACGGTGATCGGAAGTCGGCTCGTGACTCCCGACGACCGGGGCGTCTCCTGCGGCGTCTAGGGGCGCGAGGGCGCAAATCTTGCCTCTCCCTCGCGCGTTCCGCCTCCTCCTTCGCGCGTTCCGCCTCGTCCTTCGCGAGCATTACTGCTTCGCAGGGCCACCAAGGCCACCTCGAGTTCCAATTGCCGGATCCTATCTACAATTATCGCAACCCAGCGTGTCGCCAGTTTGGCCGCCGCCTCATGCGACCTCCCCTGCGCCAGGACCTCGAGAGAATACAAACCTCTAGGCTGTTATAAAAGCTTTTAAAGATCTTAAAATTAAATGAACAGAAGATCTATGGGGAATGTCTGTAAAAGTCTGTAGATCTATCATCGAAACCATTGCGCCTTATTTAGCTTTCATTTTTAACACCAGTTGAACATGAAACATAGTAAAGTAGTTCCTTTGTTCAAATCCGGTGATAGTAAGGAACCCAACACTTATATAAGCCTGTGTCAATTCTGCCAGTTCTCAGCAAGGTGTTTGAAAAGTTGATGCTCAATCAAATGTTACGTCACTTTAATGAAAATTCCATCTTTCATGATCAACAGTACGGTTTCACCAACGGGCGTTGTACCACGGACCTGGTGCCACCCCCATAAATAAAATTTTTACGCATTTTTCTTGATTTACTAAGATCATACCTGAAAGATGAAAAGTTCAAGTTCAAGTAAACGGCTTAAACTTATTGGGGTCTGAAACGGCAGTGGGCGTTCCTCAGGGTTCGATATTGGGTCCCTTCCTCTTTTTAGTTTATATTAATGATTTACCCCAATTACTTCAAAATCAACCGAAGATGGCGTTATTTGCAGATGACACATCGTTGATCTTTCAAATAAACCGACGGTCACAAAATCTTCACGACCGACGTTAACAGCTCTGTTCTTGAAGTTCAAGATTGGTTTACGGTAAATAATTTGGTACAAAATAAAAGTATTAGCAGTAGTTTCGGCTCTACGTTGATAACATATCAGTCAGTCAGTCAGTTTTTTATAATATATAATAGATAGATAGACTAGGTTTTTCTCGCAGCTTAGCTCGCGTGGAAGTCGGAAATTATCCCATGGAAACGTAGTACCGGGATAAAAAGTATCTTATGTATCCAGGTTATAAACTATCTGTCTGCTTCATCCAAATCCTATTACGAGTAATAGCATAACATAATGATTGAATGCTATCGTGAATTCATACAAGCCTAGTACTACTTTTTAGGTTACTGCTCAGAAATTGTGCACAACGTGTAATGATTGAAATACTGTCTTGAATTCATGCAAGTCTAGTACTTTTTTTGCCAAGTTTCAAGTTAAATAACTCAAGAAATAAGATTTTTCATATAAACGAAATCCCCTCTTTCCACTCCCTTAAAGGTCGAATTTTCAAAAACCCCTTCTTAGTGCTCCCCTACATTATAAAAGGAAGCTGTGTGCAAAATTTCACGTTTCTGGTTCCAGTAGTTTCGGCTCTGCGTTGATATGACAGACAGTCAGTTTCTCCTTTTATATACTTACCTACTCGTATATAAATTTTACACAGTGCCCCATAAAATAAGTGTGTAATTTGTTCCTATTTCTAGTGTTAAAATTATGCCTGTCACTAATCTTACTAATAAAATGTAGATTTTTTCGAACATACTCGTACATAATGTTTTCATAACTGACAAGGTACCGTCATGATGTTATTTTTTTTTAAAGTTCCCTTAGAGAGTCAGGTCTGCGGAGGTTGTAGATGGCTCTGACAGACGTCTTTTGTAGAATAAAGACAGACAGGATACCGTAAGACCGCAAACACACAAACAAACAAGTAAACAGCAAAATACCGTAAGACTTGATGCTATGAAAGTAACTAAAATAGACCAGTCTCGCGTTATCCACGTCTGTTAGTTGGCGGATTTTCCAAACAGCGTAAGCGGCTGAACTTAGCCGCCCTACAAGTGATGTTAAGTAAGGACCTACTGCAATTTTGAGTCAAGCGTGATCCCCAGGAAAACCGTATTTTCGACGAATTCTAGTGTCTCCTTATTCAATACGACTACATTCACTACTTATAACATTGTTCCAAGTACTAAGCGGTAACACTTCAGTTGGAGCAAATTGCTATCATAATTACCTGTGACTAAAGTAGTTCTCAACGACTTGTGATGCAGTGCTTGCGAACCTATTCTGTTTTGTAAGAAGTTTGCAGATCCAGTCAAAATCAGTGATACTCTAAGAAAACCTGTAGATAAAGACAGTCAGGATTTCATATTCACCATGTTGTGGCAATTAACTTACCAAAGACTAGTCTTGTACATAATTTATGAACGTAATGTAGAGTAAATTAGAATATTCATGTCAATCTTCCTTATCTATCTTTAAACATATAATAAAATAGTAACGAATTCAAAACTGTACATTGAATATTTTTGAAGAAAATACTTGCCACGAGGTGTAAGAAAGAGTCTGATGCCGAAATTTTTTTTTTTGCATTTTTGTCCGATTGTCTGTCTGTTGAAATTTGGCCAAACTGATAGTTTATGACTTGGATTAACAGATAGGTTACTTTTAATCCCGGTAGTACGTTCCCGTGGAAAATTTCCCGACATCCACGCTGGCGAAGCCGTGGGCAAAAGCTAGTAAATAGCTATTGTTTCGAAACTGAGAACAAATGACGCTAATACAATAGTAAAGTCCCTATTCTCAAGTGACACTCAAACTTATCTGAAGACTACGTCAAATTGGCATGAATTCCATCGCAATATAAAATCGGTTCCGCGGTTGGATCGGCACCACTCTCAATCCGTCTCCGTCACTATGAAGGCCGCTGCTCTGTTTGTTTGTGTCCTGGCACTGCTGGTGGCCGGGGCCGCCGCCGCCGTGGAGAAATACCACAAGCGTGTGGGGATCCCCACGGCTACGAAGATCAGGCTACAGGAATCTATGAGAATAGCTGGAGGTCTTAGTTCGTATAAAGGGGAACATCCATTTTTTGTGAGTATACTTTCGTCTATCAATTTGATTAATGAATGTGTACAACAGATGCATCTGCAATATATTTGTTTCACTACAGGGCCCGTTATAATGGGTTTATTCACTTGCTAACTGCATGTCAGTGATTACAGAGCCCATATTATTCCACAATGTTTTATTTTATCGACCGATCAATCAATCTTTGGTTCCTCTTATCCAGCTGGTAAAAACCACCCTGCGGCGAAGATCATCGCTCCACCTAGCACAAAATAAATGTCCTATAATCAATAGATATTAGGTATATACATCATCATCATTCTCTAGCTGTTATTTGATGTCGGCGCATAGTGTCATCATCTTCCATACTTCTCTATATTAGTCTTTTCTAGCCATTTCATCTTTCGCACTGTTCATCCATCGAATCTATCTTTTAAAATATATTTTAATAAGAAGTGTTTTTTCATAAATTATTTTGTTTTCCAGGCAGGGTTGATAGTCGCACTGAAGACAGGCGAGACTTCAGTATGTGGGGGGGCTCTTCTAAACAGATACTATGTTGTGACTATTGGCCAATGCTGGTACGACGGTGAATCCGAGGGCAGACAAATGCAGGTAAGTGGTATTGCACATTATTTCATCGCCAAAATGGCATCCTCCTCGTTCTGAATGTGGGAATCTGTCAAAAAATCTTACTACTCGAAAGTTGAATACACCAGGCTAGTTGTCAGTTGTAGAGAAACCAATAAGTAATTTATTTACCTTAAAATGCGAATATTTCAGCGAAATATAAATATTAACAGGCCTAATTTTTAAAACGTAATTTAATTTTGATAATCAAAACGAGGCATAGTGTCATGGCGGCCCGGGTGAACTCAATACTTTCATTTGAAAGAAGATTTGAATGAATCTCGACTTCCGAAATATACGGGTATCGTAAAAACTGTGACGTGTCTCCGACGTGTCTTATCAGCTGTCATCATGAAACGATGTTTAACTAATTAATTTTAATGTTTCTTTATGTTAGGTTGTATTAGGCACAGTGACATTGTTTTCTGGAGGGACCCGAAAGTATGCGAACTCAGTCACTCTGCATCCCGAATACGACCCCAATACTTTGGCTAACGACATCGCGATGATCTATGTTCCTTATATTTCAATGAACAGTAAGTATTATTCCATTTATAAACCAGCTAACAGTTTTTTTTTTCATAATTCTTTTAATATCAATACAAAATTTTTGGTACTCGATGAATTCACAATATACTTACGTATTAATTTATTTATTAAAGAACATCAACAGCATATACATTCAACAATTGGATTACTAATAATTAGGAAAGGTATTACTGCTAATTTATACACAAGTTATAGATGTACATAAGATTTAAGGAATAAAACATTGGACAGAAACAACTTATAATCTGAAAGTAAAATTAAACAAAGCTTTAACAAATAAAATACGACTGAATACAAAATAATTAAGGGCATGAACAAAACATAATACCTACACATAATTCTACTTTAGGATAAATTCAGAAGCTAAATGATAATGATCAAGTATTTTTCCGAATACCACCCAATGAGTCATGAAATATGGTTTGAATATAAGTTTTTGTTGCGCATATTGTAATGGTTATTAGTTTTTACTAGCGGACCGATATTAGTACGACATAATGGAGGACAACATTATTGTGCTAGTTAGAACAGCGCGGGGTCTCTTACATGGAACAGCGATGGGAACCTGTGCTAGGAGACTACAATCAATTTTTCCGTTAGCAATTTTATACAAAAATGAAATACTAAGCATTACATGTCGGTCACGAAGAGAAGTCATTTTAAAGAAAGAAAGGTGCTGTTCATATGGGCATCTATCAGAAATACCGCGAGTACTACGTATATTATAATTATGTAATTAGAATTTGATTTAAGCAACATAAAATAATAGATTTTTTACTTTAAAAATATAATTTGGATGAAGACGGCTACTGTACAAATAATCTTCGTCAAGTTTATGTGATATTTTTTTTTCAGGTTATATTAGTTCAATTATTCTACCAGTTGCATATTTCAGTTCACTTGAAGGCTATAGGGCTGAAATTATTGGATTTGGAAGAACTTCTCCGAGTAAGTTATCTTTTGTTAAGTTAGTAGTAAAAACATCCACTAAAATTTTACGATCAGGTTTAATTTATTAGAGCATAAACTAAAACTGAAAGCATTTATTTCAATTAAACCATTCACAGGCAATTTTGAACTGTCAAGGAGTCGATTAGTTAGTCAGAAAATTGAAGCTAGTTGCCAATTCCAAAATGCAGATCTCTATGTAGTAGAAGAACGGGCAAGAAAGACCAAGGGCACTCTTTTAAATCAAGATATTACAAAATTCTGGGTACATATATTATACTGGGTATATTATATTAGATAAATAACAAAACAATATAAATCAATTATTAAAGATAAGCCCTGGCAGTTAAAAGATGACTAGCCTCAACTGAAGACCCGTTCGAGAACATGATGCGTGGATCAGCACCATTTAGCTCAACCGTTTTGAAGGGATCCCAATGATCCAACACGTGTGCCACCATCAGCGAGACATTTGAGTGAGCATGACATACTCTCAGCTGCCATGCTCTTTCAAGTCAAAACACATCATAATCCTAACTATATGTGTATATATATCTCCCGGGAGAAGTCTTGTCCTACTTATATTATTAATGTCAAAGTTTGAGTAATTGGATGTTTGTTACTCAATCAGGCAAAAACGGCTGAATAGATGTAAATCAAATTTGGCACACAGAGATTTTATAACCTGGATTAACATAAAGAAGACTTTTATCCCGGTACTTTATTTATAATATATTATTAATATCTAAACTAATACTATAAAGATAAAAGATTTGATTTTTGTATGTTTGTTCATTTGTAATGAATCAACTCAAAAACGACTGAACCAATTTTAAAAATTCTTTCGCCAGTAGAATTAGTCCGGTCATTTTAGACATAAAAATAGTGATCAAATAAAGAAAATTCCGACAGAGCCAAATCTTCGTAGAGACCTTAGGTTTACCACAAGGAATAAAGTGTCAAAAGTCCCCATCAGTCCCATGTGAGCTTAGGGACTTATTCGGGGCCCAAGGTAAAAATTTTAGGTTTTTTGGATTTTTCTCGAAAACGGTAAGTTTTATCGAAAAAGTACCTCAGATCAAAGTTGTAGATCTTAAAATTCTCTATAAAAATGATCCCTATGATTTTTTCTCTAAGACCCACTATTTCCCAGATATTACGCTTGTAAGAATCACGTTCTACATAATATGCACACATTTCCACACCACCTGTGAGGTAGTGTACTCGGCGCGTTTTTTTTAACTTGGTATCCCCGGTAGGCCTATTCCACGAACCTTTATGACGTTATTTTCAGGAACAATAATTATTTAATAGTATGAAGATTATTGATATGGGTTACTGAGTTTAACTGTCGTTCTAACTTTTTTTTATTACTTTAATCTGACTCATACTCTTCATATTCAACTTCAACAATCATGTTTTCTTCAATTTCTTCTTGTTCTTCTTCTTCTCCTTCCTGTTGATGAACGCTTAGAAATTGTTCAAATGAAGATGAATCAGTTGTCTCTTCATCAAAATCACATGAATTTTCCTCTCTTGTATTTAATTGAACATTTGAGCAAGAGACACCTTGGCAATTGGTACACGCTGGAGAACACTGCAACCCTACTTTTTTACAGCCACATTTGGCACTACAACCTTTCTTGCAATTGCAAAAAATAGTGTTAAGAAGTTTTTCTGGAGCAGGGGGCAGTAAAGTTCGAATCGGTTCCAAAGTATTATTTATCAATTTCCAACCCCAGTCTTCAGGGTTCAGTTCATTGCCTTGCCATGTCTGAACTTGATAGTATACTCGAAACAAATGTTGAGTAGCAGATGCCGATGTTGGAGGAAGACAAGATAGCTGTACTTGCTTGTTGAATCTTTGAATGTAAGTGTATAGTAGACACTTTATGAATTTTTCGGCGATAAATCTTCACTTTCTTCTTTTCTGCTTCTTCATCCGCTTCATCGCCACAAAATAAGCAGTGGTTTTTAAAACAAAAGCTGGATTCACTTATTCGCGCTCTAGTATGAGGTGGACTTACTTTTGAAGTACTGGCCTGTTCTTCCTCACGTTGTCTTTTTGATGCAGAGATTGAAGTTTTCCGGGTGTATGATTTTCTGCAATCCACGTGAATTGTAACGGACTTTGGCTTCTTAAATAATCAGCAAACTCATCACTTCTCGCGACACTTGCATCGATTAAAGTTGGCATTCCACGACTGACCACAACAGTTTCATCTTCAGTCAAAAGTTTATTACAAATAAAGCAAAATTGTGACATTTTTTTTTAAATATTAATCAGCACTAACTTCAATAGTAGACGCTTGTAATAAATACGTATAGTCACTCGAACTGCTCGTTCAACACTAAAAGAAGCAGGTATACGTGAACGACACCACATGGACAAAAGAATAGGCAGATGTTTTTCAAGGCCAGATGTTATTCAAGTAGAGGGGATTCGGTAAGGGACCGGCGGTGATTTTAGAGTAATAATTTTCTTAGAATAGTATAATGTATACATAAAAGAGACACGAGTAGGCATTTTTGCTTGCTTGAGTACCTAAATATGTATATACGTGGCATATGTGTGCATACTATGTAGAACGTGATTCTTACAAGCGTAATATCTGGGAAATAGTGGGTCTTAGAGAAAAAATCATAGGGACCATTTTTATAGAGAATTTTAAGATCTACAACTTAGCTCTGAGGTACTTTTTCGATAAAACTTACCGTTTTCGAGAAAAATCCAAAAAACCTAAAATTTTTACCTTGGGCCCCGAATAAGTCCCTAAGCTCACATGGGACTGATGGGGACTTTTGACACTTTATTCCTTGTGGTAAACCTAAGGTCTCTACGAAGATTTGGCTCTGTCGGAATTTTCTTTATTTCAATTGTCTAAAATGACCGGACTAAATACTATATTATCACAGAGTAACAGGCTATTATTTATAAAGATATCACGAGGGCGAAAATGCTAGCGGAAGCTAGGTATATTATAAATGCGAAAGTGAATTTGTTTGTTCATTTGTTAAGCTTTTACACTAAAACGGCTGAATATATATATATATATATGAATATGTATATTAAATTTGGCGATACCTTTTATCGGTGGAGTCTCTTTCCCATTCTTCTCCATACGAAAACTACCTTTTGGAAGCGGCGACTAGAGTCAATTCAATTTTTTTGTAAACTTGACGTTCATAAGTGCCTTTTATGTGCCTAATTGAAATAAATTGTTTGACTTTGACTTTGACTTTATCCCGATATTTCCACGGGATCGAGACTTATACGGGTGAAACTAGTTAGGCGCAGCTAGTTACATAATAAACGGCTCCTTGATTATAACATTTTCTAAATTTGAAAAATGCTTCAAAATTATACAAAACCAATGTGTTGTATAAATATCATAATTATAGAAATGTATTATTTTAATAAAATTGTGTTATCCTTCAGCTGGTGCATTAGACGGGTCTTCGAGCCTACGTGATGTGTACGTTACAGTCTTGAGTAACGCGGAGTGCAGCCAGGTTTATGGATCCACTGTGACCCTCGATGTCTTGTGCACCAGCGGGGACAACGGCAAGGGTGCTTGTGGAGGGGACTACGGCGGACCTCTGATCCTGCGTCGATACCACGGGGCTTCCGGAGAGGATATGCTGGTAAGTCTTTTTATTGCTTGAAGAGTGACTGATGAAGGTTTTAGAGTGTTGCCTTACATCTGAATCTGAAAAAGTAATTTATGTTTGAATATTATTTTGTTTTGGTAAACTGTTTTGATGAGTTTCGAATAGTGGTCATGGTCAAACTTAAGCGATGTGTTGACACGAGCAAGGGGTGTAAAGAAACGTAAAGTAAGTACTTAAATGTGAAAGAGAGACAATAATACTCTGCAGAGTTCTGTTCGTAAAACTTCACCACTCACGTATCCCTCGTTTTGGCGTCTATTGAACCTCGCTTTGTGGTTGAAATATGAGGAGAATTTTAATACAATTTTTTGCCGTAAAACTACCTATGAGTACTAATATTTGTTTCCAACTACAGGTGGGTCTGGTGTCGTTCACGGCAGCCGCCGGTTGCAACGCAGGCTACCCTACAGGCTTCACCCGCATCACCTCGCACCTGCGATGGATCAACGGCTTTTTGTAAGGCCTCTCGATGTACCATCAGGCGAGATCAAGAGCAGGACCATTAGGGAATAAAATAAAAAATCGACGACTTATCCCTGCAGAAACCGATTACCGAACACTCATTGAAGAATTAGCTATTTGTTGTTTTTTGTTTATACATAATTAGAAATAAACTAATCATGCTGAGGTATAATTTTTATTTGACTGAAGTAGTTCTGAGAGATAGGTCAGCGTACACCACACACTTTAGATTTAAATACTTTGCTGAAATGATCTACAATAATAAATAATTTCGGGTCAACAAAATATTCTCTGTCATTTCTAAGAATATAATAAATGACTATTGTATATCTTAGAAGCTCAAAGGTATGATTTCTATTTCAGCATAGCAAATCATAATCGGATTTGTAAGGTTCGTTTAGGGGAATGAAGTAGTATAAACTAGCATGTTGTAGCTTTTCCGTTATCTGCACCTTTAAATTTGGATTCGGGAGCGTACTGAATGGTTGTGAACTCCTGTGCAGGTATGAAAAGGACACAGAGTACAGACATTTCTTATTCAGTCAGTACCAAATGTGGATGTAATGTTGGTAACTTCACCACCGGTTCTTTGCACAACTGGCCTATGTCTAGTTCGCATGCCCAGCGTGGCATCGTTCCGTCCACGCTAAAAAATAGACATAGCGCTAAACAATACCTGTTGCACTGCCACTGAAATAGCCAGTCACATAGTGTAGGGAAACTTGAACGAGACAACTGCAACCCCCTGTATGGGCATCAACTACTACCTGCACGCTTAAAGACCCATAAAAGCTTCTTGAGATCTACGAGCTCCTTGGAAGACAGTGCGTCAGACGAGATTTGCGAACTATGGCGAGGAACAGATCACGTCCGTCCCCTCCACACTTCATTACTCTGGCAGAACGTCTGCCGGCTGGGCATCAACTGCTGTAGCCAATCTGGAAATCTCTTAACCGCTGTACAATGTATCTGGGCAAATGGGGTATTCCAAACCCATCCCAAACGCAGTGCCAGTGTGAAGTAACTTCAGAGGAAATGACTCACCTTTGTTACTGCCCATCATGCACAACCAAGGATAAATACTATCCGGACAAAATTTCCACCCGTAATGAAGAAGATGAACAATAATAATTTCCTGAAAACAAAAGCACCCTTATTAAGTGTTCATGTATTTAGAAGAAGTAGGCACCAATGGGTAACGTAACAATATATAAAAATAAAAATTTATTATATAAAACGTAACTGTTGTTCTATTAATCATCAAAACACTAAGATTTGAAAAAAAAGAACTGGGTTTTATTATTATTAATTCAATTATTTATTTCAGATAAATATAATCCATAAAAACATTAAAATTAAATTCAATTAAAATCAATTTACACCTAAAATTAAATAATATATACAATAAAATCAAAATCAAAAAGTGTGTTAGTGAGCGCCCAAAACAATGCGCATCCATTTATTTTGGATAGGGCAATCCGCACGAGATACAATCATCTGCAGGATGCCGTTGCTACTGCCTCGCACACGCTGTGACGAGGAAGTTACCCTTTTGCGCACAATCGCATGGAAGCCGTCCGTTCGCGCCTCCGTAAACATACCAGATGCAGTACAATAGCGAGGCAGCCACATCAGCATCCTGAAAATGTTGTTATATTGGACACGCAGAGCATTAGCAGCCCTATGAGTGTAATTTATCCACAAGCTGCTCGAGTAAAAGGACTGAGTTATCTTTACTTCCCTCGAGCAGCGAGCAAACTTACGCGCAACCATGGTCCCCCTGACTGCTCTACGCTCCCTCTCAATGTCAGCGTCATCCTGCAATTCGTCTGTCACAATGTGCCCCAGATGGGATCCCTTTTTTTCGCATAATGTTCTTTTTCCTAATATACTTTGGCATAACTGTTTTAGCATAATTTGTTTTGCCATAATAATTCTTTGCCATATTTTTTTTTGGCATACAGTTTATGTTGGCATAATTATCTTGAAGGCTAATTAGTTTTGGCATTATTTTAATTCGCATAATGTTATTAGCCCTAATGGGTGACCAGTCATTTCACCAAAACTTAATTTTCAAATTTTGTATTTGGCAAGTAACGATTGACAAAAATATGATTTTTTATTTCATCATCACACAATAACAACTTTGCCAAATAATTCAATTAAGAAAATCATTATCCGATAAACTTTTTTTTAATAACGTATTATTTGACAAATTATTCATTTTTTATTCATGTTATCTCATAAAACAACGTTTGGAATAAAAACGTTTTACATATTAAATTACGCAAATTCCTAAAAATAAAACTCATTAAATTAGGGAAAGGGTGATTTTAATATATAAACCATAAAAATTAAAAAAACGCCAGAAACGACATGCTAACAGAAAAAAAAAAAATTAGTAGGCTATGCGGAACCGAACTAGTTAGATTAGGTTAAATATTTTTAGTCTCGAAAAAGGTTAGGTTAGGTTAAAACTGTGAACCCTACGACTAGAATATATAGTTTTTTTTTTTTTGTAGATTTATAGAACTTCAGACCCAAATGTAAATTTCAACCATGATCCATTTGTGACTGGTATAGAAAATGTATTATATGACCGCATCTCCTATCCACCACTTACCCTCTTACTGATTTCGTTCTTATACGGAACGATCGGATTGGTAAAGGAGGGGGTGGTGTGGCTATATACCTTCGCAGTGACTTTCCTTTCAAAATACTTGCTAATTCCTCTTCACATTATTCTGCTTCTGCCGAGTTTATTTTTCTTAAAGTGTGTGTCAAAGGAGCCAAAACCATTATTGGTCTTGTCTATTGTCCTCCTTCTGTTGATTATTTCACTGAATTCGAATCAGTATTTGAATCTTTGGGTTCAGAGTATGCACATCACATCATCATGGGTGATTTCAATACAAACCTCCTTGCCCACAACTCCCCTCGATCCCGTAAGCTCCTCCATCTTATCGAGTCAGCTAGTCTGCACGTGTTGCCGTTCCAACCTACTCAAAGCCATTGGTCGCGCGACATTGAACGCTAATCAGAGCGCGACACGTCAATACTTGCAAATTACTGGGTTTCAAATGTGAAAAAATAAAAGTTATAAAACGACGAAAGTTAGACACAAGACAGGCATAGGAATAAAAAATCTGTAGTAACGTAATCTGTTCGATTTGTGCGACTCCGAATTTTTTATTTGTATGTCTGTGATGTCTTGTTTATGCAATAATATTAATTTATTAGTTACTCTCATGCATGTGTGTTTGAACATGTGTGTGTGCGTGTGTTGTGTGCTGTAATTATTAGTTTGTGCGTGTGTATGTATTTGCGTGTGTGAGTGGGCCTAAGTGGCTATATTTTATTTTATACTTTTTTATATATTTTCAGTAGTTTCATAATTTTGAGAAAGAAGGAAGTTATCTATGGTAAGTTTTAGTTTTTTTTATCGGTAAGTTATGGAACTGTGTATTCCTACTTATTTTATTATAAAGGTATGGGCCAATGTAGCACGATTGTCTCCTGAAGAAGTCTGTCTTACACGGTTTCAGGTCAAAAACCAGGTCCTTCCTACGTTTGTTTTTTAGCCTTTCCGGATCGTACGTTGAGGCTTTATGGCTTATAAGCAGAACCCTCCTGATATAAAGTTGTCGAAACGTTAAAACATTACAATCTCTATATAGCTGCTCCGTTGGATACCGGAAGATTTTTTTGTTCTTTGAGAACTGCTCGCTGGGGTCTTTCTAGGTTTAATATAAATGGGTTTTGTGTGAACTCCCCCAGATAGAGATACGGTATTTGAGTACTGACTGGCACAGGGATAGATAGATTGTTTTGATTGTTAACACAGTGTAATAAATTATAATTGGTGCACAATAAATAATTAGAAATAAGTAAAATATATTTTCGTTCAACTTCACAATACTTTTGCTATCTCAGTAGAAACACACTGATCCCTAAAGTTTATTTAAGACCTAAACTTACAAGTGAAGCAACCTCTCCGTTTCATTCACAAACTTTATTCCGAACATACAGTGCCACCCAACCACGGGATAAACTCTTATATCCCAAGTTCCCAGCTTGTGTTTCTACCTGTAAGTAAGTTTTAGTTTATGTGCGGTCAACGAGGCGTGTTATTTATTTAGCAACAGTAGACGTAACGTGAGGCCTGCTCTGAGGTACGGACCTAATGTCGCGCTCGTAAACAGCCGCTCGCTTTTTGTTTATACTCGCAAATTTTCTCGTGGTCCGTAACACGAGGTTAGTTTCTCCCCACGATTAGGCCATCATGGAACTGAGATAAAGTTGTTGAATCGCAAAGCATGCAAATACACTGAACAACACTTTGTCTTTGGAGATTTCAAATCCCAGTTCGGGAATATCACCAGGCGAGTCTCATATAGTGTAGGCGTCTGCTAATCGTAGGTATTCGAATTTTTGGTACTCGCTTGAGTGTAAACACATTAGTGCGATAACCGCTTGGCGAGTCTCGCATAACTCTCACCGCTCGACAGTCGACTAACTGTTCTCATATGTAAATGGCGCTTCAGGTTTCCGAAGCTTTATTCTTAGAGAGTTGTCTAACGTTACTTTTGATTTGGGACCTACTTACCTACTTCGTTTAGTTTGACTTCAACTTTATCATATGAACCTTATGTTCTTTAAAAGTTTATATCTTGTGTCTTACTTATTTCTCTAAGTAAAGCTTCAAGTTTTTATGAGCTTTCTGCGGAAGCTAGAATTTAATTTCACCAAGTGTAGAAGTTATTTTATTCGTTGGTAATACCCCGTGTATGCTAAGAAGGCAGTGGATGAGACCGGTTTATGACCGGAGATGTGCCAAGCAGAGGCGGGTGGAAATGAAAGTAGATAAACTTAGATACTTGTAGCTACGTAGGTTTATGAAGAGTGACTGGATTGGGGTGACTAAAATAAATAGATAAAACATTTTTTTTCTTTATTTTGATTGTCAGATTTTACGGAATAACCTGGCAGGGGAAAGGCGAAATAGATCCAAAATACAATACTAAAATAAACCACATATCGACGCAGAGGTGTGGCAATCATTTAAATCACGGATTTAATAGGGCATTTCAAGAAGCCACTTCACCCATTTATAAATGTAAACTGTCTTATTCCCCCTTTCACTAAAGAATAAAAGCTGTAAACACACTTCATAAATCAATGTCACGTAATAAACGTCACGATAAATGTATATTTGTCGCCCGTCAAACGGTGGATATCACGAGGAAATGCGTGAAAAACCCATACTGTACAGAAATATTACATATAGCCAACCAAAAACATACCCTAAACCTAAAATGTAGAGTGCTATATCCAGTAGAGGTGGTAATAGAAATGCGTTAGTGAATATCGAATAAGGGCGGATCAGTGATTGATATCACTTTTCATGCCACATATATAGTAATATTAGGGATTCACGTATAGTTAGTTACCTATATAATATACGGTCTAGTAAACATAAATAAAAAGGAGATTGAGATCTTAAGTCAAGCGCGGACGTCCAGTGGATATGGTGAAGTATATGAGAACATTGACAGGCGATATTTGTCTGGGGATAAGAGACACCATCCTTATTCCATAATAACAATAATTATGAACGAGCTAGTCACTAGTGGATAAACCTTTCCAGATAATTATTATTAGCACTAAGAAGCGATGAAGGGCAGGCGCTTTGGGGGACTGTCTTATGTAATTTTTGACTTTCAAAACGTGCTGATTATCAGCCTACTTTGAATAAATGATTTTTGATTTTGATTATGTACCTATATCTGATCTCAGTTTAAATAAATGTTATAATTAACTTAATTAATGTTATTTTTTTTTAAATTAGGAATCTATTGACAACTAAAAGTTGTCAATAGATTCCTAGTATTAAAAAAAAATGGTGTGCCCTACACCCGTGTATAGACAGACACAGCAAAAAGTTTTTTTTGTATCTTTGCTTAAAACAATTGTGAGTTCTTGTTAAAATTATGCAACGCAAATAAGAATATGAATATAATGAATATGGATTATTTTATAATACGTGCGTTTGTCCATTTATTACTCACCACAAAATTGAGAAAATATTTTTTTAATGCCGTCGGAAATTCATGTATAAGTCACTCGGTATGCCTGAAAAACAGGGACGCTAAAGCACACGAATATAAATACTGCTATAAAAATGAAATCATTTTTGTAATTCGACGCCAATCAGAAACTCCATAGAGAACTATCTCGGCTGCACAATCAGGGATCAATCCAAAATTGCATCAGTCGGTTACCGCAGGCGTTGCGACCAACAGCGACGTCTTGGCGATACAACTACCTTGCCTCCAGCCACAGGCAATTTGAACCTTAAGTTGTACAGCTTAGAGCTGAGACGGTCTGCAAATGTAGTTGGTCTCGGGTAATGTGGACGTAATTGTGTGTCACAGCCACACATATCCATTACTGATCCACGTTAACTCCACGGATTAGTTTTTGATATAGACACGATAGTAAATTGAGGCCAGTATAGTTAGATGAGACTCTTCACAATGTTATTGAAGGTTCACGAGATATAACAATTGCTATTGGAAATGAAATACATGTTTCTTGTCAGATTTTGTAAGGTTACTTGATTTTTCTTTATTATTTAGATAATTGTTCTGCTTTATATAAAAATAACTAGCTGCACCCCACGGTTTCACCCGCATAAGTGTCGATCCCGTGGGTATATCGGGATGAAAGATATCCTAAGTCCTTTTCCAGGTCATGTTCTACCCATGTGCCAAACTCTATCCAAATCCGTTTCGTATACTAAAATATGTTTATCAAGAAAGACTTTTTCTTTTATTTTATTCCTGAAACCTTGTTAACTCTAATGGAACCTGGGGGATTTTTTTTTATTTAAAAAAAAAACGTTGCCCCACACTAAGAATTTCTTCTTGTATCGTGGGTGCGTTTACAAACATAGAAACTCACCTACACTAACACCCAGACCCGGAACAACTACTTGCAGATCATACAAATATTTGTTCCGTGCGGGGATCGAACCCGCGACACGTTGCGCAGCAGTCGATCGCTCAGCCACTGCGCCAACGGTGTTGTCAAAAATTAACGGAAAGTTGGAAGCGAATAAGTTATGCACATCGGATTTTATGCTGCGCTAGTCCAAAAATATCGATCACGACACTGGACACGATATCTTGGACCGTATATTATGGTAATCTGCGGATAACTACAGGAGTTACACCTGCACCCGCAGTGCCCTTGTCATATTCAGACACATGGTCCACAAGTACTTTACCAGACCTGTTAATTACCTAGTCATGGTAAGAAGTGACCCAGTGCCAAATTATAGTGACGTACGATTCAATAAGTTGGGCATTAAAAGCATAAAAGATCTCAAAGTCTTTTCAAAAGAAAGGTTAGGGTCCAAAATGATTCGATAAACCGTACCCTCATAAACAATCTCCATTGCCAACTACGTACCTACGTAAGCTAAAAAAGAGTGAAGAGTGAGTGAGTCTCATGCCAAAACACATAAAGTACTTGGGCATGTCATGGCGTTGACAAGGCATCTCAATCACGTGTTGGACCCAACCCTTCGCCAGAAACCTAGTGATAAATTATTCAGGTTTATAGGTCTCGAGATTTAACTCCCTAGGTACATTTTTGACCTCACGAGGGCTGGTTCTCGCCGTAAATTAAATATGCCACGCCATTACTCAATTTTGCCAGAAACTGAGACTTAGAGAGCCAGAGGGCCCCCTTATTAAACTTTTTACGAGTCAAGTTGGCTCGAACATTAAATATATTGGCTTCGCTTGGCCGGAAGGACGCCTCCTGTTATGAAACGCTGTCTATTTGAAGAGTTGTGCGAAACGCTAGGTTTTAGATCTTCTGGAACAAATATTGAGTCTTATCATACTGATATGAGATCAAGTAAATATTTGCTTTGTATTCACTGTCAGCGGATCATATAGTGCGGATTTATACGTCGAAATAATATTAATAAGAATGATCTCACGTTCTCTAAATATATAATCACTATCGTGTGTCAGCCTTCAAAGTGTATCTATTTCTGATAAGTTAACCTGTACGTAAATCTCATGTAAAGCTTTCCCATTAAGACATTTGCATATTATTTTGTAATGCCTATATTATCAGAGTATGACATAGTAAATCTAACCACTATGTCATCGTGTCAAGCTGAAATGTTGAAAATAACTTACTCCAATTTGGTAACTACTAATAAGCCAAGCGAAGAAAGGAAACGTTACAGCCTACGATTGTTATAAATAAAATAATATTATTGGCGAGGATAATAAAAGTGTACAAAACAAAGTGGGGGTTGGTAACAAAGGCTGGCATCCATTGGTCTGTCACAAGCAGACAGCGAGGTTGTTACTGCTGTCCCAGGGATGCCAAACGATGATGACTTTGTTTTTCACAAACGTTTTTTTTGTGGAGCAGCTAGTTTTTTATTCCGTTGGGACTGACGTATTTTTTAGTTTATACAGAGAGTATGTTTTTGAATGCGAGAGATATCAAACGGGTTGTTTGTTTGAGCGATGCCGAAAGCTGGAGCTGGAGGACTGGGAAACGAAATGTTTTTACTTGTGTTGCGCGGTTGAGATTTCAGAAAAAAATGTTATTTGTTATGCAAGGCTGCAAAGTTGTTTTTTGGCGCAAGTACTGAAATGAAATGAAATGAAATGAAATTGTTTATTCTGTAAATAGGATATAGGAATCACTTTTACACGTCATATTAAAAATATATTAAATTTTGCTAGATGAGTTCGGCGTTTCCTATCCGACTACTCTGAGAAGAAAGGCCGAAACAAACTCAGAGGTCACAGTCTCTTTTAAAGTCCAGACATAATCTTGGTCAAGCCATATGAGGACCATGTAGATTCATGTCTGAAATGGTCTTTTGAGAAAAGAACCACACAAATTTGAGTGGACCTGTCCAGTCAGTGCAAGCATTTGTCAGTAATCGTGGAGCTCAACTCAGAACAAAAGGAGCTCAACTCGACGAACAATACCAAAGAAAGGACATTTGGGTAGGCCGCATAAACTACTCAAACTGCCAGACCATCATTAAAACTAACTAAGAGAGGATAAAAAAGGAGAAATGAGAAAAAAAAAATTAAATTAAAAAAATATCCACATAGTCCTCACATTCACAATAGGTAATTAAAATAATATTATACTTTACAAAGTAATCATGTCATTTTGTTTTAATGTTTAAATAAAACTGGTATATTTTAATGATTTTTACTAAATAATTCTAATGCCAAGTTTTATGGTTTTATCACAAGGTTTAGCAGAGCGAGCAGCTCAATCCCAAGCTTTTTTATCTTCTAAATAATCTGAAATTTTATAGTACCCTTTTTTACAAAGTTTGGTTTTAATACAAATTTTAAATCGTTTAATGGGTAAGTTTCGAATGTCAATGGGAAGTTTGTTGTAAAAGCGTATACATTGACCCATGAACGAGTTGCCTACTCTGTGGAGACGAGTGCGATGTACAGCAAGGTTGTGTTTATTCCTGGTATTTAAACTATGAATATCAGACATTTTCTTAAAATTTGATATATTTTTGTGTACATACATTAGGTTTTCAAAAATATATTGTGAGGCTAGAGTTAGAATATTTACTTCTTTGAATTTTCCTCGAAGGGAATCTCTCGGACCTAGGTTGTAAATGGGTCGAACAGCCCTTTTCTGTAGAACAAAGATAGTATTAATGTCCGCACAGGTTCCCCAGAGAAGAATCCCATATGACATAAGACTATGAAAATAACTAAAATAAACAATTCTGGCTGTATCTACGTCAGTTATCTGTCTAATTTTTTTAACAGCATAGGCGGCCGAACTAAGCTTTCCTAACAATTTTTCTATGTGTGGGCCCCATTGTAATTTACTATCAATAGTGATTCCAAGAAAAACTGTCGACTCAACAGGGTCCAGTTCTATTCCATTAACTTGAACATTGGTAGTTAGCTGCCTGACATTTGGCGTTGAAAATTTTATGAGTTTAGTCTTGTTTTCGTTCAGAAGAAGATTATTTACATTAAACCAACGCACAACTTTAGAGAGTGCATCGTTAATTTGTTCAAAGTTAACTAACTGACGTTTGATTTTAAAAATAAGGGAAGTGTCATCTGCGAATAATACGATCTTGTGATTATCCCTTATGTGGTAAGGTAAGTCATTTATATAAATTAAAAATAAGAAAAGACCTAGAATTGAACCCTGCGGAACGCCCATGGTGACTGCAGATCCTGCAAATCTCTTGCCATTAACATCGACCCTCTGAATTCTGTTGTTCAGATAAGAAGTCAGAAGGTCGGGAGCCTTGTTCCTCATACCATAGTGGTACAGTTTCTTGATGAGTGTATCATGATGTACGCAATCGAAGGCCTTTGACAAGTCGCAGAAAATGCCAAGAGCATCCTGCGACTCCTCCCAGGCCTCGAATATGTTCTTCAGTAATTCCACGCCCGCATCTGTAGTTGAACGACCCTTTGTAAAACCAAACTGTTTTAGATGTAATAAATTATGTGCATTGAAATGTTCTAACATTTGTTTCAAAATTAATTTCTCAAAAATTTTGCTTAATGTAGGTAATATCGAAATAGGCCGAAAATTCGTAGGATCAGTTGTGCTGCCAGACTTGAACAGTGGAATAACTTTACTAAGTTTCATCTGATCAGGAAATACACCAGACGCTACACAAGAGTTAAAAATAATTGCTAAAAAGGGTGCAATAACATCAATTATTGAAGATATGGTATGTACTGATAATCCCCAAAGGTCAGCAGTTTTTTTTACATCAAGATTTTTAAAATATTCTATAATGTCTTTAGCAGAAGCAATTGAAAATTCAAAAAGTTTGTCAGATTCTGGTACACATTCTTTTAGTATTGAGTAAGCAGAAGTGGAGGACGACGATGACAGAGTTTTGGTTGTTAAAATGGGAATATTAGTGAAAAAAAATTCAAACTCAGTTGCCACCTCCACGTCTGCTTCAATATCTACATCATTGATTTTTAGATGGAAGTCACGATTCCGTACCGTCGTTCTTCCCGTTTCTGAATTAATAATATTCCAGGTTGTTTTTATTTTATTTCCAGAAGATATTATTTTATTTTTAATGTGTAAGGCTTTTGCTGAGGAACAGGCTCTTTTAAAAGTTTTAGAATATTTCTTAACAAATTCTTTAAAAGTTTCATCATGGTTATATGTTTTTTCATGATACAACTCAAATAACCTCTCCCTACTTTTGTAAATACCTGGTGTTGCCCAATCGCTAAATATAACGCGGTCACAAACAGGCAATGTTTTTTGAGGTGAAAACCTTCTTAAACTCACAATTGATGAGGTTAAATAGTGAAGTATAAGCTCGATCCGGGTTATTGTGATAAGGCAAACCCGGTAGTTTTTCCATTAAACTATTTTTAAATTGTCCTAAGCGACTTTTATTTACAGGAACAAAACTCACAAGTTTTCTTTGAGCTCTGACTGTTTTCTGAGGGAAAGTGACTAACTGGCCACAGTGATCAGATTCCAACTCATTTATAATTAAATGGCTAGAAGGTCTTAAGTTTGTAAAAATATTATCAATACAGGTAGCACTAGGGGCAGTTATTCTAGTCGGCTCAAAGAATGTATTGTACAAATTATATGACTTAAATAAAGTTATAAATTTATTTACTATAGCAGATTTTTCCAGTATGTTAATGTTGAAATCTCCACAGACAACAACTGTTTTATTACTGTTACAAGTCTTTAATAATACTTCTTCCATATATTTCTCAAACATATCATATGAAGCACATGGGGGCCTATACACACTTATTACAATGAACTGCTCAAGCTCAATGCAAGCTATTTCAATGACTCGCTCAACAGAGAGGCTCACAATATCCTTACGTTCTTTAAATTTCGTATTGTTACGAACAATTATTAGAGAGCCACCACGTATCATATTAACTCTGCTGAATGAGCTGGCAACCTGGTGGTTGTTAAAGCTGAACATGAACTGGTGGACTTTTAACCAATGTTCAGTTACACATAAGATATCAATATAACTACAGTTCATGAACAGCTCCAATTCTAATTACTTACCTATAACATCCTGTATATTTTGATGAACTATTTTGAGGCTATTAGTATTACATTTATTTAGGTTACTGCAACTTGATAGGTGTGATATTAAACCAGTATTTAAATTTTCTTCATTTATTAAGCAAGAGGTTTCCTCTATTGTCTTAATTTCTAATTTAAATGATATTCAATATCATTAGTTGATGCCAAATTATTGGCAGAATTATTCAGAATGTCTTTGCATTGCTCAAAAGAAGCAAGTTGTTTAGCCAAGTTTTTGGCTGAAATAGAAAAAAAATATGATAGCGACATAGCTATCTGTCTTTTGAAATAGTTAGAAAGATAGTACATAACAATATTATGTCTATCTCTTGTCAAATACAAATTATTAGCAACATAATTGTTGGTATCAACTAAATGAAATAAATTATTATTAAATGTCAAGTTATGCAAAGTCATATTTATTGAAAATCTTAAGTTATTTTCTTCCTGTGGCAAACTGTTACTATATGGGAATGTAAACAACACACTTTTTCTTAAATTAAGATTACACAATGTACTATAGTATTGGAGCAGTTCTCCTTTGTTCACATTTCCCCTGTTACCCATAAAAATTAATAATATAGTGTTCTGTTTAAAGTTACATTTAATAATTTATTTCATAATATCAAATAAAGAACAACCAGGCATACAGTAATTTATTATGGAGTGTCCCGGATATTCATCTGACAACAAGTGGCCTAAGTCCTTACCAATCTCATCGCAAAATAATACTATATCATTTTTTACAATTTGTTTACATTGTTTATTGGAACTAATAATAGCAGGAAATGTCAAATTAACACAGGGCTGCGGTAAGGTGGTATTGCATGTTGTCAATGAATGTTCTGGTGTAAGTACATTGGATAGTGTTTGACACTGCTCACAGTTGTTTGTTTGTGAGTTGACCAGCTCATTCATTGCCAACACTCATTCATTGCCACTTGTATTGAATCCTGAGCGTAGCGAGGGATTCAAAGGTACGAGACGCAGAATAACTTTGCTGCTGAGCGCAACATACAAATGACATTCGAACAAAAAAAAAAACGGAAAAGTAATCGGTTCTCGCAAGGCTTGATATTTATCTACAATTTTGATATATTCGTCACGAATCAAGAAGTTCCTATCAAAAGTGATCTTCGTGTTTGATAAGTTACCAACAGCAACTTTTCTGAATGCTTCCCAATGTGTTTCATTGTAAGATACGTGATTTCATTGTCCCGGCACGCTCCACTCTCAGACCAAATAAAAAACGTAGACATAAACTCTTTTTTTTTGTATTGTTGTCTAGTGTCTAGTGCAACTAATTTTGTACGCCATAAATGGCAAAAAATGTAGGCACCTTATATTAATTAGGTATAAGACGTTCATACTATACTCATGTTTTACAAAATGAATATTATCTTATCTTATCATATTTATCTTGAGAAACTACTCAATGTTCGTAGTGTTGAAAATCTTAGCTTTCTTAGGTTTTTGGCCGCTTGACTTCTTCTTTAAAAACGCCAATAGTTTTGAATATTTTTGTATGTGTATTAATATTTTTGTTTTGATCGTGGCATCGAATAAATGCTCCAAGGTGTGCTTGATTTCCTAGTTTTAGATAGTTCAATGAAGTATTATAGCATTAAGCTGGGAACAAATTATCGGACGCGTCCGTAAGCCGCGACTGACAGTCGCGACCAACAGACGTCCGAATGCTCAAGGGCACGTCCGCGACTTACGACGGACAGTTTGCACAGATCCACATACAAATAAGCCGCGACTCTCAGCCGTGGCTTACGGACGCATCCGAAAAAATTTTCCCAGCTTTATAGTCTCCGAAAACGTTTTTGTGCCTTTAGAATGTGTCCATGCATTGAACAAATTGTACGCTTTTATGGAGTTTTTGCGCGATTTTTCCGGAAGAAAACTCAATTGGTATTATGTACCGCTTGCACTAACTCTGAAGGTGTTAAATTGATATCTTCGTCGCTGCTGGACTCGGTCATATTTTATGATTTCTTACAATTTTAAATAAAATAAACCAAAATAATGGAAAGTGAATTGAATAAAGAGATCTTTTCTTTTTTTTCATACAGTCGTGCTGGCCAGTGCGATTATTCTAAAAATGAGGTTGGCGCACTGACTTGAAATAAGTATTAATACATTTTCAGTGGACTAGTAGTCAATATCACTTAATACAGTAGTGGTATGGAAAATTATTGAATAGAAAGGTTCGAATTATAAAAACTATTTCCATGCTGGCGGATAAAATGCACTTTTGCACTCCGATTTCGAATGGCAAACAATCTTTCCGAGGTTGTGAGGTGAAAAATCTTTACTTCCTACATCAACAGAAATTAAAAGTAACGTCTGATACCTAATTTATTATTCAGCAGATAAAAGCAATTTCATGTATTAGATATGTTTTACATATAGCTGTATTTATTATAGCGAATTTTAAGATAGCAATTTTCAGCTAATAATTGTTTAGAAAGTCGTCACATTTTGTGGGTTTTTCAGAATTGGCGTTATACAGATATTTTGCATTGGAACTAAAGGTAAAAGGTTAGTTTAGCGTTAATTTGTATCGAGATTTTTTGTGTAAACGTGTTTTGGTATCAACCAAGTTCTGAGAAATATATTCAAGGCTAACAACATAATTATATTTTTTTCCGCTACGACAAACAATTTACATTTTTGGGCAATATTTTGCCTCAAGATTTGCCTTTTGTCAGTGCCTTAACTGTTGATATTGGTTGACTAAATTTTCAACACCCAATCGAATCACTTGGCTTGTTGTCCCTTCTGGCTTTGCCTTGGACAGCCCTGCAGTCACCGCAGGGGTCTCAGTCACGCGGGAAAGTCCGAAAGGGATACCGTGGCCCCTGGCAACATACAGTGGGTAAGTAAGAGTCAGTAAGAGTCTGACACGCCCTCCCGCTCCGCCCAGAGTGGGAGAAGTTATTTGATTATATTCCACCCAAAAAAAAATAAAAAAGGCGTCTCAGTTAATATTTCCACGAGAGATATTAATCAGTGAGTGACGTCTTCGCGGCCTACTGTGTCATTGTCCTGATGACGTAGTAGCGAATGTGACATCATATTGAATGGAGACAAACTAGAATTTATTAATCAAATGGTTTTCCTAGGAATCACGCTTGACGAGAAATTACAATGGGGACCTCATATAACATCTCTTGCGGGGCGGCTAAGCTCGGCCGCTTATGCTGTTAGAAAGATACGACAGTTAACAGATGTACTCGTAGAAACCGCGCGTTTGGTCTATTTTAGCTACTTCCAAAGTATTATGTCGTATGGCATTTTACTGTGGGGTCGGGCTGCTGACATTGAATCTATCTTTATTTTACAAAAGAGAGCTGTCAGAGCCATTTATAATCTACATCGTCGCGAATCTCTCAGGGAACTATGTAAAAAGATTAATATTATGACGGTACCTTGCCAATTCATTTATGAAAATATTATGTATGTAAGAAAAAATCTACATATTTTTAATAAAATAAGTGATAGACATCATTTTAATACTAGAAATAAAGATAAAATAGATCAACCATTTTTCAGATTATCTAAAGTACATATGTACATCTTTTATGGGGTACTGTGTTAAATGTTACATTAAAATACCTTATGATATATTACAATTAAATGAAAGAAAATTTAAAACTCATATTAAAAGTACACTCTGTAAACAAGCATATTACAAATTAGAGGAATATATCCAAGATAAGAATGCTTGGAAACATGCTGGTCCTGCTCCATAGGACAATTTAGAGTCTAGAAAAAATCAAACTGGTTGCTTATTTAATTATGTATTTGCTATTTTTTATAACACTGATTTTACATTCTGTGATTTCTTGAACTCACACACTGACTTATTAGTATTACTTGTTAAAATGTTAGGAATATCGTATAATTTTACAATGTTTGTAAATATGTGAGCACCAATGTATCTATCACATAATTAATTTATCTGCAATTGCTTTATTTTTCATTCTTTTTTACCTATCATAGTATAGTAATCTTATTCTAGATGCATCGTCTTCACATATAATTATATAATGAATGTATACAAAATATTGTAAAAACATTTTAAAAGAGTAACGGTGGAGTTTCTTGCCCATTCTTCTCCATACGAAAACTACCTTTTGGAAGGGGCGACTAGAATCAATTATATTTTTTGTAAAATTGACGTTCATAAGTGCCTTTTGTACCTAATTGAAATAAATTGTTTGACTTTGACTTTGACGTCAGCTAAAATAGTTCTTGTAGTCAGGGAAATTATTTTTTTTATCAAAATGACACACTAAGTCAATGTTTTCCGTGTTATAGCCATTTCATACAACTGTCAAACAATGACACTTGTGATTTGAATATACGGACAATTTAATTTGGTAGTTATTTTGCTATATATTTAAATTAAAAATTAGTAAAGTGCCAATGTCAATCAATGTCTTTATTTTCTTCTATATTATTTTTTTTTGTTTATTCGTACCTTATATTCTATATTCATGTATTTAGTTATTATTTAGACATGTTTTTGTATTTTGTGCTATGTCTTTTGTGTGCATCAAATAAACGATTTATCTATCTATCTAAATTAAATTAAATATCATTTATTTCAGGCAATTATTAAACCCATAACATACAGACACACATACTCTTAAAATAAAATAATAACACAGATTGAATATAAAACAAAAATCCAATAACTTAAATAATATATTACAAGTCTTTAACCTCAAAGTCAACTTCTCAAAAAGTAATACAGATGCAAATAGAAGGTGTTCGACACTGAGCCCGTCGTGGCCCGGAGATTTGCCGCGCTTCACGCCTATGACATACTTAAACACCTCCTCCGCAGTGACGTGCAGCGCAGCGATGGCAGTGCACTCTTCACGCTCATGTAACGGTTTCGGTGTCGTCTCCGAACCACCAGGGGCCGCACGACTCACTTGTCCACTCTGGCTATCAGAAATGGAAAGGGCTGACTGAGATAGAGGTGTAGGGTTAAATTTATCAACAAACAAATTAGCTATACTAGGTGGGTCTTGATTGCCGTTAATAGACATAGGCCTATTTGACTTATAATTTAATTTGTTGGTTTCTTTCCAGAAATTTCCGAAATCTTTGTTATTTAATTTCCATGAATTTACTTTTACTTTCGTGCGTAATATTTTAAATCTCTTGCTGTTACTTATGCAGGGTTACTAATCTAAGTGCGGTTCACCTATGAAATTGAACGCGTTCAGCACATCTAATCGTGTTCAAGAGCTGTCAGTGTACAATATTCCATAAAAATTTTGACACCGACAGCTCTTGAACGCGTTTTAGAAATGCAGATCGCGTTTAGTTTCATTGGTGAAATCAGCCGTAAGACTTTTGCGTAAACTCTCATTACGGTGTGCAAAACGAAGCTCTCAACGTTGTAAATTCTTATTTTTATAATAGGTCCCAATGTGTAGATATTAATGGTGTGAAATCTTACGGGCTACCAGTTCAGTTAGGTGTACCTCAAGGCTCAATACCAGGGGACCATTCTTGTTCTTAGTATATATGAATGACTTACCATACTATTTAAAGGGTATCTGTGAAGTTGTACTATTTGCAGATGATACCTCTCTTATTTTTATAGTAGACAGGAATAGACAAGATTTTGACGATGTAAACAGTGCACTCTCAATGGTTACGGATTTGTTTACGACAAATAACGTAGTTCTCAATGCCAAGAAAACGAAATGAGTTAAGTTCGCCCTAACAAATGTTAGAAATCTAGGACCCAAAATCGTCTTAGATAAAGAGATGCTTGAATCTGTAAACTCGGCAGTTTCGTTATGCATATTTGTAGGTGCCAAACTTCAATGGGGCCCACATATATCGAACCTAGCGGGAAGGCTCAGTTCTGCCGCCTACGCCAGGAAAGTAAGACAATATACTGACGTTGACAGCTCGGTTAGTCTATTTTAGTTATTTTCATAGCGTTATGTCCTACGGTATTCTGCTGTGGGGCAAAGCTGTTGTTATTCAGAATATATTTTGTCCTTCAAAAACAAGCTGTTCGAGCAATTTACCAGCTAGGTGTTAGAGTTTCTCTGAGAGATTTTTCAAAGATATTTGTATCCTCACAGTGGCATCTCAATTCATTTTCGCCAACTTCTTATATATTAGGCAAAATGTATATTTATACACTATTAACAGTGATTTTCACAATGTTAACACTAGAAATAAGGACAAACTACGAGCTCCCTTTCACCGGCTTCATAAGGTTCATAACTCATTTGTTGGGCTTGGTATAACTTTTTATAACAAGCTACCCTCTTCTTTGCTAGATTTGCCTTATAGTGAGTTTAAAACGAAAGTAAAATCTAACCTTTGTTCAAAGGCATACTATTATATCAACAACTACTTAAATGATAAGAATAGTTTGTCGCTGTGATTAACTGAAGACAATGTTTATGTTCTTTCTCCAGAATTTGCTTACCTACTGACAGGTTATATGAGTTTATATAATTGTTTCTTTTAATTGATTTTATAAGTCAAGTTATTTTAAGTTTATTTTAATTTATTGTTGACATAATCTACTCATTACAATGTTTTTTTATGAGTGCAATTTGTGGTTAGCTAGTGACCTCGACAATTGATCATATTATTTTTTGCCTGAGCGACCGGCAGTAAGTTCGTTATGCTCCCTTAGATATCACTGCTTGCGTCGGGGTTCGGGTTGCCTTCCCTCGAATATGGCGAGGAGAGTAATTGCTGATCTTTGCGTTATGCTCGTAAACGGGTCCTGCTTGTGGTCATGGTTTTGTTATTGTTATTAATAATTAACTGTTTATTTATTTTGCCTCGATAGTTCTTGTTTATCATTTATAACTTCCAGTTACAGGTATATATAGCTATATGTAAAGGGCACACCCTTTATACCTGGATGCTTTTATTTCAATATTAAGTTCTGTTTACGTTTAGTTTTTATTTCTGTCTGAATATATTCTCGATGATTTTGGTTGGTATATTGGCGTGTGCTAGCTGACATATGGCTAATAATTTAAATTATGTTTTGTGTTGCGTAATGTAAATTATTTTGCATACTATATTATATAGATACTTTTTTTTCTAACTGAACAGATGGCTGTGCTTCTGGGGAGTTTGTTGCGCTACTTCTTCGCCCAGCTAACGCACTAGGAAGTGGTGAATGGTGGGCGTTTTGGGGGACTGTCTTATGTAATTTTGACGTTCGAAAAGTGCTGATTCTCAGCCTAGTTTAAATGAATGACTTTTAAATTTTGAATTTGTTTTTTTTTACAACTATGGGTTAATCTTACGTTCTTGTTGAGAATACTTGGTCATACAGGCGTGATTCGGGGAGATGCTAATATTATGAAAGTGTTCAATTAGGTATTGCAGCCAGTTCTAAAGCACAGTAACATACATATAAGGAAAGAATGCTTTCTTTCCTTATCTGTATGTTACTGTAGTTTTAGTTCTCTTCAATCTTACGTACTTGCTAGTAAGTAAGATTGAAGAGCAGATCGGCAAACCTAACTGTGCATAAAACAACTCTTGCCTTCTTTAACTCACTATAACATTTCTCAAAAATTCAGCCTGGAATTCAATAAGCGTGTTACTTTAAAATAAGTTTGTTGGCATATAATACCAACAGCCGAGAAGCACGCTCATCTCTCATACATTTTACATGGACAAACGGCTTAACTCGCACATCTCAGCCACTACATACGCTCTCAACAATGAATATCACCAACACTGGTCTAACTTTGCAACGCCTCGGGCGAACTCCACAAAGGTGCAATACCTACCCGAAACCGTGTGCATAACATCCTAACTTTTTACTATAACCCATTTGAAAACCAACCTTGCCACTTCTTCACAAGGCCATTAATTCAGTGGGGTGGTGTTAAAACTGGAATGTTCTAGAATGTTTCCAAAAGGTTTTGAAAGCGCGGTCTCCTGGCAGGCATGTTTACTCTGGCTCTCTGCGGCTGATGTAAGAATGACCTCAATAGCCAACGGATTTACTTCTTGCTGCACTTTGCATTAAAATGCATACACCTGATTCACGACGTCACACTAATTAGTTATTCTATGCATCTGGTAATCTTATGACGGAAGCTATGGTGGAGAATTTTAGTGATCTATAACTGTAAATATTTGTGCATTAACTGCAAATATTTGTGTTTGGATGCATAATGGTTATGTTCACGTTTGGCTAGCTGTTCTGCCTCGATAAGTTTTAATTATTCAACCTTGTTGTTTAGTCCTTAGTGATTTCAGCCGTTTATATTTTAGAATGTGCAGGATTAGTTTACCTTGATTTGGTCTGCTCAGTGGCGCACTAAGCACGCGGGGGCCCGGGGCGGCAAAACTAAATGGGCCCAGGCATAAACGTAATATGAAGCACGCTGCCTCGAAAAGGTTAGATTTTATTTTGACTTTTAATAGTCACAATAAAATCTAACCTTTTCGAGATACAGAAATAGGAGATCAATACTACTTTGTCAACAACAGAAAAGCTAAATCATCAGACTAATAAGCGAGTGGAGCGAGTGGAGCGAGCTCGGTAATTACGCCCCGCATAGTAAAAAAAATCTTTTGAACATAGGAATTACTTTCGAACCTACATTTTCAAACTTTTCTGTATATTATACAGAAATGTTTAGGTGGCAAGAGCGAGCGAAGCAAGCTTGAAAATGTTTGCTTACAGGTATTTAGCATGCATAGGGGGCCCCAACTACAAACTGCCTCTTACTTACTGAACATATTTTTGTCTTTTTTGGGATTTGATAAAAAAATATTTATCAAGTTTTGCGCCCCCTCAGGACCGGAAGCTCGGGGTGGTAGATCCATTCTAAGAAAGCTTATCAAAAATGCAACATTTCAACATTTCATTTCAATGCATCAATTCACCCAAAGCGTTCACTAAACAATTACTAAAATTAAATCAATTCTAAACATGAATTACGATACCAATATGTATGGTTTGAGACATTAATTTTGTCCGTAAGTGTGTACCTACTCAATTTATAAAAAAATCGCTCGACTTCACCCTTGTAGGATGTACCGACAGGGTTGAACGTGGCCGATTTTTTCAAGTTGCTGCGAGGTTACGCCTAAAACAGATTTTCCGGTTCATCCCGATTGATAGGAGCACAAACAAACAGATCTGCGCGCTGATTGATCAGTGAGCAAATACTATGACAAATATATTGGTGCCTCGCAGGCGGTGACGGGAATTTATTGTGTTTTAGCAAACGTCAGTGAAATGAAAGCGCTGCCTTTTTTTGTTTTTGTGTCGACCGTAGAGTAATCAATTTTTTTTGTGGTTTTGATTCGGTGAAAAATCAGCAAAATGGAATCTTTTCAAAATATTTCAAATGTAAACTTTAGCGTATTCAAGACGTTAATATAAGTAATAGGAAAGGCAAGTAAGTGCCCTTAGCGTTAGTAGCTTAAAGAAACGTAGCCATAAGAAATCATACTGCATATCACGTTAACAAAATATTTCATCTAAAAATAAGTAAGCAATGAACTTCATAAATATTCTATTCATACTAACGTAAAAGAAATTTGCCATATTTTGACATCAAGCTCGGCTCGGTAAATAAGTATAGTAGGTAAGTATTGCGTGAAGTATGCAGGCACTAGATCACTGGCTCATTTCCCCCGGCGCGGGTTACGACTCCCCGGGAACATGACTACGTGATAAACTGAGATTAGCATGCGAATAACAAATTTATATTCATAGATTTAACAAATCAGGACTTCATCTATTCAGCTTGATCCAAGAGTAAGGGAAAAACAAAGTACACTTCATGTAAAACAAGTTGTTAAAGGGGAAGGCAAAAAGGTTAAGTTTGTTTTCTTAGTAAATTTTCCAAGAAGTAATGTTGAACTTCATTGTTCGATGTTTTGTTGAGCTAATACATCTTTCTTGAAACGTTTTGAGATAAAAAGCGTTTTTGCTAGCGGGGAACCTGATGATAATCCAGTAGTGAACATTGACACATAGCTCAGCTATAGAATCAACTAAAACATATTGAAAACCCAAATTATTTAATGAGACTTAAAAACGTAGAAGTACAAAGAATCCTCAGGCATCAATACAAATGTAAAAATTCTAAGTAATTGAGAGAACCTGAATGGCTTCCTATAATAATACTTTGTAAATCAAATTGTTTACGACGAAAATAAACGTGACATTCACAAGTCTACGTACAAACAGCCACCTGCCCCCCGCCGGCTATTAGCGAGAGAGCTAGCAACTAAAAACGAGTTGGCGAGCAATGAGCAGCGAGTGCGCGACGGCGACGAGCAATACTCGCTGGTAGATTCGCACTTGGTACATACACCAAGTGCGAGTCTCTCAGCGAGTGTTTGGTCTGCCAAGCGAGACAACGAGAACTCGCCAGCGCACAGTGTATCGAAAAAAGGCTCACGAAGGCATAGGAGATTTTATTTTAAACTCTCGATTTTTCGCTTGAAATGGCTTCTAATAGACTAGCTAATGATTTTTTGACATACGCCCGTATAATGAGGATCGTAGCAGGTGGCGTTCTGTAGTTTCTGCCTACCCCCATGGGAAGAAGGCTATGTATGAGGTTATGTATGTGTTCATTTAACGAGATTTTGTGCGGTTTTTCATTATAAAAACCGCACTTAATCTGAAAAAATCAAGGATATAAAAAAGTCATAAATAAATAGTTACATCGCCGTGTGCAAATATATTATGGTTATTCTCTCGGTTTCAGAGATATAAGCATTCGCCCCATACATTTTTTTTGCAAAAATATATAAATTGCCACACCAGATTGTATCGTATGATATCTACGCATGATATTGACTATTAGAAGCCATTTCCAGCAAAAAGCCGACACTTTAAAATTTAAGTTCTTATATGTCTTCAAGAGCCTTTTTTCGATCCACTGTGCGGCGGTGTGAACAGTCAGTGATCAACTATTAAAATAAGTATCTCTTTCACTTACACGGGCCCTAATTTTTTTTGTACCTTTCTTGAGCGAGACAATCGTTTATAGCTATTCGCTTCTTCGTCGGTGGTAGGACAGGTGCCTTAAGTATTGCAGTTCCTACAAATGATTCGGAAAGTGTACTAAATGTTATTTCCTCACAAAAAGGCATCGTGAAGAGAAAATCTATCATCAGCGACCTTCTTAAACGGCGCTTAGCTGGAAGAGCAGTCATATGGCGCAGTTCCATTGCTGCCCACGGCTACACTGCGCACGTGTACTTAGCTTCACATTGTATGAAAATGCAGGGATTATCCAATGCAACCCAGGGCCACGCTAAGTACGGAGGCGTGGCTGGTAAACAGATATACCAGCGCGGTCTTTTGATGAATTTGGCAATATTACTGTATGGAAATAAGAAATATGGCTAACTATAGTGAACTAGAATATAAATAATTCATAAACCAACGAGTTCGAGCTGTCGACTAGTGCAAGGTGCAAGGTGTACAAGGTGCGAAGGTAGCGTAGCGGAGACTAGTGGTTGGTTGCACTTTTGAGATTTTATAGATACTTATTACATTTACCTACCCTATTTACTGTCTTTGACTATAGAACGTATGAAAAATCTTGGCCGTACGTTTTATCATCGCGGACAAATTGTCTGTGGTTAAATGGTTGATCGTCTGCTCAGCGCCTAAAATTACGATAGTGTCATTCCTCTTATTCCTACCCCATGTACTGATAATACAAATTCTAGTATTAAAATACGATGCTGCCTTACCTTGTGTTCTAAGATAATGTTCTAAGGAAGGGTGGAGGTCTCCTAAACTATTCTTATAACACTGTCACTTGCACCTGCAACTGAAGCCGTCCTATAGATAAACCTGGACACCTTATTTATTTAATTATGGAATACTAGATGCTGCCCGACAGTTCGTTGATGAAGCAAATGCTTTTGCCCTATATTAACTCCTATTCTAGCAGAAATAATAATCTTCACTACAAAATGTGTTTGTAGACCCTTAAACGTGGATACGTGCCAAGTGCAATGCATAGATAGTTCCTCCACCAATTCTGAATGACCTACCTAATACCTTCTTTTTAAATTCTTCCTTAGAAGTGGAGAATAGAGAGGCGCATACTGCAGTGGATAGGTAACCTTAACCTTTATATCTCTGTTGTATAAAAAATAAAAATTACAATGAATACGGCGGAATATCACACACGTAATTTTCCGTGCACGTGCACAAATCTAGCAATAAGTCATAATGTATGGAATCACTGAACATTACATCTCTAGTTGTTATTCGCGTCAGGAGGCGGGCATTAGTGCTGTAGGCTAGGCCGAGATCAAAATATTTCGGGTAAACTCGGAGTAACTTCGGCAAAGTTCGTCGTAGCTCAGACTTAGTTCACCTATTCGCACGGCTTAACGTTTATCATGCTGGTCTAGGAAGGTGTCCCTTCGTTTCTCGTGTCTTTGGCTTGAAGTAAGTCCAGTCTATTAGTTGTTGGACTTTATGACAGTATTTCATACAATGTGATCTGGTTTCTGGTGATTAATTTCTGTAAACACTCGGTTACGTTTAGAAGTACGAAGTATAATAGTGGGATTCAAATGCCTTATCTTGTCTTACTATAATATCTGTGTCTAAAAATAGTCACATATGCGGAATTATAATACTAATAATGATTCATGAATCATTCTAAAACTTAACTTTACCTACAACCTAATTTTCTTTCGTCAATATATATTTAATTTATCAAACACAAATCGGGATTCCATTTATGTATTACTAGCAGCACCCCGCGGTTTCACCCGCATAAGTCATGATCCCGTAAAAATCTCGGGATAAGAAGTCTCTTATGTGTCAATCTAGGTTGTAAACTATCTGTGTGCCAAATTGCATTTAAATCCGTTTTGTAGTTTTCATAATCATAATCATTTATTAATTTGCGTGAAAGAGTAACAAACATCTATCCATCCATCCATCCTCACAAACTTTCGCGTTTATAATACAATATAATGTATATATATATTTGGTAGGATGTACATTACCTTTGATTTGCATTTTTCAGAGGAGAATCGTAGTTGATTCAAGTACTATTTAAGCGTTGGCCCGACAGAAGCAGCGTTAGAGTATCGAACTATCCACAATCACAACCACCGGCAATGTCACGTATTAGGTTCGATACCTTAATTTTGTTTGTAGTTCCGGTTTAATTTGTATTTGGGAAGTAAAAGGAGCTTTTTACTTACTTTTAAACTCTTTTTATGTTAGTAGCATGCTATCTTTAACTAAAACCACTCAAATCATAGATGGAGAATTGATTCAAACTCAAAACTCATTTATTTCAATACCTTTCAATGGTAAACCATTGAAAGGTAGTCCATCAGTTTCATAAATAGCAAGAAATTCCACGGTTACTCTTGTCAATCAAGTTTTTACAATTATATCTATTACCCTAGCTTATCCTCGTAACTTCCTCGTCGTGAAATTTTTTGTTTTAACATAAAGTACTCGTATATCCTATAGCTGTGCCCCGTTACTTTGTTTTCGCTTGTGGTTCTTTCTGACTGTTTTTCTTTTTGTTCAGCTCCTAAGGATCCTAGCGTGATGTAAAATAGCCTATCACCTTCCTCAAGAATAGGACTATCAAATGAAAAAAAAAACTAATCGGACTGGTAGTTCCAGAATAAGCGCGTTCCAAAAAAAAAAACAAAAGCTTCAGCTTTATTATATTACTAGTTTCTGCCCGCAACTTCTTCGGCGTGAATGTCTTGTTCTCCCGCCCCACCACGTCGCATCGCATTGCCTGCCCGCGCTTTAATTTTGTTTTCCCTGAGCGCTTCTTCTGACTTTTTTTCGTTTTGCTCGGTACCTCGGTACTTAAGGTCCTAGCGTGATGTGAAATAGCCTTCTTTAAGAATTGACTTTGTGATTTTGCTATTAAAGTGAATAATTTTTAAGATATTTATGGAATATTTTCGGTTAATTAAGTTTTTCAAAAAATAAGTAAGTTAGAGCTTACTGAATATATAAAAACTGCATCACGTAACATCCATATCGATGACAGCAAAAATATACACACAACAAATGGATGTTCTCCTCGATATGACCCGAGACCGCCAGCGATTCTCATGGAGCTCTCCTGTAGCCTGATCTTTGTTGCCGTGGGGATCCCCACACGCTTGTGGTATCTCTCCGTGGCTGCCAACGCTAGGACACAAAATAACAGAAGAACAGCCTTTAAGGTGACAGAGATGGATGGAGAGTAGTAACGGAATACGAATAACGGTGGGTATAGAAACTCCTTAACGAAAAAGCAGCACCATCATGTTTGAAATCTGACGATGGAGCTGGAAGGTAATCATGGGCACTCCTAAAGTAAACTAGATAGCCCCATCGTGAGTTGTTTCATTAGATTTATGTTGACAAGTGCTATTACACACTACATGGTGTCCGGGGTCTGACGGTGGAGCTCGAAGGTGGCCTTATGAACTCCTCAACGAAACAAGATAGCACCATCGTGTTTGAACTCATTGGCTTTGTCTTGACAAGTGCTTTAGCCGAGGTGGTGTCTGATGACGGAGCCTGATGCTGATTACGGGGACTCCTCAACTTAAAAAGATAGCCCTGTTGTGTTTGGGTCATTTGGATGGGATCCTGCCGTTTTACCGAAAAGATTTTGCTCAAATTTCACTTCCCAAACAAATTTTAGTAACCTTTTTTTCTGCCAATGCAATGTTTGGAATTATTTTAGTACGCACATTTTCATTTGGTAAAATTTTTACTTGGCAGAATATTATCAAGGATAATGTCATTTAGCCATTTGGTCTTTAATCAAATGATTTATTACAGCTAACAATCTTGAGACAATAAACGTTTGGTCAGTTAGTTATGGAACTAGTTAGAGTAGGTTAATTATTATTATTTTATTTTTTTCGGCAGGAGTGGGAAGTCCTCATGGACGCCCAGACTGCCTCACAGATGAGCCAGTCTGGGCAGTGCCGGACTCTTACCGGCTAAAACCACACTCCTGCCTCACAATTAATCCACAGACTTAGTGGTCCGTGCTTTTGTTTACAACTAATTATTTGTTTACAGGTTTTTTGACATACACAATTATCTTAACCCCTACGCCGGACAACTATGCTTACTTAGCTAAAGTTTTTTTTTTTTTTTCATAATCATACTCATGCGCATGCACATATGTAATTTAATACTTTATTTTTAATAATAATACACAGACTTACAGTTGATATAATTATGAAACAAATGAAAGATTACAATTTTAATTATTACTTTTTGAAGGAATTTACTTTAGGTGTAACGTAGTCTTGAATACTTATTACTTACTTAATCTAACACAATTTTTTAAGGATAAATACGTGGCAGTGTGAGTCGACCAGCCCCGACCGACGGCGTCCGTTCACGGACATGACGTACACCTCTGCGCCGCTTAGCTCAACCATTTTTTAGGGAACCAAACGACCGGACGTGCAGCGCCGCCATCGGCAGGACGTTTACGTGAGTATGACTGACTCACACCGCCATGCATTTTTACATTTACAATTTACTAAAAAAAAAAAATTACGAAACAGGGATTATGTATATAGGGGTTTTTGGTGGGTTAATTTATTTTATCTTGACTTGGAGTTTGGATGGGGACTTGTTAGGTTATGTTTTGGTGGGGTCTGCTGACCAGGGATTTCGCTAGCCCTAGCAGGGCTTCCACGACAGGTGTGTCTCGATGCTGCATGGCAGTCTTTAGGTTGTACTCGACGACCATTTTAGTCGGCGCATCCATCGCTCTCTTTGCAAAGCGGCCCGTGGTGTCGTCGGCGTCGTCGGTGTAATAGACGCAACTGATGGTATGTCTGGACACCGCCACTACCGCGTGGGAGATGCTGTCATGAACCTGGATCCTCCTGGACCTTGTGGGTTAGGTTAGGTTAAAACTGTGACCTCCAGAAACGACTAGATTATTTAGAAAAAAAATATGAAAAAAAAACAGGCTACCCGAACTGAACTAGTTAACGATATTAATTATTTAAAAAAATGCTACTAACTAAAAAAAATACTACCAGAATAGTTAATATTAATATTTTCCTTTATTCCATTTTAAATACTTATAAATTATATTTTTAAATATCAGAATATAAAAAATTAAAACATTTAAAAATATAAAAAATAGTAGCCCACCGGTATCGGGAACAGGGTCCAAGCTACCGGCGGTCAGGGCTCCAGAGAGAGGAACCTCCTAACAATGCGAGCCGTGTCCAGAAGTACCGCTTTCTGAATCAAGCCCTTGATCCAGCTGCCCAACGAGAGCCTCCTTAGGTGTTGGTCGAGGCTCTTGGCAATTAAACCATTGGCTGATACGACTATCGGCACAATGATCGCTGAGTCCACATCCCACATGTCGACAACCTCGCGAGCCAAGTCAAGATACTTGATTTGTTTATCTTTCTCGGCTTTCACGAGGTTCCCGTCATGCGGGACCGTGATGTCAATAATCATTGTGCGCCGCTCTACTCGATCCACCACCACTATATCAGGTTTATTGGCAACAATAGTCCTGTCAGTGATGATGGATCGATCCCAGTACAAAGTGATATTTCCATTTTCGAGAACTGGGTCGGGCGCATACCTATAGTACGGCACTTCAGATTCCACAAGACTGTACTTCAGAGCAAGTTGCTGGTGGATAATCCTGGCTACAAGGTTGTGTCTATGCAAGTACTCTTCGTTAGCTAGACGAGAACAACCGGAGATAATGTGTCGGATTGATTCTCCCGGACGGTGGCATGCCCGACAGATGTCAACCGTGCCGTCTTTCACAATAAATCTACGGTAATTGTTCGTCATGATAACTTCGTCCATAATTGCACAGACAAAACCTTCGGTTTCCCCAAAGAGGTCACCAAAACGCAGCCAGGCTACGGACGCTAGAAAATCTACATCGGGTCCATGTAGGGCCCGGAAAAAGCGTCCGTGAAGCTCCTTACTCTGCCATACCTCCTTGCGATCGTTAGTGTCAAGCACTACAGGCTTGCGCCAGTTCTCTTTAGCCAAGGAGAGCGGGGTGAGGCCCTTGTCCACAGCGACCACATCTCGATGCATCCCCACGTCGGCTTCTAGGAAATATTCCCTGAGACTGCATATCTCGCGATTGTGGAGGGTCTTAGCGTTTAAAAAACCTCGACCTCCACACTTTCGCGGGATATACAGTCTCATTACCGATGACCGTGGGTGGTGCATTCGATATGCAGTCAGCAGCGTACGGACCCTCCTATCCAGAGCGTCGAGTTCGGTCTGAGTCCATTTGAGTATACCGAAAGAGTACATCAAAACCGGCATGACCCAACCATTGAAGGCGCGCACCTTATTTCCGCCTGATAGAAAACTATTAAATACTTTCTTCAGGCGGCCAAAGAAGCGCTCCTTCAATGATTGCTTCATGTCAGTAACATTGATGCCCAACGCTTCCGACATACCCAAATACTTATAGGTTTCGGATGCGGAGAGGGCTCTAAGGTTTATGGAATCCGCGAGCTGTGTTCCCACGGATTCCATAATCTCCCCTCGCTTTACATGCATGACCGCACATTTGTCCACACCAAATTCCATCCTGATGGCGCTACTGAAAGTTTCAGTTACTTTCAGTAGCTCCATCAGTTGCAAATTGTTGGGGGCAAAGAGTTTAAGGTCATCCATGTAGAGGAGGTGAGATATAACCTGACCACCTCTCCTCAGCCGATAGCCTAGACCTGAATTCTCCAGCAGTGTGCTTAGAGGATTCAGGGCTAAACAGAACCAAAGCGGACTCAAACTATCGCCCTGAAATATGCCTCGCTCGATCCTTATCGGTTCGCTATTCCTCTGGATATTTCGACATCCTGGATAGCGAAGGACCGTCCTCCATTGCCCCATACACGACATCAGGAAGGTGCGCAGAGTTGCATCTACTTTATACAACTCCAGCACCCTCATGAGCCATGTATGTGGCACCGAGTCATAGGCCTTCTTATAATCTATCCAACATGTCGAAAGATCCTTTCGGGAACGACGAACCTGTTGGCTAATGGCCATATCAATGAGGAGTAGCTCCTTAGTACCGCGGGATCCGTTCCTACATCCATTTTGAGAGGCAGACATGATGGAGTTAGTGTCTATATGTTTGTTAATTTTAGCTCTCAAAATAGATGTAAGAACTTTATAGACCGTCGGTAAACATGTGATCGGCCTATAATTTTTGGGTTCCGCAGTGCTACCAGATTTATGGAGCAGGTGGGTAACTCCTGTCGTTAAGAACTGGGGTAGCGAACCAGACTCCAATGCAGTCTGGTACTGAGCCGCCAAGCGAGCGTGCGACCTTATAAACCATTTTATCCAGAAGTTGTGCAGCCCGTCCGGCCCTGGAGATTTCCAGTTAGGCAACGGACGAACTGCACGAGCTACATCTTGGGGGCAGATGGTAATAGCCCCCATTTCTGGTATTGGATCGCAGGCTCGCTCGACTTCCCGAGTCCAATCACCTTCGGTGTGACTGACAGGCACCGACCAGATGCTGCGCCAGAAAGAGCACATGGCAACATCATCCGGTAGACGCGTGTCAGTCTCACCTTGGTCCGGTCGCTCCCAAGCCCTATAAACCCACCTTTCATCACTCTGGAAGGTGCGATTCTGAGTGTATCGCTCTACTCGCCGCTTATACCTACGAATACGGTTCGCCCATGCATACACTTTCTGCTTCAGGAAGTCGATGCGCTCTGTGACACGGGCCATATAGTCCTGAGGGCTGATATCAGTCCCTAAGAACGCCCGTCTCACAAAGCGCATAACTCTGGGGCGAGTATTGCCCTCCCTGAAGCAGATTAGTTTGCCGATGAGCGCTCTGGCCCCACCAATACGGCGCTCAATCCTGCACTGCCAAGCTGGTACAGCAGGTTTCGGTCGTGTAGCTCTAGAGGCATCAGCAAATTTGACGTGAGCTACACGACATGCTGCTACAGCCGCGCAGTACAGAATTGAATGAGTATCAGTGAGGTCTTCGCAGTCATCAAAATAGTTTGACAACTGCGAATCCAGAACCGCTATCAGTGCTCTATTTTTGTTATGCATGGGCAAACGAGGTAAACGTGGTCTAAGTTCGGGCGACATGAACCGATATTCCAGAATTGCACCCTCCAAAGCACTCCTCAGTTCCTCATTGCACTGGGTACTTACGTTTGTAGCCCTGTCATCAATCCTCTCGTCAGCTTGAATTGTAGTGACCTGTGATGGCACTACAATAACACTCCGCGGCGGGGGAGCGATGATAGGGCTATTCTGCATTTCATTTCGCAGGCGATCAAGTACAGCGTTATCCAACATATGATTACGCTGGATGACTCGCACCTGATCCGACAGTCGTTGTGCCGAAACGTTGACAGCTGGCTCAAGCACCTGAAAAAGAGAGAGCATCCGGACACGGTACGCGGTCAGGTTGTTTCCCCCCTCTGTAGCCCCATAGTATGAGCGCATGACGTTTTCGTTAATGGATCGTGTCCATCTCATGCGCTGCACACTTCCGCCGGGAGCTGGGACCCTATCAGAGGCCGGTGGGCCTCGAGGTCCTAAGCCGTCCGGCGGCCGGCGTTCTCTCCGTCGGCGAGCAGGTGGTGGCGTCGTGGGCGGGGAGAAATACTCGTCGCTCGAGCTCGACGCAACTACCGCAGCCAGTGTCGTCACAGCGCTCACAGTGAGGCTGGGTACCGGCGGCGGCGAGGCGGAGCTGAGCGAAGAGTCCGGAGGTGGTGGGCGTGCTAGGCGTGCGGCAGATCTTGTCAACATATTATCTTCATTTTTATTTTCTGTTCATTGTTGTTTATCGGAGGTGACATGGGCTGTCATGTCACCTCCGATTCGGCAGTTTTTAATAAAATTCTATTGCATTTTGGTGGTGAATTATGACCTTTTTATTATTATTTTTATGGTTTTCCGGTTTCAGGTTTACTTTGTATGGAAAAACTCTTGTAAAAATGCGTCAAAATTATTATAGTTGATAAAACTACGTGGACGAGATGTTCTGTTGACACAGTGTTGCCATTTAAACATATTAATATTAATATTACCTGTTTAGAATTTGTCCCAAGTGGAAAAACCACCCTTGTAATAAAACGTCTTTATTTTGCGTAAAATTAGTTATTCCAACTGAAATATTTGACTACATAAAAATTGGTAAAAGTACTAGTTGGTAAAAAAGTTATTGTGTAAACGTTCACTTGCAAAACATTAGGTTTGCGTTACAATTATTTGTGAAGAGAGTTTTTGCTAAGTAATAATTTGGCAAAGGAAATTATGCGGAAAATTGATTGGGAAGTGATAATTTGACAATTTCTTTTCGATGAAACAAGGGAGACCTCCATTTGGATGTATCCTGACATGTACCTTACAACTGATGGTGATATATCAGATCATATTTAAACAAATTCTGATGCTTATAAATATAAAAGTTATAAAAACTAAAACCCAACTACGACAAAAAAGTCAACAAAAAAAGTATAAACTTACATTTGAACTGCACCACACTTGTAATGGCAGCTCGATCACGGTGGGGACAAAACTAACTGGTGCTTATAAACAGGACTCCTCCTAGTTTAAGCCCAGTTGCACATGTATCTGTGTATCCTACCACTAAGTTACGAGTATAAAGTTTGATCTAAGGTAAAATTGTAAATAGGTTTAAGTCTTCAACAAATAAATATTGTTTATTGTTTTAGCTCCTAAATACAGGTTACTCTAACCTAGCTCTAGAGCCAGGGTCTCAAATTGTTTATAACCTGTTTATGGCAATAAATCATTTCTTTATTATTTATTTATTATTATTATTTATTGTTTATTGTTGTTTAATAGATAGAGCTCATGAACGGTGGGTCGCTATCGAAACTCCGCACTATGCTAGGCCACCTCACAGTCAAAGTGTTACCACTAATGTGTGGTCTACTGTACAAATCATGGTTAACCCAAAGTTAAGAGAATAGATCCAAAAGAAAATAATCATAACTTAACAAGTAACCAAGCAAAAAACTCAACACCCATATTTTCGGCAATATCCACGCGGACAAGTTTTTATTCATTCCCATGGCAACACAGATACGATCTCTCGTAACTTGGCCGGCATGCGGTAAACTTGACGCGTTTATCTTGCGCGCAAAACACACGCGAACAAAAACCGGCGGCGCGGAACTTAGCTTTGTTTACCGAGGAGCGACTAAATTACACAAATTAAAATGTCACTTAGTCGAGCCGATAAGCGCGCTCCCTAAATTAATTGTTAACGCAGTTGCTCATGGTTTAAGTTTAAATTGAGTTTTGTATGGGGATTTAGTGGTGTTTGTTTGTTAATAATAGACTAGATGTTTTGGAATTGCCGAACTGTGAAACTTTCTGGAATTTTCTGTTATTTCATGTTGACTTTGAGAAATAGTGTATCTTGGTAATCTTATTACTGTTTCTGGGCCCAAATAAGTAAAAATATAGTATTAATTTTGTCTGATTAAAGTATTGTCATTAGTGTATTGTAGTCATAACACTAGTGTAGAATGGTACATTGTTTTAATAGTCACACATTGAGTTTAGATCTAAAGCAATATTCGGAGAAAACAGACAGAGAATGCTATGCTAAATGTAACAGAAAAATCTATTTGAACATTCGACTATCACGTTTTCACTAACCCAACTTACCCGCTCGAGCGTTGAACTCTAACACAATTCCAATCCTAACCACTAGTGCGAGCACTAACTCAGTTCAACTCTAGCCTACCGAAGTTGGGCGAGTAACGAACTATCTTCAGGCAGAACGAATAAACTAAGTATTCTTGGACCGTCCACATGCTCTCATGGCCACACTTGTAAAGTTCACATGTGCAACACAAATCAGGCCACAGCCAGCTAAGATATCTCCGGAGCGCAGTTTACTTAGCAAATAACTCACATTTGAAGACATCTGCAAACTACTGTCACACTGGTTTAACATAATTCCGGGTTGGACGGTGTCAGGGCAGCTCCTTTGATTATTATGTAAATAGTTCCTTACGTAGAGATAGTTGAAAATTATGTTCTGGTAAGTGTTAGTAGGATGAGAAACTATAGCTAATCTTGATTGCTGTCTTTCTGTAAGGATAATTAATATGAATAAGTAAAATAAAGTAGTTAATGCAGATACAACAGGTAGGTACCGACGTCATTATATTGAAACTTGCACCCTAATTGTGTAACGCACTTTCAATCACGATGCGGGAGTCTTGAAGGATATTGCTAGTCCTTTGTTTCATAGGTTTGAAAAATTCATTGCTCAACAACGTAATTATCACAATGAACGTGGGTGAACTGTCAAAATGAAACCCATTACGATCAATCGTCATTTTATGTGTGTTAATATACGCAATTACCCCGCAGGCAAAACTGTTTACACTCATTCATTATAGTCAATTCAAGTCATATTTAAGCTATATAGTATTATCGCAGAAAGCGATATGGCCGCCCATTGTTAAATTTATTATTTACTATGTATTTTCTGGTGTATAATAAAGTATTATATAAATATACGCATAAATATGAAAGTTTGTGTGTTTGGATGTTTGTTACTCAATGATGCAAAAACGGCTGAACGGATTTGGATGAAATTTGGCACACATACAGTTTATAATCTAGATTAACACATAGCGTACTTTTATCCTGGTAATACGTTCCCATGGGATAATTTCCGACCTCCATGCGGCGAAAGCTAGTTATCAATATTTTTGTGCACTACGAAGCGATATTTCATAATGTCATTTAGTAATATTGACAAAATAATCAAAACAGAAACATATATGTGAGCTATTTGCGACATTGACAACTCTTAGAATGCACTTTCTTAACTTTTTCCTACTATTTCTGTAAGAAGAGTTCAAAACGTACCAACTACCAATCTAACAAACCCCAGGTACCTACGTCAGACTATATAGTTTAATTAAATCTTTGAAATACCAACAAGCTTCGTACCACGATCACGACGACTAAACTTTCTCCCTCAACATATTCGTAACTTTCAGTATTCTCCAAATACTCCAGAAAAACCGTTTCAGTGAGCTGTCGCCGTCGCGTTGTAGTATAGACGAAGGTTGGTGAACGAACTCGCGCATGAATAAACCTGAAAATGATTAAGTTATTACTGTTTGTTATTACCACGACATAATAGCTTGAGCACCCGTACGGAGCCAAATTAAATTAAACAAAAAAAAAACAATAGTCTTTCGATTTTGTAAATCATATTTTTTATTTTTCGTCATTCAATGTCGGGTATCTATAATGACGATAAATGAAAATATGACATCTGCGGAGTTTCGCTAGTTAATTTAATTTATATATTTTGTCACATTTAACATCGAAAAAAAGAACCAAATCAGTTAATTACACACGAATGCACCTCTATCCATTTGCAAGGAATTGGTCCATCATTTCTTTTTTAGGTTAATTCACAAACATTCGTATTTTTCCGACCTTCAAACGACTAAGCAACTAATCCAGTTCTAAGTGAACGAGTTAATTTTCATTCCCACTCGCAGTAGTGGCAATCTTACAACATCTCGCCGCGCGATGGAGGCTGCTCAAATATTTGTGGAGCGCGTCGCCTGCACCCGCACTGCAGCGCAATATGAACCTTGTGCCGGTAAGATACTCGTACTTACATGACGGCGATACGGTCTGTTTGTGTTTTCTTCTACTTGGTTTCATTAATGAGTGATGATAAGTTTAAAATTGACTTACATGATAATTAAAACGTTTTGGCTGAACACCTCTTGAAAAATGAACCGATTATGTACTTGACTTATGGCCCAATATTCAACCGTCAGATAACTTGTATTTGAAGCACGGCGATTTTACAGCTTCTGTATAGAAAATAATGTTAAGCTGTCATATTGTTCAGATAAAAGCTGTCTGACTATTGAAAAATCAGCACTCACAATCGAGCGAACTAATTATCCGAAATTGTATGAAGCATACCAATACACGACGTTTCTTAAAAAGCTACTGAAACTACAGTGAAAACGGATTGAAAGAAGATATTTTTAAGTTTATGAAATTCAGCTAATAAAATAAAATCGTTTTAAACTCGGGTCAGGTTATTACTTTAATGGACCCAATCACCGTTTCGCTGCATCACACTATCAAGCTTTAATAAAAAGGCACTAAAATCAGTACTATTCAGCAATCCAGCGATAGTTTCAAACGCTTTAAATTTAACTGTGATACGAATCGGCCGTTTTAAATGGAATGGTGTGTACTTTCGTAAAAGCTGTTATTTTTATGGCCGCAGAACATACAGAGAGGCGCCTGTATTCCGTTATGACCGCTCGATTAAATATTTCTGTTTGCAGCGCGGTAATAACGATTGTCATCAACTTTTTGCTAAAGAATTTCATGGGCTTTGTGAATGCGTTTTTCAGAGGCTTCCATTAAATCAAAGGGGTGTTATGCATGCGCGCATTGTGTGCTCATTATGTATGCATGATTAAAACAGAACGACATGGTAATGGCGTGAAACTGTATAATGTTACCAAAGTATGAAAATAATTCGGCTGTTCGTGTAGGTAAAGAAAAACATTGTGGTGTTTCCTCTACCATGAATATCCGCTACAAACAATACCAATACCTCGAACATCAACACCAATACGTCACAATCCCGCTATAAGATTACCACTCACCTACAATCCCCGTGGGTGTAGCAGTGACGACAAGTCATTACAACAGACATTGTGTACACACGGCTCAATATCGACTAGTAATGACATTTCGATCCCGGACCTCCTGCTGGGCACAGTAATCATGGCTGTCTGCCCCTCAGTATAAGCTAAATCCACCCTTAGAACATTACTGATTACTGAAATGGGACGACCTATTCTGTTTTTTGTTGAGATTACTACCATGTAGAGATTTCGCAAATATTTTAGGGTTTCCTGCTAAAATCCTTAGTATTGTCTTGTCGACCAGTCCCTCCCGTTCGTCCATAAAATGCTATTATTCGTGTTTCATTTGTTTTTTGGAATTTGCCCGAAACTTGTCTCAATAGCAAAAACTTGTAAAATGTGAAACCTTTTAATTTTCGAAATATAAAACTGCAAGTAATAAATGCATGAACAGCATTACTTTATAGCTAACTGCTAACACTAACACTTAGTACGTCACTAAATTAAAACTGCGGAGACAGGGGCACATTTAAAGTTATATTGTGTTGTCCGTTCTTATGAAATAATGCGAGACAATGCCTTTGTATAACTTCATCCCTTTCACTCTATTATGAAAACGTTTCTATCTCTTTCTCTCGTGTAGACTAAAACCAGTGTTACGATGTATATTAATCTTGCTTTTAAAACAAATGTTGTGGACTGGTGTAGTGATCAACTCACAATCGCCGGCCATTACGCGAAATAACTTTAATGAGCGCGGCTTTTGACTAACAACGGGTTATGCGGACAATAACCAACACCAACCGCTTTGTTATGAGATTGGATATAAAACTGAAATTATTTAAAGCAAATTTTTATCATTTAATTAACTATGGAAAATATTATGTAATTTCAATTAGATGTGTTTTATTTAAAAGCCGTTTTAATGTTTACTTTGGTGCACAGGCACCAAGGCTAATGGAATACTCAATTACTGAATAATAGACAACTTTAACCAAATAGAAGTCTGCCTTTAAAAAAAAAGGCATGGTGTCATTTGGTTATCTTTAAAAGTTCAATATAATATGACTAATTATTATTTTGTATTTATTTATTTATTTTATCACATCATTGTATCAATGTATCAGACAACGGCGCTAGTGTTGCAGTGAAATATGGCCGCCATCTTGAAATATAATCTGTGGCAGCAATAACTGTCACCACGCCGATGCATCATGGCGGGTTATCGGGGAGAGCGCACGTTTTTGTGGTCAATACATCAGAAATAAAGCTGTATTTTGAGACCGTCTTTTATTTTTGTCGTATCAAGATAAATTGAGGAAGAATATGTTTTTTTCTGTAATAGGACGGGGATATTTTATAGCTAGGGGTTGAGTTACATGGAATATTTGAAACTGTCTAATAAACATGTAATAAACCCTGCGACTTTACTACATTTTTAGGGTTCCGTACGTCCAAATGAAAAAACGGAACCCTTAAAGGATCACTCGTGGGTCTATCTATCCGTCTGTCACAGCCACTTTTCTCCGAATCTAATGAACCGATTAAGTTTTACGTATATATATGTATATAAATACGTATTTCTGAGACCCAACGTCACGGACGTGTAACGGAAATAGATGAATTTTGAAACTATGGGGGGCACTTTTGGGGGGCAAATAAGAAAATAAAAAAAATGTTTTGCTAAACTGTACATTGTGACATATCAAATGAAAGGGCTTACTGTGAGGGTCTCAAACTTATTTTTTTTAATAATTTTATAGTTATTTAAGAAAATTGATGATCATTTATCACCCCCCCTCCTTTATCTCTGAAACTACTGAGCCTAAATAAGAAGACTATGGTTTTAAAATAACATGGCAAATCTGTCAATATTTTGCGTACAAACTTACAACATTTACAGTTGGAATGTATGGGAGAAGATGTTTTTCAACTACAATGTTAAGTTTATATTTAGGATAGATTCATCCCAACTACTGAATCCTACATTGTGCGTGGTCCGATACGTACTTGGCGGGTTTTTGTCAAGGTACCGTCAGCTACATAAATGTCCAGTAACCCTGTCACTTTTACATAATTATCATCAAAGTTGACGCAAATGATTCGATAAACTTTACTTTTTAATAGATATGAGTTAATATTCTTTACAACGCATTTGCTCGAAAAGAGCGTTTTCCAAGCAGTCAATTTGTGCGGAAACTGTCACTTTTTTTCACTAGTGCTTTTTACTTTTTTTTTTTTAAATTGTTGAGGCCGTCGTTGGCCCGTCTCGTCTCAGAGATTTTATATAAAAGTTTTTCACAGATTAGTATTTACAAATCAGATGATGATGACGATGGCGATGATTATGACGATGGTCAAATCAAAAAGTCAAAAGTCGAAGCCAAAGTCGAAGTCGAAGTAGAAGTCGAAGTCAAAGTAAAAATCAAAGCCAAAAGTCAAAGTCATGAATTCATTTTGTTTTTATCATTTATATACGTCGTCGTATGTTAGATGTTACACATCACAGGCGACTGCCGTAAGGCTCGCTCGTTTCTTTTTTTTTTCCTCGCACAATGCATAGTAAAACGTTGTATGATACACGTGCGTAAGATGATTTCCGACTCGTGTCGACTTATACACTCGCTCACTTCGCTCGCTCGTGAATAAAAATGCCACTCGTCGGAAATCACCTACCTCCCGCACTTATAGCATAAATAACTATTACAATGCATTTGCTCGAAAAGAGCGTTTTCCAAGCAGTCAATTTGTGCGGAAAGTGTCACTTTTTTTCACTAGTGCTTTTTACTTTTCTGTTTTTTTTTAATTTTTGATGCCGTCGTCAGGCCGTCTCAGAGATTTTATTATTTGAGAAAAGTGTTACAAATCAGATTATCATGATAACGATGGCGATGATTATGACGATGGTCAAATCAAAAAGTCAAAGTCAAAAGTCAAAAGTCGAAGTCAAAGTCAAAGTCAAAGTCAAAGTCGAAATCAAAGTCGAAGTCAAAGTCAAAGTCAAAGTCGAAATCAAAGTCGAATTCAAAGTCAAAGTCAAAGTCCAAATCAAAGTCGAAGTCAAAGTCAAAGTCGAAGTCGAAGTCGAAGTCGAAGTCGATCTCGAAACTCAAAGTCATGAATGTTGTATTTATCATTTATATACGTCGTCAGATGTTACACATCATAGGCGACTACCATAAGGCGCGCTCGTTTTTTTTTTTTTTCCTCGCGTCAAGCTTAGTAAAACGTTGTATGATACACGCGCGTAAGATGATTTCCGACTCGTGTCGACTTATACACTCGCTCACTTCGCTCGCTCGTGAATAAAAATGCCACTCGTCGGAAATCACCTACCTTCCGCACTTATAGCATAAATAACTATTTTCTTCTGAAATATTTTGCGCAATAATTTAGATGAAAAAAGCTGAAGTGTCAATTGACTTTTATGGCTGACTGTACCAACGTCTATTTTCGTAATCATTTTTTATTGCATTGCTTATCAGAATAACATACCTAGATTTTTATGACAAGCATTTATTTTGTTGCCAAGCAAACTGTATTTGAAACTTAAACCTAACCATCATGGGTAATTTATCTTAACATGCTCTGTGTTACATCCCAATTATGTATATTTGGAACAAAGTGGAAATGAAATGATTTCACAAAAAGTTCACAGAGCATTTGACATTTACATTAAAACGGATTATAGGCGTTTCACGTTTATAAGCGTGAAATAATTTTTTGGCGCCGTTTATTAAAATCTAATAGCCCGTGGCGGTGGCTGCAATCTTTCTAACCATTAGATTTGCGTATTTACGTTGTTTATTTTAAGAAAGATGTTTTGTTGCATTGAAAAAATTATTGCAGTGTAAAGATGTAAGTAAGCGATTGTACAACACACGGCTACATATCAAGCTATACATTTCCAGTATAAGCCGACCTGTCATTGTACGGAAATCCTATACAATGCGCGATCAGTTTATAGTGGAAATGTATAGCTTGATATGTAGTCGTGTGTACATACATTATAGTTCAACAAATTTTCATATAACCTCAATATTGATTCTCTGGCAGTTTTGCAAAACTAACATTTTTAGCAACGCCATGCCAGAAAGATCGAAAAAATATTCTTCGCATACAGTTTGCAGGAAGTTTGAACGAAAATATTGATAAAAATAATATTGGACCGCTATCCCGCTGTTTGATGCGTACGTAGAAAATATTGGGAGGCACATATTTTCTATTCTTGTTCAGGAATGTAAGGAAAACAATGTGTGGACTGTTTTTTTACCTTTTGGGCAGCAAACCCGCATACAGTGTTTCAACTCGAATTCACGGTGATTTCGTCAAAGCTCGTATTGAAATGTGAAATATTCTCTGAAAACCAATTATCTATATAAATCACTATACTATCCTTGATATCTTTGCTAATATTTAAACGCGAAAGTTGCTCTATCTGTCTTTAAAACTGAACGGATTTTGATGAAATGCGGCACACACACACCATGAACTGGGATTGGACATAAGACCTCCACGCGGGCGAAGCCGCAGGCAAAAGCTATTTTTATATAATTTCGCAATAGGTATCAGATGACTGTATATAGCTATAGTTAAATTAAGTTATTAAAGGAAGAACTTTAAATACAGCTTAAAGTTGTCTCTACGAAGTTTAAACCCCAATGGGAAACGATATACAGAGTCTTACTGAAAATGAAACCGTAAATACATCCCCTATCCCTATCAGGAACAATCGCGTTCATTGCAGAACGAATGTAGCAACATTAGCCGTTACAGCCGTCCGTGGACGTGGACAAACGATGGATAAATAAGGAAACGCCGGAGATGGCAATAAATTGCACTAATTGATCGCTCGCTATATTTCCTACTAACACGAATAATTATTGATGAGATATTATTACGGAGGTTTTTAGAGTGTTTTGTGGGTGTTACCATACTTAATTAGAGAGAATTGAGTATTTGTAGAAGCTTCGTGTCTTCCTTATACACACTACAGGTACATACTTTTAAAAACGTGTAGGTAAGATGTGTATTTTATGTATAAAGGTTTATTATGTCGAGGAGTAACCCGGTTACTAATCAATGTTGACGGTTAGTATCAATGGAAGATCGTTTTGACCTTGGTATTTTATTATAACATTTTACACAGTACCCCATAAAAGAAGTGTGCACTTTAGACAATCTGAAACGTGGTTGATCTAATTTGTTCCTATTTCTAGTGTTAAAATTATGCCTGTCACTTATCTTACTAAAAAGATGTAGATTTTTCCGAACATACATAATGTTTTCATATATACACTGACAAGGTACCGTAATGATGTTAATTTTCTTAAACAGTTCCCTTAGAGATTCGCGTCTGCGAAGGTTATATATGGCTCTGACAGCCCTCTTTTGCAGAACAAAGATAGAATTAATATCTGCAGCCCGTCCCCACAGCAAAATATCGTAAGACATCATAATATGAAAGTAACTAAAATAGACCAGTCTCGCGGTATCCACGTCTGTTAGTTGGCGGATTTTCCAAACAGCGTAAGCGGCTGAACTTAGCCGCCCTGCAAGTGATGTTAAGTGAGGACCCCACTGTAGTTTTGAGTCAAGCGTGATCCCCAGGAAAACCGTTTTTCGACGAATTCTAGTGTCTCCCTATTCAGTACAATATGACATTCACTACTTCTAACATTTGGTAACGCGAATCTTATGCATTTTGTTTTCTTCTCATTTAAAACCAAATTATTTACAGTAAACCAATTATGGACTTTAAGCATAGCGTTATTTACTTCGTCAAGCTCCTGTGCATCAGACATGCATAGGAGCTTGACGAATATTCTTTATCTTAAAAATCAGTGATGTGTCATCAACAAATAACACCATTTGTGGTCGGTATTTCAGTAAATGAGGTAAATCATTTATATATACTAAAAAGAGGGAGGCCTCACTCAAGTCCTTTCAGGAACTCTTTTCTTACGCCAGAAAATACATAATTACACTTTACAAATTGTCAAATATTTACAAGTCCAATCACGAGTGTAGCAGTAAAATCAACCTAAAACCGACCACAAAAAGAAAAAAATGTCATCGAAACATCTCAGCCACACACCACAGTACAGTTATCAGCAGCGATCAGGCGCGCAATCGATCGCGCCTGTGTGATCAGACTGATCAGATCATCAATCAGCGAGTGTGCGCGCCCGTATTTGCGGACACGACGCCGCGCGCCGCCGTCAACAGTTCGCTGCAATCTACTCGCGGTAATTATTTACTAACTGTGGATTGTGTTTGTTTACAGGTATGATAGGTAGAGTGGTGTGAAGGGAAATATATATGTGTGTGTGTGTGTTTGTTATTTTTTACCGTTGATATGGAGGTAGTTTTGAAATAAAGGAAACTTTTTAGACAATACGAGTACATATTGTAAAACTTTTATCATTTAAAATTCTGTTTTTGTTTTTGACTTTTTTATTTGCCGAATACGACGTTTTTAGCTGCTTTTTATGTATTACTGTGTGTATTTTATAGCGCGCGTCTTATTTGTGCAGAATAAACAATTTTACTTTCTTTATTTTCTTTGAATTTATTTATTATTCGGTAGCGAAAACAGCACAGGAAGTTGTATCGACACCAATAGACGAGCGTTTAATCCCGTGTAATATGGGGCGATTGTATTGCCATCAACCAGGCAAAAATCTAGATTCCGGGCTGCTACTAAGAAATTCCTGACGGAAAACACAAAAACACTTTGCTTGACCTTTTTTTTTTTTTTTTTTCAGGATGGGAAATCATCAAATGACTTCTCCCGCTCTGGGCAGAGCGAGAGGGTGTGTCAGACTTTTACTGACTAAAAACACCCGTGTTCCTTCCGTTGCCTGTGTGCCGGGGCCGCGTTATCCCTTTCGGAAAAACCCGCAACCCCAGCAGGCATTGGTCTTTCGACCCCGTTGGTTGGTGCTGACATCTCTTTGAGGCGCGCGTGGAACACAACGCGCCGTCGACACGGGCCTGGTCCTTATCGGACGGCGAGCTGCCCATTGCTCACCGTCCGCAAGCCCGCGCCTACGGTGGCCGGAAGTCAGCTCTCGACTCCCGACGCCCGGGGCGTCTCCTGCGGCGACTAGGGCCGCGAGGGCGTGCAGCTTGCTTGACCTGGGAATCGAACCCAGGAACCGCTCCGCAGTCGTGACCACTAGACCAATGAGGTAATGTAAGTTCATTAAACTACTCGTATCTACTTATAATCGCATTTTACTTTAAATTTCTTCAACATTCCCGTACCGATGTCGAGCGAGACAGAATAATTTCTATCATAAAACCAACCGTTATCTAGATACCTCTAGATGTACTTATCACTCTAATACCAGTTACACAATGTCCAAACAGTCAGTATTCACCAGGTTTAAAATTGACATAAACATAAAAAATTGTACAGAATTTATATAAAACGAGCTTTTTCCCGCGGCTTCACCCGCGTGGAGCCCTGAAGATATCCCACGGGAACGTAATATATAAGTATGTTATGTCCTTATCCAGCTCATGGTCTATCTGTGTGCCTTATCGAAATCCATGTGGCTTTTAAAGCGTGAAAAGGAAGCACACATACAGACTTACTTTCGCATTTATAATATTTATTAAGTTTGGATTATCTGCCAAGTAGTTTACTTTAACGGGTAGTTATTTTGCAGGTAGTAAAACAAGCCCTCTCCGTTTCCCTCTTTATCCTTCTATTTTCAAAGATATTTCGTGAAACCAACATAGTTCGATTACAATACGTAGATCTACAAACGGCAGTAGTAAACGAACCCTGTCGCGGACACCGGTCGAGTGTAGTGGATGTAGGTCGAGCCAATAAAGTATTTAATTTAATTTTTTTATGGTAAAATGCTGTCTGTTATACTGTGTGATGTTTTGATAGAGGAGAAAATATTCACGCTACCACTCATTTGATAGTGCAAACGAAACTCAAAATATAAAGAAACTAGCTTCCGTCCGCGACTTTGCCCGCGCGAAATTTCTTGTTCCCCCGACCCATCGCCGGCCGCGCTATTACTTAGTTGTCGCTTAGCGTTCTTTCTGATTTTTTTACTCATTGTCGGCTCCTAAATGTCGCAGCGTGATGTTAAGTGTTATGAAATTCAATTTCACCCTATAGTATAGATTAAACTTTAATGTTCAGAATATAAACAGCACTTGACTGATTATAGTTGAGAGGACCCGGCCTAGTAAACATTGCCTATTACCAATCAATCTGCCTGCTTTTTCCCAACTATATTGGGATCGGCTTCCAGTCTAATCGGATGCAACTGAATACCAGTATTTTACATGGAGCGACTGCATATCTATCTGACTTCCACAACCCAGTTACTGGGTTACAAGATACCCCTTGGTAAGCCTGGTTGTCGGATTTTCGAGCTTCTGACAACCCCTAACGACTGTCAAAGATCCATTCATATTAAAAGTACACTTTGAAAAAGACACTTATTACAAATGAGAGGATTATATCCAGATAAGAATGCTTGAAAGCATGCTGGTCCTGCTCCATAGGACAATTTAGAGTCTAGACAAAATCAACCTGGTTGCTAATTTAATTATATAATTCATTATTTTTTATAACACTGATTTGACATTCTGTGAGTAATCACAGAATGTAAAGTAATTTAATTGAACTCACACACAAATTACTTGTTAAAATGTTAGGAATATCGAATATTTTACAATGTTTGTAAATATATGAGCACCATGTCCACCATCTATCACATAGTTAATTTATCTAGTCATTAGTTCCTTTTTCATTCTTTTTACCTATCGTAGGATAGTAATCTTATTCTAGATGCATCAGATATAATTATAAATAATTATTGTAACAAACATTTTAAAAGAGTAACGGTGGAGTTTCTTGCCCATTCTTCTCCATACGAAAACTACCTTTTGGAAGGGGCGACTAGAATCAATTCTATTTTTTGTAAAAATGACGTTCAAAAGTGCCTAATTGAAATAAATTGTTTGACTTTGGCCACGAAAAATATTGCCTATTACCAATGAACATAATAATTCCACCACCACCAACTTACATGCCGCCAACGCCACTCGTAGAGCAGTTTGTAACGGTGTAGCTGAGGCTGTGCTATGGCGTAGTTGAGGTTGTTCTACGGCGTAGCTCAGGCTGTGCTACGGCGTAGTTGAAGTTGTTTTATGGCGTAGCTCAGGCTGTGCTACGGCGTAGTTGAGGTTGTTCTACGGCGTAGCTCAGGCTGTGCTACGGCGTAGTTGAGGTTGTTCTACGGCGTAGCTCAGGCTGTGCTACGGCATAGTTGAGGTTGTGCTACGGCTTAGCTCAGGGTGTGCTAAGGCCTTGCTCAGGCTGTGTTACGGCGTAGCTAAGGCTGTGCTACGATCGTGCAGTTCGCTTAAACTGTACCGATATTATTAGGGAGCAATTTTTCTGGTAGGTATGTCATATATAATAATTCAATAACCTTAAATACTTCCTAAATGTACTAGTAAAGAAGAGGTACATGATACCTTACATTTTCCAGCGGTACGTTCATCAAAGGACAATGGCAGATTCCCGAACAATTTTTTGTAGACATTTTTTTTTTGCGTCTTCCTTTATTATAAACATTAAAAAGTATAGGGTTTGAATTCCTGAACAGTTTTGTCTTCAGTTATACTTTTAAGAGAGTCAGGAATTAACGATATTCCAGTTTGAAGTTCACTCGTTCTAGTGGTTATGTCTTGTCAACGGAGGGTCTGTCTGAATTGAAAAAGATATAGGTATAGAAATACCTACTTACCACTTAGAATATAATTGATAGACATGCATTTTTACAGCTTATTACTACGGACTACAGAATTATAAGTCTAGCTGACAACGACGTGCGTAGGTCTGCCACATGGCCCACATGCAACGTACCTAAGCAAATAAATTCAATCTGCCTAGCCTTTTGCTAACTTGGTTAGGGTCAGCTTCCAGTCTAACCGGATGCAGTACCAGTATTTTACATAAAGCTGCCAACTGCCAGCTGCAAACTGCCTATCAGAGCTTCATAACCCAGTAATTTTAGAGGAATAAATATTTTGTAATATTTATTCCTCATCATCTCTAACCACAATGTTCACAGTTTCTTCACTGCCATCAGGAACTTCTCTTAGCAAGTTATTATAAACTGCAGCCATTGCAAGATCACTGCATGCCCCGCAGACATAGTCATCTTCAAAATCTAAAAGCAAAATGGATCATAATGTTAATACATAAGAACATTTATTAAAAAGCTTAGCTACATATATCATAATAATGATCTTTAATAACATAATTAGCTTTTTATCAGAAATCAAACACAGTTTTTTCTCGTTATACAGTTTTAGGCCTTTTGGACGCATTTTCGTAGGAATATCACTCATGCGTACATGTACGAACGATCCCGAACTTCCAAGTATAAAGGGAGCGCGCAGACTGGGGGCGGCTTAGTCGCACGTATACTACGTATAGTTCCGACGTCCGAAAATAATCCGAACTTGTTGGAATTTGCGATTTGCGATTTGTTAGATAATTATATTTTAAGATTATTATATTATTATTATTATATTATTATTATAATATTAGAATATTGTTTGTTGGATAATGGCGTCTGTCATATTTACAAAGCTTGGGACCAATGTAGAAGTACTTAATTTGATTAGGTATTGTTTTTACGGAAAAAAACACTCTTAACTTGTAAAAACCATTTAAATGTTATTACTATAAATGTTGACGTAATATTTAATGACACTTGTAGTTTATCTTTGATTTTATATTGCTATTTTAATAAAATAAGTTGTTTTAAACTATTGACACAAAACTGTCAGTTAATGTTGATATTCTATTGAATTATATCTAAGAATAACAAATCAGCTGTTATTAAATTGCTTAATTACTTTATAATGTTTTAAAATGGTTTCACTACATAAGATTTGTTTATTATTACCTGTATTTGAGGTTATTAAGCCTTGGTAGGACATCTGTGATTTATTTAAAATGGCGGTAGATGTTTGATATAAAAAGGATTGTAATGACGTTAACGAGTCAGTTGCTCGGTGGATGTTGAGTTGGTTGGTTCTAGTGCCGTTGTTGTAGGGAATAGACCGACTAGGTGTCACGTAAGTTAAGTAATTTGATATTATACCGTAATTATTGCTTATTATGATTATGTTGTTGAGTATGATCCATTATCCATTATTCCATTATGGATTTGGTTTCGTAAACAACCCAAGAACCCGTTCCATAAGTAATGGTCTAATTGAAATATATTATCAAAATGTTAGGGGTCTACGAACCAAGCTGGACAACTTCAGAAATAACCTAGTGTCGTCCGACTCAGACTTATTCGCTATTACTGAGTCAGGCTGCAGTGAGTCCATACAAGACGCGGAAATTGTTCCACTGGGATATAAAATATTAAGATGTGATCGAGCGGATGGTCGGAAGCAAGGCGGCGCGCTACTCGTGGCCACACACCGGTTCGAGCTGCGACAACTACCTATCTTGGACGCGTCGATAGACACTTGTGTTTTCGAAATGATTTGTGCAACGGTACATTTAAATAAACGTTTTTTGTTTGTGTGTTGCGTTATCTATATTCCGCCAGGTAGCTTGGAAAATGATTATTTGCTGTTATTTAGAATAATAGAAAAATTGTGTGATAGGTATGGAGAAGTTATTGTAATCGGTGATTTTAACTTATATTCATGTCCTGTTAGTATTAGTAACTATTACGAATGTTTTTTGTCGTATTGCGAGTTCACTCAAAGTAACACAGTACCCAATTGTCTAGGTCGACAGTTGGATTTGGTCCTGAGTGCGGGCATTAGCGGAGGAGTGACGGTGGTAGCGGCAGACGAGGCCCTGGTGCCTGTCGACACGCACCACCCGCCGCTAGCGGTTAGCGTGCGCCCCGCCCCCACCCCCGTCCCGCCAACGACCCAAGCCGACGCCCGCGGTACTAGTGCTCACTATATTAGACCACAGTGGAATGGGAATAAGGCCGATTTTCAATTGTTATATTTTAGGCTAATTTCCACTGACTGGAGCATATTGTATGAAAGTAATAATTTGGAAGAGATGTTGAACTTCTTTTATGATAACATTAATTATACGATAGATGGGTGCGTGCCGCGGAAAAAACTTAGTAGTGGAAATTCTCGGTACGTATACCCAGTATGGTACACAAGCGATATAATAAAAAATATACAAGTTAAAGCTAGACTTCATAAAAAATTCAAAAAATCGAAGTTGAATAGTGATTATCACAAATTTGCGGAGTGTAGAACTCGTATAAAAAAGTTAATGGAAATTGCGGACATAGAACATAGAAATAAAATTCAATATCAATTTGTAAAGGATCCAAAATCGTTTTGGCAGTATAATTAGGTCAAAAAAAAAAAACACTGGTATGCACAGTATTACAAAAGACGGTCAACATCTAACGGATGATGAGTGTGCTGGGATGTTCGCAGATTTTTTTGAGTCTGTGTACAGCAAGGAGCCGCCTCAGCTGGACGCGGGCGCGGCGGCGGCGGGGTTCGGTGCGACCAGTGCACGTGTGCATATCGAGACGCTGAGTCTGTCAGAAGTTCAACAGGCGCTTGGAAGTCTCAAGCCAAAACGTTCGTCTGGCCCAGACGGTATACCAGCATTTCTGTTCCGAGACTGTGGGAGGGTACTGGCGGAACCATTGCTTCACATTTTTAATACATGTTTAGAACAAGCGACGTTCCCTCCTAGGTGGAAGATCACGCGCGTTATTCCGGTCCCTAAAGGAAACTCTGGTCCGGATATCTGCAACTATAGACCGGTAGCTGTACTATCGACGCCTGCTAAAGTACTGGAGTCAGCTATACAGCGCTCCGTGCAGGGACAAGTGCGCGCGCGTCTATCAGATGCGCAACATGGGTTCCGGCCGGGACGCAGCACTGCCAGTAACCTACTAAACTTTATGGTGCAGGTGGTACCGTCAGTAGACTCCGGAGTACAAGTAGATGTTGCGTACTTTGATTTTAAAAAGGCGTTCGACACTGTTGATAATGACGTCTTATTAAGGAAGCTTGCGAACATTGGATGTACACTGCCTCTGCTGCAGTTCTTCGCTAGCTATATGAAGGATCGCCAGCAATATGTAGATTACAATGGCTGTGTATCTCGACCGTATTACACTAGGTCCGGCGTGAGCCAGGGTAGCAATGTAGGGCCTCTCGAGTTTATTATAATAGTAAATGACTTACCGGAAGTCATCAGACATGGGACTTGTTTATTGTTTGCAGATGACCTGAAATTGCTGCTCGAGGTAAGGGATCACTCGGATTGTGACCGCCTGCAGGACGATATCAACCGAGTGGTCGAGTGGAGCATCGCCAACAAGCTTCATTTTAATGTAGCCAAATGCTCAGTGATGTCTTTCACTCGAGCCCGGACTCCTTTGTATTATCAATACAAGGTAGAGGATGCGCCGATGCAACGAGTGTCTCAGGTGCGAGACTTAGGGGTAATTTTCACCCAGGAATTAACCTTCCGTGAGCATATCAATAAGATATGTAAGAAGGCTTACAGAAACCTAGGTTTCGTACTTAGGCAGGCTCAGCGGTTTACCAACATCACGACACTCAAGGTGCTGTATGACGCACTAGTCAGGAGTCACCTTGAACATAGTGCAGTCATATGGGCTCCTCATGAGGCGAAGTATAGTGTCATGTTGGAACGTGTCCAAAATAAGTTCACAAGACACTTATATTTCAAGCTGTATGGGGTATATCCATTTTACCCATTGATGTACCCTACACTGTTTGTACTGGGTATGGTAGGGTACAATGCGTTAAAGGTGCGACGGGACTTTGCACTCGCAGCGTATGTAATGAAAATACTGCGTGGCGGGGTGCATAACCCGGGAGTGCTGCGGCACCTGGAACTTTGCGTGCCAGACCGGTACGTGTGGAGGCGGCGACGCCCGGCCCTGCTTGCGGTGCCTGCAGCCAGAACCAACCTACTGGCGAGCACTCCTCTCACTAAAGCCATGCGGGTGGTGAACGAGGTTCACGAGAGGGTTGATGTATTGTGGTGCAACTTGAGTGAATTCGCAAAAGTTACATTATTTATAATATGTTATTTAGATATAGGTTAGGATTAAGGATATAATATGTAATTTTATAAGATCTAGATTAAGGATTTAAAATGTACTTAAAAAGGCCACTCTATCGCATTGGATCGCAGATCTGTAATGGTAGTTTTAGGTAAGATTTGCGTAAATAAATAAATAAATAAATTATTGTCAATATTGCTGATGTGTTAAATTGTGTAATGGAATATCCCTATTCTTTTCCTTGTTATTTTATAATATTGTTTTTATTTTGAGCAATGGTCCAAGACATACAATTAACTGTTTTTGAGATAACGATAATTTATAGAAATGTAAGAAATGTGTTGATAGAATACTGTCATACTGTTTCCATGGAGTTTCTTGTCCTTCTTCTCCATGAAGACCTAGTTTTGCGAACGGTCAACTAGCTTTCTGATTAAATAATGAAAGTCTAATTAAATAAATGTCTACTAGCCTTGTCTTTCTGTGCTTTACTTCATACGATCCTTTCCCTACAAAACATATTCAACAGAACTTACATACACAGTGATCATTCCGACTTTTAAAACTTGCTAAATTAGGTAATACTTATATATATACTTATAGTGCTTACTGCCTCTTCTAACACGTGCGTTTAATGTGATATCACCGGAACACTACCTATTTGACGGAGAAAATTGTATTCAGTGTGCGCACTCAATTCGTACGTCAAAGCAAATCTTTTATTTCAAATAGGACCTTGTAAGACACTTTTGAACATACGTCAAAATTTCTTTAAAAAATGAATTGATTCTAGTCGCCGCTTCCAAAAGGTAGTTTTTGTATGGAGAAGAATGAACAAGAAGCTCCACCGTAACTCTTTTAAAATGTTTTGTATACATTAGTTATAGACGACCACAGTCGTACGTTTACGTACGATACAAATTCATGTCCAAAGTGCGCGCGGCCTTATGCAATGAAGATAATCACTATCTTGTAAATCGCCAGAAATACTTACAATTTGAGGGTATTTCCAGCTGCAGATTAAAGCAGTGTCTCTCGAGGCAAGTGCAAATGCCGGTTATCAGCGCAATTTATTGAGACTTAAGTTGCAGTTGACACACCTGAAGTGCCACGCGTGTCCTTCACGGCTTCCCATCGTGATAAACAAATCGATGCACACACAACAAAATCCAAAGTATCAGGTAGAATCGTAATCCAGAGTCACAGAAAACTGTCGTCGTATAGGCAAATAATCAGAATCCTTAGGCAAGCACTAGTCCCACAGGGAACAGTAGGTCTCGGAGTCCATAAGCAGAATCAGTCGATAATCTAGAAAATCAATGAACAGAAAATCAAAGAAAAAGCAACGAACGAAAAGTAGTCAGTACTTGTCACTTTGTCAGTTTTCGATTGGAAGAAGAAATGTCAAGTTTGTTTTTTGTTGGCGATGTTGCCATAGGTACTCGAATTGTACTGCGATTCCATTTATGTATAAAAAAAATTGACCGCAATATTCAAACAATTATTTATATTTATACTACTGATGCAGAGTTGATTTCCTTAGTATATTAATGCAATACGTAAAGCAAAGCATTATAATTATGTAACTTGACCAAGATTTTTATTACATGGCAATATTAAAAGTTATTTAGCCAAAAGTCATGAAGTAAACAGAAAAAGAAAAAAACGCCATGATTATTTTTTATCATGAATAAACTAGTCAATCAAAATTTCAATTACGAAGATTTTTTTTCCAGACTTCAATAGAGCTTATGCTTGATTTGATAAAAATTTGAAAATTATTTCGTCGGTGTCGATCACGGTGACAAGTAGACGCTCAATATTTCTATTAACAATTCTGCTGCCATTCTTCTTTTATTCTGTCAACATAAAGACAGTAAGTAATATAATACGGCGAACATCTTTTATTACGGTAACTACATACCTACGTCTGTCTTGCGAGCCGCGAATAAATTACGTTCCCTTCTTCGGTCCCCTGGGGTAAGCAGGGCTGTCAGTTAAGGTTTTACTCGCTATAATTCGTTTAGGAAGATATTTGGGAAGTTGCTTAGTTAAAACATTATTTTATTTTGTGTAGACGTACCTTCAGAACTTTTAGGCGATTACACATCCATTTATTGTCATGCCAGAAAATAACTACATAATTATTAGTTTTAAGTAATTTAAGATTCAGAAACAAAGTCAGATTTTTATCTAATATCGTATCAATTTGTAAGTGTGATATTTGATCTGGTTTCTCAAAAATATGACACAGCTGAGTATAAGTACCTAGTGAGGCAGGTATTCGTTATGAGTATGATAATAATACAGCCTTTCTATTTACTACTTACAATTTAAAACCCTTTTAAAACTTCAAAATAAATAAACCACTCAGCTAAAAGTTTGTCATCCCTGCCTCAGCCCATTAGAAAGCCTCTTTTGTATGTAAATGTTTAAATAGGTTTATCGAGGACACATTAGGGCGGCACCTCTGATATAATATTCACTGTCCGCCGAGACCTGACGACCTTCACTTGGTATCGGTTCCGAGCTACGAAGATGAGTAAGATCTTCAGCAAATATTATAATCAATTTATGAAGTATTAATACTAGCGGCCAGCAAGGGCTAGTACCCACGATTTTTACGACTTAAAAAAACATCCAGATTTCTTTTTTATATATATCAGTTTATTAAGAATGTATTATACACATAAACCCTTTTGCGTAGTTTAGAAGAACAGCTCGGTCACACAGACAGACACAAACAGCGACTTTAATTTATATTATGTACATTATGTAGATGAGAGAAGTGGTTTTTTTACTATAAAGATGAGTGCTTTGTGTGTGTTTCAATTCTGGTAGCACAATCAAGTGCTACCAGAATTGAAAGAAATGATGATGTAGAAAACATCTTTAGTATATATTTTTTTGTAGTTGTTGATTAGATTATTTTACAGCTTTATAATAGAACCCTTATGGCACTCAGTACGGCCTTATATTATCGGGAACCTACGATGAAATGTTTAATGAATTACAAGTAAACAAATCCATACACTTGCCTTCACAATCCATCCGTTTAACACAATAATAGGTTATCATTCGCAGAATACTGGATTAATAAACTTAATTAACTAACTTACTGCGTGGGTTCAGAATTGTTACACGAGCACTAATAATTTGAAAAAATAATCAGTGCTAGGTAAAATATCTAGTGCCGAACTTATAGCCCGGACATTTATAATTTCATTTGTTCGGGGAATACAGGCATGATTTATTGTGTGTTATGTTACATTTATAATTTTTCAAAATCAATGTTAAAGTAATTTATTTGTCAGAAACACGGTACACAGAATATATTCTTCCGTTCTTTCATCATAAGTCTTGTTCCCTCAAAACGTCACGAAACGGGGTTAAAATAGACAGTTGTCATAGATAATATATTAGCCAGCCAGTAAGGTGGCTGCGTCGCTGACTAACCACGTAGCTTCTGACATTAATTTAAGAACTGCCTGCCGTAGAGACTCACGTAAAAATTCACAATATTTAATCATTAATTTGGTTAATAAGTCGTAACATACACTTGGCGCCGAAGGTCTTTTATTTATTGTGAAAGGGAACCCGGAATGTGGTTTTAACGTTTTATCTACGGGGATGCAGCCACTTGTCCGGTTGTCCGACTGGCCCGGACGGTGGCCGGCGGCGATAAAACACACCGGTCATCGCTAACCGGACATTTCATTTCGGTGAAAAGTTAAATTACTAAGCCTACGGACGTAAACAGAATAGGAACAGCTCTATTATACAAATGTTATGGAACGTTCACTAAAAGGAATTTGTGCCACGACGTGTATCTCGTTGTAACGCATACAGAACAAATTTTTGTATAGTATATTTACGCAAACTATTTTGAAACTAAACATTGAGCCGAAACGATAACTTCACGTAAACGACGTGTTATCCTCTATTCGAAATAATCCTATCCGGGTTTGTGCAACGATGTTACCATGCCGGCAGAGCTGGCTTTACGGCCACTAATTCACTTACCTAGTGTCATGCCTACGGGATTCCTGACTTCTAGGAAGAAGTCGTTACCACAAATCTCTCTCAACCAATGAAAACAAAACGCGATTGATTAAACTGACCATTCAATTTTCAATAGATTGTATAGTCAAGTCATCATTGCATATTTAACAAGACATTGTTTTATGTGATGGGTCTCTAACACATAGCCTTGATGAATACACGACAGGGGAGTTTATAATGTAGTCAGTTACTGTGTTCTGATGCGAGGCAAATGTAAATAAATTATTGTTTGGCAACTATATTTGTGTTTGAGTTGCGAACATATTATTTGTAGTTACATACGTAGAGATTTGCATAGAACCCTAGTTACAATCATTAAGGGAATCTCATGTGGAATTGAGAACTGGGGCAAGGACAATGGTTTGTGACACAAATGTTTAATCTAGATTTATCTTTATACGAATATGTATATAAAAATGAATCCCTATTTCCCTTGGTCACGGCATCACGCGTGAACAGAAAAACCAATTACGCTAATTCTTTTTTTGTTGTGTTTTATGTTTTATTATTGTGAGGAGAAGGTTCTTAGGAAAGAAAATAGCGCAGAAAAAAAAAAAAAAAAACAAACTTTAACGATTATCTTTGGACAGTTGGTGCGTTTGGTGAATGTGAATTTACCAGAGTAGGATAGGTTGGTAGGTATGTAGGTAGGTAGGTAGGTAGGTAGGTATGTAGGTAGGTAGGTAGGTAGGATAGGTAGGTAGGTAGGGTAGGCAGCTATGTAGGTAGGTAGGTGTATAGATAGGGTATGTAGGTAGGTACGTATGTAGGGATGTAGATACGTAGGTATGTAGGTAGGGTAGGCAGGGTATAGTAGGTAGGGTAAGTAGGTAGGGTAAGTAGGTAGGGTAAGTAGGTAGGGTAAGTAGGTAGGGTAAGTAGGTAGGGTAAGTAGGTAGGGTAAGTAGGTAGGGTAAGTAGGTAGGGTAAGTAGGTAGGGTAAGTAGGTAGGGTAAGTAGGTAGGGTAGGTAGGGTAAGTAGGTAGGGTAGGTAGGTGCGCCGTTGATAAGTACACATAGACATAGTGCTACCCGCGCGAAGGCAGCTAGTAAACTATAAACTAATCTTATAAAGAGAAAAGATTTGAATATTTGTATGTTTGTTTGTAATGGATAAACTCAAAAACCACGCAACCAATTTAAAAAAAAGCTACATTATCAGCGCGTACACTGATATATCTTTTATATTTCAATAAAATTGAGATCCCTGCGAAAATTGCAATTATGTAACCCAAGGTATCAAAAATTTGTGCATAAAAGTCATTATTTGACGTGCGCTGCGAAAACTATTGATGATACATAAAAAATTATGTACTACATGTTTATAGTACTCATCAATACCCACAAAAAATCCGCGAGGCTATAAATATTTCTAACTACATAATATAGTTAAGTCACAATAACCTGACTAGTGTGTCATACGAAGGATCGGGAGAAGTTTGATGATAATTTCCCACCCAAAAAAAAAAGTTGATTATCATCACGCTATGACCTTTAGGATGCGTGAAGTGAAAAAAAAGTAACAGCGCAGGCGCTCGTTGCGAAGGAACGAGATATTGCAGAAGCTAGTTTTACTAATATAGCAGCGAGATTTGGCACAAATAGTGCGATGGCAATGTTGTGTATCTCATACTGAAAAAGTTTTGTTCCATCATTCTATAAGTATAAGTAGGTACACCATGAGATAATGTGACGACACGATATGTCGCAAGTTTGATCTATAGATACAACCTCGGTCGGCTATTTGTATTTGAACCTACATGTGAAATAATAACTTAGCAAACGTCCCAAAAAGTACAACTACCTAGTACATACCAATGTGGCAAAGTTAAAGAAAAGTAAGAAAACACTTCAACCTAATTATTATTTAGGTGGCAATGTTTCTATTAAAAGCTTATACCACCGAATGACGTCATTAGAAAATAAATGGATACCTAGCGTTAAAGTGACCAGTACACACTGTGTACAGCACGCGACTGCGGTGGCATCGTCCATCACATAAAGTCTCTTTATGAGCATGTTCTATTAAATTGGATGCGATAGCACCTAATACTGTGATGTATTGGCCGTTGGCTGTCATGAAGCTTATGTGTTGTTATGTCTATCATGTTGGAATGGCAGTTCTAAACATATTGGATGTTCCGTCAAACAGAGCTAGAGAGATGCAGTGAATTAACACTTTTTGTTTGTATTACGTGTACCTACGAGTATGTGCCAAATTAACATGATAATTTTCTTTCAAAAAAGGTAACTTGAGTCAACTGTAAGCAAAAGGTAAAATACCAGATTAGGAACCAAGGAATTTTGAACTAGTAGACCTTGACCTAGAACTAGGCCTCTGGGTTGAATAATCCAGTACTACTACCTATTTAGCAAACCTTGAAAAGGCGAAGAGCAAACCTTGAAAAGTCGAAGAGCAAACCTTTTAAATATTTACATGGAAGAATAATCAAGTGAAGCCAGCTCCATTACGTTCGTATCCCACGATCCACTGAAGCTCAACTAAACGTATCACGCGACATATCTGCACACTATCGTGCGTGTGCGCTCACTCCGAGCGCGAATCTTTTTATGGTCAGTTACGCAATGTTCGCGCACGAATGCGCGCTGTGTACCGCATCCATCCGACTCCATTCTACCGCACACTTAATTGTATATCGCGCTGCGGAGAACTACTGACTGGCAAATTACTTACCGGCTTTTTGTTGTAGATATGTGACATACAAAGTTTTTTATTGGATAAAATTAGGTTATCGTGTCAGTGGATTTCTATTTGAACCCATCAGAGGCCTAAAGACCCGTTTTATTTTTTAAAGATTTTTTTCAGTCTGAGTTGCTGTTTATTTATAGGATTAAAATCACAAATGAGTAAATAATTTAGGGTTTTTTTCCTGAAGAAATAACCTACAGTCGTAAATAGACATTTTGATGAAACAACCTCATAAGTGTGGTCAAATAGTCGTAAAACCGTACCCTCTAAAGCCTCTTGTTAGTTTGTCCCATTATTTTCTCAGAACAGCATCTTACCTCTAAGCTGCTGGGTGCAACAGCTTGTTATCGTACCTCTGAGCTACTGGCTGCAACAGCTTGTCTATCTAAAAAGTTGTGACTTAATGAAAAACCTTCCTCCAAGCAACGTTCAAAGAAAAATATGCCTCATCGATATAACATAATCCTAAAGGACGAGCCATCGATCTCACCCAAAAGGGCTTCTAAATAATTTTCAATTTCTTACAAAAACGGCTCCCTTGTCATGACACTTACTCATATCCTTACGAAAACACTTCGTGGAATATTATTCTTGGTCTCGTGAGCTTAGCGTTGCTAAGAACGTTTTGTAAGCGTATTTTTACTACTTATTACTTTATCTTTGAAAAATCTATTTTAGAAAAAAAACCGGCCAAGTGCAAGTTGGACTCGCACACGAAGGGTTCCGTACCACCGTACAATATTTAGCAAATATGACGAATTAAAAAAAAACTACTTACTAGATCTCGTTCAAACCAAATTTCGGTGGAAGTTTACATAGTATGAATAATACATAGATTGATAAAACTAAAAAAAAAATATGATGTACACATCATATATATTTTTTAGTTTTATCATTCTCTTATTTTAGAAGTTACAAGGGGGGACACATTTTACCACTTTGGAAGTGTCTCTCACGCAAACTATTCAGTTTAGAAAAAAATTATATTAGAAACCTCAATATCATTTTTGAAGACATACCCCACATGTAAGGGTTTGATGAAAAAAAAAATTGAGTTTCAGTTCTAAGTATGGGGGGGGGAACCCCCAAAATGTATTGTTTTTTTTTTTTTTTGTGTGGAAATCTTAATGCAGTTCACAGAATACATCTACTTACCAAGTTTCAAGAGTATAGTTCTTATAGTTTCGGAAAAAAGTGGCTGTGACATACGGAAGGACAGACAGACGGACATGACGAATCTATAAGGGTTCCGTTTTTTGCCATTTGGCTACGGAACCCTAAAAATAATCACCTTGTGGTGAACGTTAAACTTGGAGTCTCATGTTTTTCTTACTATTTACGACACATTGACAAAAATTCTGACTACAAAGTTAAATCGGTAGCAGTTATTAGTAGAAATTATATCTAAAGATACCGTTTTCGAGACGTTTCGAGGTACAAGCAATTGAATCAATCTAACTCATAAAAAGTCGGTGACAAATAACGTACATACAAAACCAAAGACACCGACTTCCGAAATTTAAGTTATTTTTCACTTTGTATTGTTTTTTTTGGAAGTCGATTGTTGTATTTGTAAAAAAAAAAGTTTCTTTTTTGTGGGTCAGTTTTGTAATATAACCAAGTTACAATAGCCTAATGTCAACTGTCAGGTTAATCGTCGAATCCGACTCGGCTGGGCAGCGTTCGGGAAGCTACGCAATATCTTCGCGTCCCACATACCGCAGTGTCTCGAGACAAAAGTCTTCGATCAGTGCTTGTTGCCAGTTATGACTTATGGCACAGAAACGTGGTCGCTCATAATGGGCCTTATCAGAAGGCTAAAAGTCACCCAAAGAGCAATGGAGAGGGCTATACTTGGAGTTTCTCTACACGTGATCGAATCAGAAATGATGAGATCCGTAGGAAAACCAAGGTAACCGACATAACCCGAAGAATTTCTAAACTTAAGTGGCAGTGGGCAGGGCACATTGCTCGAAGAACAGATGGCCGATGGGGCCGAAAGGTTCTGGAGTGGCGACCGCGTCCCGGAAGACGAAGCGTTGGAAGGCCTCCCACAAGCTGGACCGATTACCTTGTGAAGGCCGCAGAAATTCGCTGGATATGGGTAGCACAGAATCGGTCGAAGTAGTGGTGCTTGGGGGAGGCCTATGTTCAGTAGTGGACGTCTTTTTGGCTGAATTGATGATGATGATCATGAATGTCAAAAATATTGCTTTTTCCGATGCAGTGACATTACCCGTTGAGGAGTTCTTCTGGTACTTCACCATCAGCTCCACTTCTCCAAATGCATTGTGACGACCATAAATTGCTTGACAACATATTGAGTAGTTTCAGTGGCCATCTATGGTCTTCAGTTCCACTTCACCAAATGGTGCTTTCCGAGAGCAACTGCACGAGTTACTATAAAAAATACCCAAATTGCTGTACATAGGTGTGCATATTTGAGGAGTTCCCTTGATTTGTCCAGGATCCCATCATCAGATCCTGACCTGATGACAATGGGACCACCTCAGAAGTAAACCCTTACAAACAAAAAAATAATTTTGTAAATCCGTATATATATGACGGAGTTAAGTCCGAATATAGATAAAAAATATATATATATAGACTTTCGAATTGATAAAACTACCTCCTTTTAGAAGTCGGTTAAAAAATTTATTTACGATATCTATAAAGGTTGCTATTATGTCTAATTCTTGTAAGCGACCACTATTACTAATTTCTATTTCCCCTCACATAGTGACCGTAGAAAAGGAATTTTCAGCCGAAAATGATTTACAAAAATTCGAACAGGTCGTAAAAACATAAATTAAAAGCCCATATTACCGACCACAAAATTAAAGCCGTGCTTCCTCAACATATTTTGTGTAAAACGTCGCTTCGTGTGTCATTCGTAAAACGTGTAATTGTAAGCCTCAAAAGCCCGTCCGTCGCTCCGCGAGGCTTTGTCTCCGCTTTAATCGCTCGCCTGAATGTCAACAGTGTTTTGCTCGTATTGCGGTGTCGCGAGCGGTCGCCTGCGTTTTTTAATAGCCATTAGTGATGTGAGCCCATGGCCGCTAATCCTAGTGTGGTTCAATGAATGTGTTTTAAATAAGTATTGGTTTTTACAGGTATTTCTCGGCTCGTTTTGTGGAATCGGTAACTACAACAGAGTTTTGTGCATTTATTTGTATGCACTAGTGTGGCTTTTAGTGCAGGACTTTCTGCTGGATTAGAAATAATGTAATTATAAACTAGGATCGATAAAAAGTATTTAAAAGATAAGTGTATACCTGCACTATTTATAACAAGGGCTGTGTTCTAGCCTGGGGTCAAAGACAGGTCATATTCTAAACACAGAGTTTGTGCCTCCAACGTAACTTATTTTTACCCGACTACGGCGATGCAAAAAGCTGGGTTATGATTTTGACCGGTATGTATGTATGTATGTCCCTAATAACTTCTAAACTACTCATAATAATTTGACAAATGAGGTATCGTTGGAAGCACCTTGATCGTCTGATGGTTATAGGCTATGTGACGTCACACACAGACAAATTATAAATCTGGAGTCACACGTGTAGGTATGTGCATAAACCGAACAGATTACGTGTGACTACGGATTTTTATTTGTCTGTCTGTGATGTCTTGTTTATATATACCTTTTTAGGAAACATTTTGTGAGTTGGGTTTTTTTTAACATTTCCAATAGATTTTAGTGTCACAAAATTTCCGCAAAAACGTCAATTCAATGCGATAAACATTCGGTACCTTGCTTAAATTTCCAATGTATATGTATTACACATTCAGCTGGGCAGCGACCCTGCGCGTAAAACACCGGCGCACTTGCACCCTCGTCACGATCGGCTCCACAATTCAACTTTTTTATTATTTCCATAAGACCACAGGAGCCCGCTGCGCACTATGAATGATTTATGTGACGTCAGCCAGATAACTTGATATGCTTCAAACGGGTAGTCATACGAAAACCTACCCTACTACTGGAGAAACTGCTCTAGAATAACCTTACCTTAATATCAATTCCTTGCGAAGCATGTGTGGTGTAATTATGAATGATAGGTTGTGAGTTTTTTTTTAAAGAATACACTTAGGACCGAGTCACACCGGAATGGCAGCAACCAGCAGCGGCTGCCAGCGGCTGCTAGCGTCCGCCAGTGGCCTCCGGCGTCGCCGCTGGCGGCCTCGCGCGACTTCCAGATTCCACGTGCCTAGTTTCCTCTTGACTAGTTTAGTTTCTACATTACATACGCGCAGCCGCCCGCGGTACCGCGAGCGGCCTCGCGTCGCCGCTGGCAACCGCAGGCAGAACCACCGACAAGATGCGCGTGGCGCGCGGCCGCTCGCGTCACCACGGGCGGCCTCGAGAGCTTTCAAGCTTTTCAAGCGATACTGGTCTTTAAAGTATGTAGATAAAGTTTAAAATTATTTCACACAGAAAGTGCTCGCCGCGTCGCTGCCGGCCGCTGCCATTCCGGTGTGACCCGACGCTTAGATTGTTTGGTCCTGTTGAGAGGATGAGTGAAAGGGGACTAACAAAAGGTATTTACACCGCATATATGAGTGGAAACGCTGGGAGCGGACGCCCTAGAAGGAACTATGGTGACCTTATTGGTGATGTTCTTCAGAAAGACCAGGTGCGTAGTACTCGCAACCGGCGCGCGTGTATTACCACTTGTATGAAAGTAAACTAAGCAAAATGAGTATGTAAGGATGGTAGCAGGTGGCGTTCTGTAGTTTCTGCCTACCCCCATGGGAAGAAGGCGTGAGTTTATGTATCTATAGCAATTTTATGATGAGCGCTTTATTTGTTTTGATATAATAATATATTCTTTATTTCAGACTACATATACAAGTACACACAATCCATATGGTATTAGTAACAATGACTTAAAAAACTATGTTAGTAAACTTTTACAAAACTAAAAACAATTAAAATTGACGTGGCCCAACACACGTTGGCACATGCCTCCGTACCCAGTGCCTTATAAAGGGACTGTCTACTTTGTCTAATAATGTTTTCAGGATGCTGTTGGAGCTTCCGCGCAACCTACCCATTATTGACGCTGTTCTCTTTCTTATAATGGCATGAAAATCGTCAACACGGGCTTCCGCAAACATCTGCGAAGCACTGCAGAAGCGCGGAAGCCCCATCAACATCCTGAACCCATTATTATACTGTACGCGCAGGACGTTGTAGGCTCTCTGTGTATATTTCACCCACAAGCTGCACGTGTAGAAGGTTTGGCAGGGCGCCTTGAAAAGCGAGACTTTAACATCCCCACTACAACGCGCAAACCTGCGGGCTACCATATTACATCGAACCGCCAACGCCCTGCGCTCCCTCTCTATATCAGCATCGTCAGATAAGTCCTCCGTGACTACATGCCCTAGGTACTTAAACTGTTTGACTCTCTGTAGTGTCTTTCCGCTTAACGTCACTGGAGGAAATTGTACAATTAATTACCTACCTACAACCAGGCGGGACCGACGTTCAACTCTGACGTCGGTGTGATACTATGTTTAGCGTAGGTAACGTGGAAGCGTAGGTAAGTAATGATGGTGGGGCGCTTTAAGCTGGCAAGCAAAGAGCTTCCTACAATTAGCACAACATTATTATTGTAAGACTAAAAAGACTATCTACCTAATGAGCACAGACAGAGATACATTTTTATAACAGAAAGCATAACAAATTAAATGAAAATGTACAGCGTGTCGTAATTGCGTTAATAAAATAAAATAAGCGTAGAACACACTTGTGACTCATAATCTAGATACTCGGTGATGTGTACGTAGGTACTTAATTACGACGACATTCTGGTAATTAACGTACTTATTACAGTATGACAGTCTGGAGATGATCATTACGTCGCTACGGCACGCTTGCACGAATTTATATAGCTTGGAATAATAGAATCATTATGTCCTTATTCTCAATATTGTAATGACTTTTAGATCACATGATTATATTAATAATAACATCTGTTTTATTTTTGAGATGTCTAACGTCTTGTAATGGATAACACATTTGTGCAAAAAACGGTAGTGATACGTAAATAAACTCAAAAAAGTGTGAAAAGTATGCCATTTATAGTCTAAGTGGGGCTCGATCGCCCACAACCTTAGAAGACGCAAAAACGTCTCAACCTTTCGGGATCTTACACGATATTTATACATTGAGCTCTATTGATAGTAACGTAAACAAGCCTCCTTCATTTACACTATTAATATGAGCTCTCAAGTCACCCGATACGCCCATCGAACGCACTTAGCCTCGGAACCCAACCCCGCTGGAAATGGCAGCAAGTTACGTGCAAACTGTTTAATATACTCGTACGTAGTGAGGAGGTCAGGTTACATGAACAGTTTGTTGGATTCATTGTCAGTTGTGTGCAGGCTCATTACGTAGGTAGTTATGTATCTTCTAGTAGTAAAGCACTTCTAGGAACAATATATTGTCAGAACGTTGAATGTAACCATATCAGTAGTATAAACATAGTATGTATCGCCATCCTATCAAAATAATAAACACATGTCGCGCCTGTATTCCCGTTTGTAAATTGGGCAAAAGTATGAGTTTTGATACATTTTGTTTTAGTCGAATAGTTTAACGTTTTACAATGTAAACTTCTCAACTGACAATCATTTTTATGTGATAAATGCAAAATTGCTAAAATTCTGCTAGAAATTGAGTAAATCTATCTGATTCGACAACCCAGTTTACTTGATAATATCAGAATGGATTTACTGCAGAAAATCATTTGAAAAATAGGTCCCGAGATGAAAGAAAACTTTTTCCAGCTGTAGATAGCAAATGAAACGGAAATCGCTTTACTGACTCTTGTAATCTTATTGCGAAAAGCAATAAACTATCTATCAGTGCTTTTAATTTTCCTTCGACTCTTTCATAAACATGGAAGGTCCCGTAGGATTTCTGATCCATCTCTATAAAATGTCAGCTATTCAGTACAAACTCCGAGTTCAGCTGAAACTCATATGTTCCGCTATTTTGATATACTTGCTTTCATGTCAGACAAGCTCAACACATCTGAAGGCGGTGTATGAAAGATGCTCGCCTCTTCTAAGGATTATACACGTTTTATGGACCATCCTTGCGTTGGTTTTTTTTTTTTTTTTCTATATCTAATATCTATGCTGGCGTCATCGATCTATGCTTTGTTAACTATGATAGAACAAAATAGGTCCCTCTTAAAACTAGAAATTAAACGCCTACTGTTGCCACACTCATTGGAATACTTCCAAGAATAATGTGATAATCCTCAGAATACCTCTGCACGTACCTGCGGATACATATTGGTACTTTAGATTAGAGTTTTATATTCACTATATTTATTTGAATGCAAATAAATATAGTGAATATAAAACTATTGCGATCACACACAGTCCAGTATGTGTTTTTTTTTTACCCACAAAAATAATTGAGATGTCCTTAATCTTCTAAGTAATTCATTCCAGCGTATTGCAGAAAATTCCCTGCAAATATGCTCCTTATTCTACATGGCTATTATATTTGATGTTCTTCAATAAAACGAACGCCTGCCATTTGACCGGCCATCTTTGTCGATCGGATATAAAATTGATAGCTCATTGCGATCTATCTCTCTCTTTTACTGCTGTTTTACTTCAAGGAACACATTTTAATGTCAATCGTATGGAATAGTGGCCACCTGGGGATGGAATAGTTTTATTGTTTTGAATTGGAATGTTTAATTGGAAAACATATTTTTGGTTCGATCAAATATTCTGTATTTTTAACGACACCTGTTCATCAAAATGCTTGTCAAAGTGTTGTCGGACCAATGACGATCTTTGGCAGACGTCAAAATGTGTGAAGGCATAAACGTCGGAATTATTTAACGGTTGAGCTTCAAATATTCAGTTACTCAGATAAATATTATCCCACTGTTTTAGTATGAACTGAAAGCTAGGCTACATAAAAAGGCTACGTATATAAGAGCGAATTTAATTCTTCAATATGTAGTTAGCTTAAGTTTCGCAGTAACACGTTCTCATTATTTTATCAAAACCATTTTAAGCACATTTAACCACAAGATGCAGTTGCCTTAATGAGGGGTGCATTATCGCGCTACTTGTGCTACGAAGTAGCGGCGTAGCGGCATGGCGGCGTAGCAGCTTAGCGCTACAATGATACGAAAGCGCAAACCGGACCAAAGGCGAGCGTAGCCAATCTAAAATATCTGTAAGGTTAAGTTAAAAAGTCTCAACTATATTATATAACTTTTTCATTCAATTTTTATAAAAAATACGAGTACCTCTAGACTTGCTTTTACTCGCGGTTTTGCCCGAGTAGAGGTCGGAATTATGCCACGGGAGCGCACTACGGGGATAATTAATTGTGCGCCAAATTTAATCGAAATCCGTAGTAACAGACAGACAGATACTGACATTTATAATTTTAGTATGGATTATGGATCATAACATCGATAAATTAGTTTTAGGTACTTATAACCAAATAATATCTAAGCCCAGGTAAACCAGTCTTTATAAAATATGCATGACATAGTTTTATATTACGGCAACCCAAAGTATAAAACTGCGATTACCTCGCTAGCTACATCAAAGTAATACAGCCTTTTGGCTGAGGACGGCAGCAATTCGCCTTGTATGCCTCTATTATGTAAATGAGAGCCTGCCTCCACTATCGTTATATACAATCTGCAACATACACGCGCATGTAACGTGTATACCTGTTCAAACACACGCATATATTGTATAATATATGCTTGTGTTTGTGTGTTGTAAGTGGGATTCCGAGAACTACATTTGGAATTCAAAGTTTGAATGTTTAAATTAAATGGAAAGTCGAAGTTGTATGTGAATTCCAGAAAATACCAGTATCAAAACCTTTGCGAGTAGAGATAACACAGAATACTTTTGTCATGTGAAAATCATTGATAAGAACAAAAATTAGACTCTTAATTAGAAGTTTTCGTGAATTGCTATTCTATTTAATGTTAGATATAGCTTTAGTTATTCACTGTAAAACTTTATGACGTAGTTTGATTTTGTAGCCATTATTTTATAAACTGCTGTCTGTTTCATTCCAACACTTATTGGATGTTTGTTCCTATAACTCTTCCCACCCTAGTAACTCAGTCCTCATACCAACAGAACTCCACCGGACACCGAAAACTTAAGCCCTCTACAGATTGCCTCACACGTCTTGCTGACTATCATCGATGACGTCATGATGTTGCTGACGTCACTACGACGACACCTCGTGACGTACGGACACATCGTTGTGTTCCGTGTTATTGTACTACAGTTACGTTAATTAATAATGTTGGCTATTATTAACAGCTATCTATTCACTGATTTTATTGCCACATTAATTCTGTTGAAAATACTAATAAACGTTTTTGGTGCAAAGGCAATGTATTTGACGCTACAAAATAGCTTTGAAAATATGTCTGCTCTTCGCCAGATCTCCATTTACAATATGTCTGGTCTTCCTCAGATCTCCATTTAAACATTTAAACGCTAGCGACTGTACCTGGATTAAACATAAAATGCGGCTCTAAACGTTTTTTTAACAAAAAAATATATATATCGGTATCGACCATTCCGAACGCGTAGTATGATCACTTATTTTAAGGTGCTTCCTCACCGAGAGCATTCGCCTGTAATACGAAAAATAATCAAAGATTTAGATTAGATTTGAGCATTACGTTACAATACTGCCACACTGACTGACGAGCATTCGTCACTGCCGTCTTGGTTTCTGAGCCTTCACCGCAACACGGTCTCAAAGTGTTGCGCATTTATGTTACAGATTGTATCACGGGTGCTTACAATCACTACTGTAATGTATCATTACAGGTTACGCACAGTAATGCTCGGTTTTCCTCACTCACTAATGCTCGAATCTGAACTGTAAGATCACAGGCTAATGCTCTCGGTGAGGGAGCGGCTTAACCTTTACGAAGAATATACATATCTCTTCAGTCAGTTATTTTCTTCATTTTGTATGGCGCCGTTGAAATCATTCTACAATCAGTAATTTTTATTGCACGCATACTTCAAACCTAACCTTGTTCTAGTAACACATTAATGAATCCAACCTAATTCACAATATTTGCCTACCACCACTGCGACTACAGCAAGCGCTGGAGACATCCGGCCGCGTCACGTGTCTGCAACCCTCCAGCAGATTTATATATTATTATCCACTAACTATGCAGGCAGTCGCACGTGTAAATAAATCTGCATCATGTCGCCCATTTTGTGACCACACCACTTGTTCGGATCAGTCACTGTTGGTGACACAAAACAAACATGTTTAAATAATATTCAATTTATTGTTCAGTAGCGTTTTTACGAATAATTTTTCCAAATTCCAAAACTCTACCACTTAAAAAGATTATGAAAGTTAAGAAACAACATGGTTTAGTTTACAAAGGTAATTAATGATTGTAAACATAAAAACCCTCATTTGGTCAAAATATCAATTCAAAGAACGTTGCCAGTGAGCAGTTACGTAACTAACAACGTACTGAGCAACATTGCACATCTCAACGATAAATTATGATACGGTAAACCTTTACCTAATATTCTGGAATAAAAAGTAATTCAAAAGCCTAGTAGGTACCTAATTTAGAAATGAAAAAAACGAATATTATGTAGAAGAAACTGAATATAGAAAAACCAACTAAGCGGTTTACGCTTAAACCAAAACCATGGGTGGGAGTAAGAATACGCTAATCTCAAAAACAGTCTATTATTTCTGCGAAAATACTCTTGACTTTACTAGTGAAACACACACTCTACATGCTTTATGTTTACGTGGTACTTTTGTGAAGCCAAACCGTTTGACGTCATTGTTAGGGTGTGTGGAGATAAAAATAAACAGGTCACACTGGAGTCGGCTATTTTTGTGCCCGGCTATAATGACTCGGCCCGATCCAGCTCAAAATAAACAGACCAAAAGGTCTGTACCTACATATGGGCCTACCTACACTTCTGACCAATGTAGGTATTATTTGATATCAACATTATCAATTATAGAGTGGTCATCCAATCTGGGTCTACCAACGCAAGTCAAAAAAACTTGGCGCCACTCGTCGCGACTTACAACGTTGTCTGCTAAATATCTTTTGTTTTCACTGTATTTGAACGATTATCTTGGCATTTCTATTGGGAATTCTAATAATAATACTTGAATAGAAAGAACGGGAGGGTTGTTGTTCTGTCAGGCATGCCACCGTCCGGGAGAATCAATCCGACACATTATCTCCGGGTGTTCTCGTTTAGCTAACGACGAGTACTTGCATAGACACAACCTTGTAGCCAGGATTATCCATTAGCAACTTGCTCTAAAATACAGTCTTGTGGAATCTGAAGTGCCGTACTACAGATATGTGCCCGACTCAATTCTCGAAAATGGAAATATCACTTTGTACTGGGATCGATCCATCATCACTGACAGGACTATTGTTGCCAATAAACCTGATATAGTGGTGGTGGATCGAGTAGAGCGGCGCACAATGATTATTGACATAACGGGAACCTCGAGAAAGATAAACAAATCAAGTATCTTGACTTGGCTCGCGAGGTTGTCGACATGTGGGATGTGCACTCAGCGATCATTGTGCCGATAGTCGTATCAGCCAATGGCTTAATTGCCAAGAACCTTGACCAACACCTAAGGAGGCTCTCGTTGGGCAGCTGGATCAAGGGCTCAAGGATCAAGGATTCAGAAAGCAGTACTCCTAGACACGACTCGCATTATCAGGAGGTTCCTATCTCGGTGTCAGCTTGGAGCCTGTTCCCGATACGGGTGGTCTACAATTTTTTTATATTTTTATACGTTTTATTATTTTTATATTCTAATATTTAAAAAAGAAATGTATAAGTGCTTTAAATGAAATAAAGGAGATACTTGAATACTATATATAAAGATGTATGTAGCAATTAATCATAAAAACATTTATGTCTAAAATAGATTTTTATTTTGGTAACCAGTTTAGGCATCACAAGATCGACAACATGAACATTTTTCGTTGATCCACTGAGTAAATACGAAACACTTCCATATCCCTATAAACATGTATCTGCAAATGCCATGACCTGGGTTGACCTTCCCTGGTGCTTAATCCCCTCAGTGTCGTACCACACACCTGCTTCTTTATTATTTGTTCATTTTTCAACAAAATAATGTGTTCCACATATCGTCTGCAACAGGTAAAATATTCTTAAGTGAAACCCTTTTTCCTTTGTTAGAGGTAAACCCAAGTAAACTCGGACAATATCTGTACATGATGTAACTAAGTACGTGCTTAGGAAGGGTTTCAATTCGCTTTGAAAAGCTTTTGCCTCGTTTTTTTTTAAATTATTATTTTAAGTTGAATAAATTCGATGCACCCACGTTTTAATATTCAGTTTCGTAGAACGCCCAAACTAATTATTCTGTTTACATTTTATTACAAAACTTGTAGCCCAAACGTTTTCCAAATTTTTACATTTCTTAGCGAACAAAGTCCGACCACCAAAAGTTTCATGAAGACTTCTGTGAAGTTCTGTACACTAAAATGACTGCCCCAAAATGAGTAATTATGATCCATCGACATTATTGACGACGTGAAGTGAGCATTTTCAAACCCTGTAAGAAAATAATATGCATAAAATTAAAACTCCACTTTCCTTGATATCATTCTCTAGTAGCTCACGTGAACTAAATTGTTAGCATCGTTAGCGGCAAGTGAGTTAGTGCAGTTCATGTATTGTGTGGGGTAATTAGTACTTTTGCTGCGGCTTGGCTAATGCGGCCCAAGTTTGTCGGTCTTAAGTCATTCATATGCTAATGCCGCTGTGTGTGCCAGTTAATTAGCACTGTAAAAATGTAAAATGCAACTACATAATATTATTTCCGTAGGACAATGTGCTGCAACTGTACGCTTAGATTATGTTTTTGTAAATCATTCTAGATTATTAATGAGTGAATTTAGGTACCTACTGACATATAATAATAATATAAAGACAGTGATTAAGTCTCCCTACAAATAATTTGACCAATATAAACCAAACCGTCATGATTTAACCATCTTGCTTCAATAGTTTCTAATTTAAAGACAATAATAGCATAGCAGGGGTTTTCTCCGTAATGAGACTCAGTACCGGTGTAATCAGTGTAATATTCTTTGCTCATTGAAATACCCAATTCTACTTATTAATTGAATAATTAAACGGCCTATAATTACGTTGACAGTCTTTATCGACTAATTAGGTTATGATAGTAATAACAATTGGAGGATCTCAATACTCGATACTCCACGACCGATTGATAGGTAATTAGGTTCATAAGCAATGGAAGTTAGTTTAATTAACATTTAGGTTAATCAAATTTTGTTTTATTGTTACTAAGTTAAACGCATACCACACATACCTACCGTACTAATCAATATAATTATAATCCTTAAAATGCCTTTATTTGGAAACCTATGATTGGTGATCAAACTTTCAGAATTCTAATACAAAATTGTGCATAATTCTATATGAGCACTACTTGCTCTATTACGAAAAAATCATTAAGGGAAATTGTAATTCTTTCCAGGAACCCAATAATAAAGATTTATTTCCATTTCCATGCAGATCTGGTGATAAAACGCGACTGCTCCCTGCATACTGAAAAAGCGCATAAAATGAGTCGATCTCACACAAAAACCTGTAAAACTATTATAAAAAGAAGTGTTGGGAACATTTTAATCAAGTGCTGAAGACGTTGTGGCCGGGGCGATCCAGGAGACTATAGACCAGTAGGCCAACTCGTAATGATGCATGAAACAGATGTCCTTACGAAAGGAAATGCGACCTTAATTTGTGTGGTGACCTAAAAGCTTACGCAAAACTTTGTTCCAAATCTGAGTGGTTTGTAATAAGGTCAGGAAAAATGATTGTTTATCAAATTGATTATCAACTAAAATAGTCCGTACATTCAAATCTCAATTGTCATTCTTTGACAATCGAACGAAAATGCAAACTGACGTAATATGACAATCTACTGAAGAGTTAATTTTCATGATTAGACAATATTATAGCAAGCAATTATTCGGTTGAGGATTTATATTAGACGTAATATTACTACGATTTCAACTGTTCATAAAAATCACAACCGCCAAGAGTTATTTAGTCGGAAAGCTATTAGCCAAACAAGTTTAATTAAACCTTCTGTATTCAATTGTTGGGTTAATATCGGTAGGGAGGCGATGGCCGGAATAAGCCAATTGCTTGCCGATCGCTGCGACTGAGTTTAATTGTGCTGCCAACTCGATGCCTCTACGACATCGCCCGCGCCTTCGCAGAACTGTTGCGGGGATAAACACGGGCAATTTCTGGAAAATTGTCTTATGAGATTGCGTAAGTACTAGTAAAGCATTGAAATAAACAGTACTACGAAAGGGATTTACGAATACAGAATGCGTTGATAATGAACTACTATTCCACTGAACAACCAAAACTCCATTGAGTACTTTAAGGTTCGCTTTTGTTCAAAATATATCCGCTTTTAGGATAAAATAAATTCACAGTAATAATGGCATAAGTTCACTATACGAATAATCTGTAAGACAAACAAAAAATCATACTGAGATAAAACACACACGGTACCATAGGTAATTGTAGTAGGTATGTTTAACACATACCTTCTGCAGATACAAGTACGCATTTGGCATTATCACCGTGTACCTATGTATTAAAATTTCAACAAAATCGAAAATAAAAGTAGGCACCTAAAAACCATTAATATAAAAATTCCACACACAATTTGCTGTTCGCGCATTTCACATAAAAACGAACTAAACTCTGAATATAAATTGCTTAATTTTTCCTAAGGACCATTTGTGAATGACTAAAACATTCATGTTAATGCTATAGATGGTAAACATTTAGGCAATCACACTGCTGTATAAATTACTAGCAATGAGCTTGTTTTTGTGAACAATTTGGCCACAATTGAGAAATTAATAGTCCATTGCTAAACATCAAAATTAAGCGCCATTCATCATGACTGTCGATAAACGGTTTGCTGCTGGTAGTAGTTTCTTGAGAGGATAAAACAATTGTATTAGTGTAGTTTTCTTTTTTCTTCATACAACCAGAATTACCGATTCACTACTGCGGATATCAGTGGGTACTTATATTTTACTCATACGTTATTACCCGCCTCATACATCTTTCGCAGCGGACGGCAGATAGAAGCCGCTCCTTAATCCCACATATTAATCATACCCGCAAAAACAAGCGCTAAGAATTTCTGAAGATACGCTCCCAAAAGCGAGAAATATGAAGCAGATATTACGCTAAACTTACAAGCGACGGAAGCATCTAAAGAAAATTGCTTCTATTTTGCACTCAAAACTTAGGTTACATTTTGCCTTTAAAAATGAACCGTTTACATACTTACTGAAAATAGTGGTGCCATTAAAAATCACGAGAAAATCCCGCTCGACTTCGTTGAGGGGATTGCATCGCACAATAATAGTAAAATATTTCTCGCGCGCACAACGGAGCTGTTCGTTCGACACGCGTAAGTGGGGCCGCTCTATTCAACTTAAATGGCGTTTTAGAGAATCTTTGCAGCCGCGGAAATAGAGGTCGCTCGGGTTGCAAACTGTGACTGCCAATATTATACGCGCCGTACAAAGTGGCTTAGAAATGTTTAGCCGCTGAGTTCTGAATCTTTCTGAAATGCTTCAGAAATGTATGGAGTCAATAGCTGTGGAATAATGTTTAGAGTTGCTTTTATATTTAGTTAGCGATTGCAACGTTTCTGTTAAGGTTCCTACGAAAGGTAATTTCTGAAGTAAGTACAGTTATTCCGTCATACAGGTATGTTTATTTGGATTATAATCAAGTAATGTAAGCAAGGACTAAAAACACTACATAGTGATATGATCTGTACATAATTTCTTTAATTAACAAATGGCAAAAAAACAATGGGCGGGATTGTCGAAAAAAGTCGCAGTAAAAGCTAAATTTTTGTAAACAGCAGTCTTTTTTTTCCATTCTACCAAGAATAAATTCTATAATAGTTCTGTTTGTAAGGAATGATCCTGACAAATAGAAATATTTAAAAATTAATTCTGCAGCACTATATTTAATTTAATTAAAAACATTCGTACAATAAGAACTATTACGGAGCACAATGCCGTTTTTTCAGCGAGATATAATTCGGTCGCTATCGGTTCACTACAGTGATATAATGGCCGTTGATCCCTCTTTATTTTTATAACAATACGTTCCGAAACCAAATTAATGTTTAGTTGTTAATGGTCGGTTTAGCGGTGAAAAGAAAAGATTTCTCTGAATTATATCATCGAAATAAATATATAATACCTACTCGGTTCCAGACATATAATAATAATAATAATGGCTTGCCTTTATTGGCCGGCTGGAGTGAATACTGATGAAGAACAGAGCTCCCACCTCATTCTTGCCTTAATTGGCCGGCTTGAGTGGAGATTCGCAAGAGCAAACGTGCTCGGAGGAAGGAAGTATTCCAGTAAGTGCTCGTAGGGATCTTGACCATCTTCCGGGCTCTGTTGATTGTTCTGAAAGCCTTGGAATACCGCTCCACTCCTCAAGCACCTCAGGACATGTTGCCCCCTTGTCGCTACGTCACTATGTGCTAGCGACAGCTTCCGGGGGCCCATTATTGAGTGTGCAAGTCACCCCCTGCCATTTTATCCGTCTACATATGAAACATTGATCAGGCAGGGGCCATAGTCCTTCCATAGTTCCAGGTCTCCAGTCAACTTAAGCCACCCAAACCCATAGTCCAATATCTTTGTTTCATATGCTGCAATAGTCCTACACCAACCGGGGGTTGTCCTTGGGTGCACTTGCATAGTGCATACAGGGATAATCGTCGGCTGGTGCCTAATTTCATTAAAACGCCTAACGGGCCTCTGCGAGTTGGCTTCGGCCCCTCGTACGCCTTCCAAAGGTCCGGGACGCCAGGGTCCCGAGAAATGTCAAAGAGCAAAAATAATAATAATAAGTATATTTATTTTCTCTTCACAAATGTACAGTAGTGGTGCTTAAAACTAGCTTACGGATAGTTTACAGTTGTGAGAGACTGCTGCTTGAAATAGGCATTGCAAGCAACGCCTGTGGTACAAGTCACCAGGGCCCCAAGACGATTTATTGGGGACCAGGTATCTGTATGTGGTTTGAATTAAGCTGTGCCTTCTTTGCTTCACGGTTCGTTTTATTAAAACTCTTGTAGTTGGAGATTATTGAGTCCTTTCTATTTATTGTCGTGAAATCTACAACTATAGAATCAGACTTAGTACGGTAGCTATCCTTGATTTCGAAATCCTGAATAGGCGTTTCCAAGCAGAGGACTGTTCCAATATTTTGTACAATGCTATTTAATTCTTTCCTATCTTCGTCCTTCTTCTTCGGCATATTGCGTATTTCGAATTTGGAATTACAGGCACTTTTTTCCAAGTGTTCAATCTTGGTTTCTAAGGTTTTAATTCGGTTTCTATAGTCTTTATTTTCTTGTATAAGGTCGTTTATGTTAAGTAGTAATTCATCATATTTACTCGACATAAATTGCACAGATTTATGCATGTCGTCATGCTTGCCCGTATACCCATTTACGGCACGAGTAAGCGATTCAACTTTACTAGATAATTGGTCTTTGAGATCGGTAAACATTGCTTTTAGTTCGTCCGTCGATGATGTTGAAGTCCCAGTAAAGTCATGCAATGTGTCATCAATAGTTCGCTTTAGGCGTTTTACATTCGTATTGGTAGTCTCGTCATGAGACATCGTATTTAATGCAGTATAGAAAGCGTATAGCTTAGGAGACGGTGACTTTAATGCTAAGTTCAAACCTGGAGGTGAGCGCTGTAACGACATAGCTTGAGCGTGATATATCTATTTTACTTGCGAATTTAAGTAAAAGAACTTTAAAGAGTATCTTGTATGGAGTGGGTTTGAACTCACAACTCGCGGCTTGCCACGCAGCCCCTTATCGACAAGAGCTATCTGAGCGTTACTTTGCCTGTTAACCGACTATAATGTTACTGTAGCGGGTAGGAGATAATTTATTTGTACAAAAATAAGGTGTCACCGTACTTAGCTTCGGGCGTTACACTGAACTGTCTTGAAGCAAATCACTTCTCACTTGCACTGATTATAACGTGTTGGGTTGGGACAATATGATAATATACGCAACACTAACATTAATCTTTAATCTAATGCGATTTAGCGGGCGTAAAGCTATTTAAAAATATTTTATATTGGGAGCTCACAAAAACACAACCGTTCGCTATGAGTCGTGGTGGGTTGAATATAAAGATAAATATAAATGTATTTGTTCAAACATGTGTTCACATGATACATGAATATGTACAAATAGATGAAAACATAATTTTACAGGCCCAACATGTTTTACCTTACTCGGCGCACAAAATGTTTATATGAAACTCAACATATAAAGTTCCTACGGTGTTGAAGTTAGAAGCAACTGGTTCCATCCTTCTTTCTTTATCTGAACTCTTGCGCAGTGTACAGAGGGACATAACTAAGCATGACATGCATGATTATCTTAAAACTACACATTAACCTACTTATATTTTTCTCGCAAAATTAGAAGCAATGGTATTTAGATCCGCAGGTAGTTATCACTTACTTCGTCTGACGGTTTCATAATGTTTTTTGCCAAGTTTTGGCTTAAATTGTGTTTCTGTTTCTTTGTTTTCATTTATCTTAATTATAATTATAGTATTCAATACCTTCTATCGATTTTCCTACATTTCGACGCTACTATACAATTCTACCACATAAATAGGTACATACGAGTACATAAAAATAAGTAACTCGGTCTATAACGGCCCCGTATATCCAAGCTCGGCGCTTACTCACTAGCTGATAACTGAGAAGTATTGAATGTCCCATTTTCCCTTCTTCCCCTTGGGGGCTATACTTCAGCGGTATAGAGATATCAACTGACAAGTAACTGCATAGCCCACTCAGCACACTTACGTTAAACCCAGCACGAGCGAATATGAGCTTTTTTGCAATGGAACAAGGTTTTTAGATGTCGCATAAAATGGCGATCCTGATGCAACTATCCAGTGGGACCACAGTCGACACCCGATATATTGATACAAGAATTGAATTTAAAAATATTGTGAAAGTGTAGTGTCTTACAAGATATTTTATTGGGCTATTTCCGTATGATGAGCTGCAATGAATAATACATTGGCCATACAATCTGAGTTTATAGGATTTCGTTTATGACGTTTTATTTCATTTTGTTTTATGAGGCTTTAGGAAAGAGTGGCTTGTAATACGACATTTTATTTGATAGCAGGCACAGTTATACAGGTGAGATTGCTAAGAGGAAAAACAAGGTACTTATCTATTGGTTAATTAACTGACTAAAGTTAAGACTAGCCTTCAAATTACGTCTTTTACCTAGACTATGATCAATCCATCCTTCTTCAGAAAGTTTATAATGCGTTACATAACATGATACCTCCAGGTGACTAACTATTTATGCACTATCCACTAACCCACTGACCTTTCAAACTTGCTCCAATGCACTGTCATAACTTACTGACCTACTCGCCTCACATGCTAAGTGATTAGGCCGTCAAACTTTTATTTCTAACTTAATTATTCGATAAACGTTCAAACCTATTGTTTTAAACGAGAGAGCTAAGAGATTACTAAATAAACCAAAAACTTTGTCCAAGAAAATAAAAAAAACAACGCTTGCGTCTAGGTCCAAGTTGTAGTCCTTTTTTTTTTTTTTTAGAGGGTGGGATATCATCAAATGACTTCTCCCGCTCTGGGCAGAGCGAGAGGGTGTGTCAGACTTTTACTGACTAAAACCCACCCATGTTCCTTCTGTTGCCTGTGTGCCGGGAGCAGGCATTGGTCTTTCGACCCCGTCAGTTGGTGCTGACATCTCTTTGAGGCGCGCGTGGAACATAACGCGCCGTCGACACGGGCCTGGTCCTTATCGGACGGCGAGCTGCCCATTGCTCACCGTCCGCAAGCCCGCGCCTACGGTGGCCGGAAGTCGGCTCTCGACTCCCGACGCCCGGGGCGTCTCCTGCGGCGACTAGGGCCGCGAGGGCGTGCAGCTTGCATCTCCCTCGCGCGCTCCGCCTCCTCCTTCGCGAACATAACTGCTTCGCAGAAGGAAGTGACGGCCTCCCATGCACTCTCGCAGTTGTAGTCCTTAAAAAGCTTTGAACATGAAGTGAAAATCACTTCGAGCAAAAACTAAAAGCTCAGGGCAATTATAACCCCTGATAAAATTGCCAGTGAAAAAACTTTTTTCTAATGTATTCCTATTTTTTCTTGTGTAATAGGAAAATATTCCTAAAGGAAGAACGACCAAGCAAAACCTAGCAACTATATTATTTTTTCACACACGTGTAAAAAACGTACTCGACCGCAGGAGGCAACTGCAGGCGACGTGTCGCCGCGACACGACTGGTTTCTATGAAATACCTTCCGTAGCTAGCGACATGTCGTTGGCAGCTACGGGCGAGTGACAGGCGACACGTGTAGCCCAACCGCAGACCAGGAGGCCTAGACAAAATCCCTTTTCTGCAAGCGTTAACGCCAACGGAAAGATCAAATTGTATGGAGTTGACATTAGCTGTAGAGATGTCATGTGATTACTGCTAAATTGGGAGACAAAGTCAATATTCCACATGCGGAAAGGAACGTTTAAGTGAGCGTGACTTAAAGACGCCTAAAATATTCATCAAAATGGTAGACAAGTGCCACTTTTGACAAACGTAAATACTATCTTGGCGATTCCGCAACACGCTACATTAGCGGGAGCTCGGACCCTTTTTTTTATGGGGGGGAAAATTATCAAATAACTTCTCCTGCTCTGGGCGGAGCGGGAGGGTGTGTCAGACTTTTACTCACTAAAACCCACCCGTGTTCCTTCCGTTGCCCGTGTGCCGGGGCCGCGATATCCCTTTCGGACAAACTCGCAACCCCGGCAGGCATTGGTCCTTACGGACCCCGTCAGTTGTTGCTGACATCTCTTTGAGGCGCGCGTGGAACACAACGCGCCGTCGACCCGGGCCGTGTCCTAATCGGACGGCGAGCTACAATAAAAAAAATTGTTTAACAAAATATCTCTTTCATTTCCTACGACCCTATGATATTGAAAGACCCTGCGAAATGCATCTTTAGACCTTTGAAATCAGGATATAGCGAATGTACCTATATTTCAATTATGAAGAGACTCTCAGGTCATTCCATCAGCATCACATAATAACGTAATGAGCCAACCTATTTGTAAGAGTATTTCCCCCTAAATTTATTCAAAGCTACGCTGCCGACATTCATCTTATTTTTCTCGGTTCAACAGATCCCTCCTTCCCTCCTCTGTGTCATTCAATCACGAAGATATAATCTGTTATACAGGTATATTATATGGCCCGGTCGTAGATACCTACATAATATGAACTATTTGACGGAAGTATGTAAGTGAGAAATAAAATAATTCAGAGAATTATGAAAGTAATTATGTACACACGGCTACACATCAAGCTATACATTTCCAGTATAAGCTGACGTCGCATTGTACGGAAATCCTATACAATGCGAGATCAGCGTAAACTGGAAATGTATAGCTTGAGGTGTAGCCGTGTGTACCACCAATTATGTACTATACCTATCGTCATTACTTGTTCATTGGTGCAACGATAACAACGGTGAAATCTGGGTGTACTATCGATACCCTCTCTGCCTAACACATCGAGGGAAAAAAGCGTGATGATAATAAATAATAAATTATTTCTCTTCCACAAAGGCGCCATAAAAATATAAAGATTACAATATCTGATAAATCCTTTGGGTATCTGCACTTTTAAAACCTGACACACAGATTACTAGCCCCCCCAAAAACAGTGTTTGAGTATTAAATTTTAAAGAGAATATTAACATATTATTTTTACCTTTGGTAGGAGAACACAGTAAACAAAAATAAAAGAAGAAAACAAGATACAAAATTAAAAGTTATTATTGAAGAGTGGTGAAGGATGGTGCTGTGTGGTGTGGTGTAGCGTAGTGTCGTGTGGTATAGTGTAGTGTGGTGCAGTGCAGTGTAGTGTAGTGTGGTGTGGTGTGGTATAGTGTGATGCACACACTGAAAACATTTCTTGTTTGATTAAAACATTAAATACAGTTCAGAAATAAAACCAACACTTTTTAAGAGGAGGCTCCCTAAATTGTATCCCTCTAAATTGCTCCCTATATTAATTTGCATTAATATTCTGAAACAGTCACACATACAATCAAAATGGAACTTTAGTTTATTATGATTTATTGGATCTTTTTCTTTCCATGTACAAGACAGTTACGTACTCGTTATTGTAACATTTTCGCTCGATTCATTTTTTTTTCGAAAATAATGTCTTTATTTTAAAGATTATTTCAAGAAATTCAAGATTACTCGCTTTTATGTCTAAAATAAATATTCACAGTAAGAAAATATAGTTTATTATCCAGCCACAAGATATTTTTTCTCTAGATCAATTACTTTAGTTATAAATGAAATAAGAATTGAGACTTACGCCATTTAGTTTCGTGCTTAAACGCGATCAAAGAGCACATGCGATTTTCCACGTTATTACTGATGTGTTAGCGTATAGCACATAGTGGAGTGGCGTTCGCTGATAAAAATGCTTGGCTCAATGCTGGTCCGCTGCTGGTTTAATTTTAACATGAATGATGTAACCAATATTTTGTAACAATTTATTTAAAAGAGTGTCCGTGGAGTTTCTTGCCCGTTCTTCTCCATAGGCACCTACTACGCTTTGGAATGGGCTTCATATTTCTGACTGACCGATTCCTTGACAATTCAAAAGTGCCTGTAAATGGTCTAATTGAAATAAATGCTTTGAGTTTGAGTTTGCGTTTGAGCGGGGTGCATGAGAGCTTGTGTGGAAATTGTCTTTAGAGGCCTGGTTTTAAGGGTCCGTGAACGAAAAAAACCTTTTTTAGCTTGAAATAATCGAAACATTTCTTGACTTTCTGAATACACTACTGACAGTGTTTAAAACAAAATGTTTTTTTCAACATTATTTTTCTGCTATATTCGAAGTTGAAAAAAGTGGTTCAGGCACATGCAAGTAGACTATATAAAAATGTTGATGATATATTTAAATGTTCAAAAACAAAAGTAGTTTCTTGTAAAAAAGTGAAGTGTCAGTCTCGTGTCATTTTTCGAAAAACTTGTTGCGAATATTTGTGATTTTCCATGAATATTTAACTTATTTAAAAAATCCCTTTCAGCCAAATGCAAAACAAAGAACTGGACTTTTCAATTCATAAATAGTTTTTTTATTTTTCCCTTTCTCACAACTACTGAACAAAATTGTTCAAATTCAGTCGATTTCGTGCACCGCCTCTTAACGAAACTTCGAATTAATAACCAACACGTTAATTTGCTACTATCCTATTTCAACATGCCTATTATTCCTAGTATTGATGAACCCGACCATTTTCAACCGAAACACAGCGCAGATGACCGTTGTTATTGCAAACGATACTCACGTGTTTGTTAAACTCAGCACAGAAGCAATGGGCTCTGGTTATAAAAGCAAATACGTTGAACAACGTTACGTGCTGTTTCCAAGTTTTTGTGCCTTGTAGAGGCGAGTGGACTTTTCGCCACGTTTTCCTGTATGAATGGTCTTTTTATACGGACGACTTTTTTTGCAAGAATGGATGCTTATGTAGGATATCATCTGCCTAGCCATTTTCCAAGTATGTTGGGGTCGGCTTCCAGTCTAACCGGATGCAGCGGAATACCAGTATTTTACGAGGATTGACTGCTGTAATACGATACCCCTTTGATAAGACTGGTTGTCAGACTTTCGTGATTCTGACGCCCTTGACGACTATCAAAGATCCACGAATAACAACCAGGATCAACGCCTTAACATGCTTTCCGAGGCACGGAGGGGTCTTGGTATGTACAAATGATCACCGACATACCAAGGCCAACATGTGCGGCTGTTATTACTTAGCCACAAGGCACTCATGATACTTATTTAGGTAGGTACCTTTTTGTTCTTAACATAAGTATTCTACATCATACTTATTGTATTAAAACTCGTCCTTTTTCGTACAAGAAGAATGGTATAGAAACCTTCAAGCGAGTTAATTACAGGCTGATCATATTGGGACATGATCGAGTATGTATGTATGTCCCAGTTCACATCCCACATCACAGGCGCTCTTACCTCCCGTATTGACAAAGATACATCAAACATCACGCGAGCACTGTATTTGTTCCGAACAGTTTGTTTGGATTACCTATTTGCCTCATGTAATTATATGAGCAAATAAATAATTTATTTGCAGCCGTATCAGTATCAATTAACGATTCGTTGAACTCACTGAAATGTGAACGTAATTTAATTATTTATTTTGTAATGTTCACTGTTTTTGCTGCTGTATTTGTGCTATGTGAGTTAATAATGCATTGGTTTTTTTTTGTTGTATTTCAGTCTGTTATTGAGCCTATAATGAGAATTAGCTTATCCTTATTGCTGTAAACTTCATCATCATCATTGATAGTCTTGTGCCACCCACTGCTGAGTATAGATTTCCTCCCTTTTGTGCCATACTTGTCTGGTCTGTGCGAGTATCAAATATTTAGATGGGCTTAATGTAGGAATATAATGGAATCACCCTTCAAGATTGAAGAACCTACTAGATCGTTGTAAAACTTATAAAGGAGGATTTTGCCTACGACATCTTCTAGTTCAAATAATAATGATGAAACTTTAAAACACAGTGTCGGATCAGGAAATTTAAACAGAAATCTCGTAAATGGCACCAAACGCGGTAATTATTTAATGAAGGTAAATCGATTTTGTGTCAATCTGATAAAATAAAATAAAATTGTCGATGGCTTATACACGGTTCTTTTTCGCGTGTTATAAAACTACGCGTGTGAGTCAGGGTTGACTGGCCCTTGGTAAGTCAGCTGTCAGCATGTAATCATCGTTTGTTAATTGCGATTCACAAGATCGTTAATGGAGGAAAACACATAAAAACAGATATTAGCCAGATGTCAGAAGGCATTGACCTATTGTGTTTTTATGGCTGTTCTATAATATAAATATTTTCCCTCAAGAATACTTAAGGGAATGATTTTTTCTCGCATTAATTCTATTCCGAAAGATCATACAAATAATTTTAGATAAAGACGCATACTTCAACAAATCAGAACAACCTGTTCTCAGAGAAAAAAATAGTAAGATTGATACAGGAAACCGACTTCAAATGTACACGAATTTTCAGAGAAAATCCAGTAACACAGGTAACAAAAGGTATTTCTAAATACTGGAGGGCCATTAATAAAATCGTCAATAAGTTACAGAAGACATACACGGAACCCGGTGATTTATGACGAAACCAATAAAACATCGGTACGTTGAGGAAAATAGTTAGGAAGTAGGCTTGGAGTACCACGTCTTATGTGACGGCCTATGTGGTGATGACCAGACAAGGTTTGCCTTTATCGTTTTCATTGAAATAAGATCCAAAACATGACAAAATCGCTACCTACCATAATTTTTAGACAACTGCAAGAGGTTTTCAGATGCGTAGACAACCCTTACCTACAGAAAACCTGGAAATTAATGTCTCATAATGATGTTTGATCCGTCGTTTCGTTAGCATACCGAAAATCTTTCGAAGTACAGAGTAAACACGGAAAAATCAGTCCACACAGTCATATTCCAAGAGATAGCCGTACTTTAGGTAACTATCGCTAGGAAGGCTGATTCAGTATTTAGTGGGTGTAGGGCCCTCCTCTATCGGCGGCGGCGATCTCTCGCATCCGGCCCTGTTTCAGGCCATGGTTCGGAGCGAGAGTGCATGGGAGGCCGTTACTTCCTTCTGCGAAGTAGTAATGCTCGCGAAGGAGGAGGCGGAACGCGTGAGGGAGAGGCAAGGTTCGCGCCCTCGCGCCCCTAGTCGCCGCAGGAGACGCCCCGGGCATCGGAAGTCACAAGCCGATTTCCGGCTACCGTAGGCGCGGCTTGCGGACGGTGAGCGATGGGTAGCTCGCCGTCCGATTAGGACCAGGCCCGGGTCGATGGCGCGTTTTGTTCCACGCGCGCCTCAAAGAGATGTCAGCACCAACTGACGGGGTCCTTTAGGCCCAATGCCTGCTGGGGTTACGGGTTGGCCGAAAGGGATATCGTGGCCCCGGCACACAGGCAACGGAAGGAACACGGGTGGGTTTTAGTCAGTAAAAGTCTGACACGCCCTCTCGTGCCGCCCAGAGCTGGAGAAGTTATTTGATAATAAGCCAAACACAAAAAAAGGCCCTGCTCTAGTGAGAATGGTGACGGTCTGCCCGCATGCGGCTGGCCTAGTGACTATCTATCGCCGCAAAAAATAATCAAAACAATTCAAAATAAACCCTGGCGGATAAGAGATGACCTGTCTCATCTGACGGCGCCCGTTCACGAACATGACGCGTGGATCAGCACCATCCAGCTCAACCATTTTGTAGGGAACCGAATGGTCCAACACTCGCCTCCATCAGCGACACATTGAAGTTTTTTTTTTCCTTTATTAAGTTTCACAATTTGTGATACTTTATTCACATTACAATCTAGCCTATTAATAAGTAATTTAAAAACTTAAACTGCTAAGTAACTATAAAATTAATAAATCGTCCAATAACGTATTTTTTATTCACTATAAGCTAATGGGAAGACACTTGATTCACGTGTTCTATAAAAAAGTCACCACTTGCTCTACTATTTAAGGTCACTTACAACTTACTCAAAAGGTTTTAGGCTTCGCACTAATTCAATATTGTCAAGGTGTTAGATCACCTCAACATTCACGTGATGATGAAGTCTTTGTTCATCAGCTTTTGTATATTTCTTTATAACTATGTTTACGACATCCATCTTCAGGTCCCGGTGGAGTCACTATTTCTTATGTACCAGGGCGCGTTGACTATATCCCTTAGTACTTTGTTTTGAAAACGTTGTATGATTTGACGATTGCTTTGGCTGGTCCAGTCCCACAACTGAAGACCGTAGGTCCATACAGGTTTTAAAACTTGTTTATATAACAACAATTTGTTAGGTATTGACAATGGCGACTGTCTACCAAGCCAATTAATTGTTTTGTACCGAATATCTAATTCGGCTCTTTTCTTTTTGACATGCTCTTTTCAGCGCAGTTTTGCATCCAGGGTCATGCCGAGATACTTAGCAGTATTCGCGTTTGATATTTGTTGTTTATTGATGAATACCGGGAAGTATTTTGGCTTTTTATTCGTGAAGGCAATATGGATTGACTTACTTTCATTCAGTTTGATACGCCATGTTGTAGTCCTCTCATAGATACGATTGATGGTACCTTGAACCTTTTCTACAGTTTCCTCGTGACTATTTCCAACAGCCATGATAGCTGTGTCATCAGTAAAGGTAGCAATGAAAAATTTTTCTAGCTCAGGAATATCGCGGGTGTATAGTAGGCACAAGACCTGTCCAAGTACACTTCCTTGTGGTACTCCAGCTTTTATCTGCCTAAGGTCTGAATAAGCGTTTCTTTGTCTTATCCTAAACAATTTGTTTGTTGTATACGATTCTAGGATGTCTGAAAATTGTTGAGGTAGCATCGTTATTAGTTTATTTTTGAGGCCTTCATGCCATACTTTATCAAATGCCTGGGCTACATCCAGGAAAACCGTGATGTACACCTTCTTCTCCTGTCCTTCTTCAGTGTTCTTTCAACAATATTGGTAATTCTGTGTACTTGTTCGAGTGTGGAGTGTTGTTCTATAAATCCAAACTGGAAATCGGGGATTAGATTTTCACTTTCGATTAGAGAAATAATTTCTCAAATAGCTTTGACAACACAGGCAATAGAGAGTTGAGAGGTGGTCTGTAAGATGTTGTTTCATGGGGTGGCTTCTCGGGATTGGCTATCATTATAACTTCAGCTACTTTCCATAAGTCAGGAACGTGCTTTAATCGAAATGCAGCATTAATGAGTGTGGTACGCTTGAATATGGCATTGCGTGGGAGATTTTTTAAAACTTCCTCTGTAATTAAGTCGTAACCAGGGGATTTTCTACGATTAAAATTATTAATTGCTCTAGATACTTTTTTTGGGGTTACCAACTAAATGTCTGAACTAATTTGTACACTCTGTATTATCCTCGCGTTGTGACTCTGGGCTTCGTTTAGTTGGAATATTTGTTCTAAATGCTCAGCGAATCAAGACCTTTTGTTAGTTCATCACTGCCCATTTTCCATTTTCTTCCTTGATAGGAGGAATTTGTATGATCGGGCGTTTCATGTACTTCGTAGCATTCCATAGCGAGTAGCCTGTTTTGGTATCACTCGTCAATTGGCTAAGGTAGTTGTTTGTTAAAGTGTCGTTGTAGTGATCAATTTCTCTCGTAAGACGCTTAGTAAGTTTATTCAGCAGTCTTTTATCTTGTGGACATCTGGTCTGATGCCACCTATTACTTTGTTTCCGCTTTTTGGTTATAAGACACCATATTCCTGCAGGGTAGGCGGTTGCTTTAACCCGGTGTGTTGTTCCAGGCAATTTGCTGTATATTCGTTGTAAATTTACTTAGTTCCAAATCCAGCTATTTCGGAGTTTTTAATGGAACTCTTAATTCTATTGTATTGTCCAAGTCAATTCTGAAACTTTCCCAGTCTGTATAAGGACTTTAAGGAGGTTTGTGTTGAGGTTGTTTATTTGCGTGTGATTTCTATTATGGGTTATGTGGTACCTGAAATAAATGTTTTTTTTTTTTTTTTAATAAGTATTTACAAGTGTAGGATTGCTCTCTATACGTAGGATCTGATGCCATACTGATAAAATTATGGGAGAGTGGTCCGAAGTCATGTCAAATCAAATCATTTATTTGCATAACACAGGTTCAGAGGATGTTACAAAGGTTTATAAGGTACACAGTATTATAACCATGTGAAGTGTGGAAATGTATTAGGAACATTATGACACAATCATTCCTAATCAATTTTCTTATTAAATTACATAGTCACTGAAAATATACATATAGTCAATTTTATTACACACTCGATTAAATCTGAACTAATAAATTATAACAGTAATGTCAAGCAAATTAATAATGTAATTGTAATTATTATCATATTGAATTAATGTACAAATATTTGCTATAATCAAAATACAATATCTTTATCTTCGAAGTAGTCTTTTACATTATAATAACACTTTTTAATTAGGAATCTGTATAATTTGTTCTTAAATAGATGAGTAGGTAATAGTAATGTCATCGGGCAATTTATTATAAATCCGTGATGCCATACAAATATTACTTCTATTGAGTAATGCCGTTTTCCCATACGGTATTTCTACGTCTTTTTTTGTCACGCAATTGTGTATAATAGCTTTTAAAAGCAGTCTTATAATAGCTTGGATTCGATTTTACAAAAACATTTAATTCGTAAATGTACAAGGAAGGTAAGAAGATTTTTTTTAAATTTGTAATGTATACGTAATTTTGACAGCTTGTAGTACTATCTAGATGGTACATAGCTCTGATGCATTTCTTTTGGACTTTGAATACAAATTCCTTGTTTACTGATTTGCCCCAGAATATTATACCGTCAAAGCAATAATTACTAGATATATTTTTAGCAATAAAAAGGTCTATTAGGTCTGGTACTTTGCGTCGATCGCTTGGCCAATAAGTTGGTTTTCCGGTTGATATAGCTTCACATTTTAGCTGTTTCATGGCATTCATGAGTTCTTAACCTTGATTTGATAACCTAACCTAAGATTAATCTTTGTCCGAGTTTCTGTAAGAACCTCACATAATGGTATTTTTATGTAATATCTCGGGGGCGAGTAGATGGCCGTTATGGTGACTGGCTACAGCTGAGACTGAATACAAATCGCCACTGCTTGAATTTCATGGCATTATACTAAATTTCTTCATGATGACAGAGATTCTCTTTGACTATAACCGCGCTACTACCTCGGGCAGAATTGTCAGGGTGCAGTGCATGGTAGGTACACTTTATATCCTCGGTACTTTATGTATGATTGCTTAGTAAAGTGAGTTTCAGATATAAGGCATACATTGATGTTTTCTGTGATCAGGACTACTTCTAATTCTTGTCGATGTTTAAGTAGTTTGTTTGAGTTCCATGCCATTATTTTTAATCGGTTCATTTTTTCGGTCTGGAAATAGCATTTGTAGTGCTATTTTCTAGTCTATCCAAACAAGCGTTAAATGAGCACCCCCTCCAACATTCCTTCCATACCTTTATCGGCATTAACATTCTCACGAATATTTGCAAGGTTGACAGTTTTGGCTGCAATATGCGCGTAGGTTTTCTTGTGAGGGTTTTGTGTCACGTAATGATTTTGCGTTTGTGAGCTAGTTTGTACAATTTCGTTGATTTTGCTTCCAAATATATATTTGTTTTTAAACTCGTGAGCCCAAGTGGCTGTGGCGCAGGACCAGCATTAAGCCAAGCATTTTTTTTATATCTACGATATAATCATCCAAAGATATAAGTAGTACCTGGGACCTACCACCACCTCTAAGGCAGTAGGTATTATTACTTTAGTGTGGGAAAGAGATGAAGCTCTACAGGGGGAACACCCAAATACTCCGAAATATTTTATTCCGACTTTCGATGTTCCGATTTTCATAATACCTAAGAATTATAATGTCTATTATTAAAAATCACGAAATTTATTTTACCGAAGGCGTAAATGCCATTTGTTAGTTTTCCGATTTTCATACGTTCGAAGAATCAAATGCTCGAAGGGTTCTCGGTCCGAAAAACGACATTCCGATTTTCAATACTTCGAATAAACTAAAAGTTATTAACATGTGCTACAAAATTTTGTGACAGAAACGAATCGCTGCAAAACCGACTTCACGCAGTCTTGTCTGCCCTACTCTAGAGTGTAATTTAAGCCCGCGTAGGCGCGGAGGGGTGGGGCGGCCCGCGCGCTGAGGAGCAGTTGGTTTGAAGGCACACCGCCGCGGCTGAGGGTGGCCGGCGAAGCCGGCCAGCAAGCCGAAGCCGCGGTGGTGAGCGTTAAAACCATCTACGACGATAAGCTCGCGTGGGGCCGCCCAATCCCCGCAGCGCCGGAGCCGTGACAGAAACAATGCTTGCTGAATGTTGCATGCCTGCTTACTTGCTGCTTGCCTGCTTGCTTGCTGCATATCCCCTGTATTATTTATTTATTTATTTATTTAAACTTCTCGCTCACAATAAGGTACAAAGGCGGACTTAATGCCTTAGGCATTCTCTACCAGTCAACCAAGGGTGGTGAAGAGATTAGATGGCAGGTGGTCCGATTTAGAGGAGATAATAATAATAAAAAATATTAAAATGTCAACAATAAATTATAAATAAAATATGTATACAAGTACATATATAGTTTATAAACTTATGATACACGTACATACATATTTACTATAATATATTCCTACATTATATATATATATATATATATATATAAGGATACAAATTCAAAGGAAATGAGGTAATTGGGATGACTCTACACTATTTGTTTTGAAAATAACTCTGCAATTTCCGCTTATGTGCATAGCGACTGGTGGCCGTCCTGATATCAAGAGGAAGCGCATTCCAGAGTAGAATGGACTGAATATGAAAGGAAGAATGAACAAAGTCAGAAGTATGAGAAGGACAGAGTAGAAGAAGATTGTTGGAAGAACGCAGATTCTTAGCGTGTGAAGAACAAGATAAGATAAGAAGGAGGGAATGGGTATTATTGATGAATCACTTCGGTTAGGTTAGAACTGTGACTATTAAAGCGAGAAGGCAAGCAAGCTAAGCGAGCGTGCCGCGGCAGCGGCCGCTGAGTGCCAGATCCCCTCTATTGTTGGTGAATCAACTCTCTCTGACGAGCAATTATGTGTTTATTTGTCTTGCAATTCAGTTTTACCAGGCGTTTTTATTTCGGAATCGGTATTTTCATAATCGGAATTCGTATTTTTGATGTTTCGAATTATCATTATGTCGGACTTTTTGTTAGTCGATCTATTGAAACTCGGTATTTTGAGAATAGTAATTATAAACGTTAGGAATATTGAAATTTTGGAATTATAAAAATAGGAGTAATGATAAGTGGGAGTATATAATGGGAATATTCGGAATTTTGAACCATTCGGAATTATGAAAATCGGTTTTTTGAAATTCGTATTTGTGACTGACGGAATAAAGTTTTTCGTATTTATGTAGTGTACCTGGTGGTAGGCCCCCTGTGTGAACAGTATAAGAACTGACGATATTCATCGGCCGATTCATCCTCCCCGACCCTTGCTCGTAGATGCGCCAGCCCGCATCGATGCTGAGCCTGTAGTATTAAATTCCCCTATAAATAATAACATATCATTGATCCGGCCTGTCCCGTCTTGCTGTCCTCCCGCCAGCGACGCCCTAAGCCGAGGTTCGTACCCCACAGGGGGTGCCCTTAGCGAGCGTTCGCTTAGTATTAATTTGATCGTTCATTTTTTGTAACCGTGACACGTCTTTGAGCGGCCATATTTAGTGAGCCGGTCGATGAATATCGACAGTTTTTATATTGTTTACATAGGTACTACTCATATCATAATGCAGTACTAGTATCAGCCTTCCTAGTTATTGTTCATTTTTGGTAACAATAAATTGTCTTTGAGCGGCGGTAGCTATCTACCGCCGCTTAAATTTGGTGGGTGACGGTTTGCCCGCGTGAGGCTGGTCAAGTGACTATTCACTTGGCCAGCCCCACGCGGACAAACCGTCACCATTTTCACCAGAAGAGGGCCCTACGCCCACCTAATACTGAATTAGCCTTCCTAGCGATAGTTACCGAAAGTACGGCTATCTCTTATACAATCATGTCATAGTACCACCATATCCGATAGAAGTAACCAAGTTATTTGCGCAATAATAGAGCCATTAACGTTAACTTCCGGTAACTGTCCTGCCGTTCACTCTCAAAACTACCACGAAACGGCCTTATAAGCGTAAAGCATAGCCTCTTTGTACGCATCGGGAGTCATTCACGTCATCAAATCGTCTAAGAGACGAGAGTGTTATATTTGAGCGCCATTTTACTGAGAAACGCCTTCACCTTGTCGCGATGACCAACCTGTAAAATATCAACCTAATAAAAGTCACAAATGATTCCGAAACATAAAACTGGGTAATAAGGTTTGTTTTCGAGTATCAGTGAATCCTTGCCGTGCACGTCGGCAGATTTTATGATACTCGTATTATAGCGACAATCGTTACGTGTATTGGGGAATAAAAGTTGTTGTTCGTTCATAAACGTCTGTTTCGTGTCAAATTTAGTACAATTTATTGGGAAACAGACTAAGTTCGTTCTACTTGTTAGGAGCCCATAACGATCGGTATTGATACTATACAGCTACGTTTATACGTTTACTTACATTTATCACGATAAGCAGTTTGTTTTAGCGTAGAAGGTATTTCTGGCAAGTGTTTAGTCGAGTCCTCGACTTAAATACTTCTTATGCTCGGAATCCCAATATTATTCCCCTCACTTATTCTATAGAATCATGGCAAATACGAAAAAAACACACAAGGGCGTAAAATAAAACATTTCATATTTATTATTATTTATCCATAAAATCGTTCTGTAGTTTCTGCCTTCTGCTACCCCCATGGAAAAAAGGCGTAAGTGTATTTTATGTAAAACCGACCCGCTAACGGTGTTCTCATTATAATACATATAATACACATTACGACTTTAAACTACTAGACGTCCTCCCTAGTTGATCGTGGTTGTACAATTACGTCATTATCATTTACGAGTATATTCTTTTAAAGCCATAGCCACAATACATCTCTTTAATTTTCCATAAACAAAGGAACAAACCGCGGCCTACTTCAAAGATTTCCCGGATTGGCCCCGCTTCTCCCCCGGTTGTACTCCGTTTGTCCACCGTCGCCGCTCTTTGAGTGTTTTACTTCCTGTACGTATATAGTCGGGATTTTGTTTTAATAACTTCTTCTATATAATATATAAAATTCTCGTGTCACAGTGTCTGTAACAAAACTCATCCGAAACGGCTTGACCGATTCTTTTGACTGTAGGTAGGTAGGTAGGTAGGGTAGGGTAGGTAGGGTAGGTAGGGTAGGTAGGGTAGGTAGGGTAGGTGGGTAGGTAGGGTAGGTAGGGTAGGTAGCGTAGGTATGTGCCTAATTAAAATAAATTGTTTGACTTTGACTTTGGTAGGGTAGGTAGGGTAGGTAAGGTAGGTAGGGTAGGTAGGGTAGGTAGGGTAGGTAGGATAGGTTGATAGGTAGGTAGGTGCGTCGCAGATAAGTGCTTAGTGCTACCGTTATTATATGTAAATATATAACATCATAGTTCAGATTCACAAGCATCTTGTTATGGTTTATGTCTAGGTTATGTTTTGTTTTTTTTTTTTTTTTCTTTACAGCATAAAATATTTGCAGTTGATGATCAACTGAACTAGTTTTTCTTAGGTTCGTTCGTAGTTTTCATTTTATGGGACCAACGGCGTAGTGAACTAAAATGATTACTTAAAATGTCCTGTGTATGGTACACAGGACATTTTAAGTAATCATTTTGTTTTTTATTTTATGGGCGTTTTCACATTAATAACAGATAACGACACCAACCCGATACCGATATTTCGGCAGCAATAAAGACATCGATTCGATAGGTACCGATATTATTATTATCGGCCCGATGATATTGGTGAATATCGATAACCATCGCGAACCACAAACAACCACAGTACCTACCTACTAAATATCGAAGTTTCGAAGTCGGTGCGAAAAATTGTGTTCAAGTGAAAGAATGCCGCTACTGTCACCGCACTGTGTCTTCGCCAGTAGATATTTATTTATTTATTAAAACTTCATGCACAAGTAAAAAAATACTGTACAATGGCGGACTTAATGCCTGAGGCATTTTCTACCAGTCAACCTAAGGGTGATGCAGAGACAAAACATGGCAGGTGCAACATAAGGGATAGATAACTTGAAAATTAATACATACTAATACATAGATACATACATACATACTTAAAAACCGAATAAACTTTGTCAGGAGAAATAACGATTGGTAGAGGAGAAAACAAATCCAGCAAATCAGCGCTGCAATGATTCTGCCAACTTTTTACGAATATGTTCACGTGCCTTCACTTTGAAATATAACCGACTGGTTGCCATCCTGATGTTCAGAGGGAGCGCATTCCAAAGAAAAACCGCCTGGACAAAGAAAGAAGAGTGAATAAAACCAGAACGGTGAGAAGGACATCGCAAAAGACGATTGTTGGTAGAACGAAGATTTTTACTATGGGCAGAGCATAGGTATTGAACATGGGAAGTCAGGTAAGAAGGAGAAGTGGGATTGTCCAGTATAGAATACAGCATAGACATAGCCCTCAACTCTCTGCGCTGACGTATGTATACGTACCCATTTTAAAAGCAATCTGTGCGCAGACACATTATCATACTTACGAAGATTGAAAACGAATCGAATGCAGTTATTTAGAAGGCGGTCAAGTTGATTGAGGAGATCTGCATTCAGGTCATAGTAACACACATCACCATAGTCTATTATGGGAAAGATTAGGGACTGTACAAGCATTGCCTTTATGTGTGATGGGAGAAGATTGTTCAACCGTTAGAGCGACCGCAACGTTCCGGTGACTTTTTTGCTTACAGTTGTGACTTGCTTTCGCCAGTCAAGACAAGTGTCAACATGCAGACCAAGATCCTTAACGTCGGAGCTAAACGAGATGACCGAGTTGTCAAACACGACAGGTGGCACAGTTAAGCCATTTAGCTTCCTCATACTGTGGGTGCTCCCTACAATGATAGCCTGACACCTGATATCCTACCGATATCGGCGTCGGTCGCTGTTTGCGACAATATAGTAGACAATAACAACATAATGTCGTTATCGGCTATTCATTTTATTAATTAAAGAAACAAATTTTTTACAAGTAAGTAAGTACAAGTAGTACTTGCCATTGCGCTTCAATACTTCATAGGTTCCATCGTACGGTGGTGTGAGTGGCGCTCTAACGGTATCGTTGCGAATGAAGACATGCGTACACGTCGATAAGTCTTTGTAAACAAAGGGCTTATCAGCTGATTGTGAGCGGTGCGGGGGCGGCGTGAGACGGCGTACTAGCTCGGCGTCATTGATTGTTGAATTTTGTGGCTCCATGAAATCAGATGGTATGCGAAGTGTGGTACTATACGTCATTAGAGCTGGGTTGAGGTTGTTGTTTTGTTGCAGGGCAATGTGTAATCCCAATAATACGGTTGGTAGTTCCTCTGCCCATGCCGCGAGCCTTAAGCATTTCATTGTTCATTGTTCGGTGCCATCGCTCAACTTGTCCATTCGACTGTGGGTGGTACGCCATAGTACGAATTCTGTTGATTCCCATTTTTTTCATGAGCGCGTTAAACAACGTAGACTCGAACTGACGTCCTTGATCTGACGTGATGCGTAGCGGGCAGCCGAATCTCACTATCCAAATTTCGTATAGTACTTGCGCGACGACCTCCGCTGTGATATCACGGACTGGAAATGCCTCGGGCCATTTGGTGCACCGGTCAATTATAGTGACGCAGTAACGACATTCAATAGAAAAACGCAGTGGGCCAACGATGTCTATGTGGATGTGTTCGAAGCGTTGTGACGGCGGGAATTCTACTAACGGCGTGGTTACTTGCCGATGTACTTTCGCTCGCTGGCAGCTTATGCAGGCTCGCGTCCACTGTACTACCTCTTTATTCATAGATGGCCAAAATAATTTTCTTGTCATCAGTTCCCTTGTACTGCGTACGGCCGGGTGACATAACTCATGTAGCGCTTTGAAAGCTGCATAACGGTGTCTTGCGGGTAGATACGGTCGTGGTATTGAAGTTGAAAGCTCACATGTGATTGGTTGGTTACATCCGGGTATAATTATTTCTTTGTGAATATCAAGTTTTCTTGTGTTTTGAGTTTCTTAAGTTCTTGGCCTTGTTGCTCATCGATGCTTATTTGATTATAATCGATAGTTGAGGGACAAATAATCTCTTCGAGTCTTGATAAAGCGTTGGCAACTGTATTTTGTTCCCCCTTTATGTACTTTATGCTCGTACAAAAGTGACTTATGAAATGCAGTTGTCTCTCGCGTCTTGGTGTGTCAGTAGTACTCGCTGTTCTATTAAGAGCGTAAGTAAGTGGTTTGTAGTCTGTATATATGTATATATGTATACACTGTATTGGCGTTGTGTTGCGCTCATTGCTTTTGAATAAAATGCTAGTGGTTTCCAAACTTTGTCCACTTTTTGTTGGAGAACAGCAACAAAGCTGTGATCTGAAGCGTCCGTCATGATGGCGAGGGTGACTTCCTTGAACTGGATGTGTGAGTATGGTGGCTTCTGTGATGCTTTGGCGGCATTTCTCAAAGGTTTGCTCGGCGTCCGTTGTCCACTCAATCGGCGTGTTGTCATTGCGTTTTTTTGTTATGTAGGTACTTATTAAGTTCGTTCTGTAGTTATGCTTGACGAGGAAGACAGCCTCGGTAAAAGTTTATCATCCTCAGGAAACGTCGAAGTTCGAGAATGGTTATCTTGTCAACCAACTTTTTCTTGTCCAGGTCCACCATCAGTTTAAAGTGACAATCTTGTGACAATGATCTATGATGAACGGGCACCCATCTTGCTCTGGCGCGTGCGCGACGTATAGCGTCGTCTGCACGCACACTATAAATATTATGGCCATCGATGCGTCTTGTTAGTAGACCATGCACCGCTGCGCGGGCACGTTGTATGTTATTATCATGACTCCCATAATGGTTTTAATAAAAATAAATATCTATGGATAAATCCAGTGTTCAAACTGTACACGGGATTTTTTAAGTGATAGCCGGGGTAGTCGGGATTAATCTGTAAGACTCAGTTAGTATATCAAGCCATCAACCAGTGGCTTTGAGGTAGTAAGGTGAAAGTTTTAAATTGCAATGGTTCTACTGGGTTGGGTATTGCAATGGTTCAAAAGTCACGCAAAACGTAATTTTGATAGAAAATACCAAAGTCGTAATTTCGTCCGTTATAAAAGGAACTCTTGTGCAAAATTGCATGCTTCTAGACCCAGCAGTGTAGGTTGTACGTTGTCTGACAGTGTTTTTTTTTTATCAACTAAGTGAATTTAAGACAAAAATTGTGAGTTTCCATATAAACTTTCATCCCCTACTATAGTATAATTAGTATAATTTCCCTTTAGTATAATTTAAAAAATCATGAATTTAAGATTTTTATTAATTAGAATGGGCTAAAATTTTTCTAACTGTTTCGTTTATACTGTGACCATATTCTTTTCTTTTGGGTGTTTCCCACCGCTCATGAAGGTCCCTAAATATTGACAGCTACATATGAAATAACAATTGCCGTACTTTATTGTCAAGGGACTTACCTACTGCTACAGCTATAATTTATCGAATCTATTATTTTAGGACATCGACATTTTAGAACGACATTTTTTTCATATACAGTAGCGCTAGTGACAGCGACTTTTTGTATTCAAAACTGAAAGTTGTTCACACTAAGCCAATACGATAAAATTACGGATTCAATAAAAAAATCGTGTGTTGCTAATTTGCTCCGCTATTAGAAAAATATCATTACGATTTTTATCGTGTTCCATACATTTGGTCGTGTTAGTATAGCACTTTTGTTTGAAACAGCGATTTATTTCTAATCGTCATTGTTGTTGCCAGAGTGAAAGTTGTTTTAAATATTAATATACAACCGACAACCGGACACATTGTATATTATGTGTTTATTAATTTAAGATATGATAGTAGCAAACACAGTTTGATGGAGAGTGAATATAGTAACATGGACGAATCTGATCTTAAAAATCTTAGAAATATGTGTTTTATTAAAACTTCTTCATAAACGACGATAAAAATTATATACGACCCGCACTTGAATATAATTTTATCGATAATAATCTATAATGTGTCGTAACACTATTTTAAGATGACAATTCAACGTCATCATATCACATACAAAAAATCACACTTTCGAAAACAATATTATGAATTAAAACTACAATATTTTTTATTTTTATTTATTATTTTAGATATTTTTTTTGAGCTATCGCAATTGCATATCTAATGTGTTCTTCTTTTATTTGTTTTTTTTTTAAACATGGCAGAGGGAGCGTATTTAAAAAAAAAATTACACAAGTCCACCCTCGATGACGTCCCGCAGCACGCGTAGCATGAGCACAAAAATGACGTTCCGTGTAGACAATACGACGGCAGTAAAGTAGAAAGAGTCAACTGCACTTTTTACGAAATTCACTCTTTGACATAATTCGACTCAGAATTCTTTGTCATAGGACTTTTTTTCTGTTTGATTCTCTATTTTTACTGATATTAAGTCACGTATATAAAGGCAATTACAACAATTATTCTTAAAATGACGAAGAAGGTACCGTGTTTTGGAATAATATTGGCCTTAACTATTTCCTTGGTAATGCCCTATTAACTAAATGATGTAAAATAGGAGAAGATAGCTTTGTTCTTCTTTTAATTATCACAATTTGGCATTCAAAACGTTCTTCTGTAAAATCATGATTTTATAGATAACCGTAATTTGTGGCCGTCAAGAAGAAAGTTTTCTACGGTCTTTAGCATGGTGATTACAAAATCAAATTGTCTTCACTACCCTAGACAACTGTCAGTTGTCAGTGTGATTTTGACAGTTTGGGATAGAAAACTTTCTTCTGAAATAGTCTACATGTACAAGGACCTAGACAAAAATTGTTAGAACCGTAAGACAAAATGACAGATTGTAGAAAGATTTCTACGGTGCGATGTCAAAAATGGAGAAACGAAATGTCACTTTGTATAGAAAGAGCTATATCTATTCTTCGTAGAAATAGAAAGCGTCATGCTACGCGTGCAGGACTCTGAGCGCGAGCCGATTTAGCCTGATTTACTATTTTTGGGTTTATTAAAAAAAAATGTTCTAAACTAAGAAATTCAACCTTTAATTTCCCTCGAAAATACGATTACCTAATCCTACATGCAATTTTCATACTATTTTGTGCTGTAATTAGGAAATGAGATAAAAATGGTTTTGAAATCGACCCTGTTTCGGTATTTTTTTTTATCGAGTTTTTTTTTTCCAGGACCTAAATACACTAATTATTATTTGACTATTTAAAATTGATTCTAAAACAGGCAAATTCGGATAACCCCGCCTTAATTTATGCTTATTTTTGCACCAACAATAAATCTTAAAATATTAGGTACCTACTAACGACTCACGTTTATTTATGTACTTATGTATGTAGAATAAGGGACATAAATTGTTTTACAGGTTGAGATACTACGTCAGTTTGCCGTATTACAGCTGTTTTATACGACTGACTAAGAATGACGTTAATTTAAGTTGATAGTCAATTTGCTAAGCAATACATCTCCCAACTGTCAATAATCATAATCCTAATTATTGTTTGAGTGTCTTCCTTTTCCCAAAAATTTCGAAACCAAGTTATTGTTTTAATTACCAAACAATAACGAAATATTTGGAACTACGAAACTATGTCAGAGCAACGTTGTGTGCGAGCTAATTAAATTACTCAGGTAGCACCGCTGTCCGTGTAACGTAGGACCCAACTCTTATTAAACAGGAGAAATTAAAATTATATTTTGCTCGGGATAGATTTTTGTATTTATTTTTAGTGTATTATTTTTTTTCTTGTTGTTGGATGGATGCTTTTAATTCAGAAAACATGACATATCTATAAATTTAGTTATATTTTGTACCAACAACGGTAGTCATCTTTTATAACCGAATTGCTCCGACCGTAGGTATTCAAGTAATATTTAAAATATGCTAGACTGCAGGCAGACTTTATTAATCCTTAATTCACCAGATAGTACCATAGTAACTTATTATTAGATGAAAAACCACGACTGTAATGTATCACAATTAAACTCCATCAAGCACCTAACATAAAATGTATAACTAATGTCTCAAAAGGTACGCAGTACGAACTAATACATTTTCTAACAAATAGTTAAAAGGTTACTGTAATAATCTATTTCCATTTTATTGACTTTTACGACTAGCGCAGAATATTAAACGGTTCAAACAAAAACATTTTCTGTAACTCCCTCGTCACGTTAAATGTTAATAGTTAACGAAATAAAGTTTACAATTAATCTAAAGTAACGGTGCGCAGAGCAAAGGGCCAAATTTTAATTTTCACGGAACAAACTCTGAGAGTAGGATAGACAGTAAAAAATACGTGTACCTGACGAGTACGCAAAGGTCGGAATTATTATACCCCTGTTTGTAAATAAAAAACGTATAATTTGATAAACTGCGACGCGTTAAAGGGTAACGCGAAAGTTAGAAGCGGTTTACCTGCCTTCACAATTTGTGCGCTCAACAACAAAGATAAAACCTTTTTTAAATGGTCCTTCATTGTGCGAGACTGAACTTAAAGTCTAGAATGTTTAATATTCTGCGCACACAAAAGCGGCGTCTTTCTGTCACATAAGATTTACGTATGGAAAATTTAATAACTGGTCTTCGAGTCGACCCCGTCTCGGCGTCGTCGTCGTCGTCACGGTCACGTCCCGTGCCGTGAACCCGTGTCGCCGTGTAATAAGGCATTAACGCGCCATTTGTTCAGCAGTTTCTGAGGCGTGAGTGAGTTGTTGGCGTTATTTTTATCATTTTAGTGTTAGTCACGTTGTGGCTATAAATGTTGGTATTTTTATTATACCGTTAAATAGATATTTTATTTTGGGCTCGTTCGAAATTACTATTGGTAGCTATTAGTTCTCGTATCGAAATTAGGTAGGAATGTAACAGAATACTTGTTTATTTGAATAACGTGATTGATTTTTTGCTAATAGGTATTCCTGGTTTGAGTAGGAACAGCGAATGTTCCACCCAAATAGTTGCATGCTATCTCGAAACAAGGACAGAATAGAATGACTGCACCAAAGAGCGTGTAAGGACCAACTAAAAGCTAGCAGCAGCTATAGTTACACAGAGAAATTAAAGTCACCGGAATTTTAGGGTGCCGTGCTTGGTAGGTAGGTACTGAAAACCGTCTGCTAACCGGATACATTAATCTGCGTTTTAACTCTACAAGCATTAGGTATATCCACAGAACTGATTATGTTATCATCCAATGAGACAAAATTAATAAAGTATTGCGTTTACTATCAACGCTGTGTGTAAGCATAATAAGCTGATACAAAATAATAAAGACACTTTTATGATATTAATATTCACATCTGGACACATTGGTAACCAATCCCCAGCAGAGAAAAACCTCAGCAGACAACATAAAACTATAAACACGTGCATATTGATTGACATTACGTGATTTTAGCCCAGATTTCCCATGCACCTATTATATCTCCAGCGACAGTACGCAGCTATAATAATTTAGATGAAAGCTCAATAACTCAGCCGCGCGGGGCGAGGCGTATCGTATCGTACGCCCCGCGTCGTATCGCAATTTTTCATTCGCAAAAATTGCAAACGTGGTTTTTACTTTTTTTGCCTTTTTCCGGTTCACTGAGATTCGGATACAACAGTCAGTCAGTGAAATTTTATTATTCCTGTGTTGTTATGGTGTTCGGAACTGATCTGGCGTATTTGGATACGACTGGTATTATAGTGGTACAAGATGCAACTAGGGCTAGGTTTACGGTTTTATTGTTTAAATAATTATCATGATATGTCTTCGTAGACATGATAATTATTTATTTAGGTTATGATTTAATTACCAATGTTCTTAAGAAGCGAGAAACTACCTAAAAGTCGGAAAGTCAAGACATTAGATAATATTTAGGTTATACTTTAATTTTAAATTACAGGTATCCTCTTACATGTTCTTATTCCAATAATTTTTTTTTTTTTAAACTTTAAATTAATACATACATAGTAACCCTCCCACACTGAAACTCGCAGCAAAGAGCTTCCAAAACTAAACACAATCTATCTTTTCTAATAAAGTGCAATTTACAAACGTGTCGCCATTCCACTATCATGGGTAAAACACGCAGTTGCCGGTAAAAGCGCGCACTTTCCACTAAAAACAACGCACAAAACACTACGTTTCGTTTTTGTAGACCACTTGGTTTTATTCGTAACCCCTTTTATTCCCGCTCTATATGCATAGGGATTCAGCATTCCCGCAGGTTTATAATACTGTAACATTAAAGTGTGGAAAGGAGTTAGCTTGTATTTGCAATTCGAAGTCTTAACTGTGTAGCTCTACTTTCTGAAGTTAACTCTTACAAGAACCTGACACTCTAAGTCTTGTTTAGGCTCCTCGTTTTTTCGCTGGGCCTGGTACTAAACATCATAACTCATAATATTACTGCGAAGGTAAAAATGAGTAGTAGCCTATCTGTTATTTTTTTTTATAGCCAATGTTTGTGATTGGCTCATCATACTCACATTGGTAACGTATTTATTTCTTCAGGTAAAATGTAGTACCTACGCTATAACGGGCGTGAGTAGCATACTAGGCTAGTACGCCTATAGGAGTGGTATCATAAGGCTCCATCGGTATGTGCGGTAAAAAAACGATAAAGCTTCTCTTACGTGTAGTTAATCGAAAGCGAACCTATGCCACTCAATTTGAAAGAAGCTTATACACAGACACAGATTGCGAGAGCACTCTTGTTAGATTTTATAGGTGCTAAACTCGAAGCAAAAACAAAATAAATAAAGGACATGACCAGTTCCTGACTTCGAATTCGGAAACATGTGCAGGATTACAATGTTTACAGTAAGATTTAAAAATAAAGATCTAAACCATGATACTATTATTTCGACTAAACCCCAGATAAAAATATCTGAAAAAAACAGTATATTAATTACTTTCCCTTCTCTCTTCTATGCACTTCCTTATTTTGACGTTCCATTGTAACCATAATCACCCGGTAACCATAATAACGCTACACATATTAAGAGAAAAATATATTAAGAATGAGTTATTTTCGATCAAGTGAATTTTAATGACATGGAATATGAACGTTTTGTTTATAATTAATTTTATTTAAAGAGACGCCTAGGTTAGGTTTTTATTGACACGCACAACCTCGAATGCCGTCATTTTTTTTTTATAATCACAGCATATAAAGGAGTGTTATTTCTTTGACAATGCATCTGACATTAGTGGCGGATACCTGTGTAGGAACCAGAGGGGTAGCGATCTTTTTCATTAAATCGATAATTCAATTGATTAGATTCAAAGCATGAAAAGTCGACCCACAAAAAAAAAAATATATTTGACCGTTTTAACTGTGCTTGATTAATAATAACTTAACATAACATCACAATAACACATTGCTCGACCTGGGAGTCGTACCCAGGATCTCATGCTCAGTTGTAGTGTTTGCGACCACTAGACGAGGCAGTCAAATGATTTCGATTTTAGTGTGTTAGGTTCGTGAAAAAAACTATTATCAATTTATCGATCTCAGATCGCCATTCACCATCCCTACTCGCACATCCGAGCTTGGCGTCCCGTCAGGTTTCATTGCAGTTCCCGACCCACGTTGTGTTGACGCGTTCGTTGTGTATTATGCTATTACCGCATACTATATATATGCGAGCGCTACGTGCTGGATCACGGTTTGCTCTATAACGCAAAGAAGACGGAATGCATGGTCTTTTGGGCCAGGGGTCGGAGCTGCCCTGATACTGTTCCACCTATGAGATTGAACGGTGTCAAGTTAAAAAGAGTTCAACAGTTTAAATATCTCGGGCATATCATGACCTATGACCATAGGGACGATGCGGACATCGATAGGAAGCGGAGGGCGTTGTCTGTGAGGGCCAATATGATCGCCCGCAGGTTTATTCGTTGCTCGGGGGCCGTCAAAATAACTCTTTTCAGAGCGTTTTGTACGTCCCTTTACACAGCCAGCCTGTGGGCTCATATACCCAGAAGCAGTAAAACTCTCTCCGTATTCAGTATAATAACGCGTTCAGGGTGTTGTTGGGGCTGCCCCGGAGCTGCAGCGATCGGGGATGTTCGCTGACGCCCGTGTCGACTGTTTCTACACGACGATGCGAAAGCGGTGCACATCTCTGGGGCGCAGGCTCCGGACCACCTCCAGCACCATCCTGAGCAAATTTACGAACAGGTTTCATTGTCAGTACATTAATCATTGTTATATGATTAATGTAATGACAAACAAACAAATGACTCAGAGGCAGGCGTTTTATTAAATATTTAAATTATATTTTTTTATGTCTTTAATTGATTGTACAACATAATAATATGGCCTTAAATGGGTTGAAATAAATGATTTTTGAATTTTGAATTACTAACGACCATTGCTATTCTTTACGGACTGAGATCATCAAAACCCGATGTTTTGTGTGAGCCAGCAAAACTTAACAAAGCAGTGTTTATTTGGTGGTTTACGTGACCCCGTTTATTGCCCCCTTGATGGTGTCAAAAAAATCTAGCGCTTCAATGGCGTGTCAAATAGTAGACAATCATTCTTAAACTCGATAACCACAACGCCTAGCGCCATCTCATATCGAAAAGCAGAGCTATTTAGTGAAAACGTATCTTTCTTTTTCTCAGTTTCCCGAAATTCAAATTCAAAATTCAAAATTCAAAAGTCATTTATTCAAACTAGGCTGAGAATCAGCACTTTTCGAACGTCAAAATTACATAAGACAGTCCCCCAAAACGCCCACCCTTCACCACTTCCTAGTGCATTAGCTGGGAAGAAGAAGTGGCGCAACAAACTCCCCAGCAGCACAGCTGTCTGTTCAGTTAGAAGAACAAAAAAATAAGATTCTATATAATAGTATTCAAAATAATTTAGATAATTTAGATTACGCAACACAAAACATAATTTAAATTATTAGCCATATGTTCGCTAGCACACGCCAATATACCATACAACATCATCGAGAACTATACTCAGGCAGAAATAAAAACTAAACGTAAACAGAACTTATCTAAATAAAAGCCTCCAGGCATAAAGGGCGTGCCCGCTTACATATAGTCGTAACTGGAAGTTATAAATGATAAACTAGGACCATCGAGATAAAATAAATAAAACAAACAGTTAATTACTAATAACAATAACTAATATGATCAATTGTCGAGGTCACTAGCTAACCACATATTGCAATACAACTCATTAGAAAAAACATTGTAATGAGTAGATTATGTCAACAATAAATTGAAATAAAATTAAAAATAGCTTGACTTATAAAGTCAAATAAAAAATAAAAAAATACAATTATATAAACTCATATAACTTGTCAGTAGGTAATCTGGAGAAAGAACATAAACATTGTCTTGAGTTAATCACAGCGACCAACTATTCTTATCATTTAAGTAGTCGTTTATAGAATAGTATGCCTTTGAACAAAGCTTGGATTTTACTTTCGTTTTAAACGCATCAAAAGGCAAATCTAGCAAAGAAGAGGGTAGCTTGTTATAAAAGGTTATACCAAGCCCAACAAATGAGTTATGGACCTTATGAAGCCGGAGAAAGGGAGCTCGTAGTTTGTCCTTATTTCTAGTGTTAACATTGTGAAAATCACTGTTTTTAGTGTATAAGTGTATATTTTGCCTAATATATAAGATGTTGGCGAAGATGAATTGGGACGCCACCGTGAGGATACCAATATCTTTGAAAAAATCTCTCAGAGAAACTCTGGCACCTAGCTGGTAAATAGCTCGAACAGCTCGTTTTTGAAGGACAAATATATTTTGAATATCAGCAGCTTTGCCCCACAGCAGAAGACCGTAGGACATAACGCTATGAAAATAACTAAAATAGACTAACCGAGCTGTATCGACGTCAGTGTATTGTCTTACTTTCCTGACGGCGTAGGCGGCCAAACTGAGCCTTCCCGCTAGGCTCGATATATGTGGGCCCCACTGAAGTTTAGCATCTACTGTTATGCCCAGAAAAACTGCCGAGTTTACAGACTCAAGCACCTCTTTATCTAAGACGATGTTGGGTCCTAGATTTCTAATATTTGGTAGGGCGAACTTTACACATTTCGTTTTCTTGGCATTGAGAACTAGGTTATTTGTCGTAAACCAATCCGTAACCATTGAGAGAGCACTGTTTACATCGTCAAAATCTTGTCTATTCCTGTCTACTTTAAAAATAAGAGAGGTATCATCTGCAAACAGTACAACTTCACAGATACCCTTTAAATAGAATGGTAAGTCATTGATATACACTAAGAACAAGAATGGACCTAGTATTGAGCCTTGAGGTACACCTAACTGAACTGGTAGACCGGAAGATTTCACACCATTAACATCTACACATTGGGACCTATTGTGTAAATAAGAATTTATAACGTTGAGAGCTTCGTTTTGAACACCGTAATGACGCAGTTTACGCAAAAGCGTGTCATGGTGCACGCAATCAAAGGCTTTGGAGAGGTCACAGAAAACCCCAATAGCATTTTGCGAGTTCTCCCATGCGTTAAATATGTGTTTCAGCAGAGCAACACCCGCATCTGTAGTCGAACGACCTTTTGTAAAGCCATATTGTTCATTATGAAGAAGGCTATTTAAATTAAAATGTCTAAGTAACTGCTTGAGTATTAACTTTTCAAATATTTTGCTAAATGCTGGTAAGATAGAAATAGGCCTGAAATTGCCAACGTCGTTTTTATTACCTGATTTAAATAGTGGTATGACTTTACTATTCTTCATGAGGTCAGGAAAAGTTCCTAAATCAACACATTTATTAAAAGTAACAGCTAGATAGGGGGCTACGATGTCTATTATATTACTTAAAAGTTTAATGGAGATGCCCCAGTAATCACCAGTGTTTTTAGACTTGAGTGTGTTAAAAACATTAACTACATCACGAGGCGTTACATGTTCGAAGCTAAATAAGGGACTATTTTTAGATACACTACTAAGCAAAAGGTTTTCAGCTTTAGACGGGGATGAATTTAAGGAGCGAGTCGTAGTTACAGGTATGTTGGCAAAAAACTCATTAAACGCCTCGGCTACGTCAGCTGCTTTATTAACTAATTTATTGTCGACCATAATCTCAAGTTGTTTATCTTGTTTAACCGACTTACCCGTTTCATTGTTAATAATTTTCCAAGTGGTTTTTACTTTATTATTGGATTTTTTAATTGTATCGCTTAAAAATTTAGATTTAGCAAAAACACAAACCTTTTTAAATAATTTTGAATAATTTTTTACATGCTCTAGGAAAGGAGTATCAAACCTGATTTTTTTCAAACCATATAACTCGTATAGTCTCGCTCTACTTTTATAAATTCCTGGAGTGGCCCATTGGTTAAAGCCAACGGAGGTGCCATTAATTTGAATAGTTTTGTTCTTGAAAGTAGATTGGTACTCTTTTTGCACAACATCAAAAAGGGCTCCATAGATTTCATTGGGATTCTCGTGTTCTACTATAGATGGCGTAATTCTATGAGCTATATTATTTTTAAACTTATTGCAACGACTAGCTGTATAAGGCCTGCATTCTATTTTATGCGGTTTTTTAAGTAATGGCATGGGGAAGCTAGCTAATAAACCACAGTGGTCAGACGTTAAGTCACTTAACACTATTTTATTTTTGGCATCACAATCACTAAATATATTATCTAGACAAGTTGAAGAAGATGCTGTGATCCTGGTAGGTTCAAAAAACAAGTTTATTAAATTATAAGACCTAAACAGATTAAGGAGTCTAATACGTAATGGAGTAACATCTAAAATATTAATATTAAAATCTCCACATAAAATTATACTTTTATTAATTGATTTTAACCTATTGAGTGAATCCTCCATTACCGATTCGAAACTAATAAAATCACCAGAAGGGGGTCGATAAACGCAAATTATAACGTATCGCTCGAGTTCAACACAAGACAACTCAATAGTGCGCTCGATGGAAAGATTAACTAAATCTAAACGTTGTTTACATTTCAACTTGTTTGAAACAAGAACTAAAGATCCACCGCGAATGGCGCTTTTCCTTACAAACGCACTTTGTACAGTAAAATTATGATCATTGGTAAACACTACTTCATGTTCTTTCAACCAGTGTTCAGTCAAACATAACACCTGAACATCATAGTTCTCTATAAATAAACTTAACTCTAGCTCTTTGCCGGACAGACCCTGCATATTTTGATGAACAACATTCAAAATATGCGGCTCACCCGTTGTCGCTCCTAATAGTTTAAACTATAAGGCGTATCAAAAGTAGTGTTAGTACCACTACTAACAGTAATCGGTGGTACAGTACAGGTACCTGTGTCACACTGTATATTGTATGCTAAGAGATTAGCAATTTGTCTCCTACAACTAGGTGGCAAATACATTGTATAATATGTCAGTTTATAATCAGTAATTAATTGATTACAATCAAAATATAAAATAGCGTCACTGTGACGACATGTCCTATTATAAATTAACATATTTAAATTATAAATGTGCCTATTTTGCTCATCAGACAAATATTGAGAATAAGGCAAGGCACAGAAAATAAATTTACAACTATTGGTCTCATTAAGATGTAACATCAAATGGACACATTCAATTATGTCCTTTTTTCTTACAGTTAAACTATCCCCATATAATAAAATAACAGTTGAACCTTCGACCGTCTAGACTCGTAAAACTTTTTTAAGAGCAAAAATAAAACAATATTTACTGGAGATTGATTTTGATACTTAGGCAGGCGCCATACCCCACTAGGCATGTCCTTTTTACACATTCACCTTTTAGGGCTCCGTACCCGAAGGGTGCCAAACGGAACCCTATTACTAAGTCTCCGCTGTCCGTCCGTCTGTATGTCAGCGGGCTGTATCTCATGAACCGTAAAATAGGTAGACAGTTGAAATGTTCACAGATTGTGTATTTCTGTACAAATAAAAAAAAGTTAAAAATTGAAGGGCCTCCCCATACAAAAAACATCTTTTTTTAACTAAAGTTGTGTTCCGTAGTGTTAATTATTATACGGCGGTACAGAACCTTTCGTGTGCGAGTCCGATTCGCACTTGGCCAGTTTTTTTTAAATCAGCGCCTACGATAAAAAGTAGGAAAACTAGAATATTCTATTAGGGTCGCAGATTATTACCCATCGTGTTTTATCTAGTTCAGGGTCATGATTAAAACATTACAAAAGGATACCTTTCTGTTGACGACCACGAATGCTCATAAAATATAGATGCTGAGCATCCACCGGAGCAAGCACCAGTCTGCTTGCGCCGGTGCGCGGTGACCGAGTTGTTTATAAAAACATGGCGCCATTCTTTTGTTGACTCCTCACGCCATGCTCTATTATTTATGCAGCTTATAGGGCTGCTGTTAACAAATAATAATACCTATTAAGATAGACTAGATTGTTTTGTAGATAAATATTTCAATTCAGCGCCTGGGCATACAATAATTCAGAAAATTGGAGATCTTCTTGTCAATATCTACTGAAATTACAGAAAGTTATTTCATACAGTAGACTATGAGCGATCTGTACAGGGTTCACTTGTTTTTGCGACGAGAAGGAAACTCTTTACGGACGGAAACGTATCCCTTTGTAAGAGAACCCTCGCCAACGAACAATTGATGAGTTTGAGAGGTGTCCTGAGGGGCCCCAAAGTGACGGTTTCGCTAGCCCATTATTTTCAGTCCCATAGGCACTACACTTTCCCGTTCACGATTTTTCATCAAATTCTTTCTCCCTTTTCCTATCACAAACTTGGTTGAGAACAACATTTTACCTTGTAATAAATAGTTACGAAATAAGGCTTCTGCGGTATCTCAAATAGATACCGATGTAGTTTCTATCTCGTGGTATCCAGGGAATGTACTGACGTTGAGGTAGGCATCCTCTCAACTAATTATTTCGAACAAGTATTATTATCGATATTGCACGCCAATAGTCGGGTTCACCTTCAATTTGATTTAGATTGCTTCATTTCGGATAGAGGAATTTGCGGTACAACATAAATTGTCACGTAAATTGATGTTGCTAAGTAAGATTTGTACCTACTCGTATATTAACAATGCCAAAAATTATCTTCGTAAAATTTACTAAAATAACTGAAATATTTAACATCGAAAAGTTCCATATAATTATTTTACTCATATATTTCGTAAAAAAAAAACTTCATACATATTTCAGAGAATATTATTTATGAGCCTGATTTATTTATTCACTATATTTAAAAATTATCATTATTTAAATGAGTCTACCTCGTTCAAGCTCAAGTGAAAAGGAGATCTCCCATTGTGGGATTTTTTTTTTTGGCGGCCTTCCATAATGATTACATATTTTGAAAGTACACGTAGAATGCATTATGTTTTTTTTTTTTTTCAAAATTCAAAAGTCATTTATTCAAACTAGGCTGAGAATCAGCACTTTTCGAACGTCAAAATTACATAAGACAGTCCCCCAAAACGCCCACCCTTCACCAGTTCCTAGTGCATTAGCTGGGAACAAGAAGTGGCGCAACAAACTCCCCAGCAGCACAGCTGTCTGTTCAGTTAGAAGAACAAAAAAAAAAGATTCTATATAATAGTATTCAGAATAATTGACATTACGCAACACAAAACATAATTTAAATTATTAGCCATATGTTAGCTAGCACACGCCAATATGTTAGCCGTATGTTTTACTACGGCGTCAAAGTCGAGAACAATTTGTTCGGAGATATACCGATATATATGTTTTTAATAAAAAGAGGGTTTTCCAACCGTACATTTCCAACCCTACATTTCCGTGATAAAAAATGAAAATTTCCATTCTTAACGATGATTTTTTCACTCGCATCACGTCCTGGGAGCTGTTGTCTTCAACTATTCAGCACCTGGGTTCCGTGAGCACTCTCGGAATAAAGAAGATTTTGTTGTTGTTGTTTTGTTAATGAAGGTCCTGCGGCACCCGGCAAATATGTGATACGATTGGATGACACGTAGCAAGAGTCACTGCGAAGGACGCGAGCGACTGGCTTAACGGGGGGTTATACGAATTTGCCTGTTTTAGAATCAATTTTAAATAGTCAAATTAGTATGTTTAGCTCCTGAAAAAAAAAAATATTATAGATACATCCTTGTTGGAGGGAAATTAAAGGTTCATAACACGATAAATTTGAATTTTCTCGATAAAAAAAATCCGAAACAGGGTCGATTTCAAAACCGTAAATAATATGAAAATTGCATGTAGGATGAGGTAGTCGTATTTTCGAGGGAAATTAAAGGTTGAATTTTAGAGTAAAACTTTTTTTTAAATAAACTCAAGAATAGTAAATCAGAATAAATCGGCTCAAACTCAAACTCAAAGCATTTATTTCAATTAAACAGGCACATTTGAATTGTCAAATAGTCGTGTCAGTTAGTCAGAAAGTTGAAGCTAGTTGTCCATTCCAAAACGTAGATCTTATGGAGAAGAACGGGCAAGAAACTCCAAGGACACTCTTTTAAATATAGAAAATTACAAAATCCTGAGTACATTATTCTTGTTGCTTCTATATGTGAGAACAATGTACAAAAAAAAAAAAAACAAAATATAAGATTAATAATAAGCAGTGATCGGAGTAGGTAGATTGAACTGGGGTCATTGATCCGAAACGTATATATTACTATGGACATTCCTCCGGAATTGGTGGATTATTAAAAAAAAACCGGAACTTATGTAGGAATTGTATTCTGCCAGAGTGGAAGGAGTCATTTGATGATTTGCCATCCTCAAAAAAAAGGTAGGAATTGTAATAAAATGAGCAATTTTATTCTTTATTATTCTTCCTATTTTTTTTTTGTCACGATTTGACAAAACCCAACGACCAATCAGAACAAAGGATCATGGGTGGTACAATAACCGGTTATCAGAACAATGCGTACGCCCGCCGACGACATGCCAGGTAGTTCACTCGTTTACTTCGGTTCGTAAAGTGCGCATCTTTGTTTGTTACTGTGTTGTGAAAACGTTACTTGACCCTGGCTTGTGTACATACTGACTTCTGGAATCTGCTCTAAACCACGATTTGGCTCGAATATACGGCTAAAAATAAAAAAATAATATTAAAGCTTCGATCGGAATTCGATTGTTTTTATTATTCAACAGATAAATAATGAATTAATTTAGTTTTGATACCTTCCTTTAAATTTTGAATTGAGTAGTAATAATATCACTACCAACATTAACAATATTTAATTGAATCCGGAAATACCGGAATTACTTTCCGAAAAATGGCTTATCCATGTTATTCTTTCTGTGTGCATTTATGATACAAGTACTAAAAATCAATCTACCTACTCCGATCACTGATAATAAGCCATGGCAGATAAGAGATGACCAGTCACAACTGACGGCGCCCGTTCACGAACATGACGCGTGGATCAGCACCATTCAGCTCAACCATTTTGTAGGGAACCGAATGATCCAACACACTCGCCACCATCAGCGAGACATTTAAGTGAGCATGACACGCTCAGCTGCCATGATTTTTCAAGTCAACATACATATTAATAAATTTAAAAAACAAAAAAAAATACAAACGGCTCCATGGTGGTCACATTTACAAAAAATTGAAAAAATGCTTCTAAATTATATAAAAGTAAAATGCAATGTGTTTGAGAGATTAATAGAATGTTACTACCAAAAAGAAAGAAAATCATTGTCCATTGGAGTATTCAACAATTAAAACTTGTTTAAATAAAAAATAAACATTAAGTTTGTAATGTCAAAAAAAATTAAAAGGGGAAGCAACTCTTCCAAACATTAAAATTTTTAACTAGTGAGCCCAAGTGGCTGTGGAGCAGGACCAGCATTAAGCCAAGCATTTTTATCTATGATATAATCATCCAACTTATAATATGCTTGTCTACATAGTGTGCGTTTAATGCTTGTTTTTTAATTTCTTCTCATTCAGTTCAAGAATATCGAGTGGTATTTTATTATAACATTTTACACAGTACCCCATAAAAGAAGTGTGCACTTTAGACAATCTGAAACGTGGTTGATCTAATTTGTTCCTATTTCAAGTGTTAAAATTATGCCTGTCACTTATCTTACTAAAAAGATGTAGATTTTTCTGAACATACATAATGTTTTCATATATACTCGTATACTGCCAAGGTACCGTCATGATGTTAATTTTCTTAAACAGTTCCCTTAGAGATTTGCGTCTGCGGAGGTTATATATGGCTCTGACAGCCCTCTTTTGCAGAATAAATTTAGAATTAATATCTGCAGCCCGTCCCCACAGCAAAATACCGTAAGTCATGATGCTATGAAAGTAACTAAAATAGACCAGTCTCGCGGTATCCACGTCTGTTAGTTGGCGGATTTTCCAAACAGCGTAAGCGGCTGAACTTAGCCGCCCTGCAAGTGATGTTAAGTGAGGACCCCACTGTAGTTTTGAGTCAAGCGGGATCCCCAGGAAAACCATTTTTTCGACGAATTCTAGTGTCTCCCTATTCTGTACAATATGACATTCACTACTTCTAACATTTGGTAACACGAATCTTATGCATTTTGTTTTCTTCTCATTTAAAACCAAATTATTTACTGTAAAACAATTATGGACTTTAAGCATAGCGTTATTTACTTCGTCAAGCTCCTGTGCATGTCTGTTTATCTTAAAAATCAGTGATGTGTCATCAGCAAATAACACCATTTGTGGTCGGTTTTTCAGTAAATGAGGTAAATCATTTATACAATGTCGCCCATGGGCATGTGACCGCCCGTATTTTTCTGAATATTCATGAAAAATTATCGAAAATTAACTTTAAAAGTTAATTTTCGATAACTTGTCATGAATATTCAGAAAAATACGGGCGGTCACATGCCCATGGGCGACATTGTATATACTCAAAAGAGGAAGGGACCCAAAATCGAGCCCTGTGGTACACCCATTTTGACTTTTAAACCCAATGAATTTACACCGTTTATTTGAACTTGCTGCAGTCTATCATTCAAATATGATTTTACTAAGCTAAGCGCAAGTTTACCCAGTCCGTAATGCTCAAGTTTCAAGAGCAGTGTTTCGTGATTCACGCAATCAAATGCCTTGGATAGGTCACAGAAGATGCCTATTGCACCTTGTGCCTCTTCCCATGCGTTAAAGATGTGTTTTAATAAGGTGACATCGGCGTCGGATGTGCAACGTCCTTTGGTGAAACCATACTGTTGATCGTGTAGGCTATTATTACAATTAAAACGATGGAGCATTTGATTTAACATTACTTTTTCAAACAACTTGCTGAAAACCGGCAAGACCGATACGGGCCTATAATTATTAGTGTCTTTTCTGTCCCCAGATTTGAATAGTGGAATAACTTTACTGTACTTCATTAGATCCGGGAATACCCCTTGATCTACACACAAATTAAATATTAAAGCTAAATAGGGTGCAATTGTCTCAATAATTGATTGACAAACTTTAGTAGACATACTCCACAGATCTTCGGTAATTTTGATCTTGAGTTGCTTAAAAACCTTTACAACGACCACAGGGTTTACATGTTTAAATTTAAATTCCACGGGAAAGGCTGAAACATTCGCTCTTAATAGATCAATAGCAAGTAAGGGGGAGGAATTTAAAGTTTCTGTAGTTTTAATTGGAATATTGGTAAATAAAGTTACAAATTCCTGAGCAACATCGATGTTGTTGCTATTGAGACCGCGGGAAGTGTCAAGTGGGTAATCAGTATTATGTCTTTTGTTCTTGTTCGTTTCATTGTTAATAATTTTCCAAACTGTCTTTATTTTATTGTCTGCCGATTTAACCTTGTTGCTAAAGAAAGAAGCTTTAGCTGCTTTGCAGATATTTTTAAAAGTTTTAGAGTAAGTAGGAACGTACTTATTTAAAATGTCCGTGATAATATACGGCTTAAGGCCATACAGTTCAAATAATCTTTCCCTACTTTTCCTGATCCCTTTAGTTGCCCAGTCACTAAATAAAAACTTAGTGCAAATAGTTTTAGTTTTTTTCTTAAAAGAATGATTGAACTCTGTTTGCACTAATGAAAAGAATTGTTCATACAGAATATTGCCATTGGACAAATTTAGGCCCTGAGCACTTAACTTGCTTATTAAAGTGTTGTTAAACTTTTTTAAATTACCCGATGTTATTGGTCTAATTTGAATCTGCACTTTTTGTATTGGTGTGCTGGACTCAAAACTAACGGTTTGACCGCTGTGATCAGAAGGGAGATAATTTACAATGGCTTTATCTAAATAGTCGCAGCAACAAAAGACATTATCAATACATGTAGCAGTAGTCTAAGTTATTCGCGTTGGTTCTAAAAACACATTTGACAGATTGAAAGATTTGAAGAGGCTTAATAATCAACTGCTATTTGAACTATTTTCTAAAATATTAATATTAAAGTCACCACAAATAATTACTTATTTATTACCAGCTGCAAGTTTAGCTAAAAATCTTCCATTACTGACTCAAATATAGAGTAGTTTTGATAATTTGGAGGTCTGTAAACGCACACTATAAAATGCTTGTCTAGCTCAACACAGGACAGTTCAATGCTATGTTCCACCGATAATTCCGGCTCGCGGTCAGAGTCCTGCGCGACGTCATCGAGGGTGGACCTGTGTCAAAATGTTTAAAAATACGCTCTCTCTGCCGTTGTTAAAAAAAAAAACAAATAAACGAAGAACATATTAGATATAAAATTGCGAAAGCTCAAAAAAAAAAATCTCGTATTTATATTATAGTTTTAATTCTTAATTTTATTTTCGAAAGTGTGATATTTTATATGCGATATGATGACGTTTAATTGTTGTCTTAAAATAGCGTTACACACATTACAGATTATTAACAATAAAATTACACTCAAGTGCAAGTCGTATATATAATTTTTAGTGTCGTTTGTGAAGAAGTTTTATTAAAACACATATTTGTAAGATTTTTTAATCAAATTCGTCCATATTACATAGTCACTCTCCATCGAACTGTTTGCTACTATCATATTTTACATTAATAAATACATAATATACAATGTGTCCGGTTGTCGGTTGTATATTAATATTTAAAACAACTTTCACTCTGGCAACAACAATGACTATTATAAATAAATCGCTGCTTCAAAGAAAAGTGCTATACTAGCACGACCAAATGTATGGAACACGATAAAAATCATAATGATATTTTTCGAATAGCGGAGCAAATTAGCAACACACGATTTTTTTATTGAATCCGGGATTTTATCGTATTGGTTCAGTGTGAACAACTACGTATATGTATACGAAAAAAATGTCGTTCTAAAATGTCGATGTCCTAAAATAATAGATTCGATAAATTATAGCTGTAGCAGTAGGTACGTCCCTTGACAATAAAGTACGGCAATTGTTACTTCATATGTAGCTGTCAATATTTACGGATCTTCATGAGCGGTGGGAAACACCCAAAACAAAAGAATAAGGTCACCACAGTTTAAGCGAAACAGTAAGACAAATTTTAGCCCATTCTAATTAATAAAAATCTTAATTCATGATTTTTTTAAATTATACTAAAGGGGATGAAGTAGGGGATGAAAGTTTATATGGAAACTCACAATTTTTGTCTTAAATTCACTTAGGTACTTGATAAAAAAAAAACACTGTCAGACACCGTCCCCACAACAACCTAACAACCAACAACCACAACCTATACTGCTGGGTCTAGAAGCATGCAATTTTGCATAAGAGTTCCTTTTATAACGAACGAAATTACGACTTTGGTATTTTCTATCAAAATTACGTTTTGCGTGACTTTTGAACCATTGCAATTTTAAACTTTCACCTTACTACCTCAAAGCCACTGGTTGATGGCTTGATATACTACCTGAGTCTTACATTTTATTTCCGACTACCCCGGCTATCACTAAAAAAATCCCGTATACGGTTTGTACACTGGATTTATCATTAAAAGTCACATAACCATAGATATTTATTTATATTAAATCCATAGATGACGGAAGAGGCCTTTTTTTTTTGAGGATGGGAAATCATCAAATGATTTCTCCCGCTCTGGGCGGAGCGAGAGGGCGTGTCAGACTTTTACTGACTAAAACCCACCCGTGTTCCTTCCGTTGCCCGTGTGCTGGGGCCGCGATATCCCTTTCGGACATGACGGAAGAGGCCTAAACTTTATGTTTTTCTTTCTACGAACTATCCCATAACACTATATCAAAATGTAAAAATTTTGTTTCTTTAAAATAAAATGAATTGATTGTTACAACACAGCTTATTAGCCGATAACGACACCGACCCGATATCGTCACGGTATCGCCGGTCAGATGATCGATTACGTTTAGTGCCACCTGGTGACAATAACAACATAATTTAAAACCGTTTTACATTACGTTGTTATTGTTACATATTTTATATCGTCGCAGACAGCGACCGACGCCGATATCGGCACGATATCCACCGGCGAAGACACAGTGCGGTTAGAGTAGCGGCATTCTTTCACTTGAACACACTTTTTTGCCCCGACTTCGAGACGTCGATACTTAGTAGGTAGATACTGTGGTTGTTTGGTGCATCGCGATGGTCATCGATATTCACCAATATCAACGGGCCGATAATATTAATATCGGTATCGAATCGATGTCAGTATAGCTGCCAACATATCGGTATCGGGTTGGTGTCGTTATCTGTTATTAATGTGAAAACGCCCATCAGGTACACAGGACAATTAAGTAATCGTTTTAGTTCACTACACCGTAGGTTCCATAAAATGAAAACTTATGGAAAAAAATCGAACCTAAGAAAAACTAGTTCAGTTGATCAACTGCAAATATTTTATGCTGTGGCATGGATGCCGCGAAATGGTCGGCAGTGCATTGTAAATAAATACGTTTCTCTGCAATTGGGGGAGGTAGCGTTTAAAAGGCCCACAGGACCGGAAAACCTAGCCTTAAAAAGAAAACGTAACCGTTAACATATAGAGGATAACAACAGTCTGTTCTCAAGAATGCACAAGTACAAAAGTTCATGTAACAGTTGTTTTAATACTCACAACAGACGATTACAGATACCAACGCTATTCCCAACACTAAATAGAAAGTAAATTACAAACTACATATCTGCAAACGGTTTAAGTACTTACCACACGGGGCATAACAGGAAACACACTACTTTTGGCGCCCCATAACAATAAGCGGTCCCATGCCGACCCAGTTGGTTCCATCTCTATATGAACAATAAACTGAGGGCTGTTTGTGTAGAACATGACAATCGCGACTCTAGCGCACGGCTGTTTTCGCCGGGATTGGGACACGGCCGTTTCCGAAAAATAACGAAGTCATTGTGCTATTGTCAAGTTGCACGGATGTTACTTTTTATTATCTTGTCTACCACACGAAATCCTCTGCGTTGCTATGATACTTTAAGAACACAGAAATATTAATAGATAAAGAACTAACTATTTACATTAGGTACTAAATGACTAACTAACTTATTAACTGTACAAATAAATACAAACATAAAAACACTTAGGCGTCGAAGTACTCGTCCGTATCGCTGTCATGCGGAAACATGCTCTAATATTTATATTCCATTACAAGATTTGGTGATCTTTAAAAGATGAAAGATCACCAAATCTTGTAATGGACGAAAAGTTAGCTGAGTTACTGAATGCCCATAATATTATTATCATCTTTCATAAAGGCGTATAGTCGCCATTTAAAGCCAACTATAATGTGAAAGATCTAAAAGCCTTAATAGTACATTGTACTAGTAATAAAAGTAAAATATGAACTGAGATTTTTTTTTTCTTCAAGAAATTGGGCTTAGCTAGTAGTTTTGTGTCTATTACTGCTACCATGTCTGGATCAGCAAATAAACAATATACGATAATGTCCGCCACGCCTAGGATGTAAACACGCCCGGAAGATATTGATTATACAAACACCCAATTATTACCTCCATTGTCTGCGCAATTAGGATGTGGAAACAGATCGGTGGTCACCAACGAGCAACGGACGTGGAACCGTTAGGATCGTTGTTTGTAAACAAGCGAGTACATTGGATTAGTAGTTTTAGTACTAAACAACATTATTTTGACGTGAAAATACAAATGAATTTGGTATATAGCCGTTGTAGCAAATAATTAGGTCCTTCGGTCCTAATGAGCGCGTACAAAAGGTTTTGTATTCAATTCGTGAGGTAAACAATGTTCCTAATGTGATCGGGACTGAATCGATTTATTTACTTAATGTTCTGTAATGTGTGTTATTTGGAGCTGATTCGGCTTCTGTTGGGATCTGTTTCGCTGAGTATTTTCGTGAGATCTATTTAGCGTACTTTAGCTACTGGTAAAGTAAATTTATTTGTTTTTGGTCGACTGTATATTGTTTTATACTGTTCGTGATGTTGTGTAAATTGGTGATAATATAATTTTAATTTAGATAAAGCTGATCATTAACTTTGTTATCTAGTGCAGCTTTAATTGAGACGTCGATGCTGTTACCAGTATTCAACTTAAATGGCCTTTATTTATCTCATAAAATAAAATTCGGACTAAGACAAAAACGGAACACACCGATTTACCACAACAAACAATAGCGGTAACTCGAAACATTCGAATCTTAGTATCACCATCTGAACCTGTCCGTCCTCCATCACAAGCAACATTATCGCACTCACTTAGACCGGGTAATACCACCGCAGTCGGGTAATACCCTCGCGACTTCAGATAATCCCTTTATTAGTTCGTGACGTAATAGGTTTTAGTTGGTTATCACCTCCCGGAGGGTAGAGCACCTATTTACGACCAAACATTACCTGCCTTTGTTTATACAGGCTGCTTTGAAACGAAAATTCTAAAGTATTGATTTCGATTTGACCCTTTTAGAGTAAAATTTGCTGTTCACCGACAAAAAAGGTGACGGCTTTAAATATCCTAAAAGACTAGTTGTGGAGGCCTGAGAAGCAGAGTTGTTACTTCACTTTCAGGGGCTGTCCAGGACTAGATTAGGTACCTGTATAATTTTGGGAGATAAATGTTCAGGAATTCCCATTATAAGAGCACCTCCAGATTAGTATTCCCACAACTATGAGGTTATTCAGTTATGACCTTTCGTTTGTAGGCACTCAGAATTGAATTGAATCGAAATTCATAACGAATTTATTATATTACTCTTTTATAATATTAATAATCTATTATAGGATATTCGCGAGGGTTACTACTGTTCGTACCTATTATAGGTACGAACAGTAGTAACCTGTGCGAATATCCGTTTAAATGATAAGGGAAGGGGTAGGTTTCAGCTAATAAATAAGATTAAAACGTTTATTAAGATATTTTCACCTAAATGGTAATAATAATAATTAGATAATAAAAGTTTAATCAACGCTAAGATTCTATACAGGGTGTATTATTATTCACCCTGTATAAAGTCATAGCGTTGATTAAACTGTCACATAAGAAAGTACAAGTTGTTTCGTAGATTGAATTCTATTCCAAACCAGTCGAGATATGACGGCTAGCTAATTAAAACACGATGCCTTTGATCTAGGAACGACAAAATATCATTTCATTGCTTTTTATTTTCAGGAACTGTGACAAGCAGTATCAAGAATAAATATTAATATATTATTATTTGGGTCACGGGTTTTGTATTTGATATGACAGGAACAGATATAGGTCCGAAAAAAGTATTTTGATTGAATGTATTTATTTGAGTAGGTAATCGACTTACAACTGTAACCGGTTATCATGAAAATTACAGATATAAGAAAGACACACGCTATGATAAGGTATTTGTAGCTTATGAAATACACGCGAGATGTTATCAATAATAATTGCTCACACAACACAACACAGGCCCTTCCAACTGCCATGTGTATCAGAAACAATACTGTTGGTACAACTTCTAACAAAGCATACACACCTCTTACAAGCTCCTATTACATACAGGCTATAGCTAACGCACGTAGTATAAAGGTATGTACAGACGAACGAGCTATTTGGTATACATCAAAAATATTTATGTTTCCACTACCACTGCCAAAATTCATTTTTATTGTGTGCATAATAACTTTTCAATCGTATGGCATACTTATGAGAGTGATGATAACTGACTACTCAGTACACCCATAGTAGTATTTACAGGGAAATAAATGATTTGATTTGGTTGAAAAGTAGTTGCAACTGTTGCAAGATTCACTGATGACTCCGCCCTGGAGTGTACTGTTCCACAAACAATGTGGCACTTAATGTCGTGTCCAGCGTATCCTGTTGCCTGCACGTTTCAGGAACTGATGCTCTGGGGTGACTCTGTTCAGATTACCATCGACGAGCTAAGACGAAGATTGCTGCAAGTTACGTGAAAATATATCAAATAGCTGGCTCGACTGTACCTACTCATACAATAGCTCTCAAAATACGGGCGATCGGTATCAACTCGCTATATATCAAAAAGGTAGCTCACAGTAACTCATACTCTAAAGATAATTTGAAAACGAACAAAAGGGTTAAATTTATAGAGTGCGTGCTCCACTGAAAAGCTTTATTGGCAAAATTCCTTTGAAATAGCGGCATTAGTCGCGTGTCGGTAAACACGCTAAGGCCGTACGGGGCTGACGGGGAATTTTAATAACTTGATGCAGTCAGGTTGCAAATTCTCGAAAAGTTTAGGCACTGTAACACATTGGGAAATGTCTAAATAAAAAAGCCTAATCTATCAAGCAAACTCACACGGCAAAGCGCGGCTGACCGCTGAAAAAAACAAGACAATTTTTGAATCAAATACCGTTGAAAAGGATCAACGGAAAAAATACTCAACCAAATTCTACAAAATTCAAATGTCCTTTATTCAAACTAGGCTGAGAATCAGCTCTTTTCGAACTTTAACATGACATAACGTCGGCTAAGAGTGTAAACCTGCTAACTCCACTTTTGGCCAAAATTACATTTTTTATACAATCCGTAAGAGAAAGTTAGGCCACACGGACTGTAAAACCAGCTAAACTCACTCTAAACGTAAAATCGGCAAAAAAGTGTGATGCGTAAAACAGCCAAATCCATTTTATTCAAATTGCGCGGCTAACTCCATGATTGACGCCATTTAGTATTGAGTTTTCGGCGTTACAGCGTTCCGTGCAATAAAACTAAGTTTTCGGTGGCATAACTTAATTGTTTCAAGATTTCATGGTTGAAATATAGCAGAGGTAAGCCTTTATTATTAATATTTACTTTTCGTTTTACGTCTCGTATTCAATAAATATGTTTTTTTTTTTGTTATCAATTTGATAACCTCCAAAAAGTTTTAATGTAGGAGTTAGCAGTTTTTCTTAAAGTCGTTACTATATTTTTTGGGAGATAGCAGTAATTTTGTATTGCCTATAATTATAAAAATAAAACTGTGCTTATCGTAATTAGTTACAAAATCATTATTTAATTCCAAAACAAATTATAATTAATACATATTATTATCAGGTAGATAACTAATATAGGTGTGTTTATTGTTTTTTTTTAGATGTCTTCAAATCAGCTTTCGCGTAGTAAAAAAATTCTCGAGTTAGTGTGCAATAATGATGATACATACAACAGAGTCATCCCTGAATCACCATCCCTTTTAAATGAAGAAAATTTTATTGAAAATGTTAATTTTAAATTTATTAATAACCTACCAATAGTCTTCGTTTCTGATGTTAGCCATTGCACACAAACTGCAGCAAATAAAGATGTTCTTGGATCTGATGACTGCACACTTAATGTGCTGATGACGAAGGAAAATGACGATGATTCTACTTTAGCGGTGTTGTATAATGACAACGGGAATATGATGACAAATGAAACTAATGACATTAGCGAAAATTGTATAAGTCAAGTCCAAACAACCGATGCTCCAAATCATTATGATACCAGAGCATGTTCAGTTTTGACTTCGGATGCTATTGTGACGGGTTCTGCTGATGTGGTGATAAGTAACGATAACTGTACTGTTAGAACCAGTTCTAGCTCTGTACATCTATCAAATCAAATTGAAGACCCCATATCTGATGAAAGTGACCAAGAAGCCTTAGTACAGTTAGTACCGTATGATATAAATTCTGAGTCAAACTCTGGTTCTGATGATAACTATCCAGAAAGAAGTACTAAGCGAAAAAAGCGAGCACAGGTTAAGAAATCTAATTGGTTTGCAGAAAAAAACCGAAAACTGCGACAGGCTGGCAAATAATATTCATGTACCAGCAGAGTATATAACCATCTGCAGATCTGCAAGGAAAAAACCGCGTCCATACGAAGTAAAATATCTAAACTACCAATTCTTAAAAAATTTCAATGATGTTCAATTTTATAAAAGCATTCGTTCTGGCCGATCTAAAGGAGATGCTAAGGTTACAGATATCAGGGCTCTTCGCTACACTCCAAATGGAGATATTTATTATAAACTTAGATTCCCAGACGAGTGGAAAATATTACCACAAAGAAAATCCTCATCGGTGACGCCTGTGCCATTTACCGGTCTACAAAATTTATACAGTGACAGGCCAAAAATTAGCGCGAGAAAGTTCGAAGATCATCAATACTTGAAAAACACCTTACCTGAAGATTATCGCTCTTACTACGATAGCTTACCTCATGATTGAAACAGAAAAAAGTGATAATAATGAATATTAAGGAAAAGAAGAATAATATTTAGTTTTATTAATTTGATTATAATTTTATGAAAAGAGGATTTGAGATATTTAAGTTTGTTTGTTTAATTTTTTGTGTTGTCAAGATTTTTGATTAAAAGACTGATCAAATATAAGTATTAGCCAAATATGTAACTGTGATGATTACTAAGAAATAAATAGACTGATTAACGAAACAATTAAAGTTATTTTACTTATCCTTGAAATCTTCCGAAAAACCTCCTATGTCCACAAAATAAAACGTTTGCTACCAAAAAAACCTGCTAAGTCATAAAAACACTTATAACTTATTGACGACCAAATTTTACTATTTTATTAGTTTCTAATAATGTAGAATATCCAAAAATACACCAACTGTATTTTTGGTTTTAACCTAAAATTGTAAAATACAAATTTATTAAGTTTAATTTCTCTCCTGTAAATTTAGGATATAGTGAGTTAGCAGGTTTACACTCTTAGCCGACGATAAGACAGTCCCCCTTAAACGATCCCCCTTCACCACTTCCTAGTGCTTTAGCTGGGAAGAAGAAGAAGTGGCGCAAGAAACTGCCCAGAACCACAGCTGTCTGTTCAGTTAGAAAAACTTGATTCTTTACAATATTACTTATGCAAAATAATGTACATTACGCAGCACAATTTTTTATTTTTTATTATTTGCTATATGTCAGCTAGCACACGACAATATGCCAACAAAAATCATCGAAATCTATACTCAATCGAAAAAAAAACTAAAAAGTAAACAGAACTTAATACCCGAATGAAAGCCTCCAGGCATAAAGGGCGTGCCAGTTTAAATATAGTTATTAAAGCCGTAACTCATAATTATAAATTTCGGTAGCGATATGTAGGTCCGTTGGAATTAATTAACAATTTTATTTGGACAACGTGTTCAAATAGCAGGATTAGCTGTCTGAAAATACGTGACAATCAAATTCACATACTGGAAAATAATAATATCGTGATATACTTTATACATGTTGTTGTCAAACAGAATATCAAAAACAAGAACATAATAATATACGTTTACAAGTGGGTCTCATAATTTTTATTTTGTGAATTTCTATCAGCTTTGTGAATTTGTGAAAAAGCTGATGCAAATAATAAATATTCCGGTTGTGGTCCTTCCACCCAACAAACTGCTAATGTCCGTGGATTCAAGCACCACAATGCATTTTGTCTTGCCACCGGCCACAGCTAAGTTCAATTCTTGCAGGAAAACAAATGAATCTGCTCTCACACACATAAACTATGGTTAAAGTGAAATAGAAAGACATCGAATCGCCTTGTTGTGCAATAAAACTTAAAAGCAAGAGTCAACACCTTCGACATTCAAGTTAAATTAGCAAAATAGTACTTGAGTGAAATACTATAATTGACCTGATACTCTCTGAAATGTCATATTATAATGGGTAATTAAGTATTAAGCCAACTTTAATACTAAAATACCCATTACATAAGTTATACACTTCTGAATAAGAACAAAGTCCTCACGTCCTTACTAGCAAGTAAGAAACCCGTTTAATTTGCTAACATTACGAGCCGGTGCCGTCATAAATTAGTTAGAGACGCGAGATTTAATACATTGTGACAGTGTAATAAAGTGGAGGAGCCGCAGCCGTGCCGTGTGACCCGGCGCCGGCACGTGCCGGACGAGCTGATGAGAAAATGTGTGGTCTATTAGAATGTAAGTATGTTGGAGGAAATATTATTCATAGTTCGCGCTGACACGAGAAGATGAACAAGTTATGAAGTGCATTGCAGACCAACATTTTTGGAAAATGTTTATTTGGCACAGTTAAAACTAGCGTGGAATGATAACAGCTGCGTCAAATTGATTAATTTCAGTGAAATAGTTTCATTAGTCACGATTCCTGGTAGTCCATCTGACACTATTCTATCGTTGTCAATGGAAAACATTCCCGTGAACTCGTTCAGTAGACCAAAATGGCCAATGTTTTATGAAAGGAATTTCAGTAAATTACTTAGCATCTTGCATTCAAAAATTAATTTAAATACTAGTGCTTTCAAATGCAAATGTTGATTAAAAACCGAAAAATTATAAAACTTTCCTTCGAACCCAAACTACCTAACTAAAATAAGAATGAAATTAATCGACCATGAGCGAAAATATGCGGTAAAAAGGTAATGACTTCGCAGAAACAGCTAACTACTACACTTGAAATGTAAATGAATCGCTGCCGAATTTAAATGAAATGCGTTTCTATGTTCCGGGTGCAGATTTCATATAAAAATAGAGAAATGGCTTCGTTTTGGAGTTCATCTCGTGAAAATATTATTTTACACGTTACACAAAAAACACAATCAAATGGCAACATTTGTAAAGGAATTTTATGAAATAAATGGCAATGGAAAACTCATTTACTAAAAGTGTTAAAACTAGATACGCAAAGTACTTAAATTCAGCAAGTTCCGAGATTATGTCAAAAGGTTACTGTACCTAACGATCTTCTGCAATATGCTGAAAACTATGACACACAGATAAGTTCTACTTTTGCAAATAGGAAAAAACGTAAACTTAGTTATTTTATAGTATACGCAAACACCTTCATTCCTGGGACGGTTGAGCAGTGGTATACACAGGAATACATACGTACATTTCTTTAAGTATAACCTAATGCAATAATCGACGACCGTTACAGTAACAATTTATTGATAGGTACATGTTCACAGCAGCAGAACAAAATGAAATTACACGACGGCGATGTCTGTAGAAAGCGTCAGTTACAACAAAGATATAAAACAGGCATATTGGATAAATGAATATCTGGGCTCGCGTACAGGCTCGCGTTTTTATGGAATGGCACGGAGCAGCACAGTCTAGAACGATGCGGTTTTGTGTTCTTTGTTAGCTACTCATTTCTTTTGTAAAAATTTAATTTATTCTCTCTGTTACATGAAAAATATGTCAGATCCTAATTTAAAGCAATGATAGGAATTATTAGTGGTGTCGTGATTGTTGGAAAGGAAATGCTGAAAATGAATGTATTTCTAAACGACACACAAGAATTAATAATAAACTGCAAATTCATTAAACGGGAAAGCTACCTTAATTTAGTAGGTAGTCGAATTCAAAGACAAACTTAGTTCCTCGACAGCTAAAGAAGTGTCGACTTCGCCATGACTAAATCGATCTGGAATTATACACGTCTGTAAAGTTCAGCAAGCCGATGTTTCAGTTAGCTGCAGACTTACCCGTTACATATTCACTACATCCAGTCCAAACTCCGGCTCAACGTCGCAGCTTTGACACCGGCTTACACTCGGAGTTACAGATTATTTGTATTATATCTGTAGACTGAATGCATTTCAATGCCATTCACTGTGACGACTGAATTATACTAAAGCAGATTCCTTTAGAAATTGAACGTGAATTCCCAGAATACCTCATCAATGTTGACAGATAATGCCACTGCATACTAACACTCAAAGCAAATTGCGTGAATAATGGATTAGTCTCCAGCCCACATGGTAACACGCACAAGAAATACGCCAATTTTGTGTGCATATTAGTAGGTACTCAGCTTCAGCAAACACGACAATATTCTGTTTTCTAAACAAGCAATTCACTCTCTATCATGATTAACTCTCGGTGTTATTCACCAAATTCGTAAAACTATCTTACGCGATGGTTTGTAGCTTGCTTGATTCCATGTTGGCCTAACTATTAACAGTGATATATTGTGTGGGTAGACCAAATAATCGTATATATGTACAATGTAAGGCATCCCAGAGGACTGGCTGGACAGGTGTGGCGCAGATTACATTATGCCTGGCTTTGTGGATCGGACGCGGGGGATTCCAAATGAAGAACATTATCATGCATCATAGACACAGAGCTACATTATTAGGTACCAAGTAGGTACCTTCCTTCCTTGATAACTAGAAAAAAAAGAAGTCACTAGATGGCGCTGATGACGTAAACATCCGAAGTGCAGTTCACTGATCTATTATTGACTTAAAAATTGTAAAACAGATTAAATCGTACATTCAATTGCGTTTGATAAGTCCGTTTTGATGTGAATAATTCACACAAACGTTACCTAAATAAACTATGTGATATTTTTTTGAATAAGTGAAGACAATTATGTGACGAAACAGAGTATAACGTTAATTAACATTAAGTAGCACCGTGATAAACAATTGCTTAAGTGAAATACGCTACAAGCTAAGTGACAAGTGTATATTAACCGGAAAAACGTATGCAGAAAGTTAAAATTGAACTTGGTATTGTGTGGAAAAAATCTTAAGCGATGAATAACTTTTTGCGACTTCTTAACTATTTGAATTATATTCCCACAAACACTTGCAAATTTTAACGACCCGAGTAATGTTCAAATAGCCGAAGTAATTTATGTTGGATTGCTGTGATACTGGGTGCCGGTTTGGATCTCACGAACTGTGGAACTTTTTGTGTTTCATATAATCTCTAGTTTAAATCAACATAAGCTTCTTCGGAAACATCACACAGCGTCGTAATCAAAGAGTCTCCGAAACATAAGTGAAGATTTAAATTTGACAAATAGTGAACTAGATGGCACTACTAGTAACAGTATACCGAACATATCAGACGATGAGGACGCCGAAGAAATTCTTCAACTAGAAACATAATAAAACGATTGACACTGCAACTAGAGCCTGCACACCGTGAAGTTGAATCCCTAAATATGGACAACACAATTCTCAAAAAGACCATCGAAAATTTTACAAAAAACACCTTTTTACAAAAAAAATACCGACTTCCAAAAAAACGGGTTATTCCGCTAATCCCCATTGACAATCCCCATCGGTTTACAAATAAAATACAAACAACATATTATATGTATAAGATTCATGAAGTCTTTATTTCTTACGGAGGTGGGGGAAGGTTAAAACGGCCGCTTTGTCAGAATCATAATATGATAATATTATGAATCACACAAACTGACAATTCATAATATTAACTGCGTTCAATTCATATTATGCAATTCATCTGTTTGATAGTTTTATATTATTAGGAAATAACATTTAAAATGTAGAAAAAAAAAAAAAAAATCTCATTGGATTAATAAAAACTGTTAAGAAAAATTATCCGGTAAAATTACAGTCTTCATTTTTTTCATGCGGCTGTATTAACACCGAATTTGATTCTGATATTAATTGAATTGAATATGATTCAGCTAAAATATGTGTCACCATAAAGGAATTGCTGCTTGTAGCTGGAAGCTACGGGCATACGCGGACATACCTTAAAAATCTTCCAGGATTATCTGTGTGATAGAAGCCAATGCGTCAAAATAAACGATGTTATTAGTGACACTAAATCAATGACTTTCGGCGTTCCTCAGAGCTCAATTTTGGGCCCCACCCTGTTTCTTATTTATATAAATAACTTATGCAAAATGTCTCTAACGAACTGTTCTATTTATACTTACGCAGATGATACGGCCTTGATTCTTCACGGTAGTGACTGGCCTGAAACAGTAAAACTCGCGGAACTTGCTCTAAACTCAGTGATGAAATGGCTTTCAAATAACATCCTAACCTTAAATCTTAACAAAACAGTGTACTTACCTTTCTCCTTACTATCCACCAACCTCCCTCCACCGGATTCAATGGTGCTTAGAGCTCATACTTGCTCACGCGGTCTATCCTCCTCACATTGCGGTTGTCCACAACTCACAAGGTGTGAGTCTGTTAAGTATCTTGGAGTCTATGTAGATAGTTCTTTGAGCTGGAAACCTTACCTTAACAATCTCATATCGCGAATCCGCAAGTGTATATTTATTTTTAAAAAGCTAAGGCACTCCGCGGACTACCGTACGATTAAAACTGTTTACTATGCCATGTGTCAAAGCATAATAAACTACTGCATCACAGTGTGGGGTGGGACTCCCAAGACAACCTTACTGCCTCTGGAACGAGCACAGAGAGCTGTGCTCAAGGTTATGACCTCGAAGCCGTTTAGATATCCCACCGCGGCTCTCTACACCGAATGTCAGGTCCTCACTGTGAGACAACTTTTTGTTCTTGGCACTATTCTGCGCAAACATCCCTCTGTGGTATACAAGCTGCAACCGAATGCTGCAAAAAAACGTATACTTCGAAGTATGCTCAACTCGCGGATGCAGAACGGCCCTTGCTCAGCGTCATTATGATATTCTGTCCAACCATTTATATAATAGAATAAATAAACTGTGCACCATTGCTCCCATGTGTCTAAACGAATGTAAGACCAGGGTCACAAAGTGGCTATTGACACTAGGTTACGATAAGACTGAAGATTTACTACATGTATCAATCGCATAACCTAATGTACCTAATGTAGTTAGTAAAGTTATATACGTACTTGTACTTTTTACTCAAACTGTAATATTCTCTTACCCAAGATTTGTTACAAAGCGCGCAGGAATGTCATTATATATATGTGGTGATTTTAACATTAATATACTGGAAAAAAAATACAGCTTTCCTTGAGTTTATCAACTACGTATTAAGCTATAATCTACACTTGAGAGCAATAAAATCGCACACCCCTTGTAATTTGGTTTATTACTGATTGTTTTCTAAAATCGAAAGATATTGAGTAAAAATCATTAGACAAAATTAAAGCATACAAGCTTAGCTTTACAAAAACATAAAATTAAAATCATTGACCTTCACGTAACTTACAAAAACCGACCGTACACCGAATTCCCCAAATTCACGCGTTTGCGTTGTCACTACTTGCACCCTTAGCCGCAGGTATAAAAAGGTCAGTTTATTGGAATTTTTATTCAGTTGCATACCGAAGGTCAACGTGATAACATCTCTACTGGAAGCATACGGATTTACTGGAAAAATATGGATACCACGCCCGCAGAAGCCGCTCAAGTTATTGCCTTGCTCGAAGCAGGCCATAACCAAAGTGAAGTTGCTCGACGGCTAAATTTGAGCCGCTACTCTGTTCGTCGTGTATACCAGAGGTTCCAAGAGACCGGTGGCTACATTCGGCGACCAGGATCTGGCCGGCGACGCACAACATCAGAGCGTGATGACCGCTTTCTTGTGACAAGGTCTTTGAGAAATCGGCAACTGAACGCGGTTCAACTGGGACAACAGCTTCGAGAAGTTCGCAATGTCAGTATAAGTCGGTGGACAGTTCGAAGAAGACTAGGTGAAGTAGGAATGACTTCACATCGCCCAGCAAATGGTCCCAAATTGACCACAGCTCACCGACAAGCCCGGCTACAATTTGCTAGGGAACATTTAAATTGGACGTATGACCAATGGCGGGCTGTTATGTTCTCTGATGAGTGCAGAATGACTTTACATGGTCATGATGGACGCTCTAGGGTCTACAGAAGGTCATCAGAGCGATTTTCACAATGCTGCATAAGCGAACGTGTGGCTTTTGGAGGTGGATCGTGTATGTTTTGGGGTGGCATAATGTTGGACACTAAAACTGACATTGTATTCATCACTACGGCGAATACCGGCCCGAGATCGAGAAGTTTGACGGCTGCACGATACGTCGAAGAAGTGCTCGAAGAACATGTGAGGCCGCTTGCGTGGCTTATGGGAGAAGATTTTCTCTTAATGCACGACAACGCCAGACCGCATGTCGCTAGAACAGTTTGCGACTACATGGAAGATGTTGGAATCACCGCGATGGAGTGGCCAGCTCGTAGTCCTGATCTCAATCCGATTGAGCATGTCTGGGATGAGCTAAAAAGAAGAGTTCGAGCAAGAAGCCCTGCTCCTACGCGCCTCCAAGAGCTTCAACTTGCCATTGAAGAGGAGTGGAACGCCATAACACAAGATTTCATGGTGAAATTAATACGGTCCATGAAAAACCGATTAAGAGCTGTAATCAAGGCTAGGGGAGGGAATACACCTTATTAAAAAACAATTTGATCAAGCATTTTGAGTTTTATTTTTATTCTTTGTTAAGCTAAATTGGGTAATTTTATCCGTATGTTGGGTTTTGTGCCCTAAAACTCCCTATGGGTACTTTTTTTACACTGTATTTGATATCATTAGAAAGGTACTGAAGTAAACATTCAAATAGTGTAAGTTTTATTTTAATATGTATTCACATTTATGAAAAAAACTGCTTTAACAACAAAAAGTCAACGTGTGCGATTTTATTGCTCTCAAGTGTAAAATTGCAAATTGACCAGCCCCCTAGGTTACATAGCAACACATGTGTATAGATAATTTTGCGAACAATTTTACGCAAAAGTGTGTCCACCATTTAATTGACTTTAACATGTCAGATCACACAGCCCAAATCTTATAGATCCCCGTTAAAAAGACTTGTAAAATAAACAGTTGGATTACAGCGAATGATTACAGTTACGGTGACCTTATGAAATTTAGATCATGTTTATGTCATCGTTTTGTGATGTGTATCAAGCTGATGATCCTAGTGTAGCGTACAATAAGTTTATGGAAGTATTCCAGCTGTTTTATGAGTTATGGTTCCCCCTTGATCAAAAACAAAAAAAGTTAAATAGGAATGCGAATTGGTTAACATCCGGTTTATGACGCTGAAGCAAAAATAAAAGACAACTTTTTTGGCTACTACGAGCAAAACCTAATAGCAATAACTTGGCTAAACTTAAAAATTACTTACGAAGACTTAAAAAAATAATAAAATTAACAAAAAAGGCAAAAAATTACCATAAGATAATGATATCAACAAATAAATCAAAAGATACATGGAAGATCATAAATGAAAATAAACATTGCCCTCCATATAACAGAAATACAGAATAACGGGGTTACAATAACAAAACCCAGTGACATAGCGAACGCATTTAACGATCAATTTGTGAATCAAGCAGAATTACATACTTTCGAAGGCCTCAATATTTGCGAGCTATGAGACCCGAATACATGTTGTGAATCAATGTTCTTGGCCCTGACTACACATAGTGAAGTATATCGAATAATACAAGATTTATATAAATGAAGTTAGCGTAGATCATAATATAATACTACAAAAACTTAATGCATACGGAATATGGAGCAATGCACTTTCTCTTATACAGTCGTATTTAGAACGCAATGTACGGAAATAAGACGAATTTCTAAAAAGGAAAAAATGGAACTTAAATATATTTCAGGAAAACGTAAAATCACTTTTGGCGTACCACAGGGCAGCGTATTGGGTCCGCCGCTGTTTTTACAACTTACATACATAGATGACTTTCCATAACACGTCACTTTTTCTAAGGATCTTTTTGCTGATAGCACACTGACACTGACAGTACGATAGTAGTAAGATATAATGAAAATAGAAACTATGAATGTGACATCAAAGACGCATAATTTAAAATTAAATTTAAATAAAACTGAAATTATGCAGTTTCAACAAATATTCACCACTCCTGACATAAATATAACTTTAGAAAATAACAGAATTGAAAAAGTAGAGCATATAAAATTTCCAGTCTTGACAATTGACTTATCTGACTTGGAAACAACATGAATCAATTCTTATAACTCGAACTAATTGAAACGAAATTTAAATCTCGTATAAAACGCGCCAAGCACGCACTAACACCACTGCACTAGCACTATGCTGCCAAGCATATTATAAGTTGGGGAATTACATTGCTGACAAAAATGCTTGGCTCAACGCTGGTCCAGCTCCACAAGAGCGCATAAACTAGTTGATTAGCATTGAAAATATTGTTGGAGCTGCTGAAGATTACAAAAACTATCTTTGCATTGTATAAATTCAATCTCCTAGTATTGTATAATTGCATAGCACATGTGTGAGAACGGTGACCATTACCTTCTACAAAACTACCATTTACTGGGTATGTCTTTTATTGACTTGAATGAGCCCTGGCGGCTGAGAGTATGTCATGCTCACTCAAATGTCTCGCTGGTGGAGGCGTGTGTGTTGGATCATTAAATTCCCTTCAAAATGGTTGAGCTGAATGGTGCTGATCCATGCGTCATGTTTGTGAACGGGCGCCATCAGTAGGGACTGGTCATCTCTTAGCTGCCATGGCTTATTTCAATTTTTGAATTGTTTTATCTTTTGCTTACGGATGCTTTTACCGTGCACGTCTTTCTCCATTGTTCTCACATGTGTAATTTCAACATGAATGATGTAACTAATATTTTGTAAGAATACTTTGATTTAAAATAGTGTCCGTGGAGTTTTTTGCTCGTTCTTCTACATTGGAATCAACTACGCTTTGGAATGGGCAACTAGCTTCATCTTTCTGACTGACCGACCCCTTGACAATTCAAAAGTGCCTGTAATTGGTTTATTTGAAATAAATGCTTTGAGTTTGAGTTCGATACAAAAATGAAGTAGGTTTGCCTTTGCTCTATATAAATTTAAGAAAATAGTTAATCAGGCAGCTGTTGTAGCTGCGTATTATGGCTATGTAGATTTCATTGTCGTTACGAAGTAATATTTTAGGCTAATTCCTGCGAGAAAAATAACATTTTTAAAGCACAGAAGAGGTGCATTAGATCGATATGTAGTCTTAAACCAACGGAAGTTGCAAACCACATATTAAATCTCTTAAAATACTAACATTACCTTGTCTTTACGTTTATACGAGACTGCATTGTTCGTCAAGAACAATTGTGAACTGTTTAAAAAAGCTTCAGAGCAACGCTATAGATCGACAAGACAAGAATATCGTCACGAATTATGTCTAAGAGCCTCAAATACCGTCCTTATGCACAAAACCATCCTCTGTACGGCTCCGAAAATATTCAATAAAATACCAAATGACATTAAAGATTTAAACTTGACACAATTTAAACATAGAGTAAATGATTTTTTAATTGAAAAAAACTATACCATTGACGAATTCTTCTTGACAAAATGTAATAAAATCAAATGATAATTATGTATTTATGCTTGAAAAATCTAAAAATTACTTATTAATTGTGTTCTGAATATTTATAAATAATTAATTGTATTCTAAATATTTATTATAAAAATTTATTGTAATCTAAATATTGATTTATTTATTAATTTGTATGTAATATCGATTTTAAATTCTTATATTGTTAAATAGTGTATGGTAATGGGTAGTTTTTGAGTTACCACAACCTAACTATACGACCTACTATATCACCAAAATTCACACTAACAAATACTTTGACTTTTAGGAATAGACTGTGGTTATCTACGTTAATCCAGCCAACATAACAAAAACTCGGCTTATGAATCTTTTTAGGATTTTTTTATATTGTTTTATAAGTTACTAGCTATTGCCCGTGACTTGAGGATGAACATCATAACATACTAACGTCTTCAAAAAATAGATTATCATTAATAACGAATTTAAATATAGATAAAACAATGATAGACAACCCAAAAACAATTGCGGAGTCATTTAATAACTATTGGATACATTTAACAAATCAACAGAACGATAATGTAAGGGATACATGCTAAACTAACACGTGCGATAGTCTGTTCCTTCGGCCATACGGTTACCATGACATACAAAAATTTATAATTTCCCTAAACAACACACGAGCGATCGGGTGTCATAATCAGCAGGCTGTTTTCCAGAATTGTTAAAGTTTGTGATTGTTAAACCTCTTCATAAAAAGGCGATAGCTTGAAAGCAGATAATTACAGACCTGTAAGGGACTTTTTAATATATTTAAGACCTAAATGATTTTGTTGTATGAGTTATTTTAAATCATCTGTTTTAAATTAATGTCATATTAATGAATGTTTTTAAAAATTTAAATGATACAAAGTAGCATTTAAAGCATGTAATTGGATTTATATAAACTCTAGCATAAAATACATGCTACGACTGGGTGCTGCGCGCCGCCCTGCCTAGCGGCGTCAGCGTAGTCTGCTATGCTGACGACACGCTGGTCCTGGTGCAGGGGAGGTCGCATGAGGCGGCAGCCGAACTGACGACACGTTGGGTTGCGACAATCGTCGATAGGATACGGCAACTGGGACTCGAGGTGGCCTTGCACAAGTCCGAGGCTATGTGTTTTTATGGTCCTCGGAACGCGCCACTGTTGGGTTCCCAGATAACGGCGGGAGGGGTTCACATCGGTGTCGAGTCAACGATGAAGTACCTGGGACTTGTCCTCGACAGCCGGTGGAACTTCGTGGAGCACTTCCGACGTTTGGCTCCCAAACTGGAGAGGGCTGGGGCTGCTTTGAAGTGGCTTCTGCCCAATCTAGGGGGTCCAAACGCCTCCTGCCGGAGGCTCTACGCGGGGATCATGCGGTCCATGGCCCTTTACGGGGCACTGGTGTGGGCGCGTTTATTAAGGTTGCGACCGGCCCAGCGATTGAACGCGTCCCAAAGGGTCATGGCCATTAGGCAGGTCCGAGGATACCGCACGGTCTACCGTGAGGCGGCGAGCCTTCTTGCCGGACTACCGCCATGGGATCTGGAGGCAAAAGTCCTTGCGCACATCTGGGAGTGTCACGAGGAGGGGAAACGCCGGGTCGTAACTCCGCTGCCGCGAGAAATCACGGCACAGCGGACAGAGCTCCGAACAAAGGAAAAGAAAAGAAAAAAGAAAAAAAGGACCGAAGAGAGTGAAAAAGAGCACCGAAGGAACACGGGTGGGTTTTAGTCAGTAAAAGTCTGACACGCCATGGCGCTCCGCCGAGAGCGGGAGAAGTTATTTGATAATTCCCCACCTTCAAAAAAAATAAAAAATACATCGCGCAGTTTTGTATGTCAAATGTCTGACTATGTATTTTGTATCTTGTCTTTCATGTCAAATTCTGTCATTGGTTATCGTTCTTCGGTCAGCTAACCATCATGCGTGAGATTCGATAGTGAACTTAACTCATCAGATATAATTAACAGGCTTCTGAAAACTGGGGTTGGTCTGGGCGGTACGCCGATGCTCACTAATGCAAGCACACATTCACAGCCCCCAAAACAACAAAAACACGTATGGAGAAAAAAAATGTGTTTAACGAACATAGTTTTTCTCCCGTCCCCATATAAAAGGCTTCAATTACATTTGAAAATATTGACAGTTTAACTTTGAAAGGTTTATTATCTGGTTTTTGCCTTAACTCACTGCATTAGCTATCCCACAAAGCGCACCTTCCCATGCCGTGCGGAGGCGACACTCGGTCGTTGAGTCAGGGCTGCCTCCGACGTGTATTTACTTCACACATTAAGCTGGAATTAACTCACATGAGCCACGTTACGGCCACACGCCAGCCACACTCCGGCTTGAGTGGTTAATAGTTTGAAACTAAGGGCTTAGGTTGTAGGTATGGTGAACTTTAAGGAGGTCACAATTGTTGGTCTGGTGATTTTGTTTGATCTATGGAAGAAAAGCAGTCAGTTAAACTTTATTAATAAGAACAATGGACAAATAACATAATTAACATTATTTGTCACGTCTGTGTTAACGTAAGCCAATTGACATAAATCGGGCACAACACCAAACTCCTTGCTGCTACTGAGAAATTCATATTAGGAAAACCCAATGATGATTTTGATAGTTTCAATCTCATGTTTCAATCTCTGACTTAGACCCAAAATTTGTTTGACCTAAATTGAAATGTCACACTTTTGGTTTCAATACGAATAATTAAAAAGATAATCCTATTAAAATTACGCACTAGCAGACATACACGTGTTGAATGAGGACGCAATACTTGCTTATCTTTGAAAAGCGTTGTTTACATGTCGGGTCCAGATCCGGGTGTCTCAAGAAACAAAAGAAGGCGTATGACACTTGTCTCTTTTGTGCGCTCCAGACATCCGCGCCCTGACACTGATGTGACAACAAAGCGCTGGTTAATGTCATACTCAATGTACAACCAGCCTCATAGGAACAAGGAAGAATAGCACAAAATGTTTGGAGTAATCAAAAGATTTGGTCATTTGTTTACGCGGGTATTTTAAAAATTGTTATTTACGTCTTTATGTATGGAAGATAGATGTAGGACGGACAGAAGACAGAATATTGAATACCTACTGATGGATGAAGAATGAATGAAGGCCAAGTGAAATATGATGAAGGAGTAGAAAACCGAATAAGACGAATGAAGTATAGATGGATAGAGTACCGATAGTTGATCATGCATTCATGAAACACGAGAGAACAAAATTAAATAAAAAGCCAGGTAACCTTAATTTTTCAGATGAGTGTTATTATTATGCTGAGATTGTTACTGGTATGCTGTATCTTACATAACTACCTCTTTGGTCTAATGCTTGCAAGTGTTTCTGCTGAACATGAGGTCTTGGGTTCGATTCCCGGGTTGGGCAAAGTGTTATTGAGTTTATCTAGAATTTCTCAGCCCGGAGCTTGGATTTGAGCCTGGTTGATGGCAACAGGCTCGCCCCCCACTACACTACATATGGTTTAATAAAGGGGTATATGTGGATGTACTATAGGAACACCTCTACTTAGGTAAAGGTGTTCCTATAGTATGCAACTTATTATGTAACTTATTCACGAACTTCTTTCATTCATCAAAGCAAATCGAGTTTTGTTACTTAATTGAACTTCAAAGTCACTATAGGGGGTAAGTTCTTGTTTAAATACGAGTACAAGCGCGTTTATTTTAACAGGCTGATATGTGATGAAATGCAACATAACAGAACATCACACCTGTTAAAATAAACGCGCTTGTATTTAAACAAGAACGTACCCCCGTTAATGACTTTCAAGTTCAATTAAGTAACAAAACTCGAACTGCTTTGATGAATGAAAGAAGTTCGTGAATAAGTTGCATCGGTGCAACAGCTGGCCTAGTCCACGGATATTTAGCACCGATTAATCAGAGGCTGCTGTGGCCGACTGGTTAATTGCCATATTGTAACCTTTGATTAACGAGTTATACTAAGATTACAACTGATCTGAGCTCCTTGTCAACAGGAACTTGGTTAATGCGCCTTGGAGCACACGATTCTCTGCTTTGTTTCCAATTCAATGAATTGCATCGTAAGTGTCCAAGCCAACTTTTCCCTTCATTTTGGGTGGATCTCTCACAAATTGCACCCTCTAGTACAAATGTTACGGTTTACTAAGTTAGTAAATGGTTAATTTCGTCACAGTTACAGTATTTCGAAGTGATTACATGAAACATACTGCTATTGCTCTAAACTTTTCAACCATTAATTTTAAACGGAAAACTTGTAACAGCTTCCGCACCACTAATACCATTTCAAGGCCGATCTAGGGAACTTCATAGGCAATTATGAAGTCTCAGCGCTGATAAATGAGCCAATGTTTCAGCTTTCAGACCGCAGTGGCATTAATTACTGCAAGATGGGGGAGATGGGATGCGATTCGTCATACCTTTCGAACTCAACTGATATAGAGGATAATAAATTGTCTTGGGATAAACCTTAGCTACGCTTGGGTTTATTGTTTATTTATTTATTTAACATGCCATGTTTGTATATATTATGTGCTTATAGTATCATTATTGCGTTCGTAATTCAAAATAGGAATATGTACTTTGTGCTTTCAGAGTCAAGGATGTATTGCAAGGCAACATTGGGTAGCTTTAATCCAATAACTAGGATAAAAGAAAAAAAAGGCCAGAACAAGCATATCAGCACAATATTACAATAAATACTGACGAAATGAATAAGCCAACTTTCGTCTACTGCTAGTGATATCCCTGTCTCAGGTTGTGCCAATACACTAACAATATAACCGACCTAGTTCATCCTACTAAAGGTAGTTCGAATTCTGCACATGGTTCCAAATATATGTACGTCTTCAAACAGATGGCGTACATACGAACGTTTTCAGATCGAATTTGATGTGAATATGGTTTCCTTTTAGTAGGAAACATGTGTTCCTCAAAGTAATGTACAATTAGGTTATTTTCCCGAATTTGCTAGAATCGGTAATGCATCGCATGTAGCTTCGTATTAATGCACACTCCGTTGTAGACGCGTTTAGTATAAACCCCGAACTGACTACAGTACGGATAGACAGCTAGGAAGTTGAATGACGAGGGAATTATGTTTCGTGCTGGCATTATAGGCGCCTAACTAACCCTGTTGTTGTAAACCTACTGTACCTAGCTATGTTTGTTGCTAACATTTAATTTAAAATTACATTTGTTTGACTTCCTACTAAGCCCTCGTTAATCCCATTTATTATTGACTCCTCACGTCCATCAAACAATCAATTGCCTGCTTCAAAGAAAACCGTTTCACTTATTCACTTACAAAGAAAAATCCCTCATCTCTAATTCAGTCACGCGAACTAGACCATAATATAGATTGATGACGGAATATTTCCGAGCTGGTCTCCGAAGATTATTAGCACATTAATTAGTCGCAGGCTACCATTCGTCATAAGCTCGCGGCGCGGCCCAGATTTTAACCGCTGCGTTGACAAATGGACTGGCCACTAGTCAGGATGAGACCCTGTTTTAGATCGTGTGACGTCACCGGGTGCGAATGTTGTTCTGTGTGAACTATGACGTATTTCTGACCTTTTTGAGATGTCCAGGTGTGCCAGTGCTAGTAACAGCTTATAAAATGATTATTTCTCAATAGGTTTATAATCTGCGACATAGCAACATGTGTTTGAATGCTTCTTGGTGACATCAAACGCAAAACATACAGTGAAAAATGTTGCTTAAACCTCGATTTTAATAGACATTCTATCATTACGCACTTTACACTTTTTATTTGTTTTATTTTTATGTTGGGTGCCTTTTAGTCTTTGCTAAGTAATATCAATTAAAGACTTTTTTAATAGACCTGGCAGTTGTCAATATCTGGCATCAAATATCAACCTATCAGGTGCTTTAACAATGTTCCACGAGAACAATACGTATTTTTGTATGGAAAGGAACTTATGAGCGGGTCAAACGAGGGCCGGCCGGTATCGCAAGTTCCGCAACTCCTCGGTTATTATGTGTAATGACCGTCGTTCATCGGTTCGACCATATTAAAGAGATGACACCGAAGCATCATTCTATACAATGTTCAATCACGCACAAGAGATCCTATCTAACGAACCGCGGACATGAACTGCTACTGAGAGAGAATATTATTACTATTGCCAGCCGCAGTCATGAATACGCCAAGAATATCACTGGCTGCCAGCTAGTACTTACATTTTTTTTTTTACAATAACATAGAATGGCTATTTATTTCACAGCATTAGAATATGTCCGAAGAATACCGTCTCTTGTTGTCTTCTGCTTCTCGTGTTACTTTACTTCCCCTTCTATTCCTGAGCAACGTATAAAATGGACCTTTTGGGTCTCCTGTGCGGACGGCATCACCGTTTATAGCCCAATTTAGAGAGCAATTACTTGTTCATTATGAGCTCAGTTATTAAATGCGACAGGCTAAGTAACAATATGTGGGTAATTTTTATACTGGACTTGGTCAAGGAACTTGTTCGCCATGTCACTACTTTTATTCATGACAAACTGGTCATGGATCTTATAGGCATTTGGAGCTGTAATGGCACTTAAGCCAAGCAAGTTTGATAAAAAATTGGCTTCTACGATCAGGCATATCGACAACATATTTTACTGTCATTATCCATTTCATCAATCAGTAAGCAATGTAACTAAAAGCTTTTGAAGGAAGAAAAAGAAAAGAAAGAAAATAGGTTTATTTGCGGTAAAGATGACGCAAAAAAGTACACAAAATAAAAACAGAAACAAGTTGAAGGAAAATATGCGTCACATCCACGCAAAAGGGCCATCGCTCAGCATAATGCTGCGACCCTATGCGAGCTGTCTCGCAGTCCCAGTGCTGGTTTTCAGCGACAGCCAGAGTTGACATTATGACGTCGACCGATGCAGCATACAATTAGATATAATTATGATATAAAAATAAAATAAATAGATATATTACAATGATTAATTCTACATGTACAAATAAATATAATATTTAAAATGGCAACATTCCGTTCAGTCGGTATCGACTCGCGCGCCGCAGACAGAAAACGATTTGTATGACGTTTTGATATCTGTTTTGATAACAATAAGGATCTGTACTGCCATTTTATCACGATATGTGGCGCATCGTCGACATGGCCATTGGAAGTTGTCAATTCTATACATTTTGTAACCTATCATTCAGTAAATTTAATTTTTCTCGTAATGTGCTTAAGTATGCTGTACCAGGATGTACTAAACTACTAACCCCGATGTTCATTTATTTCCTAAAGATACTACGCTAAAAAAAGTGGGAAACTAAAAGAGTACTGTCTAAAAGTAACTTTCAATATGTTCATTGGTAAACTTCGGCAATATGGTGGAGTTCTGGTGAAGCTATTAACGTTTTGGTGAAGTTCTACAGCAGGAACGTCAAATGCTTGTCTTTCAGAAACTTGAGAGCTTTGATTGCCGAAATTAAAATGTCGGTCATAGATAACCTAAAAACTAAAGAATACCATTTATAATTAAAGTAACGTTCTCTCAATTTTCGTAAATTTTCCTACCATGAGTCAAGTGAGGATTAACACGTTCCAACTAAAAAATTATCCAAATCTAGAGCCTAGCACTGATAAAAAATAAACCTGACCTAAAAATTAAAGAATACCATCTATGATTAAAGTAGTGTTCTCTCAATTTTCGTAAATTTTTCTACCATGAGTCAAGTAAGAATTAACATGTTACAATAAAAAAAATATCCAAATGTAGAGCCTAGCACTGATGAAAAATATTTTATTAGATAGAAGTCTACTTCTCAATAAGATCTGATTTATTTCCAGTAATCCTTGCTTCTCGTTAGTTTAGTTCGTCTTTCAATTCTTAAAGGCTTGTGCAGGCCAGCGCGACTTGTCGCGCAACGCGACACCGGTTATTGTTATACTGCGATGTTTTCTTAGAAATTGTATTGTTCGTGTCGCGTCGCGCGACAAGTCGCGCTGGTCTGCACAAGGCTTTATGCTTCCAGGAACAATACATGTGAGCAATAATGATGGTGGATCGGTTTCAACACAAAAAATAACAAAAAACACTGATGTAAACAAAGCGAAAATTATTTGACAGCGGCCATCCCGCCGCTGGCGACATCTGCGTTGAGCTTTGCGCGTGGATCCCCATTAGTATGGCGTATTCATATGTAATGAATTTTATGATTATGATCGTATAAGGAATTGTGAAATATCAAAGGTTGTAATTTGTATGTGTTTTGATTTGAATTACTACATTTCAGATTCAAAGTTAATATGTTCATCAGGATCGCATCACCGCTCTCTCTAACAGCATAGCACCACATTAGTAGCCGGTGTTCTGACATTAGCACTATTACCCACCTGTTCGCATTATCCCAGCATCACTGCCCCCCCCCCCCCTGCCGCCCCTCTCTTCAGGCCCTCACCCGGGAGCTGCATATTAACGACGTGTCGCCACTCTAATGCCCCACTTAGACGGTGACGTAACTGCCTTATTGCATCCTTGAGGCTTGCCGTATTTAAGCACTAACACACACATGCAGATTAATTTACATTTCGCAGTGGGTGATGAGATGTTAGATACTGAAGTAGGAATTCATATTGGTTGTGGATAGAAAGAGAACACGACGTTTAATCAATTAACGATGTGGGTGAACATAGGATGAATAATAATATATTTTTTGTAGGTATACTATAACCTAATTTAATTTCATAATACTAGTATTTGTGTTCAAAAACTCAATTTCAACTCAACCACATTCATTCCAGATTCTGTCTGGCCATAACGATATCGGATCGGTAGTTTGCGGTCATATCGTAAGTTTAAATCAATGACATATTTTCATGTTTTTCCCAAATTGGACAATTAATTTGGGAACCGTAATTCCAGAAATGGTTCAGTTATTTTTATTACACGATTGCCAAACTGGATTATGTCGTTATTTTATAGAGGGGCAAAAGTAAGATCAACAACAGTTTGATGCCGAGTTTTCTACATAGCCCCACAATCGTAACTATATTTTATGATACGGCACCTCTGCGTATTGCAATTGCTTCACGTACGCAAAACATCAAATTAATCCACCACTGACTAGGTAAATAAATTTAAATTAAAGGGAAATTACCCTTTAGTTTAAATTATTACAAACCCATTTTTGTTCTAATTACACAATTAATTCCTCTTTGGTCTAATTGCTTTTGAATTGATGCCTGAATTTGTTTCTTTAACGGCTGTTATGTGCGAGTCATTAATGAACTCTTAGTTTGGAGGAGGAAGAAACGTGGCCTCCTCAAATAGGTAAACTCTGACGTTTCTCAATTTGCCAAAAATATAAATAGCAATGGCCGCTCGAAATTGTCTATGGTTTAGTGATGCGGTAAAGCTTGTCCACTCTGAAATGACGCGCCCCATTTGACATAACTTTCATATGATATAATTTTCATATGCTATAAAAACATTTAACCTAATTTCATTTCAATGTTATATTTGATATAATTTTCATTTTCCCTAATTTAATTTAGTATAACGTTCATTTCATATAATTTTCAAATTGTATAATGCTCTTTTTATATAATGTTCATTTGACCTAACTTTCATATTAACAAATTTTCTAAGGTAACGCACGTTCTTGAAAAAAGCAAATTATATTGTAACCTAACCTCAAAACATTAAAGTTGCTTCTGTGTTGTCTCCGGCGCTGCGGGAAGTGCAAGCCCTTCGCCCTTACATCACAAAGGATAGGCACCCGTACGAGTCGTAGCGGCTGAGGCTGGTCGCCGGAGGCGACCATCAAGCCAACGCGCGACGCTGCAGAGGTGAACATGCATATATACACTCTAGGGTAGGAGCCAAAAGACTACGTAAAGTCGGGGTGCCCCGATTCGGTTTTGGAACAGATTCAACATATTAACTACAAGCGGGTGTATGTGTAGTACAGTGTAGGTGTACAAGCCGGTATATTATGTTGTCGCCACAACGTAGAATTTAAAAAAAAAAAAAATCCTCACTAACCTTGGCCATATCATGAAATGGCCAATTCTACTATATAGCCACAACATAATAAGGAGAAGAAGAAAACACAAAAAACAATACGTAAGTATTAAATAAATTATAATAAACGTTACTTATAGATTTTGAATATTATAGCAACTGAATATTATATTAATTGAATATTATTTGAAATGTGCAATAAATAAACTGTTCATTATAATCAGTAATTTTCAGTAATTTGGGGCGAGGGGGATAGCGATCAAATAAGCGTGTACTATGACTTATGCAATAGTAAGTTAAAGCTAATTGATTACCCTCAGGAATTTGGATTGTGCAGTAATACACACTGTAATAATACTGAACATAGGGTCATTCTTGATAAGATGTATGAAGGTATTGTTACTACTTTGTCAGAAGCCGCGGTACAGAGCCAAGTGGAAAATCGAACTCATAGACATGTTGGCCGTGTTGTTGGGTGGAACCAGCACGTGCGAGACGCCCACGCGATGGCGAGGCTTAAATATCAGCTATGGGTATGGCACAATAAACCAACTTCTGGCGATGTCTACAACGACATGTGCCTGACACGAAAGGTGTTTAAAAGCCAACTAGTGTGGTGTCAGTCCCATCAAGAGCAAATTAAGCTTGATATTGGAGCTTCTCTCCGTTAAGCCAATAATTTTCAAAAGTTCTGGAAGGCTACCAAAAAGTTTGATTTTAGGCCTGGCCTTCCTGTGAGGTGGTTTTGATCAGCCGGATGGCATCGCCAACATGTTTATGGACCACTTTAAAGTGGAGTCACCGCTGGGCTCTTCGTTGCGAGTGCTCGATGACGGATGCTGTCGTGATTCTGATCTGGTTCGTTTTTTGGCCAAGCAGGTGTCAAGCTCCATTAAGAAAATGACGAGAGGGAAGTCCCCGGGTCACGATGGTTTAAGCATTGAGCACTTGCAGCATGCTGGTCCTCACATAGCTAGAGTGCTCGCTATGTTTTACTCGCTATGTATGTGTCACTCGTACCTTCCCTGTGATCTCTTGCAAACTACTGTCGTGCCTATTGTTAAGAATAAAACAGGTGACGTTGCTGATAAGTGTAACTATCGACCCATCTTCCTGGCTACTATTATCGCGAAGGTACTCGACAGTCAGCTGGACGCACGTTTGGATAGCTTGTTAAAATTACACGACGCGCAGTTTGGGTTTCGTAATAATCTTAGCACTGAAAGTGCGATTCGATTCTTTTGCCTCAAACGTACGGTGCAGTACTACACAAGACGTCGAACACCCGTGTATGCTTGCTTTTTAGATCTCACCCGTGCCTTTGACCTTGTATCTTACGAGGTTATGTGGGAAAAGCTGCGGGAGAGAAAAGTGCCGGCGGAGCTGTTGCGTATCTTCCAGTATTGGTATTACAACCAAACGAACAGTGTGACATGGGCCGATTGGCTATCTGTGTCGTACGGGCTGGAGTGCGGGGTAAGACAAGGAGGGATAACGTCACCCAAACTGTTTAACCTCTATATAAATGATCTAATCGTTGGGCTCAGCAGCAAAAAAATCGGATGTGGCATTGATGACGTTAGTGTCAACAACATCAGCTACGCTGACGATATGGTGCTGCTGAGCCCTACGGTTAGGACGCTGAGAGAGCTGCTTAATTGTTGTGAGCACTATGCTCGAGAGTACGGCCTTGTCTATAATGTCAAGAAAAGCGAGTTCTTGGTCTTTAAAGCTGGCGGTGCTAAATGTCCTGAGTACGTGCCCCCGATTAAACTGAATGGGAATGATATATTGCGAGTGTACCAGTTCAAGTACTTGGGGCATTATGTAACCGACGACCTTAATGACCAAGTGGACATTGAGAGGGAACGTAGGGCGTTGGCAGTCCGATGTAACGTGTTGGCTCGCCGGTTTGTGTGCTGTAGCAGAGCTTTAAAGCTTATTGCCAAGTTTTTTACACGTGCAGCCTGTGGACCAACTATACTCAACGGGCTATCAGCGCCCTACGGGTCCAATATAATAACGGGTTCGGGATGTTGATGGGGTTGCACCGTTTCTGCAGTGCATCAGGTTTGTTTGCACAAGCACGCGTCGATGGCTTCCACGCTATCGTTAGACAGAAATCTGCCTCTTTGCTCTGCAGAGTGCGGGAAAGCTCCAACACCATCCTGCAGACCATAGCGGTAAGGTACGATTCTCCTTTGTTAGGTGATGTTGTTCGAAGATGTATTTCGAACAACAGCCTTGTCTCCAAATAGATAATAAGTTTACTAACATATGTATAAGTTATATTTTTGTTTACTAACCCATATGGATGTTGCTTGTCCGAACTAAAGTTTTTTTTTTTTTTTTTTTTTTTTATTGTACCATATGAAAGTAGGTAAAATGAAATTATATCAATAATTCATTATATAATTTGACTGTTTCAAAAAAAAAAAAATGAAATTAGGTCTTATGATCATTAGAACTTTTGTTATTATATCAAGCATTACACATCCATTATTTCCGCGGATAGGATAGATTCAACTTGATCTCGTTTGTTTTTATTATTTTACTGTGAAAAATTTACCTTAAATTAGTACCCACCGGGTATAACGATGAAATTTTGAGGTTCTAGCATTTCTGTTTACTTAACTTAGTGTTTGGTTATAACGACTATCGGTTATAACAATCTTAATCCGACGGTCCCTTCGAAGTCGTTATAAACGGTTTTGACGTATGAAGTTTTGTATGAATAATAAAATCGTCCTAGATTTTTTTCTATTAATGATGAATATATTAATATATTTAATAGATTTCTGGTGATCCACAGGATGAATAAGAGATTGTGATAATACGAGTGTGCTATTAGACGCGTTATTAATCAGCCACGCGCAGATAATATAGCGTTTTCCCAGCTAGTTCAATATTATTGCTTACCACCACATCTTGTATAGCTCCATCCAAAATAAAAGAAGGTGCTCATCACTCGATGTGCCTTAAAAATAAACCACGTCCATGCAAACATTTCTACCGTAATCTGTTATCACAAAAATCAATACAGTAAAGCCGCGCCATTACCGAGCGCCATGACGTTCATATTGCGGACAATGTGAAGAATCGCCGGCTAGTACGGCACGTGCCAAATCGCTAGCTAAACGAGTGCGTATAATTTGAGCGGGCAATTTGCGCTCTTTGTGTAGGCACCATTGTCGGGCATAATAGGGAGGCAGCGAGGTACACCCACCAGTCAGTTTCTTGAAGTTTTGTGTATTTTCTGGTATGAAAAATGTTGGAAATAGATAATGGTGCCGATGCTCTTGTTACAAATACCTCTAAACTAGACAAAAAATCACTAAAATTTTGTTTATTGCTGTCAAACGACGATTTCTTATTCTGAAATAGACTAAAGTCACACAACTTAACTATATTTAAGTTTGATAGCACTAAGATAGTACCTACTGAGTTTTTACTTTAGTGAAAATGGCAATTTTGCTATTCTGAATTTGACATTTTTCACCTAAAATTTTGATTGTATAATACCAAACCAGAGTAAACCTGACAATTTTTAATCGCGATTAAAAAGGTGTGGGATAAAATAAGTTGTCATGAACTAAAATTCATACCAACATCTCGACTTCACGTGCAAAAACAGTACTGTATTTATTTTTCTTTTGCTTATATCTCGAAAATGGTGCGTCCTATCGCAAAAATAATGAAAATTTCGACCCCCTTTAAGAAGTCATTAAACCCCCAAACCTGATCATGTAGGTAATATTTTTTCATGTTTTCCGTACAAAAAGTGAAAAATTCCATATATCCGATTTTTTAGTTTAGAGAATTTTATTTGCAGAATAGCTCTAACATTCTCATAGCCAAAAGTAAGGAATTTTAGTGATAGTTTAGTTAGTTTAGTTCAGTGTACAAGAGAATCGACACCAATGTTTTTCTTCGTTATTTTTAGGGTTCCGTACCTAAAAATGGAAAAAGGAACCCTTATAGGATCACTTCGTTGTCCGTCTGCCAGTCTATCAAGACCCTTTCTCAGGAACGCATGAAGGTATCAAGTCGAAATTAATATCAAATACGTAATTCTATGGTGTCTTGGAGCTGTAAACTTCTACGACAATCAACTGAATAAAGAAATACAGCCATTTACGCGACATAAGATGTCGCGTGAATGGCCGTATTTCTTTATTGCCAGATGGGTCTTTTAGGCGGCTGCCGAACTGGCGACACGTTGGGTTGCTAAAATCGTCGATAGGATCCGGCAACTGGGAATCGAGGTGGCCTTGCACAAGTCCGAGGCCACGTGTTTTTATGGTCCTCGGAACGCGCCACTGTCGGGTTCTTAGATAACGGCGGGACATCACATCGGTGTCGAGTCGACGATGAAGTACCTGGGACTCGTCCACGACAGCCGGTGGAACTTCGTGGAGCACTTCCGACGTTTGGCTCCCAAACTGGAGAAGGCTGGGGCTGCTTTGCAGCGGCTTCTGCCCAATATAGGGGGTCCAAATGCCTCCTGCCGGAGGCTCTACGCGGGGATCGTGCGGTCCATGGCCCTTTACGGGGCATCGGTGTGGGCGCGTTCATTAAGGCTGCGACCGGCCCAGCGATTGAACGCGTCCCAAAGGGTCATGGCCATTAGGCTGGTCCGAAGATACCACACGGTCCCCCGTGAGGCGGCGAGCCTTCTTGCTACTACCGCCATCGGATCTGGAGGCAAAAGTCCTCGTGCACATGTTGGAGTTGCGCGAGGAGGCGAAACGCCGGGGCGTTACTCCGCTGCCGTCCGGCTTGGGCGGAGCACCGCCGTGTCCTGACGGAGGCGATCGGCGGCGGCGATATCACGCGTCCGGCCCTGGTTCAGGCCATGGTCCGGAGCGAGAGTGCATGGGAGGCCGTCACTTCCTTCTGCGAAGCAGTAATGCTCGCGAAGGAGGAGGTGGAGCGGAGCGCGTGAGGGAGAGGCAAGATGCGCGCCCTCGCGCCCCTAGTCACCGTAGAAGACGCCCCGGGCGTCGGGAGTCGCGAGCCGACTTCCAGCCACCGTAAGCGCGGGCTTGCGGACGGTGAGCAATGGGTAGCTCGCCGTCCGATAAGGAGCAGGCCCGGGTCGACTGGTCGGCGCGTTTTGTTCCACGCGCGCCTCAAAGAGGTGTCAGCACCAACTGATGGGGTCCGTAAGGCCCAATGCCTGCCAGGGTTGCGAGTTTGTCCGAAAGGGATATCGCGGCCCCGGCACACAGCCAACGGAAGGAACACGGGTGGGTTTTAGTCAGTAAAAGTCTGACACACCCTCCCGCTCCGCCCAGAGCGGGAGAAGTTATTTGATAATTACCCACCATCAAAAAAAAAAAGGGTCAGATGGGTCTCGTGCGATCCACCTACAGGTGTTGCTCGGGCCCCCTCAGATTGGGAAGCAGCGTTGACAATGCACCCGTGGCACCCAACAACTTGGGTGTCAGCTGCTGAAAGTGGGGCTGAGCACCAGTCCCAGGTAGTTCATGGTGGACTCGACAGCAATTATATATAAAAATTGCTATTTTTAATGGTAAAATAAGATTTGAAGTGAAGGGTTGACGTTTTGGGGGAATGTCTTATGTAATTGACGTTCGAAAAGTGCTGATTCTCAGCCTAGTTTGAATAAATTACTTTTTAATTTTGAATTTAATTAAATGAAAATTTATAAGAGCCCTACGGATTTTCTTTTTCTAGTAAACAAACCCATTCGATGTAATACGTTTCTCAGAATAACATAAATCTTACATCGCAATCATTTTGGGCTTTCCCGAAAAACATAAATGTTGCGATTCTAAAAACGCCCGTGCGTAACGTAAATAAATATAAATAATGTTAATATTAACGAGGGTTTGCTTACAACTCGGGTTAGAAGAAATAACTTTTATAAACAGAGGGATTGCGATTCGTAGACGGACACTCTCGTGCAAATATTGACTGATTGATTCGCGCAACCACCGCCCGCTACCCGGGCGTATGGATCCAACTATACACGCCTTCAACAGTCATAGGGTTAAAGGTTACGAGAGAAATTTGCAATAACAATTTTTGTTTATTCAGTTCATTTACTTTTAGTGATTTGTAGCATTGTTTTTTTTTTTGTAATATGTTGCTCATCAAAACATTCTCGTGTGAGCCTCACACCTACAGAATGCGTCCCCAGGTGACGGATAGGGGAATGCTCGGCGCCACGTCGGGTAGGAGGGAAATAAAACACCTTCCGCGGACCAACAGGTTGGAGAAGGAAACTCGGTTATCAAACCCTTGGGCTTGAGGGCTTCTCCGACATATTGTCGTATTCTGCCGTGCAGAAGCACGACCTTTAGTCTTTCTTTATGTTATTATACTAAACAAAGCAGTTTTTGATTTATTTGCCAACTGATATTCTATGACACATGTATTTAACCCACTTTTATATTCTGTAGCACTGTCTATCTTTGTAAAGCATACTTTTAATTATCTCTTGATTGTTTTAGCATCCAAATTGATGTTATATTAACTTTCCCTTTTGTAAACAAACTTTAGAATATTAATATTCTGATCTTTTCATCTTAAGCTGTCATCTGTCTAATTTACTTTTTTAAACCATAGACAGAACACACCATAGATAAGTACACTCTATCTTCTTCCAGATCTCTCATAAAGTGGGTGTACACAATTAACCTTCGCAATAAGCCCGGCAGATCTAAGATTTCAAACTCAAACGCAAACTCAAAGCATTTATTTCAATTAAACCATTTACAGGCACTTTTGAATTGTCAAGGAATCGGTCAGTCAGAAATATGAAGCTAGTTGCCCATTCCAAAGCGTAGTAGGTACCTATGGAGAAGAACAGGCAAGAAACTCCACGGACACTCTTTTAAATAAATTGTTACAAAATATTGGTTACATTATTCATGTTGAAACTATACATGTGAGAACAATGTAGAAAGACGTGCACGTTAGAAGCGTCCGTAATAAAAAGATAGAACAAAGAACAATTCAAAAATTTTAATCAGCCAATGCAGCTAAGAGTTGACCAGTCTCAACTGACGGCGCCCGTTCACGAACATGACGCATGGATTAGCACCATTCAACTCAACCATTTTGAAGGGATCTAAATGATCCAACACACGCGCCACCATCAGCGAGACATCTGAGTGAGCATGACATACTCACAGCCGCCAAGGCACATTCAAGTCAATAAAAGACGTATTATCTGGTAAATGTTAGCTCTTTAGTACATAGTACTCACACCTGTGCTCTGAAATTATATAATACAAAGGAAATTAGAGAGTTTTTTATTACATTTAGTAAAATAAAATAAATGATTTACAAACTATTAACACTAGGTACGAAATACAATAACTAACTACACGAATAGATACAAAAAACAAAAGGACACTTAGGCGTCGAAGTATTCGTCCGCATCGCTGTCAAAGGAAATTGATTTTATACATTGCAAAGATGGTCTTAAACTCTGCGGCAGCTCCAACTGTATTTTCAAATGTTAATCAAATAGTTGTCGTTGTGGAGCAGGACCAGCATTGAGCCAAGCATATTTATCAGTGATGTAATCCCCCAACTTATAATATCCTGCCTGCATAGCGTGCGTTCTATACAAGATTTGAATTTCGTCTCATTCAATTGAAGTATGTGGGGAGGAATTTTGTTGTAACATTTTAAACAGTATGCCATGAAAGATGAGTCCACTTTACCCAGTCTGAAATCTGGTTGAACTAATAGGTCCCTATTTCGTGTACTATAATTATGTCTATCACTCTATCACCTCTTTTACTAAAAAAGATGTAAATTTTTTCTTACGTGCATGATGTTTTCATAGATATATTGACAAGGTGCCGTCATGATGTTAATATCCTTAAACAGTTCCCTTAGAGAGTCACGCCTGCGGAGATAATATATGGCTCTGATCGCTCTTTTCTGCAGAATAAAAATAGACTCGATGTCTGCAGACCATCCCCACAGCTAAATACCGTAAGACATGATACTATGAAAGTAACTAAAACAGACCAGCCTCATGGTATCTACATCAGTAAATTGACGGATTTTTCTGACAGCATATGCTGCTGGGGTCCTCATTTAACATCTCATGCAAGACGGCTAAGTCTTGCAAGAGATGTTAAGTGAACTGTGGAACTAAAAAGACTGTTGGACTTGTTGGATATCTGGTTATAGAATAGATATTTAAACAAATCGTAACGCAAAAAAGTACAAAATAAAATATAAGTAAAAATCTTTTTAATGAACTAAGAAGTACTAAATAAAACTTACGTAAACATAGAACTTTATTATTTTCTTAAAAGCTTGATGCGTAAATGTCCTTCTTACACTAAATTTGAAGATAAGCCTCAAGTTCAATCATTAAAGTAGAAAGGATAAGCGATAGAATAATGTATGTAAAATTAGCTCTAGATTACCAACCAACTTTAAATTTAGTGTCAGTATATGCCCCCTAAGTGGAATGCGGCAACGAAGAAAAATATCTGTTTTGGGGAAGCCTAGAAGACAGGCCCAGGTTTTTTTAACCTTTGTCATCCAACTTAGTGGGATGAAAATGTTAATCTCTGATAACGGAAAAGAAAGTGTATTTCAAGAAATGGCAGGAAACAAAAATTGACACCGATCGCCTGGAATACAACATAATGAAGAAGAGAGCTAAGAAATGTGTTGCAGTAACAAGAGCACTGTACAAGGATCACCTTTATAAAGTATTAGAGAACGCAAAAACAGACGCGGAAATATTTAAATTAGCTAAACTTCAAAATAAAACAACAGAAAAAAGATATGACTACTAAAAACTACAAAGGATATACTAATGACTTGGCTACGAACAATAAAAAACGATATAATGACGAGCAACACAACAAAAGAAACAATCCACAACCGCACGGTGTGGCACAAGTACTAGGAGGGCTGACCCCAAATAAATTGGGATAATAGCCAGGAGAAAGAAGAAGTTCCTCATGAAACAACAACTCAGGTGATTCTACATACTATAAAGAAATGTAGGCCTATCTATGTATGTTATACAATAGAAAAATGAATAAAATACAAGGAGTTTCTTTTCATGCTTTATATCGACCATTATAATGTCCGTCCAGAGTTCAAGGCACGCTACACAAGATATTGTCTTGAAAACTCAGGGGTCTCCAACATTAACTGACACCGTGCAACACCTCACCTGAATTGTAAACACACCGCCACCCCTGATTGCGACTAGTGGACATAAAGATGTCGAAACTCGAGTGATATCCCGTGTCCCTATACGTGCACTCGTGCAGCCTGTAAGGGTTATAAACGTGCACATAACACTAACGTATGGGGCACATGTTAAAATTAACTGAATCGGACAATCGGACGGAATGGGCCTAAATCTGCCTCCCTGAAGTATTCAACTACAACTACCTGAAATTAGTGAGCTGTCCTAATTCTGTGTGTCGGATCGTAAACGCCTACAGCTCAACATCGTGCTTTCCAGCAGTTGAGCAATGACCGGCTGTAAGTAAGTGCAGATCTATTTTGTACATCTACAAAGTTAGATGCAGCTCGTCAATCTATGATCTAGCATGAATTTTTCAACCCTAGGGCCAAGGGAGGCCTTTGCTACACACTTCAGTTCTCTGCTAATGAGGGCCAGTCCTTTTGGTAGGAGTCAAGTTTGTCATATTCACCTCAGTCTAATGAAGCACATCGTTCCACAAAAAATCGTATACAAAGTTTCTAAAAGTGACTTTCCAGTTAAGAATCACCAGCAACCGAATGCATGTGCAGAATCCATTCACCCTTCCACTTTATTCTAGATCCTGCATTATAAGAATCGTAAACTGCAACATACAAGTAAGAACCTACTCTTCCTTATTCACACAACCTCAGTACCAAAACAAGAGCATTTGTTTGCTCTTCACCCCCCCTCCCCCCTTACATCCGGCATGTTAATAGTACTGTGACTAATCGGTTATGGCATTAATATTAATGCGTGTTTGAGTGTCAGAACTCGCGGCACTGGGTCACGCCAGGGTCACTGATTGACCTCTGACGCTAATTTACGGGTTGCCCATGGAAAAGAGAAGAAGTGGCTCATTATTTTTTTTTGGGAGTAAAATTCCTACACGATGTAATGAGGCGGATGTTCTGTTGCATATGAGAGCCAATTCTCTGTCTTCGAAATGCATAGTCATCATAATGGGACTATAATAGGAATGATTCTTTTTTTTGTTTGGTAGATCATACCTCAAAGGTGGTCACTTAAAAATTTGATTAACTTTGCTTGAGTAGTTTTTGAGTTAGCTTTTATTACACATACGTATTCTATATGGATGATGTTATATTAAGTTCCTGTCACTGCTATATTTACATAGCAAGTAGCGGTATTCGAATTTGTGTGGGGTTGACACCACAACCAAAAACTGAAAAATAAAAACTTTTTACAAAAAAAAACAGCCAACTTGATTGTTTTTTTATAACATAAAATGCTGCACATCTTGTCAAAACCCCACGACAAGTTTGGTCATTGTCTTCTCTTCTATTCATAAAACTACACGGCGGGCGCCTTAAACTTGCCCTTCACTAATACAGTCTCAACGGCTCTATACAGCCCCAAATCTATAAGGAGGATTATTAATCGAATTATCGGAGTTGCGAACTAGACGGAGCAAGTTGATTCATTACAACAACTCACCAACAATGTGCTAACGCTTAGGAACTAGATGCAGAGAGAAGGTTTATACAATGTAGTATGTAGATGCTTAAATGAAAGGTGTAAATGCAGATTATTCTAACTTCAAAAAGCACTTGATAGACATCTTGATTTTGGACAATCAGAATTAATCGATTAGAGACCGGCGCGCAGCGGAGTGATTAATTATAATTGCGTAACACACATTTAATGGCAATCGATCGCAATGAATTTCATTCTGACATCATCATAGGTCTGAAATTCGTGTGCTCAACAACGTTAATAACGCAATGAACTTGGTTGAACTGTCAAAATTTATTAACTGAATGAAAATGAAGTTGCCTGTGCAACAAAAGTGTATTTTATTTTATATTATTTTACATATTATTTTACAGGGTGGATTTTTGAGATGTGGCAGTAAGGACAGCTACCTTAACCGTTGTTGCTACAAGAAAACGGTCTTAGGAGACTGTCCTTAACTTTTAAAAACATTTTGATCGGCGTTCACAGATTTTGAATAAATTGTACAGTCAGCAAGAAAATGGCCACAAAAACTTTTTTTGATGCCAATCGATCCTGTTTCTTATAAGCATCAAAAAACTCTATTGGACCAACTGAGGTTTGAGTACTAGAAAAGTCTGAAATCGCAAAAAACTTTTGCCATTGTTAACCATCTCATACAGATCATGCCAAATTAAGAGTAGGACACAAAAAGTAACTAATGAAGTAGTCAGTGTCTATTAACTACAACAGATTTATATTTAGACAGTTCCTTTTTACTCACTGTACATTTTTCTTCCATAGTCCATTACCGCGTTTACGCCTTCTGACCTTGCTTACATGGTAATCTGGACTAAGTTGATTGATACCGGCTGCTCCGGGGTCTGTGACGCCACAGATGGACGGAGATGCGCGATCACCTGCGACGGACGCTTTTAGGTTTAGGTTTAACGAATTTATTCTCAATAAAGAATATAAATTCGCTTACTTGAGAACAACAGATCAACTTAAACAATCATTACAATTCGTTATTCGTTAGTACACATCCAATGTATTCATGTCTGAGGAAACTTATTTTTCGCAATTACAAATTGCGCTAATTGAATTGAATTTTTGTCAGTTTTTTTAGTGTCAGTTAGTCTTGTTTGACGTTTGTCTTTTTGTGTGTTGAAATTATTTTATGGACATTACGCAGCTTTGAAAACAGAACAGTGTTGTTTATACTGTCAGGAGGTTCACTTTCATTATGACTGGTAATCAATAGCTGACAGCCGCTCATCACATCAAGTATTAAATTATCTAAGTGTCGAATTTTGTGAACTTTGTATACATAATATATCGCTCGTTATACTAAACCTTTACATCTACTTTGTTCTGTTTTCTCAAAGATGACTATAATTACTGCAATTACTCTTTCGCACCCCTATTCCTTAATAGTAGATTATTCACTAAGGGGATAAAGCAGTGTCTTAAGTCACGGACGCTATTTTAAACCGTGAACGTAACGAAGGATTCTAACTCCTGAGCGAAGCAAGGGAGTTAAGAGTTGAATCCTGAGTGTAACGACGGATTCAAGCTCGCGCAAGGCGAAGACACCTTTATCCCCTAGGAAAATACTCTCCTTTTCGCACTTACAGCGACGTAATGAAAACTATTTCGATTTTCGAATTAATCGTTTATTTATAATTTATTTCGATTAGGCACATAACTCACTATATCACTTATGAACGTCAATTTTACAAAAAATAGAATTGATTCTAGTCGCCCCTTCCAGAAGGTAGTTTTCGTATGGAGAAGAATGGGCAAGAAACTCCACCGTTACTCTTTTAAAATGTTTTTAGAATATTTTGTATACTTTAATTATACAACGTGTAACGGAATAAACGCAAGAGCTCATACACCCCAATTAGAATATTAAATTATAAGACTAAAATAACATCTGTAATTTAATTTAATTAAATCACACCTAGTAATTTTTTATAAAATAGATGTCCTGACTAAACATGAAACGTTTGAGCAAACTACTCGATCTGCACGCACACTAATAGCGCGCCGCACGTGCGTGTGCCTGCCAGCCGGCTAGGTAGGTAGGTATTGCAAGCGCACTAGGTACGTTAGTTCAATGACCGAACATTACCAGTAAAATTATGAGTCCATCTTTCCATCACACTTCCACATGCTTTGAATAATTTTGTTTACTTAATTAAAGCGGAAGCATTTTTAAATCAAGCAACTTTTCTCCCGTCTACGATCTATCAGAAAACGTAAGCTAGGGTGGCCTTTTCGGCGGCCGCCCGACTCACTTATTATCTCTGATGCGTAGGTACCTAACTGTCGCGATATCATATTCAAAAACTGCGTGTTTAAAAGATTTGAATCATAATATTTACAGTAATTAAAATCGGTAAAGATGAAGGTACTTACAGAACTGAACTATTTACACTACACTATTTCTTCGTCTCCTTTTTAATAGACTTTCGAAATGTCCACCGCCTTGCTCGATGCACTTTATTGCACGTTTTCTTAAGTTACATTTTAGTTTATTTAGCACTTCGGTGTCACGTTGCACAACACTAAATGCTCGATACATTTTTTGTCTGAGGTCTTCGACACTTGTTGCTTCGTTTACGTATACGAGCGATTTTATTCTACCCCACAAATAAAAGTCTAACGGCGTTAGATCAGCCGATCTGGGAGGCCACCGCACTGGTCCTTCACGACCAATCCAACGGGGGCCATATTCCGCATCAAGATGCCGCGATGCCGCCGAACTTTCCATGTGAAATGCGCGGGAGCACCGTCGTGTTGGTAAAACACGTTTCTTAAAAATATGAGAGGGACGTCATCCAATAACTCGGGCAATGTTTCCTGCAAGAACTGTAGGTAGGTATCTCCAGTCAACCTTGGTAGAAAGACAGGTCTGAGTACGCGTGTACCTAAGACGCCTGCCCACACGTTCACGGGGAACCTGTGCTGAAACGAATCAACACGGCATGCATGTAGATTCTCATGTCTCCACAAATGCTGGTTATGCTGGTTGTAAATGCCAATTGAGGATGTTTGCTTGTAAGCGAGTAGTGCGCACATTCGCCCCTCTATCTATTGCCGTGTTAGGACGAAAGGTACCGGAGTCCCTCAGACGCTGAGTTGCACTTAACATTGTCCTGGCGCTCACTCTGGTACCATATCTTGCGTTGAACTCTCGACACGCTAACTCGACATTATCGTAGCAACGAGCCAGTGTCCTCACCATCTCCGTGTACTGAATATTGGTGTACTGGAATGACATCGCGCGCGTAAACAAATAAAATTCGGGAACACTTGTCGCTGCCGGCGAATAACTAACTAAACCCTTGATACGGAGCGGGCGCGCCGCGGGCGGTGACAGCGCTGGCGTCGGCATATCAAACGTCAAAGGGGTAAGTCGGCAAATTAATGCATCTCGCTCTTTCACATAAATCTTCCATTTGCAAAAATCGAACAATAAAATTCCAGTACGAGATTTTGGCATTTCTTAACAAAATAATGTGAAATACGGTCTACACATTTGTTCGTGCATTTAAAAAAGCTTTATTACTTTGGGATTAGGTCTAAATTTCCTTAAATTAACAGTTTTTTTAACACAACTAGCTCAAATGTAATAAAAAGCAATGTTTATGTGTGCGTAAAGAAAGCTATGACCGAACTATAAATTCGGTTTTGCATTTAAATTAGACATATTCCTTTGCAATAAGGATTAAGCTTCCTTAAATTAACTATTTTATTTAACGCGCACTACACTTTCAGTTTTCACACAGTGGCACAGCGACCCGTTATGGGGCCCCATATCATATCGTACCAACCGACGGGGTCGAAAGACCAATGCCTGCTGGGGTTGCGGGTTTGTCCGAAAGGGATAACGCGGCCCCGGCACACAGGCAACGGAAGGAACACGGGTGGGTTTTAGTCAGTAAAAGTCTGACACACCCTCTCGCTCTGCCCAGAGCGGGAGTAGTAATTTGATGATTTCCCACCCTCAAGAAAAAAAAAAAAAAAAAAAAAAAAAAAACTACACATAGGATAGTTATGAGCGTACTACAAATTCGGTCATGCATTTGAATAGGCTTTATTCGTTTGAGATAAGGCTTAAATTTCCTTAAATAAATCATTTTATTATTTATTTATTTATTTATATAAACTTTTCACACTCAAAAAAGTACAAAGGCGGACTTAATGCCTTAGGCATTCTCTACCAGTCAACCAAGGGTGGTGAAGAGATTAGATGGCAGGTGCTCTATATGAGAGGAACAAGGATAAATTTAAAAAAAAAGTATTCTAATTCATTATAACTAAAATAGGTACAACAGTACAAACTACATACACATACATACATATTTACTATAATATATACCTATATTATATATATATACATATATACGAATTCAAGGGAGAGAGGTGTTGAGATGACTCTACTCTATTTATTTTGAAAATAACTCCGCAATTTCCGCTTTAATGCATACCGACTGTTGGCCGTCCTGATATCAAGAGGAAGCGCATTCCAAAGAAGAATGGACTGAATATGAAAGGAAGAATGAACAAAGTCAGAAGTATGAGAAGGACAGAGAAGGAGAAGATTGTTAGAAGAACGCAGATTCTTAGTGTGTGAAGAACATAGATATTGGAAGTGAGACACAAGATAAGAAGGAGGAGTGGGAGAGTTGAGAAGGGAGAAAAGCGTGGTCAAAGCGCGCAAACTTCTCCTTTGGCGAATGGACATCCATTTGAGCTCAGACCTATAGCTAGACACATGGTCATATTTTCTAAGGTTGAAAATGAACCGGATACAGTTGTTGAGCAGTCTGTCGAGCTTATCCAGCAAAACCGCATTCAAGTCAAAGTAGCACACGTCACCATAGTCGACGATAGGGAAAATCAAAGTCTGCACAAGCATAGTCTTCGTCTTAGCAGGCAAAAAGTTTCTCAGACGATACAGCGACCGCAGAGTACCGTTGACCCTTTGACTAACATTAGAGACTTGGCGTTGCCAGCTAAGTGTCGAGTCAATATGCAAACCGAGATACCTTGACCTTACCTTTACCTTTTATTACCTTGTTATGACACGGTGGTTCTAATTTCAGTTAAATAAAAGATTTTTTCATGAAAAATTAACATATATAAATAATTACGGAAATCGATTCAGAAGCCGATTCTGAGCAAACTACTTTCAGGTCTTGCGCTTATTCTGTTACACGTTGTATAATTATATGTGAAGACGATGCATCTAGAATAAGATTACTATACCACGATAGGTAAAAAATAATAAAAAATAAAGCAATTACAGATAAATTAATTATGTGATTGATACATGGTGCTCACATATTTACAAAAATTGTAAAATTATACGATATTCCTAACATTTTAACAAGTACTACTAAGAAGTCAGTGTGTGAGTTCAAGAAATCACAGAATGTAAAATCAGTGTTATAAAAAATAACAAATACATAAAATAAGCAACCAGTTTGATTTTGTCTAGACTCTAAATGGTCCTATGGAGCAGGACCAACATCTTTCCAAGCATTCTTATCTTGGATATAATCTTCTAATTTGTAATATGCTTGTTTAAAGAGTGTACTTTTAATATGAGTTTTAAATTTTCTTTCCTTTAATTGTAATATATCACAAGGTATTTCATTGTAACATTGATCACAGTACCCCATAAAATATGCGGTTATTTCCGTTTTGACAGATTTTCGTTTCGTCAGATTTTTGTTTCATCGGATTTTCGTTTCGCCAGATTTTTGTTTCGACAGTAAAAGTACAATCACAAAGAGTGATAGATTTAGCTTCTACTCTCATACCAATGTATGAGAGTAGAAACGAAATCTATCACTCCTTTGATTGAGCCTACTAAATAAAAGGTCAACGTTAAAAGAGTAAGAAACTTTTTCCCTCGAAATCCAATACAACAAAACGTATGAATAGTGCCAAAACCCAGTACATGACCGCGCATGCGCTGCCTCAGTCGAATAAAAATTGGAATCAAAACATTTTTGTAATGCTAATAATGGTGCGCCTGCTAGGTATGGGTCGTTACGTGATTTTCGCGAAACGTAACGTAACTAGTTACTTCGAAGGCGTCACCTGTTTTGAAAACAGTTGATTTTAGTAACTAGTTATTGTTCAAATTCTATTAGGTGATTCAGTATTACAGTTATTTGCGAAACGAAAATATAAATGGTTACTTATGTAATACGTTACATATTTATAGCTTTAAGTTTTTGAACGAATAAGTTTTTGTAGCTACATAAGTAGTTACATTATTAACGTAATACTAATACAAATGAACTGCATCGAATAATGTATTATAATAATGAAACTAGTTACAGAAATCACGTGTTTCGGTGTAACTCGAAACTAGTTATTCTGTTACATGCCCCGTAGCCAGATATTGTAACGAGTGACGTGAAATAACGCCCATACCTAGCGCCTGCGTCCCATTAGAAAAAAATATTGATGAAAACTCCTTGCTGTTATTAACTTCTTCGATTTCCCCTTTAACGTATCGGCAAAAAAATAACTATAACGTTATTTTGTTAGAGAAAACGGGTTTTAATTATGTATGATTCTACTTTTTAATTTCGGTATTGTGTGTAAAACCCTTTCTAGCAGGTTTATTCGTTACATGCAAATATTGGAGAGAACAATACTATATATCATTCTGCAAAATAAAACGGCAAATACTTAATATGTCAGACTGTGTTCGATCTTACGAGACAGATTTTCGGTTAATATTACAAATGTGATTATGAAATGACGGCAATAATTGCAATAAAGGAAGTAGTCGCCAACGCAATCATTAGTAATTGCTATTATCATTTTGTAAAGGCAATTTGCAAAAAGTCCAAAATAATTGGCAAATTCGCTACTTCTACATTAGGTAATTAAAATTTTTGAAGTAATTGTGGTAAATCGTTCATATAAACTAAAAAGAGGAATGGACACAATATCGAACCTTGAGGAACGCCTATTGCCATTTCAGACCCCAATGAGTCTACGCCGTTTACTTGAACTTGAACTTTTCTATCTTTCAGGTATGATCTTAGTAAATCAAGAGCTGTATTCCTAATCCCATAGTGCTCTAGTTTCAGCAGAAGTGTCTCATGGTCTACGCAATTGAACGCCTTCGAGAGGTCGCAAAAGATTCCAATGGCATCTTGTGCTTCTTCCCAGGTGTTAAAAATGTTCTTTATGAGGGTGACACCGGCGTCAGTGGTACAATGCCCTTTGATGAAACCGTACTGTTGTTCATGAAAGATGGAATTTTTATTAAAGTGACGTAACATTTGATTGAGCATCAACTTTTCAAACACTTTACTGAGAACTGGCAGAATTGACACAGGCCTATAATTTTTGGGTTCCTTACTATCACCAGATTTGAACAAAGGCACTACTTTACTGTGTTTCATGAGATCCGGAAAGACTCCTTGGTCTACAGTGGTGTTAATTATGAAAGCTAAATAAGGCGCAATGGTTTCGATGATATATCTACAGACTTTTACAGACATTCCCCATAGATCTTCTGTTGATTTAATTTTAAGATCTTTAAAAGCTTTTATAACAGCCTGGGGGTTTGTATGCTGAAACCTCAGCTCCAAAGGGCATGACTTTACACATTTTTCCTAAGTAAGGCAGCAGAAAGCGTGGGTGAGGAATTTAAAGTTTCCGTAGTTTTAAGGGGAATATTAGCAAAAAAGTTTTCAAATTGAAACTGTTAAATAGCCCGTGAATACGGGAATATGTGCAATTTCAAACACAATCAATACACACGCAATTTCATCACTATGAATGAATGAATGAAATGCACCGATCCCAGCGTGGTTTAACCAGACTCGATAAATCGAATGAACCCCAAGATATGCACTAGCCCATGAAGCCTCATATTTCATGGGACTGCAAAGGCCATTGCATATCTGGGAGTAGACCGGGGGGCCCTTGGTAATGGTAAGGAATGAACGTGCCCTTAGGATAAGGAAGGATTTGAGAGCCATACCGGATATGCATCCTAGAGTAAGCATAAGAATAGTGGAGAGACGGTTGTTAATTATCTATGGATGGGCATCTTTTGCGACGTCTTCGTTATGTTGCTTCGAATCGATCTTCACTGGTGAATTTTGAGACGGGGTTACGCTGCTCTCTCAGCTTTTTTTTTCCATATTGCTGCTGTGCTGTGTTAAATTTTACTGTGTCTAGGTCTTCGTCAGAGGCGTCGCTGCTATCCGTTTCAGGTTTCTTGTAGATCTCGCTGGCGGCCTTCATGATCTTGTATCTGTCTGTAGCCTTATCCATCCAAAAGTTTAATTCCTTGTCGAAATAAGTCGAGTCCTGTTTAAAATTGTCGTTCCATGTGTAAATAGGACGGCCTAGTTTCTTATATTTGGCCTTATACTGCATTGCTGCGTGTAAAAGATGTGGTTTGCCACGCCTGTGGACGTGTGCGAGATAGCACATCCTGTGGTTCTTGATGCGTTTGGTTACAGTTTTTCCATCTAAGATTTCGTAAATCTTCTTTTGTAGTTGTTTATTTCTGGCGTGGTTAATCAAGTCTCTCATGATGACTCTCTCATATCTTCTCGGTCTTGACCTATTAGCTTTGGTGATTGCCGATACTTTCAATCCGTATATCATGCAAGGAACTATCACCATTCGATACATGAGTCTGGATAGTTACCAGTCCATCTTTGAGTTTATTATGAATGGTAATAGTGACTTTGCGTTTCTAGTGGCCTGTTCACACCGTTTTCTAACTGTGCTTCTCCTGCTTAATGCAAATGTTATGTATGTATATTTAATTTCGTCGACAGTATGTAGTTTTAATCCGTTCATTGACACGTAAGTCGCTTTCTGTTTAGCTAATGGGTCTCTAATTCGGCGATCTCTCGCGTCCGGCCCTGGTTCAGGCCATGGTTCGGAGCGAGAGTGCATGGGAGGCCGTCACCTCCTTCTGCGAAGCAGTTATGCTCGCGAAGGAGGAGGCGGGGCGCACGAGGGAGATGCAAGCTGCACGCCCTCGTGGCCCTAGTCGCCGCAGGAGACGCCCCGGGCGTCGGGAGTCAAGAGCCGACTTCCAGCCACCGTAGGCGTGGGCTTGCGGACGGTGAGCAATGGGCAGCTCGCCGTCCGATAAGGACCAGGCCCGTGTCAACGGCGCGTTGTGTTCCACGCGCGCCTCAAAGAGATGTCAGCACCAACCGACGGGGTCGAAAGACCAATGCCTGCTGGGGTTGCGGGTTTGTCTGAAAGGGATATCGCGGCCTCGGCACACAGGCAACGGAAGGAACACGGGTGGGTTTTAGTCAGTAAAAGTCTGACACACCCTCTCGCTCTGCCCAGAGCGGGAGAAGTCATTTGATGATTTCCAATCCCGAAAAAAAAAAAAAAAATATGGGTCTCTAATTAGAATGTTTGTTTTAGTTTCGCTTATTTGTAGGCCGACACTACCTAGTAGGGGTTTAATATGGTATACAATACCTTCTTACCCTTTTAGATCGTCTGTAATGAAGATGAGGTCGTACGCGAATGATAACACCAGGGGGAGTGATATTTCAAGATCTTGGTCTAATTTGATAAACTGAGTTTCCTCTTCGAGGGTTTTAAGGACCTCATCCATGACCAGTGTAAAAAGTCGAGGAGATAGCGGGCAACCCTGTTTGACTCCCTTTCCTTTAATAATCCAACTACTTTGCTGACCACACCATTTGTTGTGGGCTTTAGGTTCATCACACATGTGCCTTTCTTCACAAAAACTCTGGTAAATTGTTCGACAGAAACACGACGAAAAAGAAGTTGCATTAGAAGCGACTTTTTTTTTTTTGGAAGGCTAATGAAATTGCCAGACTGTTACGAAATCTTAATCGACACAGTTATTTTTGTTAGAGTACATTCAATATAATATTTTATCTTGCCATTATCCTTTTACTATATACTATATATGTAGCTTAAAAGTAAGCGTTGGTTCAGTGCGTAACATCAAACCTTTAAACTTCGCCAGTCACTACGCAACTGAGGATATGCGTTAACGATGTTGAATCTTAATCTAACAAATAATCTACCGAACTTTGTCACTGAATTTTGGCCTCGTAATCGAAATAAAGTCGGGAATTTAATTCAGTCGTCGTGATCGCTACACTTACTAGAAACAATTCAAGTGTAAGTCTTTTTGGTATCTGGATCTACCGTTGGAGTTAGCCTTAAGCATGCGTTTGAACTATGGGAATTTGATTTATTAACTGAGTGATTAGTAGAACGCCCTGAAATACAAGGAATGATCTCACCGGGTTTTTCTTATTACGACGTTTCTGGTTCCCCGAAAACCTTCGGCAGACGTTAAGGCCCTCGGATGCCCTGGATCGCTCGCTCTGGATCAAGAACGCTCGTAGGCCTAGCACACCTCACTTTTGCACTTAATGTAATTATTTATCAACGCTTGAGTCATAGCCACATTGAATAAACAAAACACTCGGTTTTTTTTTTTTTTTTTACCGGCAAAAACGCGTTGAATCTTTTGTCGGGCCAAAGTTCCTGCACATGTGCAATAAAAACGTCTCAAGACGTCCTTCCGCAACGGCGTCGAGATGAACTCTTTCTATTAAGATTTTGTTTTGGAATACGCGATATATCCGCTGACTTGAAAAAAGGGCACAGACACAACAATGGCGTGTGTTCAACCTCTGTAACATAAAGATTTGATTTTAAAAGAGTGGCTATGGAGTTTCTTGCCCGTTCTTCTCCATCATTAAGCACCTACTTCGTTTTGGAATGGGCGACTAGCTTCACCAACTAACTTAAACTCAATCCGTCTTATTACAAAAAACTGCATAAGTAATGGTTTAAACCAAGATTCAAAGGTCTAGGATTGTTACGGTAACAAAGCTAGTACCAGCCTCAAAATGTATTCTGATTACAAAACGAAGACCAATCGAGGATCAGTTAGTACCAAAGAAGATTCATGGTTCAAATAACCACGGATAAGAAACCCACGCAATTTCATCAAAAAGTCTATAAATAATATCGTAAATAAGACACCCTATTCCAAAATTTTTACGCGGTATGCGCCACATCAACTGATCTGCTGTTGCGATGACATGCCGCCATTATTGCCACACATTATGTAGAATAAATAATATATAGAATAGAAATATTCAATAATTTTTGAATTGACCGAACACACAAAACAATTGTTATTATTGTTGTCGCCTTTATTACATTTTAAATAGTTATTGTTGTAATTATTATGATTTTATCTATTTAATAAATATCACACTATTATTACTTAATATTTTACTACAATATCTCTATTAAATTGCGCAATTTAATTATTTTGATCGGCGACGGCACCTTAAACCTATGAAGTGAGAACTTTTTGGTCGAGCTATACCTAATGTAAAAGAAAAGCAATGTTTTTTTGGTAACTGTCTAGATTCCAAATTAAAATCACACCCAGTGGGTCATAATGAAATTCAGTACAATATTATTGCCCGGCTAGAGCCTAGCCGGGAGTAGACTTTAATGACTTGCTTTAGGTTAGGTTTGTATACGATCTCCGGCCACCATAAGGAGGGGCACGCGGGTGGCGAAATTGGGGTTGTGTCGTCGCCCGAACAGTGAGGTCCATAGAGGTGGCACGCAGTATTCCATTCGCGCCTTTATAGGAGGACGTGCGGTCGTGGGATCAGCCGCATTTGGTCGAAGGGTTCTGCTAAGCATGGCGGGCTGATACCACTCGGGGGTGCGACGAAAGTACAAGTAGTCCGACATAACCCTCCACCAAGACGAAGGGTGTCATGAGGGTCACGAGAACTTCCCAACGGAAAAAAAAAGGTTAGGTTTGCATGAATGTTATTATCGACATTAGGGAGCGGGTGGTGTGAAAATAACTTAATAACTCTTCCTTTAATATCAGCTTCCCATCTGAACACAAAGTGCTCTTAATGTATGGCAGCATCTCTTTTGTACGGATTGTCGCGGCGTCTCAATCAGAGTCTGATCCTGCAGTTAAGCTGACTGCACAAAGGCACTTAAATTTGAAGCACAGATCTTAAAATTAAACGTGATCTTCAGTCAATAAACCTTCATTATCCATTCATCTAGTTTGAGTGTGACTTAGCAGAAAAGTTTGCATAAAGTAACCTCAAGATCAAAGCCATAATTAAAGACGGAAGGAAGTTCAATCGTTCGTGACTTTTAAATTTATTTCAGTGCACGGTAAACAGAATCGTCTCTGGCTGTATACACGATGACATTTGAATCACAGTTTCGCTAGAACAAACGTTGTTCAGAACATGGTCTTCTACCATTCTAAAGCATCCAATAAAAAAAAAAAACATTAGTTTTCGAAAAAAGACAAAGTTAAAAAAGTCGAGATTAACGTTTCTCCCTGCAACACAGACACTGCGGCGAGGCACTCCCGTCTCAAAAGTAGATGCGGCGCGGCGCACGAGCACGCACGGAGCACAGCATTGTCTAGATACTGGGAAACGTACATACCTCCATAAATGAAATTTAGTAATCACTTATTTTTGTACGTCGTACTAGAAAATATCAAAGTTAAAAGTTAAGTTCGGTAGGTATTTTATCACTGATACGAGGCTACTTCAAAACAGTAAAAAGAAAAAGTTATGGCTTTGGCTATGGTAAACTTTGGTAGGGACCTATTTTCTGGCTATGCACGATTGCACGACGCGACCAGCGACGCACCGTACTGATGGCGCGGTGAGGTGGCTGACCTCTAATTTTATCATTTCGTTCTAGGTGCGAACTTACGGTAGGTACTATCAGACATGGTTTTAATTATTTCCTGTGAGTACCAGGTACGGATACCTATTGTATCTAAGGCTAAGGGGCGGATTCTGGGTTAGCTCACAACATTTGACTCTAAGAGTACATGGGCCTAGCTTCCGAAAAAAAGCACACGCACCTTAACCAACCACTCCACATTCGATTCTAACTGAACTCATTTTCACAAAAAATGCGCGATGGAATACGGGTACCTATTGTATTGTATCTAACGTGAAATTATTAGGTTTTATTTATTTATTGGACTGTTACAGGAACAAGACAAAAACAAAATGTATACCACAAAACCGGGTGATCTTCGTGTGCACCAAGACAACATTCACTCCAATTTTCCACATTTGAATAGTTAGAACTCATTTTACAAAAAAACCCGCATTACGTGCCTGTGTCGTAAGTACATCGGATGCATACGCGACCGCGCTCGAGAGATTTCGGTAGACTGGCTACCGCCCGGGTGGCGCGGGCTGTGCGGGCGGCCCGCAGCAGTTCACAAAAGAAATGGGCGGAACGATACTTCGCGCGGTTGTAAGTCATTGGCTTGATTTATTTGAATTTCGGCCCGCATTGGCCGGACATCCATGTAGTCCACGTGGACTCCTCATAACTCTTTTGAATGCCATATCGCTATCGCGATGAGTACTTTGATGTTACGGTTAATGTTTGAACACGTTTGAACAACATACGACTGATTTGAGAACGCCTAGTTTAATTTGTTTTAATAACATATTCGATGCTATAGAATGGTAGTAGACCATAGTCTGAACCTACCTACCTGTACCTTACCAAAACTTGAAATATTGTAAATACTAACGAAGTGCTTCCTTTCAAAATGAGCACACGCAACTCAAAATCAGATTATTTACATGTATCGTATAAATCCTTTTAACTTTATTACAATACTATCACATCCCTAACATAATCTCGCTGTTTGCTACAGACACACACACACAGTGGGATACATCTTCAGTTAGCTTGGTGAAAAATGCAGATCTTATTACAAAGCGTTGCGACGGTTACAAAAAGTCGAGTACCTGTTTGCCTAAAAAATACTTTCTGCTCTATATTCTGTGAGTTAGGACATCAAGCGCTAGTTAGTTTACACTCATAATATGGAAAATATGATTCATATTTTTCTAATGCATATTAAAACATGTTCAATTTAAAAGCTTTTTATTTTTTCTGTGAAGCGATTCTCGAACTTGCAAGCAATCTAAATAATTATGCATTTGCTAATGAAATCATAATATTACTATTAAGATTGAATGCAGATTGCGAAATTCTAAATAATTAAAAACATACAAACAAGATTATTTTTTGTTATTTATTATAGTATCATTAACAGGCTCTGTATGTGTACACATAGACGTGGAAGAGGGAGGTCGTCTGTTACAGGTATCTCCATACATAAAAGAAGGCTTCTAAAATGTATTTGTTAAAACCTGTTGATTACGAAATAAAATAAACTTAAAACTTAAAAGATCTATCTCAATCTAAATATTTTTAAAGTTATTTTAACAGTTATTATCTGATTACATCATCTTACGTTATCATCTCGCGCTAGTATCATGGCATCCTCACAAATCTTACAAATCTTTGACGTTCATTCATTTTTAGTACCAACCTACTACTAACCCATATAGAGCCTAACCTGCCCCATATTACCTTAACATTCCGCGCTACGATCGCTCTCAACCCTTAAACGCGGCTGGCGATCCGCCAGAGCTCGCTCCTGTGAATTATTCATAGCGCAGGCCCGTTACATCTTCAATTAACCCGTCGGCCGCCCGGATCGGCCTCGTACACCGCACCGCCCGCGCCGCTCCGCGCTCTGCCGCTGCCAGTCGCCTGCCGAGCTACTGATTCAAACGACACGCGTGACGGTACTCAACGTAGAGAGACGCTTACACGAGCAATTTATTTCAGAAATTATTGCAATCAACAGAAAATATGCGATTACACGTGCAATTCATTGCGCCATTGTTAGCAATGGTGGTCAATTGATGTCTCATAGTACACCGAGTAATTTACGGCAATTAAAGAATGTATAGAAATTTCCAAGAATTACGAATGTAATGTAATTAAAAGCAATATTTGTAGCTGGAGATAGCAGAGTAATCTAGTTAATTAAATTGCTCCATATTTAGCGCTCAATATTAGCGTAATATCTCTAGCAACAATTTTTGATGTCATACTGTCGTAACTATATATGACCAATTTGCCTAGAATTGAGAAACGAGTTGCCCGTGTAACCTTACCGTTCCTACAAGCCAGTTTTGCAAATATAAATTGGATTTTTTGTACAGCCTCAGGATAAATTGCGTGTTGTGCGTATACATGTCACTCATATTTTACTTGTGTAGGTCACACACGAAGCCAGGGAAGCTAAAATGAAATTGTAGTTTCAGTTACTTTTTTTGGTGTGTGGCATGTGGAAGTGCGTACAAACGTTTCAGTTTCAACTGATCTACAGTTGATTGAAAAGCTTTATATCTGTCGCGCACTCAACAAAAATATTAAAACACTGGTAGGACGAGACATCCGACGCGCCAATACACCCTCTATAGAGAAAGCGATCCAGAAAAACTGGAGGTTAAAACTAAGTGAGGATATCATAGTGGCTTAAAAATGGAAAGGCCCTTGGTGAGAATAGGATTACGACCGAACTCTTGAAAGCGGGAGGAAATCCTGTCTTGAAAGAGCTTGGGGAGCTCTTCAACTCTGTCCTATTCTCAGCGAGAACACCAGAAGCGTGTCAAAGAAGCGTGGTCGTCTTTGATTAGACAATTTTAAAGAATTACAGACTCATTTGGCTCCTAAACCACGTTATATAAGTTGCTTTCAAGAGTTATCACGAATCGTCTAGCGCGAATACTCGACGAGTTTCAGCCACTGCAGCAGGCCGAGTTTACAGGAAGATACAGCCATAGACCAGATCTTTACTGTGCGGCAAATTATACAGAAGTCGGATGAGTATAATTGTCCCCTATATCTTGCGTTTGTGGACATATGAGAAGACGCTTCGAGTTTTTTTCGTTTCTTAATCTTTTTGACTCTGTCGAGATCTGGTCTGTTTTTGAGTCTGTGCAGCAATGCCAAATCGACTGGCGATCCAAGTGCTGAGATGTCTTTATGAAAACGCGACGATGACCATTCAAGCTCAGGACCAGCGTTCCGTAATCCACAGACCCTAAAGACTAAATAAAGTCTTCAATTAGTGCATCCTGCCTGTTATGACTTACGGAGCCGAAACATGGACACTCACGGTACGGCTTGACCATAAATTCAATGTCGCTGAGCGAGGTATGGAACGCTATAGCTGATGGATAGAATGCGGAACGAGGTGATCCGGCAAAGTACCAAAGTTGTGCACAAAGCTCACAGAATTAGCAAGCTGAAGTGGTAATGGGACGGCCATTTATTAGCCATAGAACCGATGACCGTTGGGGTAGACGTGTTCTTGAGTGGAGACCGCGATTCGGCAAACGTAAGGTAGGACGCCCTCAGGCTAGGTGGAGCGACTATATTCGCAGGATGGCTGGTAGCAGCAGGATGAGAGTTGTGAGAAACGAGCTAAATGGCGTGCAAGGAGAGGCCTATGTCCAGCAGTGGTCTGCTGTAGGCTGACGATGATATCTGTATAGAAGTTATGACAACTCCATATATACAGGTACTATACTGATAGGTACACAGTGACATGCATCTACATAATTGAATTAGACGTAAATATTTCTAATAAGTCGTTAGGGCACGTACACTCGTACCTACAGATAGTAAACTAAGCGCAGCTTTAGTAAACTAAATCTCAAAACATTTTCTGGTTCAAGGAAATTCAAAGATTATTGAATAGTGAACCTCGGTGTTGTGTACACGTGAGTCGCAAAGACGTTTGGCTGCAGTTTGTAGAAGGCTTTGTGCACCCTCTTACTTTGTGTACTCTCTCTCACTTTGACTCTCCCTGCGTAACGAGAGCCAATATTGATGTGATGCAAGGCTCACAGCAAACTGGCTCAACGCAATGTCTTAGGAAACATAAGTGGAGATATGTATGGCACGCCGTACGTGAGTAGTAACAAAACCAGTACAACCAGCAGGGTAATTACGTAACATACATAAAATGATAATTGATCGCATTTTCTTTCATTTTGACTGTTCAACCACGTTCATTGCATTATTTACGCTGCTAAGCAGATGAATTTATTAAACCTATGAAGCAATGGATTAGAATTCATATCCTTCAAAACTCTCGGATTGTGATTCAAACTAGGGATGTAACGACTCCCATTCCGATGCCGATATTTCGGCAGATATAGTCGGCAGGCCAATATATCGGCATCGCCGATTATATACGACTACTACTACAACACGGCAAGCGGCAGTGGTTGCAGTTTGCTGAGCGTTGTCTGAGCGATGTATTGTTTTGTGCCCGTGTCACGTCACCGCTATTCGTGATTCTGTTTATTCACACAGTGAAGTGATGACTATAACGCACTATTAAACAGTTGTGCCCGAAAAACAAAATACAAAATACATACAAACGCCTGAGGTACATACTTCATTATTCATTTGACTTATTATAATTATATTAAGCCATCGATATCGGTATCGCCGATTAATTACTCAAATAATCGGTATCGGTATCGGATCGGGAAAATTATGTATCGTTACATCCCTAATTGAAACTGTGTTACACAAAATTAGGGTGCTGGCCTATTATTATATTGAAGCGCCCAGATACCGTACTGTGAAGATTCAGATGTAGTCCCGAAATCCCTGTATTCTCGTTCTCCCCGTAATCTGTGTCAGGGACAAAAGAACGTCATCCAATTTCCTTACCGTTGTCCGCCTTATGTACTTCCCTTATTTTTAAAATCAAACGTCAGTTAGTTAACTTTGAATAAATTAACGATGCACTCTCTAAAGTTGTGCATTGGTTTAATGTAAATAATCTTCTTCTTCTGAACGAAAACAAGACTAAACTCATAAAATTTTCAACGCCAAATGTCAGGCAGCTAACTACCAATGTTCAAGTTAATGGAATAGAACTGGACCCTGTTGAGTCGACAGTTTTTCTTGGAATCACTATTGATAGTAAATTACAATGGGGCCCACACATAGAAAAATTGTCAGGAAAGCTTAGTTCGGCCGCCTATGCTGTTAAAAAAATTAGACAGATAACTGACGTAGATACAGCCAGAATTGTTTATTTTAGTTATTTTCATAGTCTTATGTCATATGGGATTCTTCTCTGGGGAACCTGTGCGGACATTAATACTATCTTTGTTCTACAGAAAAGGGCTGTTCGAGCCATTTACAACCTAGGTCCGAGAGATTCCCTTCGAGGAAAATTCAAAGAAGTAAATATTCTAACTCTAGCCTCACAATATATTTTTGAAAACCTAATGTATGTACACAAAAATATATCAAATTTTAAGAAAATGTCTGATATTCATAGTTTAAATACCAGGAATAAACACAACCTTGCTGTACATCGCACTCGTCTCCACAGAGTAGGCAACTCGTTCATGGGTCAATGTATACGCTTTTACAACAAACTTCCCATTGACATTCGAAACTTACCCATTAAACGATTTAAAATTTGTATTAAAACCAAACTTTGTAAAAAAGGGTACTATAAAATTTCAGATTATTTAGAAGATAAAAAAGCTTGGGATTGAGCTGCTCGCTCTGCTAAACCTTGTGATAAAACCATAAAACTTGACATTAGAATTATTTAGTAAAATCATTAAAATATACCAGTTTTATTTAAACATTAAAACAAAATGACATGATTACTTTGTAAAGTATAATATTATTTTAATTACCTATTGTGAATGTGAGGACTATGTGGATATTTTTTAATTTAATTTTTTTTTCTCATTACTCCTTTTTTATAATAATAATAATAATAATAATATACTTTATTGATACAAATCCTTACAATATGCTTAATATCTAATAAGTTCACAATAGTTAAGGCGTACAAAAGCTGAAACCCTGACTCCTAAACTAGGAAAACCTGTGACTTAGGAGTCAGAATCCTCTCTCAGTTAGTTTTAATGATGGTCTGGCAGTTTGAGTAGTTTATGCGGCCTACCCAAATGTCCTTTCTTTGGTATTGTTCGTCGAGTTGAGCTCCTTTTGTTCTGAGTTGAGCTCCACGATTACTGACAAATGCATGCACTGACTGGACAGGTCCACTCAAATCTGTGTGGTTCTTTTCTCAAAAGACCATTTCAGACATGAATCTACATGGTCCTCATATGGCTTGACCAAGATTATGTCTGGACTTTAAAAGAGACTGTGACCTCTGAGTTTGTTTCGGCCTTTCTTCTCAGAGTAGTCGGATAGGAAACGCCGAACTCATCTAGCAAAATTTAATATATTTTTAATATGACGTGTAAAAGTGATTCCTATATCCTATTTACAGAATAAACAATTTCATTTCATTTCATTTCCTTATGTACTATCGAAGAACTTCATATATAAGAAGTTTGAAAACAAAATCTCATGAACACGATGACCAAATCTGTTTAGGGACGCTATTTGCGTCAACCAATGAAACAAAAAAAATCATTGTAATATTTTTCATGTGTTTTGTAGGCTCTGTTACAATGATGATGTCTATCTCTTTTTCGGCCACTAGGAACAGAACAAAAGAAACAATGATGAGAAAGTTTTTTATTAAAATTTTTGTTTTTTTTTTGTTTTTGTTTTTGTCCATGGAGTTTTTTGCCCATTCTTCTCCATAGGAACATACTACGCTTTGGAATGGGCAACTAGCTTCAACTTTCTCAACTTTCTGTCTGACCAACCCATTGACAATGCAACCTACCTATTGACCTATTGAGGTTTTTGTGATGTTTCTGTTTATATTTTATTTTATTCCTTAATTAATAAAAAAAAAAAAATGGTTTGAAATAAATGGTTTGAGTTTAATTTTAATGTTTATCGTCTTTCTGCGCGCATCTTGCATCTCCCTCGCGCGCTCCGCCTCCTCCTTCGCGAGCATAACTGCTTCGCAGAAGGAGGTGACGGCCTCCCATGCACTCTCGCTCTGAACCATGGCCTGAACCAGGGCCGGACGCGAGAGATCGTCGCCGCCGATCGCCTCCGTAAGGACACGGCGGTGCTTCGCCCAAACCGGGCAGATCTCCACCGTATGCTCCACCGTGTCCTCCGGGCGATCCACACAGTGGTGACACCCGGGCGTTTCCTCCCGCCTTATGCGGCACAAGAACCTCCCGAATCAATCGTGTCCGGTGAGGACCTGCGTCAGGCGGAAGGTGAGGACGCCATGGCGCCTCTCAAGCCACTCCTCAAAGCGGGGACTTATCGCCACAATTGTGGCGTGCCCAGCGCTGGGTTGCGACAATCGCACTCTCCATGCCGCCATGAGATCCCGCCGGAGCTCTGTCCGCTGTGCCGTGATTTCCCAGGGCAGCGGAGTTTCGCCCCGGCGTTTCGCCTCCTCGCGACACTCCCACATGTGCGCGAGGACGTTCGCCTCCAGATCTCATGGCGGTAGTCCGGCAAGGAGGCTCGCCGCCTCACGGGAGACCGTGCGGTATCCTCGGACCAGCCTAATGGCCATGACCCTTCGGGATGCGTTCCACCGCTGGGCCGGTCGCAGCCTCAATGAACGCGCCCACACCGGTGCCCCGTAAAGGGCCATGGACCGCACGATCCCCGCGTAGAGCCTCCGGCAGGAGGCGTTTAGACCCCCTATATTGGGCAGAAGCCGCTTCAAAGCAGCCCCAGCCTTCTCCAGTTTTAGAGCCAAACGTCGGAAGTGCTCCACGAAGTTCCAACGGCTGTCGTGGACGAGTCCCAGGTTCGTCGACTCGACACCGAGTTGATGTCCCGCCGTTATCTAAGAACCCGACAGTGGCGCGTTCCGAGGACCACGCGCCCACACCGGTGCCCCGTAAAGGGCCATGGACCGCACGACCCCCGCGTAAAGCCTCCGGTAGGAGGTTGGGCAGAAGCCGCTTCAAAGCAGCATGGGGACCTGGCCTACGGGGAAAAAGGCAATACACGCCGAAATCGATTAGAAAGAACGAGACTCTCTGATTTTTTAAATTTAATTAATGAGACTCTGAATTTGACTATTGTAAAAACTCCTAAAACTATATTTTATAAAACATGAGAATTCTATGATTCTTTAATCCAATGAAACATTAATTTATTCTATTTTTGCGGTCGGTAAGAAACGAAATACTATCAACGTTACAAAAAAACCGCTCGCACTTCTACCATAAATATAGAAAATGATTGAGTACCCACATCAGAGCTAGTATTTAATTATGGCCACAATTGGAACAGCCAAACTTTTGATATAAGCTAGTTCCGATTAGAAGGCAGGTGAAGGCTACCGAAAGGGAAAACCCGTCGTTATATATTTACCAAAATAGTCTAACATATTACAGTTAGAACAGAAAGTCGGAAATGCTCGGAAATAATCGGAATATTACATATTATTTGGACCTGATTACGACAAAGCCAAAACTTGTTCGTATCCTTGGCTAGAAATGTCGCTACATTTATATCCATGGCTTGAGGGTACCTATCTAGTCTGTTTATGTCTCTGTTACTGTAAATATAAAAGTAGTGAGTGAGATAGCATTCCTCTTCCCTTTTTAACCCCACCGGATGTAGTTAAGGCGATTGCTAAGCTCAAACCCTGTAGCTCGGTTGGCCCTGACAATATTCCAGCCTTTACTCTTAAGGGATGTCATGATATTTTGGCAGCCCCTCTATTTCATGTGTTTAACCTAGCCCTCCGGTCCAGCGTATACCCTGAGCAATTGAAAACTTCGCGAGTCACTCCCATCCCTAAAACTAATGACAAAACATCAGTAGAGGAATACAGACCCATCACTATCCTGCCAACCATTGCCAAGGTTTTCGAACATATCTGCGCGATCGCAAGCAGTTTGTAAGACATGGCTGCTTTGAATCCAAGCCTTACAATACACGCTCGAGTGTTAGTCAGGGAGTATTAGGGCCACCTCTTTTCCTGATCATGATCAATGACCTCATAATTAATGTTAAGTTTGCCAAGTGCCTGCTATATGCCGACGACCTTAAGCTAGTCGCAGAAATCCGAACGGACGAGGATTGCAAACTCCTACAGAGGGATATTGACGCCATATATGAGTGGAGCATTGTGAACAAGCTATTATTTAATAAAAACAAGTGCTACGTCATGACATACGGTAGAGGGTTGCGACCAACCCATTATGACTATAGTTTGGAAGGAGAAGTAATTACTCGTGTCACCAACATAAAGGACTTGGGAGTGACTTTCGACCGCTGTCTGACTTTTAGAGATTACGTTTCTGCCCTTGCGAAGGAATCTTTCAGGCGCTTGGGATTTGTTTTGAGAAATGCTCGTGACTTTCGCAATTCAAATGTTATTAGGCTGTTGTACACTGCTCTGGGTCAAACTCGAGTCCAGTGCCTGTGTTTGGCACCCCCATACCGCGACACAAACACTAATGCTAGAAAAGGTTCAGAAAACATTCCTAAGATGCCTCTTCCAAAGGTTATACCATTTCTTTCCGTACATGTACCCTACCAACTATATTTTAGGGACTTTAGGCTTTAACTCGTTGGAGGTAACTAGAGGTCTTGATCAGGTCACGGTACCCTGTAAGACCTTACCGGGACGTATCGACTGTCCAGAGCTCCATGGCCTTTTCTGCCGATTATTTGTGCCCGACAAATACATTGGACACCGTCAGAGCCGCCGACACAATCTGTTTGCGGAACTCTCATGCAAAACTGTAGCCAAAGCCGAATCCCCAGTCTGTCGTGCCTTAAAGATGCTGAATGCCCTTCTGACTACCAACCCTGAATGTGATGTGTTTGCGAATTAATTGAGTAAAATTATGCGTATACTTATGTCTCGTGTTCTGTGAGAGAAAGTATGCTAGGGAGTCCACTGTTCCATGTTAGTTTTAAATTAAATTATTGTCAACGTTGTAATTGTTTCTACGTTAATTAATGTAATTGGTGTTGTACCGTTTTAATTAACTATAAATAAATAAAATAAAATAAATAAAAGATTCAACGCGTTTCCATAAAAGGTAAAATGAATGATTGAGACGTGGTGATGTCAAGGCGAAAGCATCGCACTCACCGTTCCCTTGTGTCTGTCAATCCTGTGATGGATGACTAAACTGTACAGCCCTGTCGGTGAAATATTCCATTTTGTTTTCCATGAAATGAAGACCGTCTAGTCTCCGCAATTCCCGAATAAAACAAAAATGAAAATCATTTAGCCGTTACAATAGAGCGTTGATGCTTATAGTCTGTTCCAAAAGTATCTGATGAAACTGAAACATTTATTAACACTACAAATTGAATACTTTTATTTGATAATTTTAATACTAAAATCGGAAATTGTAAATTCAAATCATCTTAAAGATATTTTTCATTTGACATTGAGGTTTTTTTTCCGGGATGATGTTTCAACTCGTAACTGCACATAGCATAACACTATAACCGAAGGTTAAGGCAGAGGTGCACTTACAGTACACCCAAATTTTGCTAGTTATGTTTAAGAGCGTTTATTCTGAAAGTTGGCAACGTCGCAAACAGATGTCAAATATTTCGCTGTTTTGATTAATTTTGAAATATTATTGTATGGAAATATGGTATGTGGCTAATTAGCGAACTAGAATATTAATAATGCATTGCAATTATAACACAGAATTTGATGTTGTTACCGTTTTAGGTGTAAAAAAGGCATTTGGAAACTTTCCAAATACTTTTTTTACATCTAAAGCTAAATATTCGGTGTTACGATACTAATTGTTAATTGTTAATTAATTCAAACAATCATTGCAATAATGTGTTACTAATTCCCTTTGGTGTCATCGCGTATAATTTGAACAGGGCTTGTTTACACTTTCATCAGGTACTTTTGGAACAGACTATACTAATGTAACATCAAAGCGTCAAGGCAGCATTGTACTCGTTCCTAACATAACACAAAAAGCGCTAAGCCCAGCTAATTTTCATGAACCCTTCGACACTGGCTTTGATAAATGGAAGAGAATGCAGCCTCTTTAAAAGCAACACTTAGGTTGTAGACAACAGTGAATGGGGCCGGCATTGAGGGCGTCGTAAATAGCGCTCGGGCGTCGGCCGGCTGTTCATTAGCACGGACCTTTGTTCGTGGTCGGCCCTGCAAAAACAAATAGTTACACTTACCACTACCAACCACCCTTTCAAACAAAAATCAACCGAAACACTGTAAACTTAAGGTTGTAGTAAAGTTTAAGGGATAAGTTGGTAATTGGTCATAGTTGGACCGGCTTTGAATGTAAAACTGAGGATTGGTAATCGTGATAATTGTCGGCTGAGAATAACGAGTCTCCACAAACGTCACGTTTTGATACCCTCGTAATTGTGAGTGCTACCCGCGACAGTGAGTAAATAACCAAATGGTATTTACTTTTGGCCACCTCTGTATGTCCCAATAATATTTTAAATAATCATCGGCAAAGGTATTTTACACTAGCTTTTGAACGCGGTTTCGCCCGCATAGATGTCGGGAAATATCCCACGGGAACGTACTACCGGGATTAAAAGTATCCAATAATGTTAATCCAGGTTGTAAAATAAGTGTGTGCCAAATTACACTTAAATCCGTTCAGCCGTTTTTGCGCCAATTCGGAACATACATCCAGACAAACGGACAAGCGGACAAAAATGATAAAAAACTATAGTTTCGACATCGGACTCGTTCCCACACCTCGTAGTTTTCCTTTTATTTTTTTTTTAAATATTCAATATACAATTTTGAATTCGTTACTATTTTATTATATGTATAAATGTAGATACTTAATATGTAGATGAAAACTTAATCCATGGAAAGCTTTTCTCGAAACAGAATTGCTCGTATTAAGTTAGTTTTATTAGAATTATATCAGACGTGCAGACGTAAAGAATATATCTAGAACTAATAAAATATGATTGTATGTACTTTGAATCTAGCTTTATAAAACAAAATCGTAAATCTAAAAAAAACTTTTGAAACCTTTTTCGATTCCCAGTAACTACTTCAATCAAAATCCTAAAGTAAACTAATATTGGATCCCTTTTATATAGGTAAACTCTCTCCAATTCGTTAAAATATAAAGACTATTTTTTGCTTTCATCTTGAAAACGGTGGCGAGTCTTATTATATATCCACATTACCATTAGGCGCTACTTTTTCAGTAAAATATTACATCTCTTGTGCAGGTCTGAAACTTTTTGATTACCTTTAGAGGCCCTGAAAAGAAACGGAACTCTTATTATCCTTACCAACACTATCGGGAAAATACATCACAATAAAATCCATGCATGTGAGAACTTCAGTAACCTGTTGATAGCTTTTATTTCAATAGAAATACTAGTGATGAAATATTAAAATAATTTTTAAAACTGAAATAGCACATCCTGAAGATTCACCTGTTTGTTTAAGAATCATTATTTATTCATCAATTCAAATCCAGAAGAGTAATCAAAATCGCAAATATGTACGTTCTTTATTACATTTCGGGCGAATCACGAAGTACGGCATAAGAAAGACAAAGAAAACAAAGAGGATGAATGTGTGTGTCGCGTTAAGCTGTCCATTGAAATGTTACTCGCTGTTACTATGTAGGTTGCTATACACATACAGACAGACAACGTTTGAAATCTGGGTGCGAAACATTTCTGTGTATTAGCTAACAAACTGAAGTACGACTTATTGAGATGCCTTTCAGTTCCGTGTAAGGATCCTTTATTACTTAATACAATGTCTGAGCTGTCTTTGAAGTATTCGGTTTTGAGAAGGCAACTCTCTGGCATTAGTGGTAGGAGGGAAGGTAACAGCTTGTCCTGCAGTGGAACACAACGCGGCAATATTCTCGGCAAGTGCCGTCTCTTGCCGAAAATATTACCGTGTTGTGTCACACTCGCGATATTTTGTCGTTAAGTGTCAGAGGCTCTCGCATCGTCATCGTTACAATCACAACGTAGCCTGTAATTTCTTTGACAGATTTTTTAATTTGGACAGAAAAACAGAGAGTTTACTTACCATTCAAGGTTTTATGTATCTATAACACTACGTATAGAAGCCTCTCATAAAAAAAACATAATTTTTAGTATAAGCCTTATCTTTTACAAAGGACACGTGAAAAATGCGAGGCAGTGTGACGTCTCGAGTTTATTTAAATAAAAGATTGCAAGTTTATGCGGGTGCGCGGGGGCGGTACAGAACCACTAGTCGTGGCCGTCTCGATTATATCTCTTAATTGCATTTTGTTTCCACAAGACGCTGCAGGAAGCTAAGATATTATCTTTTTAGGAAATAAATACGTGTAATGAGATTTTTAAGAGTTTCCGTACGTTCCGTACGTATGGATTTGAAATGTAGTTTTCGGGATGATAAAATGAGTGCTCGTTGTGTTTAAAAAAATAGTTTTGTAACAAGTTTCAGGATGCGCTATTTAGGTATGACACTGGATCTCGCACTAGGATACCCTGTGTCACAGGATCCAGTCTCTTTCGACAGATAATAAGAAAGATAGGTTAACAAATGGACCGGTTTCAGTAAGATATTAAAGCAAACTTAGGAGTTAAAGGTGACCAAATGTATGTGTGTATGTGCTGAGTGTAAGTATATAAGTGATGAGAGTGAGTGTGAACGTAATGAGTGTATGTATGCATGTGATGAGTGTTAGTGAGTATGATGAATACTTTCATATTTGAAAGATAAAACTATTTCCGTTTCAACATAATAATTAAGCCCAAGCAACCAAACCTAAACCTATTTTTTGCACCTAAACCTTGATAAAAACAATGTTAAAATGCAAATCAGTAAGGCCACTCTTAAGAAAAGGGAACTTAAAAAATATACGACAACGAATAGTAGGGTAGGGTGGGGCTTAAAGGTCCGCGGGTAAAAAGGTCCACTATGCCTATCTCCGAAATTAAAAGGACGCGAGCGAAACGAATGACAGGCGTATGAAGGGGTCACGGGAGGGGTATCCACGTAACCCCGCGCAGTGAGCTTGCGAGCGCCGGTGAGACTGTACGCGGTCGCGGTGCAAAAAATTAACGTAAGTAAATTTTTTTACGTCTCTTATTTTTAGTCTGTCTGTTGTGTTTATAACAATACAAAACTGAACTTTTATTAAATGTGCAGCTAGTGGTATAAAGTTTAACGTAGAGCCAGTGTTTTTTTAATAGTTTCTTTAGATTTTTCTCTATAACCCCAAACTTCAATCAACATACGACTGGGGTATAAAGGTCCACTCTGGACCTTTATGCCCCACGGTGGACCTTTTAACCCTATACAAAATATGTCATGTTATGGTATTCTTTTCAGAATGCGGAATTACAAGAGAACCACAGAGAGAGGTACAAAGTCTGTCGAGATCATGCAACGTGCGGCTGAGCTAGTCAGTAACGAAAATAAATCCCTACGTCAAGTTTGTCGTGACTACGAAATTAGTAAAACTTCTCTAATAAGATTTATCGCACGCCTAAAAGAAAATCCAGAATCGCCACGATTTGGTTACGGGACTCCCAGACTAGTATTTAGCACAGAACAGGAATCTTCGCTCAGTGAGTATCTACTTACACTTGCGCAAATCTTTCATGGTTTAGGACCCAAAGATGTTCGTCGCTTAGCATATGAATGTGCCGAGAAATATAATATTCAGATGCCATATACATGGCATTCAAATAAAATGGCTGGCAAAGATTGGTTATCAGGTTTCTTGTCAAGAAACGACCGTCTTTCCATAAGGAAACCAGAGGCTACCAGTTTGAGTAGGGCAACTTCCTTTAACCGAACGAATGTTGCTGAATATTTTGATAAATTGGCACAGGTCATGGATCGTCACAAATTTAGAGGGTCTCAAATATGGAATGCTGATGAAACGGGTGTATCAACTGTCTCCAAACCCTCCAAAATCATTGCGGCTAAAGGGAGACGAAACGTTGGATCAGTCACATCAGCTGAAAGAGGAACCAACGTTACATTACTGGTTGCCGTTTCAGCAACTGGTGGTTCTGTGCCACCATTATTTGTGTTTCCAAGAAAGAAATATCAAGATCATTTTGTACGAGATGGGCCTGCAGAATGCATAGGTGCAGGAAATGCAAGCGGCTGGATGACTGATGTGGAGTTCTTACAATTTATGAAACATTTCATTAGCTATGTAAAACCAACTAAAGATTCCCCTGTATTGCTTCTGGTGGATAATCACTGTTCTCACCTCTCCTTGCCTGTATTGGATCTAGCCAAAGATAATGGAGTAGTAATGCTTTCGTATCCACCCCACTGTTCGCACAAGCTACAGCCCTTAGATGTGTCAGTATTCGGTCCACTTAAAAAGTATTTATCATCAGCACAAGATGCATGGATGCGTAATAATCCTGGCAAAACAATGACAATTTATGACCTCCCAGGTATAGTTCGAACTGCGTTACCACTGGCGCTAACTCCCAACAATATTTCAAATGGGTTTCAAAAAACGGGTGCGTATCCATTCAATCGAGAGGTTTTTAATGATTTGGACTTCGCTCCAAGTTATGTGACGGATCGACCAAACCCTAATAATCAACAGGCATCATCTTCTGCATCTACTGAGCCGTATATGATCACAAATTCTGAGTTGCCTGCAGCTATTGAAAGTTATCCACCTATTTCATCCACATCACCAAGATTGTTAACACCTAGCGACCCAGCAGCAGTTGATTTATCTACCGCTTCGTTCTTATTGTCATCAAGTGATCCATTACTTTCTGCTAGCACTGTCGATGTGATAGAGCAAGAGCCATCAACTTCTCACGCTGTTCTATCCTTTTTCAATGACCCTCAGCCATCAACATCTACGAGTAACGTGTTTTCTCCGGAAGCTATTAGACCTTACCCTAAGGCTGGAGCTCGCAAGGGAACAGGAGGAAGAAAGCGACGCAAGACAGCTATTTTAACAGACACACCGGAAAAGGAGTCACTGCTTTTAGAGCAACAAAATAAGCACAAGAAGAAGAAAGCAATTTCTCGAAAAAAAGCTGTTAATCAGAAAAATAAGCAAGTGAAAAAAATCATTTTAACTGATAAAAAGGAGGACAGTTCTAGTTCAGAAGAGGAATGTTTTTGCTTGGTGTGCTGTGAATCATACTTGGAGAGCATTCCTGGAGAAGGCTGGTTGCAATGTTCTAATTGTAAAGGTTGGTCCCACGAGAAGTGTGTGAATCCTTCACTGTCATCTTTGACATATATGTGTATTAATTGCGATTCAGATGACGAGTAATTGTTAAAAAGGTATGTTGTTTTAATGTTTCAATATAGGTTTCGGGCCAAAAAGCTCAAGTTATAGACTAATTAAGACTGAAATGCTGTGCCATAAATTTGATATAAGTAACGTTGTTTAGATTTTTAATTAAAATAAAGACTGGTTGATTTAATAAGTTTCAATTTATTTACATGCTTTAATTAACCTAAAAAAAATATTTATTTACACTGGTTCTTTTTACCCCAGCAGCGGTCCTTTTTACCCCACCCTTGGGGCAAAAGGGACCATTCGACTCAACATTCAAAAAAGCAAATATCTGGGTAATAGATAAACACTACTTATGTTCACTTGTTCTTTCTTGTAAATGAAGGATAGCGGTATCCATTGCTAAAACAGTTATTTTTATGAACCTTATAACTAAATAGTTACAAGGCAATAAACGCAAAATGGACCTATTTGCCCCACCCTACCCTACGACTCGTCAGTTATACACATAATATAAGTACTCCAGCCATTCATTATAATATGCTGTGCAATGCATCAAAATTAACATATTACATATTATTTTAACCTTATTTTAACTAATCATATTGATCACGCTTACAAAGAATACACTTCTCTATAAAAAATATAGGTACATAATATATTATTTCGTAAGTTATTATTTTTTTATTATTATATTTTTGAGTAAATTGAGTTCAAAACTTACGAAATAATATATGTGCGTGTAAGTGCACATTCTGCGTCAAACCCATACAGAGGAGCCAAAAGCCTGTAAATATAAGTCTGTAAATTTTGTCTATTGCTTGGTGTCAGGGCCAAAGACAATTTACATTGCTTAATCTTATCGAAGATTATCTGTGTTACGACACTGGAAATTAACAGCAAACAAAAAAAACACAAACATAAATACCGATTACTAAGTGTACAATTATCAATTATTGTCTCAAACAAATAATTATTGAGCCGTGCGTCCCATCTGTGCAAGAACAGGTTGATGCTCAGCAAAAATGCTGTGACTTCGGAAGAAACGTATCGTCAACAGCACTGATTTTTAGCATCCACCTCAGGAATGGCGTAATGACGTCCCCCCGTGTGACAATAATTAATCGGGTAAGTACAATATTCCACAGAAATAAATATGTAGGAGTATATGTCTAGCTGAACATAATTAATCTGCCTAGCCTTTTCCCAACTATATTGGAGTCGGCTTCCTGTCTAACTGGATGCAGCTAAATACCAGTATTTTACATAGAGCGACTGCCTATCTGACCTCCACAACCCAGTAACTGGGTAATACGATACCCCTTGGTAAGACTGGTTGTCAGACTTTCGGGTTTCTGACGATCCGTAACGACTATCAAAGATCCACGAATGACAGCCGGGACCAACGCGTTGGTCCCGGCTGTCATTCGTGGATCTTTGATAGTCATTACGGAACGGCTTAACGTGCTTACCGAGGCACGGAGGGGTCCCGGTATGTAAAGATGGTCACCCATCCACGGATCAACCCTGGCAAGCGTAGCTTAACCTGATGGATCGACCCGTGCAGCTGTTTTCACTTAGCCACGAGCTAGCTGAACATTATACATATGTACATAAAAATATATATCTGTATAATATGCCTTGAAAAGCTGGTCATTGTTGGCAATACCGTAGGAAAGAGAGCACGAGGCCGGTCACCAATACGATGGTCCAAGTAAAAGAAGCTATGTCCGCAAGCAAATTTCAGCAGGTGGTGATGGCAACTTTGAACCGGAACCGATGGAGGCAGATTTATTTATTTATTTAGCTACAACAGCTGTGCTACAGCCAATTACAGGCAGATTGTCCGTTTAAAGGGGTCCAGTTACCACGATCCTTAGTAACGAGGGGCAGATTGAAGAAGTGCATAACATTTAAAATAACTAATACATAAACTAAGACAAATTAAATTTAAAAAACTCTCTAGAAGTTGTGTACAGAGTGTGGTGTCTTTTCATAATCATATCTATGCAATTTAAATATTATTTAGATACACTAATAATACCTACTCTAATACCAAATCTACATAGACAGGTACACCATAATTTCATAGCTATGCAATGCAGCGATGGCGGCCTTTTGCAAATGGTATGCATCGCTAGGCATGGCGTTGGCAATCGGAACCCATGTTTTTTGAGCCAAAGCGGTAAATAAGCAAGTGCAAGCGGTCCATACCTTTCGATCCTGTGTTTTTAATTCTATTCTTTGATTAAACTTCAGAATAATAGGTCTGTCGGTGATAAAAATATTAGCAAATCAGAAAGGTGGCAGCGTGGATGACTATCCAAGGTGCACTGGACATACACCTATTTAAGTATTGCAACTCTTGAAGGCTATTTTGTCCAAAAAATTATCTTTCTTGTCACCTATGGGTTCTTCTGTTTCTATCTCCCTCATGTTCCCGAGTGGATATCAATCGTATGATTGTATTGTGATCGGAGCAGGTCGGATTTTCTTATTGGTATTGTCGTTGCGTAGTCAATTTAACTTTTGTGATTGGAGCACCTCTCCACTTTATTGGAAGCTTTGGATTTTTCTTAGATATTCGTATTTGAATGTACATCGTTATGAGATATACGCGAGTTTGAACTTATTTTATTTGAAAAGTAAATAATTTTATGTTCAAGATTTTTTTCTTGAAATAAAATGCTTCAGAATAATTCAAATTGAAGAAGTTACCTTTTATATAAGTAAGTAATATTCATAAATCATGTCAAGTAGGTTTCTGAAGAGTTTTTATAAATTATGCAGACGAAAAAGTAAATACCTGTGTAATCTGAAGTTGCATACAACGATAATGACTCACCTTTACAAAGAAAAATCGGCCAAGTGCGTGTCGGACCACGCACAATGAAGGGTGCCATAGTTGGGATTAATTTATCCCAATACCAAACTTAACATTGTAGTTTGAAAAACATCAGAGGTCTATCTATTGAACACAATATTGAATTATCCTGTGTTGAGCTTGATAAGCATGTTATATATAGTATGTGTATACAGAGCTCCAAGTTACCAGAATCTATCCGTGTTTGATTCTGTAATGGAAGATCTATTAAAGAAACTTAATACTAGTTGTAAGTCAATAATCTTATGAGGAGATATTTTGTATATTAACTTATAAGAAAAAAACTCGAAATCTGTAAGCCTTTTTAGGTCATTTGATTTGTCAAATGTTTTATTGAACCAACCCGAGTGACAGCTTCTTCTGTCATTTGTATAGATAATATTTTTTGTAATATTACGATTCCTAACACAAACAAATTCTCAAACAAGTTGTCATCAGATCACAGTGGACAAACAATAACATTTTCCCATCTCATCTGTTTTTTTCGGGTGACCACTGAAAATCAGCGCTGTGCTGTCTCCATAGCACAGCATCATGCTGAGTGGAAGCCTTCTTGTCACAGTCATGACGTTTTGTGCTCGTTATTGTTTTGTTATCTACTCGAGTTTTATATTTGTTTTACAGTGGTAGTAGTAATTTTACTTTGTCTAACGGGAATATTGAGAAATACGAACATAACCTAAAAAATCACTAAAAGAGCTATTGTTTATTACAATAGTGTTCAGTAATATAGTATAGTGTTACTGTTCAATAATATTTTCATCGGTTTATGAAATCAATAATCACATAATATGTCACAAAGCATTTTTTACTGTAAGTATATCAATTTCAACGTCAGACGTTTTAGAGGTAGATAGTATTTCATCTAAAAATGATGCAGGTCGTTCCATCTCTCATCTCGATACCGTGTCCAAGATAAAAATACTTAAATACCGTACGGTCAATATTACATTTGCACAACAGCCAATAATACCAACGTCTGCCCCCCACTCAGTTGCAACAGTATCCGGCAAGAGCAGCTCTAGTTTTATAATTTAATGTTCTAGATACCTAAATAATGCACCTGAAAAAATAGAAGTTTTGTCTTAGAAAATAGCTTATTCTAACTAATAATATTATTGTTCTCTTTGGTGTGCTGGATTCCACTGTAAAATAATGTTCTTTTCCATAGAGTGAACAGGCACAGAATGCGTTTGTTGTGTAGATCGACATGAAATGTAAATGTTCTTGTATCCAAATCTCCTTAATGAATATACAGTTTTAATACATTCGTGCGTTGAAATCTTACTGAACAATGAACACAACATCCTTCTGGAGTAAATGCTGTACCATCTTGAAGAATCCATATTCATTATAATTCTTCAATTACACAAAGAAAAACAGAATTATATAAATTGAATGCAATTCCAAAGAAACGGAAAAAAATATTTGTGACACACTTAACACTTGTCTCTTGTCTCTCTTGTCTCTCTGATAGTATCGGATAGTGATTTTTAATTAACTCATTACTCGAGTAAATAAAAATAAAAGGCTCGAGTCTATTTTCTGTCGAGGTGCCCGTCGAGGCGTCGATGTAGTCGCGATTAGATAAATATCACCAACACTGCTACAACATTAGTTAACTGTCATTCTTAATAAAATTCTATAATTCAATACATAGGTAGGTAATAACCCTGGGAAACACCGTCAAAATACTGTAATTTACAGTCAAAGAGTTTTATTATGAGCGAAAATACATTTTCTGTGGGTTAGTGCTGTCATCGTATCGTCATTGATTATTAGATTGACAGTGGAATTTAAGTAGGTCCTGTGAGAAGGCTCTTAACATAGTCGAACAAAGCCAATCCTAGTCGAATATCTCTGACTGAAACCTCGATGTACCAAATTGAACGGTTGCCGTTTTTTAGATTATTTTCTTTAGGTTTTTTTGTGTGCGTTTCAAACGCACGAAGCTGGTTTGAACCTTCCTCTAGTACCTACCTTAAATTCAACTTGAATTGAGTCTTCAAATTACATAATTGGGACAATTCAGTACCTGACCGTTAATGACTGAGTAATACCACTAGAGTCAAACTGACAAGCAGGAGCCGTCTTTACACACACGCTCTTTAACGCGTGAATTGGCTTTGGAGCAGGAAAGAGCACGCATTTAAAAATAGAAAAGAAAAACGAGAATATACGCACGCGCCGCCCGTCTCTTGCTTCCCCTCATACCTCAGTCATGTGTTAAAGTCCGTGCGCTTCGAACAAAGTTTACACGCGCGTTTTTATAAAAACGATTGTCGTCCTAAAATGGCGGACATTCGATTATGGAGCAAGAATAGTTCTATAGTATAATATATATAATACAGAGTTCTTGGCTATAGTTATACAAGTCTCCTGTATGCCTATGGAAAATTAAATCCGTGGAGTATAAAAATAAAAATGTATGGAAAACGTCCTACGAAAATTTGTCAAGTTTTGCAATGATAACGGAATGCCTCAAGCCAACAGAGATTTTGTTATTCTCTACATTTCTTTACCCATACCGATTATAATTTTCTTATTTTAATCACGCTTAGACCAGCAAACATAACTGCTTGTGTAATATTACTTCTAACCCTTTTGTCCATTATTTTTAGAACACGCGTTTAACTAAATTGCGTTATAGTCATTCCCGTACTGAATCACCCGCGATTAGCCTTTACATGACGCTCCTTCCTCTCTGAATAAAAATACAGGAGTTACAGCGCGCGCAAGAGTTAACTCACAGAAAAATTGATAAAAACAATCACTCACGAGTGCGCGTGCGAGCTATCCCGCGTTCAATCGGCTAATAACTACAACCCGTTTCACTTTGATTTTAAACCACTTTCCGCGAGAGTAAGCAAACTTAAAAATGGGATTAAACACAGCAAGACCTGCAGTAGCGTCAATGGTATATTTGTTACTTAATAAAAGCAGATTGGGTTACTCAAACTGTAATTAGGTAACATATTTTTTGTTTTGTTTTCATAAAATCATTAAAAACGCTTCGATATATGCATTTATGTCAATGACGACCTGGAATTGAATCAATTGAGTGCATTATCAAAACATTTTCTTTTCATTACGATTCCGTGACTCCGGTTAGACTTTATAAAAAACCGGCCAAGTGCGTGAAGCCTACTTAGCTCTGATAGTTTTCCTTTTAACTTCGTTATATATACTACTGCTGTGAATTTTTTCACAAATCCAAGTACAACCATTTAGCTGGCAGTGGGGGGGGGGGCTATACTCTAACAAAAATTTGCAGTTTAAAGCTAAATATTTCGCAAACGGATCCCTAACTTGAAAAATGGCTTTCACACACCCACAATATTTTTGAACGACCTTACCAACGACAACCCACATCACTGCTTTACGTGTAGGGGAGGTACCCTAAAAAAAAATGTTTTTTTGTCTTTATTTTAATATGTATACCCATGCCAAATTACAACTATCTAGTACTAACAGTCTCGGAGCTAAGGCGCGGACAAACAGACACACAGACGGACATGGCAAAACTTGTTTACTACGGAACCCTAAAAAAGATCTACCGTTTTAAATGCTAAATTGGTTAGTTTTTTTTAAGTATAATACGATTTATAGACGTTACAATATTAAAAGTACACTTTTTAAACAAGCATATTTCAATTTAGAGGATTATATCCAAGATAAGAATGTTTGGAAACATGCTGGTCCTGCTCCATTGGATAATCTAGAATCTAGACAAAATCAAACTAGTTGCTAATTTAAGTTGTATAAATTATTCTTTTTTATTAAATGACATTGATTTTACATTCTGTGATTACTACCTCACACACTGACTTATTAATTGTAAAATCTCATAATGTTGTTTTTTTTTTATTTGCATACTAATATATTTTTTTAGCTAAGTATTGTTTATTTACATCATCTTATTATATACGTATGTATATCGTTTTTTATTTATAATTTTTTCTGGAACTTCCAAAATTTTAAACAATAATAAATGGGAGAATCGATAACTTTCCGTTTTAGTCAATCACTAGCGTATATGTAAAATAAATGGCTCTTGCACAGCACAACGATAGCGATCAATTTTTTCGTGTGAGTGAGTTGTAAGGTGCATGGTAAATGCACGCTCTGTTTGATGGGATAAGGTTTATAATTGATTGTGTAGTACGTTCTCATTTGTAAATTACAAGTGTGAGCCTGGTGTTTATTGGGTTTACTGATCGCATGTGTAGTTGTAGGCTAGGTAGTAGGGATAAATTGGAGACATTGGGTTTCGATACTTTTTCAACTACCGGGCATATCTTCTTCTTTATTATATCTATGCTTCTCACATTTGAACCCTGACACTGACCCTGCCCTGGCCATCTTGCCCTAGGTAAAGTAAGCGGTAGAAATATGCAGAATAAATTAGATATACGCAGCGCTAGCCGCTGCGTATATCTAATTTATTCGGCAAGTGCAGGTTTTTTGCAAATATTCCTACCGCTTACTTTACCTAAGGCAAGATGGGCAGAGCAATATTCACAGGCAACATTCACAAACCGCACTTACAGTATTTTGCATAAAGTAAACGTAAGCATAATCAGCCTATAACTTTCCCACTGCTGGGTCACAGGCCTCCTGTCTTTGAGTGGGAGTGGGCTGTAATCAACCACGCGGGCCCAGTTCGGGTTGGTAGATGTCACACGTCTACGAATTTGTGGTTCTAGGATATACCGGTTTCCTCACGATGTTTTCCTTCATCGTTTTGAGAGCAGTGGTGATGAAATTATTTACACAAAGTAAAGCGCCTGCCTGGGTTCGATCCCACGACCTACCTATTCGTAAGTCGGGGCCGTTACTACTGGGCCACCACTGATGAGACGTATACTTTACCTGGCAAAGTATGGTCTGTGAATCCATTTCTAAGTTCGCTGTTTAACAATGTTCCGTGGCTGGAATCCGTCTGGTCGCCACCGTCTCATCACACACGCCGACCGCGGTCAGCGACAATGAGCACGTACGACACGCGGCGCGGCACCAAAGCGCCTAATTTTACATGCACGTATTATAACGTCTGCCATACGAGAGATATTACTGTATTAACATTTGCTCTGAATAAAATAATATGTTTTTTTCTTGTTTTAGCCAAACCTGTAGCTTTTCTTTTGTTTGTGAAAAATCGGCTTTTTCTGAGGTTTTTTTTTGTGTTATGAAAGTAGAGAAAATAGAGTATTATCAGTTCAAAATATCTGTCACAACTCTTAATAAACTGTTTATGTAATGTTAACGACACAAACGTTGTCCTCGGTCGTGAAATCCGGTTCCTATTTCGGAAAGGACCGCGTTGTACCAAGTTGTTGTAGTAATAACCACAATACACTTAACAAAATGATGACAGTTCCGATTTATCTAAAACGTCACTATATTTTTCACATGGTAATTTGAAGTCAGATAGTAGATAACCCTTCTACATATTTTATTTGTGCTAACAACACCCCGTTTCTTCAGATCAAGGTCCCCAGAAGACTGGTAGTATCGACCAGGCATCTGAGCCATTTAGACTATTTTTATAGCACGCCTAACTCGGCAACGAATAAAATCTCGGGTGGAAGCACAGACATACATAGATTTTCTTTTAATCTCCTGAGTGGATTAGAAACTAGAGCGCTATATCCAAAAATATCCTATTCACAAGTGATTCAAACACTCATGTTCATTCGGGAATGAAAGAGCAACATTACCTAACATCCCTCTTGTGAAACCGGACCAACGTTGTTCACAGTACTTGTCGGAAATAACCTTCGACATCTAATCATAATACCTAATAATATTACTGTTAAAAACCAGTTTACGGCTTTGTCGACCTCAAAACTTCAACGAAAGTTCAGCAGGTATTTTCAATTCGATCTTCGCCCCAATTTCTCCTTGGATTCTACTCGGAATGCCTAATTAAATCACGTGATTGAATCAGCTGATTGGATCACGCAAAAGTTAATTGAATGTCGATAATTAGGTGCGGTGAGCCGCCGCAACGTGCGCCCCTGTCGGAGTTAGTAGTATTACGTTCAATTAATCAAGGATCCCTGATACACACGCCCGCTGTGCCGTCCCGCGCAGGCCGCTACTACTCGACCACAACTAATACTAAACTAGTCAGCGGTCACAAGCATTGTTAAAATAAACACTGCAGAGTGGTAATGGCTGTTTCAAATTATTAATAACATAGATTCTTTAATTATGTACCCAATCCAGCTGATACAGTACAGATGTGTGAGTAAGGTTTATTTTTGACAAAGGTGTAACATGACTTGTTTATTTTCTGTCCATTTGTCACAATCATCCAAATCTTTTCTGTGGCGTGTTGACATTACCAGATTACCTCCAGGAAGATTTCTTTCTATTTATATGTCAGCATCAGATACAACACAGATGAATGAAAATGTAGCTGATTCCGGTCCGTGACGTCATGCTGCTGTGCAAGTTCAACAATAATTGTTTGCCGTTTAACTTTATTGAGTAACTTCATCTCAAAAAATCAAATCTCCTTTTCATGGAATCACAAATTTCAAATCGCCCTTGGGCAAGATATTTTGTTTCAACATAGAGATACATCAAGGAGCTTTCAAGGATTTTGTAGATCATTTTGGACTTCCAAATCGTTTGGGACGAGATATAAAACCCTTCCGATGTGTCTATCGCTCAAGCGAATACTCTCCATCGTCTAGGCAGATCCCCGCGTGACTATAACGAGGTATTTTCGGCCTCCAACCAAACACGTCTTTGGTTTAAAGATTGAGATAGTGCCCTAAATAGTAACAAGTTTTTGAGAATCATTCCGAACCGAATTTAGGAGAAACAAGTATGAATGAGCAGAAAACCCAGTCTTATAAACGTAAGTGATCATGCCACTGATGAAAGTAAACATGCTTGTCCGATTGCGGTCCATGCGTCATGTTCGTGAACGGGCGCCGTCAGTTGGGACTGGTCAACTCTTAGCTGCCATGGCTAATTTTAATTATTGAATATTGTTCTTTGTTTTATCTTTTTATTACGGACGCTTCTAACGTGCACATCTTTCTACATTGTTCTCACATGTATAATTTCAACGTGTATAATGTAACAATTTATTTTATTTAAAAGAGTGTCCGTGTCCGTTCGTCTCCATAGGTACCTACTACGCTTTGGAATGGGCAACTAGCTTCATATTTCTGACTGACCGATTCCTTGACAATTCAAAAGTGCCTGTAAACGGTTTAATTGAAATAAATGCTTTGAGTTTGAGTTGAGAATTGCGACAGATTTAGAGATCATAATGTTTCAAAGTTTGTTGACTAACATTGTACTTCATAGAATTGCTCACATGTAGACCTTCTGTCTTTATTCTCTTTATGTAAAGACCCTCTTCGGAATTGAACGGCAAGATAAGCAGCTGTTACAAGTTTTCCTTTCGTTTCTAAATCCGTTGGAATTTCGGAACGTCCCGCAGATATGGAGCAGTTGGGAACAATGGGCCAACTGTGGCGACCTACGTGCCAATGTTTTACAAACACTAAGTTTAATAGAAAAATAATACACGAACCAGAAGGGTCGCGGTCTGGGACAGTCTGGGACTTTCAGACGATGTAATGGGACCAAATACGGCATGTATTACCATTTTGTACTGTATTGGCACGGGTAACCGGATACAAATTGTCCACCAGGCGGGTTTTATAACCATTTGTTAGATTTCAAATGTACACAATTTGTAGATTAAAGTTTAATTCAGTTAAAGAGTTTAACTTTATAGGGGAGTCTCAACAGTATCAAATGGATTTTTTTGATATCAAAGGCGATTTACGTTTAATAATATAAGAAGTTCCGATTGAGTTAAGAGTTACTCTTTACAAGGGTATCTTTAGCGACTTCACTGATAAATACTAAGGCAATAATGACCTTCTAGAAGGACGCTACAATGACCAGATCGAACCTATTAGCAGCACTACAGCACTATACTCCCTAAGGCTTCTAAACTCCGGCCGGTTCCCCGGCGGAGCCCAATTAATTATCGGCGATCAATCACGGCTGGTATTAGCAAATCATGACGTAATTGAATCAGACTCGTTGCGTATACGAAGTGGGCCAATAGCGAGGAAGGATTTCGGTTTTACTTGATTGAGTTGTAATAATATGCTACTTTACTTGAGGAGCGAGTGTTGAGAGTTATTAATATTCGGTTTACAGTGATGAATTTTAATTTATTGTATATTCGAAATTCGAATGATTTGACTATTGTATCTTTCATAACAAGTCTTCTCGTTGCGTATTCCACATAGCCTAAATACTAAGGTCTTCAATCAGTGCGTCCTGCCTGTTATAACTTACGGAGCACAAACGCCCCCCGCCCGAACGCCGTATCGAGCAGACGTGCTTTTTGTACTCGCGAACAATAAATTTTCGGAAAAATAGTCTAAAGTGTAGTAAACAGTGCTAACGTTGCACCAATTCGTGCCTCATATAAGAAGAAACAATCTGTGAAAAAACCAAATCAGTGCATAAACTATTAGCGAAGTTATAAACAAAAACAATTACCAAATTTTAAATGTGATCGTTATAAATCTCTTTGTCTTTGTGTCGTGTGACTGACCTTTGCACGGGTCAATGACACACGTCTGGCACCGTAGTAGTATTGGTAAGAGATCACCAATTTCGCACTGATTGTAACAGCTCCATTGGCCTAGGAGTGCAAGCCGCCCGTTCGCAATCGTCGACTCGTAGTCGCTCGAGTTCAAACCCCACGACGTGCAAAACTTTTTGGGAGGTCTTACTTCAACTTTCATTTCTACGATACGTTTAAAATATAATACAGACATTATCGATACAAGGATGACAGAAAACAACTCAAGTGAGATTCACATTAACAATGTTACTGTTCGAAATAAATGTAAATCAGTTAATTCTAACAGTTCATTTGATTTATCAGAAAAGGACGAAGAATATCGATCACTCACTTCGACGGCCTCTTACGAGTTGAACCGTAGCTATCCTGATTTATATTTAAAGTCAAATGACGACGTGAAAGAACTGAGAAGCAGAATATGTCAACTTGAAGAAAAGTTAATTATTGCAGAAACTGAAATAGAGAACTTGTTATTGGAAAATAGTTCTCAAGCCAAAATAATAACTAATTACAAACTGAGAATTGACAAACTGACCCATATTTGTACAAACACATCCTCAAAAAAATCCGAGGCCAAAATAAAACGAAAATGCCTTATACGAACCAAGCTCGACTTTAAAAACACGCAACAAAGCCCTATTCAACAAACGGGAATAGATAAAATGCCGTTGGAAGATACAATAATAGGACCTAATTTAATGTATGATGACTTACCACAGCAAGCAACACTAGAGGGCACCACTCGTTTAGACGCAACGGGCTCGAGTACACAACGAGATATAATTGTAAACAAAACTCGCTCAAATAAGTTATGTCTAATAAGTGATAATAATGTTAACGCTATATTAGGAATTGCCGAAAACACCTTTCCAAATAATAAAATATGCCACTATTGTATGCCGAACGCAGGTATTATTAAACTTCTTGAAACATTAGACAAAAAACTAGTAAATTACACTCTTAATGACCATTGTATAATCTTCCTAGGTGAAACAGACTTTTTAGTTTCCAAAAATTATGCAGAATTAGTAAATTATATAAAATTCAGACTCGAAAAGATATTGCATACGAATATTATCCTGTGTTGTCCGACTTTTAAGTTAAAATCGAATACTAGTTTGTTTAATACCAGAATAGAATCTTTTAATCGACTATTACACCAAAGTAATCAGATTTTTAATTTTACATATACTTTTGATACTAACAAACAACTAGAGTATTCGTATGAAATGTTTTCAAAGTTAACTGGCAAAGTAAATAATACAGCCATAAAAAATGTCTTCATGAACTTGAAAAACTATCTGGAGCTATTTAAACCTTCAGATCATGAATATACCTGTAGATATAATAATTGTAATATGACGCATACTTATGAAGATAGTGTTAAATGCCGCGTGAAACCAGGTACTATTCCATATTACTTCAGCAAAATGAACAAAGACCAACTTTCATCTAAAGTTGAGTCTAATGTTAGCACAGGTTTTAACGACACTGATCTTTTTCGTGAATAATAAATTAAATACAGTTTGTAAAAGTACTTTGATGCATAAAACCAGCTGTTTAAGGATTTTTCATCAAAATGTATGTGGGATAAGTAATAAAACAACTGAGTTAGAATTATACATTGCAACCACGGGTATTCAGTTAGATTACTTGTGTATTACAGAACACTTCTTAAATCAACAATCTGCTCATGTATTTAACTTTCCAAATTATAATTTAGTGTCATACAACACAAGGACAAACAAAAAAAGGGGAGGGAGTCTTATTTTAGCACATTCAAATACTCAAAGTGAAAATATTGATTTTGTAAAAAAAATGTATAGATCTCATAGTTTTGAAATATGTGGGGTTAAAGATCTTGAAACGGGGTTATATCTTTTTTGTTGCTACAGAAGTCCATTTGATAAAAACTTTGAAAGTTTTATGTCTAGTTTAGAAAAGTTATTGGAACATTTTATTAGCAAGAAGTGCCTTATTTGTGGTGACTTTAATATTGACGTACTTGTTGACAGTAAGAAACACACTGAATTTTTAAGCATATTGACATGTTATAATTTTCGATACCTTTTAAATACTCCTACTTTTATACGGAGCAACGCATATTCGTGTTTAGATAACATAATAACAAATCTCGCTGATGATGAAATAGATGATTATTCTGTTGATCACAATGGCTTGGCGGATGGTCATGGTGGACTTTTTTGCAATTTAGCTCTTGAAAAAATTAAAAGTAAATCTAAAAACTCGAATCAAAATGTAATAATAAAAAAAAGAATATTTAATAATAAAAATCATATTGCTTTCAAGAAAAGCATAAGTAATAAAAACTGGGTGAATATGGGAATAAATAGTTTTATAAGTTGTCTTACAAAAACATTCCAAGATTGTTACCGAAAGAAATCCATTAGAATAAAGCCTTTTAAAAATACCTCACTACAATGGATTACTAAAGGCGTTAAAGTTTCAAGTAGAATGAAGAGAGTCCTATGCTCAGGTACAGTAAATAATGCAGGCCTAAAAAAGTATAAAACCAACTATGTTCGAATTTATAGAAGAGTTATTCAGCAACTCAGGAAAAATGCTATAATAAATAATTTAAATACGGCTACAAATATAACTAAACGGACGTGGAAACTTGTTAATGAATGTACTAAAAAATCAAAAAACAGGCAATGTAGAAACTTAATCCTAAAAGTGAACAACAAAATGATAACTGATCCCCGGCAGGTCGCAAATCACTTCATTGACAGTTTTGTGTACAAATCGTGTCTCGCTAGCAAGGAAAAAGAAAGAGCGATGAGTTTTCTAATAGAGAGTACAAAAAGGGTAGAAAGTGATTTAACCTTTTGTACAACTACACCATCTGAAATTGCAAAGATTATTAGCAAAATGGCCAATAAGAAATCTTGTGGGTTTGATGATTTACCAATATCGATCTTGAAGGAGAATATAGACTCTTTGGCAGTCCCACTTTCTAATTTTTTTAATAAATGCTTCGAAGAGTGTGTCTTTCCAGACCAGTTAAAATTGGCTAAAGTAGTTCCTATATTTAAAAAAGGTATTAAGTCTAATCCGAAAAATTACCGACCTATATCCCTTTTGCCAACCATATCAAAAGTATTTGAGAAAATCATTAAAACGAGACTGATGGTACATTTAAATGCAAATAAAATTATTAATTTAAGACAATTTGGGTATCAGAAAGGCGTCGGTTGCTCAGATGCAATAAATACTCTTATAAATGACATAATTAATAAATTAAATGACAAAATGAAAGTGGCAGGGCTATTCATTGACCTTAGCTCTGCTTTTGATACGATTGACTATGAATTATTATTGACTAAACTTGAATTTTATGGCATCAGAGGCAAATCCTTACAACTTTTAAGATCCTATTTACATAATAGACAAATGTTTGTCGAAATAAAAAACATCGATGATAGTAATCAAGAAGTCATATACACCTCTAAAATTACAAACATAAAACGTGGTGTGCCCCAAGGCTCTATTTTAGGACCTATATTATTTATTATTTTTACAAATGACTTGCTTAATTTTATGCATTATGTTCAACCAGATGTAAAACTGGTTGTATTCGCAGATGATACAAATATAATAGTTGGGGCGAATGATTTAAAAGAATTGACCAAAAATGTTAACAAAAGCCTAAAAAACCTCTGCGAGTGGTTTACAGCCAATAACCTTTTGTTAAACACAAGTAAAACGAACATCATTTTATTTAAGACTACAACTCGCCATAATGACACTTTGGATATAAAAATCAAAGAAGACAAGATCGAATTAGTGGACAAAGTTAAATTTTTAGGCATTACCATAGATATGTATTTTAATTGGAAACAGGAGTTAGCTGCTATTGACGCTTCAATATCATCAGCATGTTATGCTCTCAGGAGCCTTAGAGATATGTTAGATATAAAGCAACTCAAGGCTATATATTACGCGCTGGTAGAATCTAGACTAAGATACAGCATAATGCTTTGGGGAAACAGCTACAGTTATAACTGTGAGAAAGCGTTTATTTTACAGAAACGAGCCATACGAACTATAGTCAGGATCTCACAAAGAGACTCATGTAGAGAGTACTTTAAAGAATTGGACTTTTTAACAGTACCTAGTTTGTATATATTGATAATCTTGAATTACTTGGCTAGGAATATTCATGAGTATGAATCTCAAGAGGAGCGTAAGATAAGAGAAAGCACAAGAAGGAAAGAAATTAAACACAAGATGGCACCGAAATTTAACATAGCTAAGCACTGTTCCAGATACCAAGCAGTAGAGTTATTTAATAGGTTACCAACTGATTTAAAATTATTAATTTATAGCTCGCACTCTTTTAAAACTAAATTAAAGGCCTTCTTGTTGGAAAAATGTTTTTACTCGGTATCGGAATTTATTAGTGATAAAAGTAGTCACTTAAAATAATAGCAGTTGAACAGATTAAATGATTCTAAATTATATAATTATACTATGCTCATTACTAAGACCTTAGCGAAATGATTTCTAATTTTTTCTTTTTACTTTGAATTTGACATACTTGCTAATAATTGGACATTGAATTTGACATTATACTTGCTTTATATTTCACATTGTAATTGATATTTTACCTGATAATAATAAATTAGACTTTTTATCTGACACTACCTGCTATGAACCAGATATTGTATTTATTTGTGTCTTTGTATTATTTTGCTGACATTGTATTAATTTGCTTAATGTAATTGTTTCTGCATGTGTTATTTCTCTTTTTAATATGTAATGTTCAACACAATGTAAATTGTTAATGAATAAAATAAATGAAAATGAATGAAAAAAACGTGGACACTCACGATACGGCTGGTCTATAAATTCAAGGTCGCTCAGCGATCTATGGAACGGGGTATATATGTATATGCATGGATTCTCTCTGAGGGATCTAATCCGCAACGAGGTGATCCGGCAGGGAACCAAAGTTATGGACATAGCTCACAGAATAAGCAAGCTGAAGTGGCAATGAGCCGGCCATATTAACTGTAGAACCGATGGCCATAGACGTGTTCTTGAGTGGAGAACGAGAATCAGAAAACGTAAGGTACGTCGCCCTCAGGCTAGGGGGAGGAACGATCTTCGCAGGGTGGTACCTGGATGATAGTTGCTGAAAGTCGAGTTGAATGGCATGTAATAGCAGAGTCCTATGTCCAGCAGTGGACTGCTTTAGGCTGATGACGATGATGATAAGAGATCGATAAAAGTCAAAAAGTCATGTAATGTGTTGACATCGGATCAATATTAAAAACCTAGCAATGTAGGTGTATGTAGTAAAAAAAACGTAACTTTCGTTTATAACGCACGATGTATGACGTCAGTTGCGACAGTTCTGCCTGAGTCACTAAGTGAATGATTGATGACCGTCTGCGAAGGCAGGTGGAGCTCGAAATATTATCTACTCACTTTAATGGACAACTTCAAGCGAATTAAGTCACGAATATGAATATAAAGCGATCAAATAATCCAGACAAATTTGATCCTGCCAATCAAGTTAATGACTAAAATGATAATCTTCGCAATTTCTAACACGAAAACTATCAGAGAGTAATTTTTCTATTACCTTTGCATTAAACAATAGATTGGTTTTTGATGTTGCCGCCGCACCGAGTGCTGGTGACGTGCTTAATGAGTCTACAATGAGATTTAAAAAAACTCGTTAATGCTATGAAAACTATTTCAATTATGAATTATGTTAAAGTGCTGAACGAAATTTTACGTGGGGGTCGGAGTGAGGACGAATTATTGCAGTTCACTGAACTTTAATTTCATGGAAATGGGATCCTACCTGCTATAGGTAAATTAAATTGCCTGCGTACGTAGTGCAGCAATACGATGCTAACTAAACCTCTCCACATGGAAAAAGACCGTACATGTTTTATTTATAAAATTGTCGTTGTTGTTTTGTCACTATTGACAGATTTTTGAATTCGGTAGGAGAAATAAAAACGATTCAGTTTTCTTTGAAGTGAGTCATGAGTTACCTTTCGAGCATGAACTAAAATTTTCTACTGTGATTTTTTCTTGTGAACAGGCACATTCCAGCCATCGTAGTATTAGATAAGGCCCTTCCCAAGGACCTATCCGGGATATTTTCCCATATAAGGTATTCTCCGTATCAACACGTGAGTATTCCAGTTGTCTGTCTGTCACTCAGCCCCCCTACATAATTTTGCCTTTCTTTCAGTGTGAAAATGGTGTTTGTTTTGGATTCAGATAGAAACGGCCGATTTCGGCTACGGCTGGGTCCGCCGCCGCTGGGCCGCTGGGCTCTGTGCATTGCCAGACCCTGCCCTATCGCTGTCCGCGTGGAACCGACTACCGAGTTCCGGCGCGTCTGCGGCGAAGCGGGCGGTTCTGCGGACGATCCCGAGACGGTGACAACAGTGAGCGCCTCCCAGCGTCTACCAGCGGCGCGTCGCCTTGCCACCTGGAGCAGGCAACACCCAGCGTCTGCCAGCAGTGCGTCGCCTCGCTCTGGTGCAGGCAGCTCACAAGCGGTTCCACAACATATCACGTTTTCTATAATTTTGTATTACCGTTTGTATTACCACTAGCTAAAATGTTTTTCGTCGTAATTACTAGTCAAGTTTAGGTTCCTTTACCTTGTAGGGTCATGGGTTTATCGCGTCGAATATCAATTACGGCGTTGAACGCGGATATGAACGAGGGCTCTAAGGAGCGGTGGCCGTCGTACGTTCCTCCGAGTCGTGCAAAAAGAACCGAGTTAATTCACGTATGCCGATGGACCTAGCGTTCTTTTCCGAAAAAGATACGAATGGGTCAACATTCATCTAACGTTTTAAACGTAGTTTTTTTTTTTAACACGAAGTCTCACGACTACGCACAATTTTTTTAATAATCAATTCACAATAATTGTCTTTACTTGTTTTTTTCTTCAATATACTTTGTGATTTTACCTCGATACTTCGTTTTATTCGGAGGAGCTCGTGGCTTAGTAATAACAGCCGCACGGGTTGATCCATCAGGTAAAGCTACGCTTGCCGGGGTTGGTCCGTGGATGGGTGACCATCTTTACATACCGAGACTCCTCCGTGCCTCGGAAAGCACGTTAAGCCGTTGGTCAAGGCTGTCTTTCGTGAATCTTTGACAGTCGTTACGGGTCGTCAGAAGTCTGAAAGTCTGACAACCAGTCTTTCCAAGGGGTATCGTATTACCCAGTTACTGGGTTTTGGAGGTCAGACAGGCAGTCGCTCCATGTTAAATACTGGTATTCCGCTGCATCCGGATAGAATGGAAGCCGACCCCAACATAGTTGGGAAAAAGGCTAGGCATGATTGACTTCGTTTTATTAAATCACCTATGTCATCCAAGGTTCGATTCCGGGACGACATTTGAATTGGATGTGGCAATCGTTCGTTTTTTTTGCTACAGTAGGTACATACTGACTGTATGGGTCTGCGTACGTATATACTACATAAAATTAACTTCCATGCCTATTCAAATAAGGGTGGAAATTAAAAACAATATTATTTGTATGATGAATCCCTTGTTGCAAGTATTGCCATTTTTGAATCAGCCATGTTTATATCGCCAACAGCAAATGATAATGGTTCATAATTTAACGTCTTACAATTTTCTGGTGGTAAAAGTTTTTTTCCCACTACATGAATTCTATCTAGCACCAGAAAAGTAATTTACTGATAGGAGCAACAATCGAAATATCGCAAAAAAAATAAATAAATGTAAAAATAATTTTATCAAAATGCAAACCATACATTTACACGTAATTCATTATTTTTATTTGCTTTCAGCGTTTAATACTCGTAGAAACTCATTACGAAGATTAAGATATAACATAAACAGACCTTGAACTGCCAACATAATACAATGCTAAATAGATATTAGTGTACTCAGTGGATCATGAAATTGTTGATAATAAGGATAAACCAAACAACGTAGAACCAACAACATCATCCGAAGTAGCTTTTACTGTAAAGTAAACAATTTTTTAAATTCTCCGAACAGAATATTATGAACGTATAATGAAATTTGTAGCTCCTTGAACATCAACGAGACTGTATAACGAAGAAGATTGTTCATTAAACTGCTGTTAAGGCTCTATTCGATGTGCGTGATATCACTGTTAAATTACTATCGTTTCCTAAAACATTTCAAACGATGTTCAACTTTATGTTGAGGCACGACAGCTCATAATGTATCACGACGATTCTTCATAATAAATGTACATGCCCTTGTTTGTTTGAAACTATTTTTAATCATCGTTTCATAATGTGAAGGGCGTGGTTGTGCTTTATTGTACATAGTTGTTGTGTCGCGTGCAATGAACCGATGCGGTTAAAGATATGTCACTACAGTCGGGGACAAGCTGCCGACATATTAAATGAGATTAGTTTTACTAGTTTAAAGAACATGACTACCTAATATATACTATACTTACGATCGTCATGTGTGACACATTATGTCAAGCAGCAATTTTTCTTTCCACAGACGTAATGAGCGGCTACTAGGAAACAAACATAAAAATGCAGAAGCCTAGTTATCATAAATCAACAGTACGTAACAGTCGACTGTTGAATATGGATTTAGTGCGAACAGTCTGAAAAATGTTAAAATAAGAAACTCATTCTTCAATACTCAAAGATTGGCTAAGATTGATTCTATTTACACGGAGCCAAAGTAAATGCAGGTTTCAACCATCATATCTGGCTAACCAATCAATGTAGTAATATGATTGATCACTTAAGTAATAGTTTCGCGATAAAGAACTACTTCTAGCCTTTTGTAGCAATAACTATAAAAGCCTGATTTCTAATAATACTAGAGCACCTTTGAATCGGTGTGAATACAACGTGTTGGTACAAATTAATATTTTTCGAACATGTTACAAGCCATTGAGAGAGCGCTTCCACCCGTGGCTAGCACGTTAATACTTCCATGTAAATGGATTGGAACACAATATTAATTTACATGGAAATGGATATAAATAGTGAACGCCAAACAAAGCCGACTGAATAGTTTTGTTTGAATAGAGAGCGAGCAAACGCAAACTAGTTAATAAACTGCGTCATGTTCGATCATTTAGTTTTAGTTACAGTGGTAGGTATTTATTAGTTCGAAAATCGTGAAATAGACGAAGAAAATCATATTATGAAAAGGAAATAATGCTGAACTTTGCTTATAGGTGCATATTAAGAGTGCAGAATCTCTAGATCAAAAGGGACTTAAAGCTTCTTTTATGACTAATGTAATAATCTTACTATGAAATTAATTACGTTAAAGATAAATACATATCCCTATACTGTAGTAAAGTTATTTAAATAATATTTAATTATATTTATGTTTGCCTCAAACCCTTTCGAGATCGAAGTGCTTTAATCCGTTTATCGCCCCAGCGTTGTTAAGGGATTATTATTAATACAGATTATACGATTATCCGATAAAACAGTTTATTGGGAGCTGATCTCCTCAGAACTACCAAATTACTTGGATTTGATTACAGTTTAGCAATATAGTTACAATGAAATAATCCTTTATTAATGTTCAAGAAGATTCTTGACGTTTTAAAGTCACTTAATAAAGTTAATTAAAACTTACTGATTTCGAGTCAAAATGTGAAACCTCTTATTGTATCGGTTTATAAAGAAAACTGACTCTATTTTCCTAAAACAATTTAAATCAGATCACAAATGGCCGGTAGTTCCGTCTGGCTTGTTACCCGGTAATTACCCATGAGATGGTTGCTGTTGTGATGGAAATCGCTTGCAGTAACCCGTCAGTCGCAACACCAGCTTGGAGCGACCGACGGCAAAGCAGAGCGGATCCGTAATCGCCACTAGCGCGACCATAGATAAAATAAAATATAAGTAAAAATCTTTTTAAAAACAAGCTTCAATGAACTAAAAAGTATCATTGAAGCTTGTTTTTAAAAAGATTTTTACTTATATTTTATTTTGTACTTTTTAGCATTATGATTTGTTTAAATATCTGTTCTATCACCAGATATCCAACAAAATAGAATAAACTTATAAAACAGACTGCACAAAATGTATTAAGTATAATGCGTTCTAAAAACTGGATTTGATTTATAAACTGTGGAACTAAAAACACTCACTAGCCCAACACTCTTTTGAGTTCCACAGTTTATAAATCAAATCCAGTTTTATTTTTAAGTTTAATCAATTTTATACTTAATGCGTTTTGTGCAGTCTGTTTAATAATTTATTCACTTGGTCTATACACCATGTTCGGTAACATTTCTCATCCTATTAATTTCCTCTAGAGCATCGTTGTTGCATGGTTTCTTCCCTAATAGTTTTGAGCAATCTATCTCTTCAATCATAAGACCGTGTAATGAGCGAACTCTACTAAGCAAAACATAGGGTTGCCCAGCGGCAACGAGTTTCGGCCGCATAGTCGGCTGTGTTACCTTGCATTTTGTGGACAGTCAATGCCCATGATATTATCAAGGGTAACATATGCCTTTCAATAGTGCCATAACTGTACTTGGCTGGAAATTGTACAGAGATTGGTTTAATAACATGTACGCCATCTCTTGAAAAGTCAATACGTACTGATGATGTCCGTCGCATACATCTGCACGGCTCCATCTTCAGACCCAGACACCGGCAAGTGTAATAGCACTTGCCAATACATATCTAATGAGACCAAACTCCGAACGCGATGGTGCTATCTTGTTTGGTTGAGGAGTGCTCGTGACTACTTTCCGGATCCATCATCAGATCCTGAACATCACCTAGTATCAAACCACTTGGCAATACATATCCAATGAGTCCAAACACGATGGAGCTGTCTTGTTTGATTGAGGAGTTCCTATGGCCACCTTCCGGCTCCATCATAAGGCCCTAAACACCACCTAGTGTCAAAGCACTTGTTAATACATAACCAATGAGGCAAAACACGATGGTGCTATTTTGTTTAATTGAGATTTTCCCATAGCCACCTTCCGGATCCATCATCTGACCCTAAACACCACCTAGTGTCAAAACACTTGTCAATACATAGCCAATGGGTCCAAACACGGTGGTGCTATCTTGTTTAATTGAGGTTTTCCCTTAGCTACCTTCCGGATCCATCATCAGACCCTAAACACCACCAGTATCAAAGCACCTGTTAATACATAACCAATGAGTGCAAACATGATGGTGCAATCTTGTTTGATTGAGGAGTTCCTATGGCCACCTTCCGGCTCCATCATCAGACCCTGAACACCACTTAGTGTCAAAGCAATTGTTAATACATGACCAATGAGTCCAAACACGATGGTGCTGTCTTGTTTGATTGAGCAGTTCCTATGTTCCTATCTTCATATTTTTAATAAAATAAGTGATAGACATAATTTTAATACTATAAATAAAGATAAAATAGATCAACCATTTTTCAGATTATCTAAAGTAGATAGTACATCTTTTATGGGGTACTGCGTTAAATGTTACAACAAAATACCTTGTGATATTTTACAATTAAATGAAAGAAAATTTAAAACTCATATTAAAAGTACACTTTGTAAACAAGCATATTACAAATTAGAGGATTATATCCAAGATAAGAATGCTTGGAAACATGCTGGTCCAGCTCCATAGGATAATCTAGACAAAATCAAACTGGTTGCTAATTTAAGTTGTATAAATTATTATATTTTATTATATGACATTGATTTTACATTCTGTGATTACTTCCTCACACACTGACTTATTATTTGCAACTTTTTTTTTTTGGAAAATCGTCTACTTTTACAATGTTTGTAAATATGTGAGAACCATGTATCTATCACATAAGTAATTAATTTATCTGTCGTTGCTCTCTTTAAAAATTCTTTTTACCTATATTGTGGTATAGTAATTTATTTATTTTATTTTTAGATGCATCGTGTTTACATATAATTATATAACTAATGTACCTATATATACAAAATATTGTAAAACATTTTAAAAGAGTAACGGTGGAGTTTCTTGCCCATTCTTCTCCATACGAAAACTACCTTTTGGAAGGGGCGACTAGAATCAATTTTTTTTTTTTGTAATTGTTGACGTTCAAAAGTGCTTTGCAAGGGCCTATTTGAAATAAATGATTTGACTTTGACTTTTGACTTATGCTCAACTTCCGGCTCCATCATCAGACCAGTTCCATGGTATCATTTTTTCAAAATGTCTCGGTAGTTATATAAGTATGCCAAGTTTCAGCTCAATCGGATACCAGGAAGTGCTTGAAAAATGGATGTCAATTGGAGTAACCGGAAACACATACGAACTGAGTTAGCTAATATAAAACTTGTAAAAATATAAGAAAATTTCTATGGTCGCGAACTCGAGACCCACCGAGAGATCCGGGAACGAAGATAGTGAGCACGTGGAATGGGGTATTTATACAGAAGTTGTTATAGAAACTAAGAAATTATTGAAAGAATATTAAAAAAGATCATAATATTGTTATTCAAAATTTACAAGACATTTTATAGCATATATAAATAAATAAAATAAAATAAAATTAATTACTACTTAACGATTTAGCCTAACAATATCAAAATAAAATATTAAGACCAAACTTCAACAGCACAACTCTTGAAACAAAGTTTAATTCCGATAATAGTTGCAAGCTTTGGTTGCAAGTTAAATCTACTGGGTAACTGCTAGGTCGGTGGCGCTCCGTTGGCTGTGACATCATGACGTGTGGGTGATGCTGTCACGTGCTTAATGAAAGTCGAATTGCAGGATAGTGTGATAGTGGAATGAGGTTTTCACATATCCATGTGCCTTCCCACGGTCACATATCACCGAGCACTTACCGAGTTCAATAGATAGCGCAGTTCGGCGGTAAAAGGATTCCAACAACGTCGTCAAACAACGTTTGATGACATTCATTGATCTCCTTGTGATTGTAAAAAGATTCAGAAGTAATACTGTTAGCAATCATGTCTGTGACTGTTCTTAGCTCTTTATAAATATACCGATCTCGTTTAAAAATAAGCATAGTAAGTCTACATATTGTTTACGTCTAGTGAATTAAGTGAAAACTACTAAGAACGCTTGACCGGACTCTGCAATACACGCGTGTCCCAAAGCGAAAATACGAAACAAAAACCAAACATAGCAACATCTAAATCATTCAGCTCGGAATGCATTCCAAGAATTATGGAGCCAACGTTCGTTATAGCCGACGACGGCTATGTTTACAGAAAGATAGCCCATTCTGTGGCCGGGATATTTGTGCCGGCTTAACTGTATGACCAACTAGGCTATAACTAGGAAAAAATGTGGACAGGATGAGTGTTAGTAAGCTCTAAATAGATAAGTAAATATTAATAGAAGTTGCTGCAACCAAACTAGAGAGAATAAAAATAAAATCCTGCCGCAGAAAATATTAAAAGTGACTTTACTTCACGCAAAAACAAAGCTAGGTTTTATGAAAAGATTTTTCTTTTCTATATAGCTTTGGGTTCTTTATAGGTATAAGTTTAGTAAAAAGTTAATTTTGTAAAGAAGAGAATTTCCCGATATCATAAACGGCCCATATGCCTCATTATGAATGCTACGACAATAATTAAAACATGAGCTCAAAACTTGGAAATATTTCGCCTTAGTAAAATTGTTCCCCAAATCTAATGGAATGTAACGGTCCCATGCCTACACCTGCGATAACGTAATAACCCGTTACCCCACTTCGGAATGAAAACATGTACATTAACAGTAAATAGGTTTCGTATTGCTGCGGAAGTGTGTTAAAAACTACTCCGCGGCAGGAAGCGAATACGCGAGCGGTAACACGCCGCGCGGGGGCGCGATACCAACGCGAAGCCAGAGGGAGAAGATCCACTTATATGCCATATGGAGAACTAACTTAGATGATCTTGTTCGAGAAGAAAGTGAAGATAAGACGTATCGTTCGTAAGTCTTTACTCCTCAGGATAAGCACTCATGATATTACACTACTTTTGTTATTAATGTTGAATTTACAGCTAATCCCGGATTAGATTGAATTAAGTTTAAATATAGACTATGAAAGACGGATTGTGCTTAAGGCCTTTTTGCTTTGTGTATGTTTATTTATTTATTTAGAAGGTTTAAGGAGAGCACTGCATACTTTATTATTTTTGTTGCAAATGTAGATTCAAAGTCAAAGTCAAACAATTTATTTCAATTAGGCACATAAAAGGCAAGGCTGGTAACGTTAATTTTACAAAAAATTGAATTGATTCTAGTCGCCCCTTCCAAAAGGTAGTTTTCGTATGGAGAAGAATGGGCAAGAAACTCTACCGTTACTCTTTTAAAATGTCTTTACAATATTTTGTATACATTAATTATATAATTATACTAGCTTTTGCCCGCGACCTCGTCCGCGTAGAAGTCGAAAATAGTTCTAACAGGATTTTTTATTGTTTTTTACGTTATTAATTTTGTTTTAACATATGAATTATTATGTTTAAATGTTTGAATACTTATAAAATATAACAATCTTTATTTTATTGTAGTAGTAGAGTATCATATTAATTTAAAGGTTAAATAAACATGAAAATAAAATAAAATTTTGTTAAATATATTTTATGAACACGAAGCTCGGCCTTCGATCTGGTGAAAGTTACACGGGGTATTATCTTTTTACAATTAAATCATAACACTACACCTACCGCAGTATTTCTTTGTAAACAATATTTTTTGTTTTCCTTCGGGTGCTAGAATCACCAGGTTACTTTGTGCGCTTACTCTGGAGCATGCCACATACAACTGGCCGTGGGAGAAGCAGCATTCCCTCAAGTCTACTCCCGCTACCTTATGAGTTTGACCTTGAGCTTTGTTTATGGTCATTGAGAAGCAGACTTTGATGGGAAACTGCACTCTCTTGAATTCGAAGGGGTAATTTGATGGTATTAAGGGAATCCTAGGAATAAATACAGACCTCTGTAAAGCTTAGAAACCTTCAAATGCGGTACTAATATAGTACGGTGACTTTCGAGACATTCCAATTTTAAAGAGTATTTGCATTGCACCAAGCTTTTATGTGAGTTCAAACTTTTTTGAATAAAATCTGATTGACCTTACACCTATTTAACCCCATTAGGGAATGAATTTCAATAAAATTCGAAACAAGTCTTCCATCAATTCTGTTAAAGACGGCTTATGCAAAGTTTATAGAAGATTGGACCAAGGAATCACGTTGTCCCATACAAATTTTGCCCCCTTTTTCACACCTTTATGGGTAGAATTTCGGAAAATCCTTTCTGATTGGATGCCTACGTCATACAAAGAAAACACCCTCCAAGTTCCAGGTCTCTACGATCAGCGGTTTAGGCTGTGCGTTGGTCCGTCACTCAGTCAGTCATTCAGGACAAAGCATTTTATATGTATAGATGTGAAGACTATGCATCTAGAATAAGATTACTATACCACAATAGGTAAAAAAGGAATGAAAAATGAAGCAATGACAGATAAAGTAAATATGTGATATATATATACATGGTGCTCACATATTTACAAACATTGCAAAATTATACGATATTCATAACATTTTAACAAGTAATAATAATAAGTCAGTGAGTGAGTTCTAGAAATCACAGAATGAAAAATCAGTGTTATAAAAAAATAGCAAATCATATAATTAAATTAGCAACCAGGTTGATTTTGTCTAGACTCTAAATTGTCCTATGGAGCAGCCGTTCGATTCTGTAAAAATATCACCGTGAAACTTAGGTGAAGTGAGCTGTCAATAGTGTTAATCCCCAGCATCCTGCCGGTCGATTCTGTGGCAGTGACAGCTCACTTCACCTAAGCTTCACGTTAATATTTTTACAGAATCGACCGCCAGGACCAGCATGTTTCCAAGCATGTTTCTTATCTTGGATATAATCCTCTAATTTGTAATATGCTTGTTTACAGAGTGTCAAAGTCAAACAAAGTCAAAGTCATTTTCGTCGTTGTAACATTTAACACAGTACCCCATAAAAGATGTGTGTACTTTAGATAATCTCAAAAATGGTTGATCTATTTTATCTTTATTTCTAGTATTAAAATTATGTCTATCACTTATTTTATTGAAAATATGTAGATTTTTTCTTACATCCAGATTTTTTTCATGTACCGTCACAATATTAATCTTTTTAAATAGTTTCCTGAGCGATTCGCGACGATGTAGATTATAAATGACTCTGACAGCTCTCTTTTGTAAAATAAAGATGGATTCAATGTCAGCAGCGTCGGGCTGCTGGCCCACAGTAAAATGCCATACGTCATAATACTGTGGAAGTAGCTAAAATAGACCAAACGCGCTGTTTCTACATCTGTTAGCTGTCTTAACTTTCTAACAGCATAAGCGGCCGAGCTTAGCTGCCCCGCAAGAGATGTTATATGAGGTGCCCATTTTAATTTCTCGTCTAGCGTGTTTCTAAGGAAAACGGTTTGATTAATAAATTCTAGTTTTTCTCCATTTAATATGATGTCACATTCGCTACTTTTAACATTAGGTAATTTAAATCTAATGCATTTGGTTATTTTTTTATTTAGTACCAAATGATTTACCGTAAACCTATCTTGGACTTGAAGAATAAAGCTGTTAACGTCGTCAAGATTTTGTGACCGTCGGTTGAATTTGAAGTAATTGGGTAAATCATTAATATGAACTAAAAAGAGGAATGGACACAATATCGAATCTGAAGGAACGCCCATTGCCATTTCAGACCCCAATGAGTCTACGCCGTTTACTTGAACTTGAACTTTTCTATCTTTCAGGTATGATCTTAGTAAATCAAGAGCTGTATTCCTAATCCCATAGTGCTCTAGTTTCAGCAGAAGTGTCTCATGGTCTACGCAATTGAACGCCTTCGAGAGGTCGCAAAAGATTCCAATGGCATCTTGTGCTTCTTCCCAGGTGTTAAAAATGTTCTTTATGAGGGTGACACCGGCGTCAGTGGTACAATGCCCTTTGATGAAACCGTACTGTTGTTCATGAAAGATGGAATTTTTATTAAAGTGACGTAACATTTGATTGAGCATCAACTTTTCAAACACCTTGCTGAGAACTGGCAGAATTGACACAGGCCTATATATGTTGGGTTCCTTACTATCACCGAATTCGAACAAAGGAACTACTTTACTGTGTTTCATGACATCTGGAAAGACTCCTTGGTCTACACTGGTGTTAAATATGAAAGCTAAATAAGGCGCAATAGTTTCGATGATAGATCTACAGACTTCTATAGACATTCCCCATAGATCTTCTGTTGATTTAATTTTAAGATCTTTAAAAGCTTTTATAAGAGCCTGCTAAAACCTCAACTCCAAAGGGTATGTCTTCATTTTTTTTAAGTAAGGCAGCAGAAAGCGCGGGTGAAGAATTTAAAGTTTCAGTTGCTTTAAGGGGACTATTCGCAAAAATGTTTTCAAATTCCTGAGCTATTTCTACATCTGAGTTGATGATGTGCAGTCTCTAAGTTAAATTCAGTATTACGCTGTTTTTTCCTACCGGTTTAATTATTTATTATTTGCCAGGTAGTTTTTATTTTATCATCAGCTGATTTTATTTTATTGCACACAGTTTTAAAAGTTTTTGATAATTTTGCAACATACTGATGAAAGCTTATATTATTCATATGTTGCTTTAGGCCATAAAGTTCAAAAAGTTTTTCCCTGCTTTTACAAATACCTGGAGTCCCAATCACTAAATAAGAACTTTGTGTAAATAGTTTTAGTGATTTGTGCCCGGTTCATGGCAAAAAGCCCCCTAACCCACCCGACCTAATTGAATAACTTGGGAAATACAGCTCTTGTGGTATATAATGCCTTCCATAATTTCAATCGCCCATCCTTGGTTAATTGTGCTTCTGCAGTCCTCCACAATGTTGTGCGATATCGCGCGAACTTGCCAGGCCCCGTACGATCAAGGCCGGGCTGCGGCATCCGCTTCCCCACGTAATCGCAGCTAATCGCGCTCGCATCGAACGGCTTCACGAATGAGCTGTCGGTTGTTTTATGAAACACTCACTCCTATGCAACACCGTTCTTAATTTTTTGATTGAATGAATCTATAGTAGTTACGAACATTAAGACACAGTAGCAAATTACCCCGCGTTTACATCAAGGTACTAAACATGTATTTTACATGTTATGGGTGTCTACTAGTTAAACCCCGTCATTACAAGTAGGTATGATACATGGTATATATATCGCCGCCAACTAGCTTCATTAGCCTTTCAGTTAACAGCCTAGTCTTTTCACTAAACGGCGCCGTTCAACTAGCGGCCTGAATGGTACTCAGCCGATGCGTCTATTACTAAAGTTCTATAGAAAATATATTAAAATGATAACAAGGTATCGGATCTTGTTATCATTTTAATATATTTTTTATAGGCACTTTTACATTATATTTAATTCAATTTCAGATGAAAAGTTATGATATTAACACAGCTATAATTATCATTCCGACATTCATATCTTGTTTCAGAGAAGGAAACTTTTCATTAATTCGTTATTATCTCATTGTCAGTAAAATTCGCGTAGTATTAAGAGAATGCGCAGTAAAAATCACAATGAGTATGCAGTTATATTACAAAAACACAATTGAATGTCTGTACTAAAAATACTACAACAGAAAACGTGATACAGAAGGTTGACTGAATGACCGTGCAAGTTCTATCGCTTAGGCAGATAAGTAGGTATGGTATAAGTAGGTACGCTAATATTATTCAATATTTGTGCACTTGTTCAAACGGCATTATTCTGTGAACGTGCACTTTAAACAAAATGTTCATTTTAACCTTCTCAAGGAGCATCTCAAGAAGAACCAGTATAACACTGATATCACATTTATAAAACAAACGCTAATCAAAATCACAACCATCATTCAATCTTACAAAGAAAGAATGATAGTTATCTACCTACCTATCCGTTAGCGGCTTGCGTCGCCTGCCTGCAAAGCCCTAGCCGTTACAGTGGCGACGAGATTTAATAATACTATCTTTGTCACACTGTTCTGGACTGAAGCGTGCTAGGGATGCTTTTGCTCTTTTTACATCGTTGCGGTATAGATTTAAGTTGTTGTTGCTCCGGATAATTCTTTAAACTAGGCTGTAAGACAACAGAAGTTACCCCTTCAATTAACCAATTATTATTAGAGAATAATAAAAAGGTATCTTCTGGCAATAAACAGAATGTAAATCAAAGGGAGTGCAACATTGGGCACGCCACAATTGTGGCGATAAGTCCCCTCTTTGACGAGTGGCTTGAGAGGCGCCACAGCGTCCTCACCTTCCGCCTGACGCAGGTCCTCACCGGACACGGCTGTTTCGGGAGGTTCCTGTTCCGCATAAGGCGGGAGGAAACGCCCGGGTGTCACCACTGTGTGGATCGCCCAGAGGACACGGTGGAGCATACGGTGGAGGTCTGCCCGGCTTGGGCGGAGCACCGCCGTGTCCTTACGGAGGCGATCGGCGGCGGTGATCCCTCGCGTCCGGCCCTGGTTCAGGCCATGGTTCGGAGCGAGAGTGCATGGGAGGCCGTCACCTCCTTCTGCGAAGCAGTTATGTTCGCGAAGGAGGAGGCGGAGCGCGCGAGGGAGATTCAAGCTGCACGCCCTCGCGGCCCTGGTCGCCGCAGGAGACGCCCCGGGCGTCGGGAGACGAGAGCCGACTTCCGGCCACCGTAGGCGCGGGCTTGCGGACGGTGAGCAATGGGCAGCTCGCCGTCCGATAAGGACCAGGCTCGTGTCGACGGCGCGTTGTGTTCCACACGCGCCTCAAACAGATGTCAGCACCAACCGACGGGTTCGAAAGACCAATGCCTGCTGGGGTTGCGGGTTTGTCCGAAAGGGATATCGCAGCCTCGGCACACAGGCAACGGAAGGAACACGGGTGGGTTTTAGCCAGTAAAAGTCTGACACACCCTCTCACTCTGCCCAGAGCGGGAGAAGTCATTTGATGATATCCCATGCTCAAAAAAAAAAAAAAGGGAGTGCAACATACTATTAAATTATTTAATCAAAATGTCCAAGGTTGCTCTTCCAAATTCATTTGAAGTCATTTGTTTAACAGAGCATTGGTTAAAAGATCATCAAGTGATGTCAATTAATTATGAAAATTACTGTGTAGTTAGCCATTTCAGCCGAAAATGTATGATACATGGTAGATCATTAATATTAATTAAAAATTCTATTAAATCGAAAAAAAGAAAAGACATCATCGGACTATCTGTTGAACACAACATTCAATTGTCCTGTGTTGAGCTTGATAAGCATGTTATAGTATGTGTATACAGACCTCAGTAGATGACCTTAGAGGATGGCGTTGCCGTCAAGTAAACATTGTGCTCCGTATAATTTAATTTTAAAAATGTACTAAGTGACAATTTGCCATAAGTGTAGTGTTAAACTAATCTAGACAGTGTTAATATCACCTGACATTGTTATCTCAACCGAACTCTCACAGGGAACATTGTTACAAGGATTTAAAGTCTTGAACTATAAACAGTGTATAAACCAAGGTGTTTAAGTGGATAAAGTGACCTAAGCAATAAACTAAAACCAAATAGCTTAATTACCATTAAATTTAATGAACAGTGAATACAACAGCAAAAACATAAGTGAAAATAAAAATCAAACATTTAGTGAAGAAATATTCGACCCACCCGACAATTTTGTAAAATTGTATTCAAATAAACTGGTGTCTTAACGAACTTTAACAAAAGAACTATGAACCAAACTACAATTTCAACCTAAAAGCCAGAACATACATAGCTCCTACAGAAATTGATCGACTGTAGTGTAATAGTGCTCAGGTTCGAATCTAGTACCGTGAATTTGTTTTTGTATTTTTTCATGGTCATTACCGCCACCAGCAATGGATAACTTTGAAATCGACAATATTACTGTCCGAAAACCCGCAAAGGCAAATTCAATGGATAATATCTTCAACGATAACGTAAGCAGAAATACGACGTTATTGGACACAACAATGATGAGTTTGCCTAACACATCAATGAATGACAGTGACAATATTGTGTGCTATAAAGATACAATTGGGAGATTGACTCTGGAATTAGAAAGCGCCCATCTGGAGATTGAAAACTTAAACAGTGAAAACTTTCGTCTAAAAATGGACATAGGTCAATATCAAAAAGTTATTGAAACGTATAAAAAGGTAAATATATTAGAAACGAAGAGTTTTTCCCCGAAATCTACAAGAAAAAGAAACATTTTAAGAACGAGCTGCTTCTCTACACCATCAAAGTTGAGTATTAATCATAAAATCACACAACAACATGACACTGCCATTACACAGACCCCAAGCGATGTTGGAGATATATCTTTTAATACAGCAGGATCAATCTGTAGTCCTGAGGGAAGACAACACGCAAAGTCGCCGACAAAGAACAGCGTTCAAAATCCCAGCGCGTGTACACAACTGAGTGAATACGACACTGGCTGTGAAAAAGCTCCATTATTACAGGAAACTAACAACAAACAAAGCGAACAGTATAAACAAAACAAAATATGCATTTTGAGTACGAATACACAGAACAGGACCACGTCTATAGCAGAAGACACGATTGAGAAGCAATTTGACTTTTGTCACTATCTGACAACAGGCGGAGCGACATGTAATCTCCTGGAAGGGTTAAGCACTAAACTTGGGGATTACACGAAGAGTGATTTTTGTGTAATTTTTATTGGTGAACAGGACTTTAAAGTTAGTAATAACTACTTTAGACTAATAATAGACTTAAGGAACACGCTCAGTGCCATAACACATACTAACATTATTATTTGTTTGCCAACATATAAATATAATGTTAATTCAAATATGTATAATTGGCGAGTCATGAGCTTTAATCAACTTTTGTATGAAGATAATAAAAAACATAAGTATGCATATGTGTTGGATTCAAATGCAAACATCGAATATAACTACAACACATTCTTTAGGCAATCTGGTCAACTAAATAACTTTGGACTCCGTACCGTTTTTGTTAATCTTCTTAATTTAATTGGGAACATACAATGTTTTAACACTCAGTATCCAAGGAATCACTTGGTTACAGTATCGACCCACGAACCCACACATGTGATAGAAACAGAAAAACAGTTTTTTCGTTAGTAACAATATATACGTGATGCATCAGAATATAGCAGGCCTTTTAAATAAGACAGATGCTCTAACTGTTTGCCTACAGGAATTAGAAGAAAAGAACATTAATATTGACGCGCTGTGTGTTACAGAGCATTTTATGATGTCAGGTTACGAGGGTCACTTGAAGGTACCCAATTATAGTTTAGCATCTGTGTTTTGTAGAAAAAATAGTAAGCGTGGTGGTGCCTGTATTTTAATTAGAAACGGGCATCAATGGAGAGATGTCCCGCAGATAGCTAATTTTTCAATCACTGGTGTAGTTGAGTGCTGCGGTGTAGAACTCATACAGTATAATGTTGTTATTTTGTGTGTATACAGAGTACCAAAAATAAATAATTTAAATACATTTTATGGGGTGTTAGAAAAAATATTACGAATCATATGTAAAAAAAAAAAATGCGCATATTGTAATGACGGGAGACTTGAATATTGACGTAATGAAGAAAAATAATATTGTATTAGAATTTGAGTGTCTGTTACTAAATTTCAATCTAACATTAGCTTTAAAACAACCAACCAGGATACATAGCCAAACGTGCATAGACAATATCGCACATAACTTTAAAACCAAATGTAAAACTGAAGTAACTGAATTTGCACTTTCAGACCACACAGCTCAAATAATAAAGTGTCCGGTAAAAAAAACTGCTATTTTAAAATATTGGCGCATAAAAAGACGTGAATTAAATACTGAGAATATGACTAAATTTAAAGATTGTATGGAACAAGTGCCTTTTTCAGAAATGTATGAAACGGATAATCCTAATGACGCATTTGACATATTTATTGACTCGTTTAAACTTTTTTATGACCTATGTTTCCCATTTAAATGGTCAACAATAAGGGTGATAAGGAAACCTAAATGGATATCACACGGCATAAAAGTATGCAGCAAAAAGAAACGGCTATTGCTATGGCGTTATAGACTAAAACCAAACATAACGAATAAGGCAAGTTTCTTAAACTACAAAAAAAGGCTTAAAAAAATTATGAAACTTACTAGACGTGCTCAAAACAACTATTCTATTAAAACCTCTACCAATAAGTCAAAAACTACCTGGAATATAATAAATAAATCAAAACCGTGTTTCCCTAAGGAATCTATTAGACAGATCAATTTAGATAATAAAGTATTAAATGACCCTCAAGAAATAGCAAACGCTTTTAATGACTTTTTCGTAGACAAAATTCAACCCATTCCATGTTCAGGAAATAATTCAGTTAATATTACAAAACGTCAAGATTCAATTTTTGTTGCCCCTAGTATACCTATAGACATTAAAAACATTATAAAGTCATTAAAATCCACAAATAGTACAGGATATGATGGAATTTCTACGAAGGTAATGAAGCGTGTATCTGACAGTATTTGTAAACACTTGAGCTATCTCATAAACCTATGTATCTGTTCAGGTGTATATCCAGATGCCTTAAAAGTGTCTATAGTAAAGCCTTTATTTAAAAAAAAACAATAATGAACACATGGGCAACTATAGACCAATTGCACTCATTCCAATCATATCAAAAATCTTTGAAAAGTATATTTATAAGGAGTTGTACACATACCTTGAAAAGAAACACATTTTAATCGATGAGCAAAAGGGATTTAGGAAAAACAGGAACACCAATATGGCAATTTATGACTTCTTGCATAAGGTAATGGTAAATATGGACGTTAGAATTCCAGTATGCGCTATTTACTGTGATATGACGCAAGCTTTTGACTATGTAAACCATAACGTCCTATCTCAAAAACTAGAGGCATATGGCATAAGAGGAAACATACTTAGCCTTATAGAGTCATACCTAATTAACAGAAAACAGTACACAGAAATAACAAAAATAAATATTAAGACAAAAAGAGAGGAATTTTACAGGTCTGGCGAACGAACGCCTATTTACGGTGTCCCGCAAGGGAGCGTGCTTGGATCACTTTTATTTATCCTATATATCAATGACCTGCCTGCCTGATGCTACTAACTACCCCATGACCCTATTTGCAGATGACAGCACAGTGACTATAACATGTAATAATAAGGACGTTTATGAATATGACATTAATAGAACTTTGACATCAATAATAGCATGGTTAGATAGGAATAATCTTAAAATTAATTTAGATAAAACGACGATAATGCATTTTAGTCAACGGGTACATGCTGATAATGGCATTGCAGCCCTCTACAGTGGCACTGTATTAAATAAAGTCGACGATACAAAATTTCTTGGTGTAATGATAGATGCAAAATTGAACTGGAAAGCGCACATTGAATATATAAGCAAGAAACTGAGCACGTCCGCGTATGTCTTGTACAAATTGTCCTCAGAACTTAACCCAGATGCTTTGGTGACGGCCTATCATGGAGTGGTGGCATCAATTCTGCGCTATGGTATCATATTTTGGGGTAACTCTACGGACAAGGATATAGCGTTTAAAGCCCAAAAGAGGTGTATTAGGGCTATGTTCAAATTAAAATCAACAGAAAGCTGTAGACCATTGTTTAAAAAATACAAATTATTAACTTTACCGTCTCTATATATTTTTGAAGTTGCATCGTTTGTAAAGTGTAACCCCCAACTCTTTCCACGACAATCTGACATTTTTCCGCGCAACAGACATGACAATAGCCAACTTTGCTTGCACTCGGCAAAAACTGCCCTCATGGGGAAAAGCTTTTTTTGTATGGCCCCGAAAATATACAACAAAATACCACAGTCCTTTAGAGCTATGACAGCAAATCAATTTAAAAAGAAGATGCGAAATATATTAACAGACAAGTGCTATTATAATTTAAATGACTTTTTGACAGATGCCTTTTAACCTACTTGAACTTTATAATATTATTTCTCTAAGATTATTTATTCTCATAAAATTTAATATTGAATGTTAGTGAACCAGTTTTTAATCTTTGGTTCACTGAATGAATTAATTATTTGTGTTATGAAAATAAAAATAAAATATTGTACGCCTCGTCAGGCAAAACATGTACGGACTTTTTACCTTTATTTAAGATCTTGCATGCTCGATTTGTATGTAAACACATGTTTGACAAATAAATTATCTTTTATCTTTTTATCTTTTATCTTTTACCTCCAAGTTACTAGAATCTCCATGTTTGATTCTGTAATGGAAGATGTATTAAAGAAACTTAGTACTAGTAGTAAGTCAATAAGTGGAGATTTTAATATTAACTTATTAGAAAATAACTCGAATACTGTCAGATTATTAAGCCTGTTTAAGTCATTTGATTTGTCAAATGTTTTTATGAACCAACCCGAGTGACAGCTTTCTCTGCCACCTGTATAGATAATATTTTTCGTAATTGTGATTACTTACACAAACAAATTGTAAACAAGTTGCCATCAGATCACAGTGGACAAACAATAACATTTTGCTCCTACATACCTTTACAAAAAATTCAAATATCATAAATAAATATATAAATAGGTTTAGGTCAATTACATGTAAAAGTTTAGAGAAATTAAATAATTCTTTGGCCAGTAAATTATGTGTTCAGAGTTTTAATAATATAGGTGACCCAAATGAGTTCTACGGCGATATTCTTTTCACTATTAAACACGCAATTTAATGACACTTTTCCACTAAAGACTAAAAGTATTTACACAAAGTTCTTATTTAGTGATTGGGCGACTCCGGGTATTCGTAAAAGCAAGAAAAGCTATTTGAACTTTATGGCCTAAAGCAATATATGAATAATACAAACTATCATAAGTATGTTGCAAAATATTCAAAAACTTTTAAAAGCGTGTGCAAAATAGCCAAAGCGCTTTACAGTAGCAATCAAATAAAATAAGCTGATGATAAAATAAAAACTAACTGGCAAATAATAAATAATGAAACAAGTACGAAAAAACAGCGAAATACTGAATTTAATTTAAAGACTGCACATGGCCCTATCTACTCAGATGTAGAAATAGCTCAGGAGTTTGTAAACTTTTTTGCTAATAATCCCATTAAAACTACTGAAGCTTTAAATTCCTCACCCGTGCTTTCTGCTGCTTTACTTAAACATAATGTGAAGGCCTGCCCTTTGGAGTTAAGGTTTCAGCATACAAACCCACAGGCTGTTATAAAAGCTTTTAAAGATCTTAAAATTAAATCAACAGAAGATCTATGGGGAATGTCTATAAAAGTCTGTAGATCTATCATCGAAACTATTGCGCCTTATTTAGCTTTCATATTTAACACCAGTGTAGACCAAGGAGTCTTTCCAGATGTCATGAAACACAGTAAAGTAGTTCCTTTGTTCAAATTCGGTGATAGTAAGGAACCCAACATATATAGGCCTGTGTCAATTCTGCCAGTTCTCAGCAAGGTGTTTGAAAAGTTGATGCTCAATCAAATGTTACGTCACTTTAATAAAAATTCCATCTTTCATGAACAACAGTACGGTTTCATCAAAGGGCATTGTACCACTGACGCCGGTGTCACCCTCATAAAGAACATTTTTAACACCTGGGAAGAAGCACAAGATGCCATTGGAATCTTTTGCGACCTCTCGAAGGCGTTCAATTGCGTAGACCATGAGACACTTCTGCTGAAACTAGAGCACTATGGGATTAGGAATACAGCTCTTGATTTACTAAGATCATACCTGAAAGATAGAAAAGTTCAAGTTCAAGTAAACGGCGTAGACTCATTGGGGTCTGAAATGGCAATAGGCGTTCCTCAAGGTTCGATATTGTGTCCATTCCTCTTTTTAGTTCATATTTATGATTTACTCAATTACTTCAAATTCAACCGACGGTCACAAAATCTTGACGACGTTAACAGCTCTATTCTTCAAGTCCAAGATAGGTTTACGGTAAATCATTTGGTACTAAATAAAAAAATAACCAAATGCATTAGATTTAAATTACCTAATGTTAAAAGTAGCGAATGTGACATCATATTAAATGGAGAAAAACTAGAATTTATTAATCAAACAGTTTTCCTAGGAATCACGCTAGACGAGAAATTACAATAGGGACCTCATATAACACGCGTTTGGTCTATTTTAGCTACTTCCACAGTATTATGTCGTATGGCATTTTACTGTGGGCCAGCAGCCCGACGCTGCTGACATTGAATCCATCTTTATTTTACAAAAGAGAGCTGTCAGAGTCATTTATAATCTACATCGTCGCGAACCTCCCAGGGAACTATTTAAAAAGATTAATATTGTGACGGTACCTTGCCAATTCATTTATGAAAAAATTCTGTATGTAAGAAAAAATCTACATATTTTCAATAAAATAAGTGATAGACATAATTTTAATACTAGAAATAAAGATAAAATAGATCAACCATTTTTCAGATAATCTAAAGTATATACATCTTTTATGGGGTACTGTGTTAAATGTTACAAACAAAATACCTTGTGATATTTTACAATTAAATGAAAGAAAATTTAAAACTCATATGAAAAGAACACTTTGTAAACAAGCATATTCAAAATTAGAGGGTTATATCCAAGATAAGAATGCTTGGAAACATCCTGGTCCAGCTCCATAGGATGATTTAGAATCAAACTGGTTGCTAATTTAAGTTGTATAAATTATTATATTTTATTACATGACATTGATTTTACATTCTGTGACTACTTCCTCACACACTGACTTATTAATTTTAACTTTTTTTTTTGAAAATCGTCTACTTTTACAATGTTTGTTAATATGTGAGAACCATGTATCTATCACATAAGTAATTAATTTATCTGTTGTTGCTCTCTTTTTTAAATATTATTTATACCTATGGTGGCATAGTAATTTATTTTTTAATTTTTAGATGCATCGTCTTCACATATAACTAATGTACCTACATATACAAAATATTGTGAAATATTTTAAAAGAGTAACGCTGGAGTTTCTTGCCCATTCTTCTCCATACGAAAAGTACCTTTTGGAAGGGGCGACTAAAATCAATTATTTTTTTTGTAATTTTTGACGTTCAAAAGTGCCTTGCAAGGGCCTATTTGAAATAAATGATTTGACCTTGACTTTGACTTTGTGTTGTTACTGTTATAGTGTTATTATCTAGCCCTACTAATAATTTACTATTTTTGTAATAATGGGAACTCACCTGATTAATTTCATACACATAAGGAAGGCTGAATTAGAATATGAAATCTTGATACGGGGCGGTGAAATTGGTACTTGCCTAAACTTAAGAAAACAAATAAACAATTTGTGTAAAAAATATACAAGTGACGACATAAAAAAATCGGGTTTTGATGAAAGTGAGGATTTATGTGCGGTAAAGGCAACTATAGGAGAATACCAGTTGAGTCTAGGAGAAATTAGCAATAAAGCGGGATTAGCAAAGGGTATATCGTACAAAAATCATATCAAATATCGACTTTCCCGCATGAAACCAACCAACCCAAAGAACATATTGCTAAAACAAAAACTTGAAGAAAAATATAACACACTAGATTCACAATTTACCAAACTATAAACTAAGTTTAGTTCTGGTGGCTCACAACGCCCTGACACAATTGCTACTACAAACACTAATATAACCGTAACATGCACTAGTCACGTACCAAATAAACCTAACTATGACGGCAAAAGTTGTGTGCGTTCTTTCATACACAAAATTGAGGAGTTTAGAATACCGAGATGAGAGATGAGAGATGTTACGTTTAACTACGCATTTGATATCTTCACGGATAATGCACTGCATTGGTATGTAAAACCAAACGTCACCTCATGGGAAGAACTATTATGGAGGGGGTGGAGACCTATTCCGATCACCGGTACATCCGGTTTGACGTCTCCGCCCAGACCTCGGGCACGCCGGTCAGACAGACCCCGAGTGGTCCGCGATGGGCGCTGAAGCAGCTGGACCGGGAGCTCCTCCTGGAAGCCTCGATCGTGCAGGCCTGGGTGTCATCACCGGACAGGCCTGCCGACATAAACGACGAGGCGGAGTGGTTCCGGGAGGCCATGTCCGAAATTTGTGACGTGGCAATGCCCCGGGTCCAGCCCGGACGTGCTCAGTGCCAGGTGTACTGGTGAACGCGTGAGCTGACCGCTTTACGCGCGGCGTGCGTTGCTGCGCGCCACCTGTACGCCAGGCACCGCAGGCTCCGTATCCGCCCGCCGGATACGGAAGCCATTGAGGCGGAGCTGTACGCAGGATACAGAGCGGCGAAGACCGCCCTCCAAGCGGGGATCGAGCGGGCCAGAGGACTGGCCCGCGAGGAGTCGCTGGAGACTCTGAACAGAGATCCGTGGGGACGCCCATACAAATGGGTGAGAGATAAGCTCCGCCCATGGGCTCCCCCGCTGACGCAGAGTCTCCGGCCCCAGCTTGTGGAGGACGTGGTGAGCGCTCTGTTCCCCTCGCGAGGGGAACATACTCCCCCGCCCATGGCTCCGCCTCCTGCGGTGCCCGATGCGGACCACACCAGGGACGACGACGACGATACTCCGGAGGTGACCGAGGTAGATCTGAGAGTGGCGGTACGTAGGCTGAGTGCCAAAAATACCGCCCCAGGACCCGACGGCTTACCTGGAAAAGCCTGGGTTCTGGCCTTAGAGGCTCTCGGGCCTCGACTTCGGGGGCTCCTAAGCGCATGCTTGGAGAGGGGCCAGTTCCCACTTCGTTGGAAGACGGGGAAACTGGTCCTCATCAAGAAGCCGGGGCGCCCGGCAGACTCTCCGTCCGCTTACCGGCCCATCGTGCTGCTCGATGAGGTGGGCAAGCTCTTTGAAAGAGTAATTGCAGACCGCCTTGTCGGGCAGCTGGTGCGAGTGGGGCCGGATTTGGCGGAGAGCCAGTATGGTTTCCGCAAGGGGCGCTCTACGGTGGATGCCATCATGCGCGTTCGAGCCCTCACGACGGGGGATGCTGTTGCCCGGGGTGGGGTAGTCTTGGCGGTGTCTCTTGACATCGCCAATGCCTTCAATACCCTGCCCTGGAGTTGCATTAGGGAGGCACTCCGGTATCACCGGATGCCGACCTACCTCTGTCGAGTGGTCGAGGCCTATTTGACGGACAGGGCCGTCATCTACCCCGGTCACCACGGAGAGTGGAACCGGCGAGAGATGTCGTGCGGTGTCCCACAGGGATCGGTCCTGGGGCCGCATCTGTGGGACATCGGCTACGACTGGGTGCTGCGCGCCGACCTCCCTAGCGGCGTCAGCGTGGTTTGCTACGCTGACGACACGCTGGTCCTGGTGCAGGGGAGGTCGCATGAGGCGGCGGCCGAACTAGCGACACGTTGGGTTGCGACAATCGTCGAAAGGATCCGGCAACTGGGACTCGAGGTGGCCTTGCACAAGTCCGAGGCCATGTGTTTCTATGGTCCTCGGAACGCGCCACTGTCGGGTTCCCAGATTACGGCGGGAGGGGTTCACATCGGTGTCGAGTCGACGATGAAGTACCTGGGACTCGTCCTCGACAGCCGGTGGAACTTCGTGGAGCACTTCCGACGTTTGGCTCCCAAACTGGATAGGGCTGGGGCTGCTTTGAAGCGGCTCCTGCCCAACCTGGGGGGTCCAAACGCCTCCTGCCGGAGGCTTTACGCGGGGGTCGTGCGGTCCATGGCCCTTTACGGGGCACCGGTGTGGGCGCGTTCATTGAGGCTGCGACCGGCCCGGCGGTTGAACGCGTCCCAAAGGGTCATGGCCATCAGGCTGGTCCGGGGATACCGCACGGTCTCCCGTGAGGCGGCGAGCCTCCTTGCCGGACTACCGCCATGGGATCTGGAGGCGAAAGTCCTCGCGCACATGTGGGAGTTGCGCGAGGAGGCGAAACGCCGGGGTGTAACTCCGCTGCCGCGAGAAATCACGGCACAGCGGACAGAGCTCCGGCGGGATCTCATGGCGGCATGGAGTGTGCGATTGTCGCAACCCAGCGCTGGGCACGCCACAATTGCGGCGATAAGTCCCCTCTTTGAGGAGTGGCTTGAGAGGCGCCATGGCGTCCTCACCTTCCGCCTGACGCAGGTCCTCACCGGACACGGTTGTTTCGGGAGGTTCCTGTTCCGCGTAAGGCGGGAGGAAACGCCCGGGTGTCACCACTGTGTGGATCGCCCGGAGGACACGGTGGAGCATACGGTGGAGGTCTGCCCGGCTTGGGCGGAGCACCGCCGTGTCCTCACGGAGGCGATCGGCGGCGGCGATCTCTCGCGTCCGGCCCTGGTTCAGGCCATGGTTCGGAGCGAGAGTGCATGGGAGGCCGTCACCTCCTTCTGCGAAGTAGTTATGCTCGCGAAGGAGGAGGCGGAGCGCGCGAGGGAGATGCAAGCTGCACGCCCTCGCGGCCCTAGTCGCCGCAGGAGACGCCCCGGGCGTCGGGAGTCGAGAGCCGACTTCCGGCCACCGTAGGCGCGGGCTTGCGGACGGTGAGCAATGGGCAGCTCGCCGTCCGATAAGGACCAGGCCCGTGTCGACGGCGCGTTGTGTTCCACGCGCGCCTCAAAGAGATGTCAGCACCAACCGACGGGGTCGAAAGACCAATGCCTGCTGGGGTTGCGGGTTTGTCCGAAAGGGATAACGCGGCCCCGGCACACAGGCAACGGAAGGAACACGGGTGGGTTTTAGTCAGTAAAAGTCTGACACACCCTCTCGCTCTGCCCAGAGCGGGAGAAGTCATTTGATGATTTCCCATCCAAAAAAAAAAAAAAAAAAAAAAAAATGGGAAGAACTATTAGAACAATTGAAGGCTGCTTTTGACTGCGATGACTATGATTATAGATTGCTTACTGAGATTAGAACGCGTACAGAAAACATGACTATCTACAAATCTATCATGAGCTGTTTATTCAATAGATTAAATACTAAACCAACAAAAGCAGAGATGTTTGAGATCATTGTTCACAATATTAAACCAATTAATGCGGAAGTACTAGCTATCAGCAACGTGCAAAGTCTAGAGCAATTAGAGTCGGTCTGTAAAAACTATGAAAAATATAAGATGCGAGCAGCACACTATCAAGAACCAACAAAAACAAACCTCACGTTCTTGGCTCTAGAATTTGCTTAAGTCAAGCCAACGAATAAAACTACCAATTCTAACTCAAAACCGTACTACAGCCGCTATAGGTGTGGCCGCGGTGATTACGAGTACTATAAAAAACTGGAAACATCCGGGGACGATCCACTCTCTGCTCAACCGGTCGCATTAGTAGATAATAAAGGCACGGATACACCAATCAGAAGTCAACCGTATTGCCTTTGGTGTAGATCAAACTCGCATTCACTACGACGATATACGTCAGACTGCGTCCTAATTTGTTTTAAATGCGGAGAAAAAGGGATGAAATACCCCGACTGCGCGAAGTGTCACCCACCAAAAAACTAACTAGTGAGGTTTGTTGTAATAGTAAATTTAACGCCAGGCTAAGTAAAACAGATTGGGACGATTGGCTAGCTGTAGTTACGAAATTCAAAACCTGCTACTCTGTATCAATAGTCCGTGACCAACCTCACAGCGATATAAGGCCTTACGCTTCTATAGAAATAAACAACATGCCAGTTTGTGGCTTGTTGGATTGTGGTTCGGCAGTTACTATCGTTGGTAAACACTAACATAAACTCCTAATCATGGACCAAGGACTCACCTTGCACTTTAGGGACCACTTAGAATAATTTGTTGCCGCAGGGGGATAAGTGCTTCATCCTATAGGAACACTAAACTTACCAAAAACATTAGATGGAAAGTTACACATAATCAAGGCACATGTGGTGCCATCAATAGACACTACTATCTTGCTGGAAATGGATTTCTTGAACACATTTCATATATTTCCTGAGAATATAAAATCAGTATTCCTCGTTAACATAAATAACACCAGTGCAAACACTAAACAAAACATATATTTGCATGCATTTGCACAGCTAACCGAGGAACAAAAAGTAACAGCGGAGAGTAATATTCTCAGGGAAAAAAGGCCTAGGCCGCACTAATCTAATAACACACAATATAGACACCGGTGATGCACCACCTATACGACAACGTTACTATAGGATGTCTCCAGAAAAACAGCGTATCCTCGGCAAGGAACTGGACGAGATGCTTGACCTGGATGTGGTAGAACCATGTGAAAGTCCATGGTCTTCTCCAGTTCTGCTGACACCAAAAAAGGATGGCAAATTGCGGTTTTGCTTGGATAGTAGGAAACTAAATGCTACAAAATGAAAAATCTAGGCTACATAGTAAACTCGAGGGGACATCCAGACCCAGATAAAGTAGAAGCAATACAGAACTTCCAATACTCACCAATCCAAAAGAAGTAAAAAGATTCCTAGGAACTGCATTATGGTACAGACGTTTCGTACCAAACTTCAGTGGTCTAGCAGCTCCACTAAACAGGCTAACAAGCTCCAGTAAGCAGACTCCACCTTTGGACTGGTCTCAGGAATGTCAGGAGTCCTTTACTAAACTAAAGGAAATACTCATATCTGCCCCAGTACTACCGTGTCCAGACTAGAGTATCCCATTTCAAGTATGTACACACAGATGCTAGTAACTATGGCATTGGCAGTTTGCTAACTGAGATTAGGGACGGGGTCAACCCCGTCCCTAATCTGAGTCCCATCACGTCATGAGTCTCATGCACGCTATATCCCATAGCGTACCTATATGAGTAAATCTTTGTTTAAACAAGAGCAAAACTATAGTATCACAGAGAGAGAAACACTAGCTGTACTTGTGGCACTGGAACATTGGCGCTGTTACCCAGAAAATGTCATCAATTTCACAGTGTTCACAGATCATTCCGCACTAAAGTGGTTTCTCAAACTACAAAACCCTTCCGGACGATTGGCGCGCTGGGGAGTAAGGTTGTTGGCCTTAAATTTTGGGCAGACAACATAGACGTGGTGCAGATAACACTTTACCAGACGCGTTGTCACGACCTTGTCCGATCGCAGCACTCTCACAAGAACACACCACACAGTTAGGTCCGCCAAAACAAACAGACGATTCATGGTTCTAAAATATCTAGGTTCTAATATCTCTATCCAACAGAACCTAACGGCATTCCCAAACTACATAGTAAAAAATAACAAATTGTACCGCTATGAAAAAAGTAAATTCGCGATACTATGCGAGTTCGAATGGAAGGAAGTCATTCCAACGGAAGATAGGCACCAAATAATTACTAACAACCATGCCGAACCTACCGCGGCACATTTAAGTATCCATAAGACATACAAGCGACTATCACTACGCTACTACTGGCCAAGGATGCATGACGACGGGGCGAGGTTTGTAACGGCATGTGAAACTTATATCGCTCACAAACAATCAAATCACGCCCCCCTAGAACTAATAGCGAAGCCTAAGGAGTGTTCATGTCCCTTCCAAATGCTGAGTATAGACATATTAGGACCGCTGCCGTTTTCTAGCATCAAAACTCGTATCTATTTGTTGCTACTTGTTGTTTCTCTAAATACTGCCTACTATTTCCTATAAGAAACGCTAATGCTATTACTATAGTACGACTGTTATCTGGTTGTCTGTTGTCTGGTTCTAAATTGAAAATAGTCTACGCATAAATTATTCTAGTCCATTATAACGGTGTTTCCATATAGAATGCTGGGGACCCCGAGGGGTATTTACTTTTTGATGGCAGCGTAGGACTCTATGGTAACTACCCATAGCTGTTGTAGTTAATTGACTCAGGCGTGACTTTGCGGAAATCTCTTATTAAATACAATAGATGACGTATATTTAGTAATCTAATCCGCTTAACGTTGGAATAATAATAATAATACTAATAAAATCTTTATTTTCAAGTAACATGGACTCATAACGTCAGTAACAATTTACTTACAAACTAAGTTAGTAGGATTTATAAACAATAAACAATAAAAATAAAACAATTAACCATTACTAGGATTATGCAGCTGGCTTAAATAGGAAATGACAGGGCAATCCAGTTTGCTAGCTATGACCACCAGGAGACTGTTGGAGCTGACACGTACTCTGTGCAACAGGGATGCAGCACGCTTGCGTCTGATCGCAGCGAAGCCGTCAGTTTGAGCATCCGCGAACATACCCGAGGCACTACAAAAGCGTGGCAGCCCCAACAGCATCCTGAATGCATTTTTGTATTGAACACGAAGAGCATTAACAGCTTTTTGAGTGCAGCTAGTCCAGAAACTACACGAGTAAAAAACTTGACAATATGCCTTAAAAAGTGTTATTTTAACCGCATCCGTGCAGCGTGAGAACCTTCGGATCAGCATATTACATCGCACTGCTAATGCTCTTCGCTCCCGGTCTACATCTAGATTGTCCCTCAAATCCTCCGCTACAATGTGCCCTAGATATTTAAACTGAATACTTGTATTTAACAAAAACAAACTTGTGTGTCGTTACACTGTTGAACGAATTAAATACAAGTTTTACATATTTACCTTTGTTGCGATTGTTCGCAGCCCCTTATCGCGCTGTTAACGATCCTAGCCGAGGTGGGCGGGGCAATAATAAAACAAAATAACAAAAATGACCATTAAGAAATGTGATCGGACCTTTTCAAAACCTACTGACATTGCGAATGCATTTAATAATTCTTTTATAGATGAAATTGAGAATAATATAAAAACGGATATGAAATTCGACAATCTGACAAGGCAATTCATGTTTATGCAGCCTGTTCTAACAACCTACATTATTTCGGCTATAGGATCACTTAAAAATACAAGTACTATAAGATTCGACGGTATATTAGTAAAGGTGATAAAATTTGTAAATTAACTTATAGCACCCGTATTAGGAACCTTAGCCTTACTGACGGAGTTTATCCTGAAGACTTAAAGAAAGTTATTATTAAACCACTTCACAAAAAAGATGACAAAACCGATATAAAGACCTATAGGCCCATAGCAAAAATTTCTGTATTTTCCAAAATTCGAACAAATTATTTATAAGTCTCTGTATTGGTTTCTCAATAAATTTAACTTATTAAGCAAGGAACAAAATGGCTTTAGAAAGAATACCACGATCAACACGGCTATTTTTTATTTTTACGTAGCATTTTGTTAGCAGTAGACCAAAAAGCTCCAATTTGTGCTATTTACACAGATATGACCAAAGCCTTCGATTTCGTAAAGCACGACGTCTTATTAGACAAACTGCGTAGGTCACTGCGTAGATCAGAGGTAACATTTTAAAACTACTCGAAACCTATCTCTCCAACAGAATACAATGTAGAGAGATTGCAAGAGTATGTGAAACAAAGTTTGAAGAAAGTTCTTTTATCTCATTCGAGATTAATAAAGTTTGGTGTCACACAGGGTAGCGTATTTGGGCCATCTCTTTTCTTAATCTATATAAATGATCTGCCAAAGGTGACTCAACATCAAATGGTGATATTTGCAGACGACAGTACTGCCATATTGAAATTTATTGATCGCAATATTTATCAAGATGACATAAATAATACACTATCGGACATAATTAATTAGCATAACAAAAATAATTTAGTTATAAACTTTAAATAAACCAAAATAGTGCACTTTCACCAAAGAACTGAAGTACTAAAAGTAAATACCAGACTTAGTAACTGTGCCACTGAAGACGTTAAAGTAGCAAAATTCCTAGGTTTATTCCTTGATAACCAACTTAACTCGAAGGCCCACATGGATGACCTAAGTAAGAAAATAAATAAATCAGCGTAAGTACGAACTTTTCCAAATAGCAAAAAAAAACAATATGGAACGGCTTAGTATTGCGATATAATATGGTATCATTTTTTGGGGCAATTCTACCGATAAAGATATAGTTTTTAAGGCATAAAAAATGTGCATAACATCAATGTGTGGTCTGAAAGTTGATGATAGCTGTGTACCATTCTTTAAATCGCGGAAAATACTTACCCTACCCTCATTAATATTTTTGAAATGAGTGTTTTCGTCAAAACAAACATGAGATTATTCGAAAAGTGTCAACGTTACGAGATTTTGCGATTCATAGCCAATACGCAAACTCAAAGCAATCAGCGTTGTAAGACTGCCTTAGTCAGAAAGAGTGTTTTAGGCATGGCACCGTGCATTTACAATAAATTACCGAATGTCATAAAAAAATTGAATGTAAAACAATAAAATATTTTTATTGAAAAATGTTATTATACGATTGATGAAATTCCTGAATGATAAATTAATGTAGATTTATTTATTTATTTGTCTGGAGAAACAATTTTCTTATTCTTATTTCGCATTCTTGTTCTTATTTCGCATGCAACCATATTTGTACGCCTCTTGGCATAACATCCTACCCATCCAACCTATCTTTAATTTAAGAACTGTATTCACTATCTATGTTACACAAATAAAAAATTATGATGATGATGATGATAAAATGGCATTGCCATAGAGAATACTGGAGACCCTACAGGGGCGTTACTTATTATTGGCAAAGTAGGTATCTATGGTAACTACCGTTAAGTGCTGTGTTAAATAGATTAACCATTTTTCAGATTATCTAAAGTACATACATCTTATATGGGTTACTGTGTTAAATATTACAACAAAATATACGATACGTGCACAATATCTAAATGAATTATGCCTTGTGAAATGTAAAACTTCCCTAATGAAGAAAAGCTTCTTTGGTGTTGCTCCACTAATATATAATAAAATACCCGATGAAATAAAATGTATGCCATTGCAAAAGTTCAAAAAAACACTCAACGGGTTACTGCTTGACAGATGTTACTATTCTCTAGATGAATTTCTTAATGATAAATATCTGTAATTATATAATCCTGACAGACATTTTTATACTAATCTTTTAAATATAATTGACAATGTTTTTTGACATGAAATGAAATTGACTCTAAAATCGAATAAAAATTAAATTGCATGTAATAATCGTGTTATACATTTTACACAAATCTTTTGAATTGAATTGATTTTTTGACTTGAAATGAATTAACTTTGAATTGTAATAAAATTTAATTTGCATGGATGCTTTAATACAATTGGATTCTCAAGTACATAATATAAGTAGTCATATTGTAATAAATTTATCATTTGTATGTCACTATCGCCAAAACATAGCGCACTACCTTATTTGTTAAGATCTTTGTATGTAATTACCTATGTTTCACAAATAAACTATTCTTATTCTTATTCTTCATCTTAAAATACCTTGTGATCGATTACAATTAAATGAAAGAAAATTTAAAACTCATATTAAAAGTACACTTTGTAATCAAGCATATTACAAATTAGAGGATTATATCCAAGATAAGAATGCTTGGAAACATGTTGGTCCAGCTCCATAGGATAATCTAGAATCTAGACAAAATCAAACTGGTTGCTAATTTAAGTTGTATAAATTATTATACTTTATTATATGACATTGATTTTACATTCTGTGACTACTTCCTCACACACCAACTGTATTTTTTTTTGGAAAATCTATTACTTTTACAATATTTGTAAATATGTGAGAACCATGTGTCGATCACACACGACACGGTTGGCGCAGTGGCTGAGCGATCGACTGCTGCGCAACGTGTCGCGGGTTCGATCCCCGCACAGAACAAATATTTGTATGATCTGCAAGTAGTTATTCCGGGTCTGGGTGTTAGTGTATGTGAGTTTCTATGTTCGATACAAGAAGAAATTCTTAGTGTGGGGCAACGTTTTAAAAAAAAAAACAAAAAAAACAAAAACAAAACAAAACATAAGTAATTAATTTATCTGGTGTCGCTTTCTTTTTAAAATTGTTTTTACCTATTGTGCTAAAGTAATTTTTTATTTTTGCTTTTAGATGCGTCTTCACTTCACAAGCATTCTTTGCTTGGAAACATGCTGGTCCTGCTCCATAGGATAATCTAGAATCTAGACAAAATCAAAGTGGTTGCTAATTTAAACATATAATTTGCTATTTTTTTTATAACACGGATGTTACATTCTGTGATTTCCTAAACTCACACACTGACTTATTAGTATTACTTGTTAAAATGTTAGGAATATCGTGTAATTTTACAATGTTTTTAAGTATGTGAGCACCATGTATCTATCACATACTTAATTTATCTGGCATTGCTTAATTTTTCATTATTTTTGACCTATCGTGGTATAGTAATTTTATTCTAGATGCATCGTCTTCACCTAAAATTATATAATTAATGTATACAAAATATTGTATAAACATTTTAAAAGAGTAACGGTGAAGTTTCTTGCCCATTCTTCTCCATACGAAAACTACCTTTTCGAAGGGGCGATTAGAATAAATTAAATTTTTGTAAAATTGACGTTCATAAGTGCCCTTTGTGTGCCTAATTGAAATAAATTGTTTAACTTTGACTTTGACGTGCCGTCATTTTATGCCTCAGATAATGTAGCAATAGTGGTTGGGCAAGTCTAATTGTCCATTATTCACAATTACTGGACTTGGCCATAACGCAGAAAAAAATGTTTTCATTGTTAATTTTTTTTCTATCCATACCCTATGCGGTTACCGCTTAGCTTTATAGGCCTACAAGACTAAAACCTATGTCACCAATCACTTACCTAAATCACTGAAGACGATAATAACATTTTGCTATTCTTTAGAGTCCATTTTCATAACTGTTCCACGAAATTGTGAAAAAACAAGACTGCCAATTGCCGTTTTTTCCTGATAACAGCCGCGCAGAGAGTTTTCTTAGCAAATGAAGTTTGAATTGTAGAAGAACATTAAGGATTCCTTAACTTTTGTATTTAAGTACGTACCTACCACAAACAGGAGTGGAGCGTCTTATCCAGAAACTCGAAATGTTGTCAAAACTTAGCAAATTTTAAATAAAGATGCTTCCTTGCGATGTCAGTATTGCGTTACAAGTGATTGTGAAACCGAATTGTATTTGTAAAGCTTTATCTGTTTTGTAAGTATTCGGCGGTTATTATATCAGATGACCAAACTTTGGAGTATGATTTTCGGTTGTTATGAAATCTGGAAGAATGGGATGAAAGACCGCATTTATTTTTCTTCTTCATAGCGTTTCCATGGCAATCTATATAGAGTCTGCCCAGAATTTGGCTACGAACTTGGCACTTTTTATATCGTCCATCAGCTCCTGTAGCATGCAGACAGCAGGACTCGCTGTACACGATATTAATTGCTCCATTGTTTAAGGGACAGCACCAGATTTACAGGTAAGCCAAGGCAACTCATGTCCAGGTGGGAGATTTTCAGCAGGTGGAACGAATGGGTTGGGTAGGGAAGTACTATCTCGCCAAAGGTTTAGACTTTCCTTAGACCGTTCGCCAGTGAGTGGGAGGACATACTTTAAAAAGTTGTTGCGATTTTTTTCCTTTGTGACACTAGGATGTGTTATTATGCAAAGGGCGTCGTGTGCGGAAACACGACAAACTTCTGGTGGCGCTATTTCAGCTAGTGAATATGGCCCGATCTTAGAATTGATCACTTCATAAAGTTGTAATGATCGATATTTCAGCTAACAAAGATGTTTCTTAGATGGCGTTACTAGGGTCGCTAATAGTTTTAATGACAAATTTGAGACGATGGACAAGTGAGGGTGGCAGAAAAATAAATAATGCTGGAGAGGGGGCAATTGGTGAAAAAGTCGAAAAAAGAACTAACGGTTGCTCCGTAACTAGTTGCTTAATTCCTAGAAATTTGAGCCATCATTGTTTGGAAATTGTTTACATACTATTGTCGTTGGTGCAAACTGTGAATTTGTGTGCGAGTAGTGGAAATAACGGGATAAGTGATTGCGTCTATTTAACGAAGTGTAGGTTGGATAGCTGCAGATGTTTTGCAAGGCTGACGGTTCTTATTTTGTCCTCAGCTTGCGGAAACGCCCCTATCGTCCAGGCATTTAATTTGTGGAGAAAATGAAAATGTCCGACTTCAATTCATTGGGTTAAATATCAACATACGGCGAAATAAGGACAACATATTCGCCACAGTTTTCAAGGAACTATGTGGTCTCGGGGCATAGCGTCAGATCGACGTTTCGAATTCTCGGGTCCGATCCTGACGCGCTGAAATACTTTTTGCTTTTATTTTGTTTAGTTTTATTTTATTATGTATCTGCTTATTGTTTTCCTTTTGTTCTGTCGCACATCTGCTTATTGTTTACTTTGTTTATTTTGTTTTCCGTCGTTACTATTTATGTTGTCCGGTACGGCGCTTGTCAATGAATTAAGGTAGTTTTAAGGTGTTAGTATAGGTTTTTATTGCGAATGGTGTACTTATTAATTAAATTGTATAAACTACCTATGTTCATCTTTCAATAATCAGTTTACTGGAACCCCGGTCATCACAAAGTTTTCGACCATTTCATGAAATGGCTAGCTAAAATTGACCATATCGTTTAAACGTCAATATTTAATGATATGTCCGTCGACGTTTGGCCATATCATTAATTTAGGGTATCCATGGTTTGGGCACGCCACAATTGTGGCGATAAGTCCCCTCTTTGAGGAGTGGCTAGAGAGGCGCCACGGCGTCCTCACCTTCCGCCTGACGCAGGTCCTCACCGGAAACGGCTTTTTCGGGAGGTTCCTGTTCCGTATAAGGCGGGAGGAAACGCCCGGGTGTCACCACTGTGTGGATCGCCCGGAGGACACGGTGGAGCATATGGTGGAGGTCTACTCTGCTTGGGTGGAGCACCGCCGTTTCCTGACGGAGGCGATCGGCGGCGGCGATCTCTCGTCCGGCCCTGGTTCAGGCCATGGTTCGGAGCGAGAGTGCATGGGAGGCCGTCACCTCCTTCTGCGAAGCAGTTATGCTCGCGAAGGAGGAGGCGGAGCGCGAAGGAGATGCAAGCTGCACGCCCTCGCGCCACTAGTCGCCTAGAAGACGCCCCGGGCGTCGGGAGTCACGAGCCGACTTCCGGCCACCGTAGGCGCGGGCTTGCGGACGGTGAGCAATGGGTAGCTTGCCGTCCGATAAGGACCAGGCCCGGGTCGACGGCACGTTGTGTTCCACGCGCGCCTCAAAGAGATGTCAGCACCAACAGACGGGGTCGAAAGACCAATGCCTGCTGGGGTTGCGGGTTTGTCCGAAAGGGATATCGCGGCCCCGGCACACGGGCAACGGAAGGAACAGGGGTGGGTTTTAGTCAGTAAAAGTCTGACACGCCCTCTCGCTCCGCCCAGAGCGGGAGAAGTCATTTGATGATTTCACACCCTCAAAAAAAAAAAAAAAAGGGTATCCATGGTTTAACATTTCATAAAAAATGCCAAGTAATTGCGATCAACTTGGAAGTATCGGTTGGTCACAGTTCTAACCTAACCTAATCCATTTGGTCAGGGTGCCACAAGCGGCGTGAATGAACAAAATATATATCATTTGCGCCTGGATCAGTTTGAGGCAACTAGTGATGATCCAGCACGTTTCATTCAGTGTTGTATCCACTAACTTGGCACGCGACGTACCCTGCAGAAAAGATAGCACCAGCCCAGTAGTCTGTATAGTGTCAGGCGAAGCACCCCACTTTGATGAGACTAGTAGGTGACTGTTACGAGCGTGCACCTTTTGCTTGATGTTTTTGCAGTTTTTGCTGATTGTAAAAGACCTATCCCGAGTGACAACAACATATTTCAGGAAGTTGCTGTTAACTTCTTTGTTGCGGAAATGGAATATGTAAGTAGGACTGCGTTTTGCTTGGATTGGGTGTGAGTGAGTTAGCGAGGTAGTCCGTAGTAAAGTCATCAAGAGTGTCGGACAAGTTGATTTCAAAGGTGGTGGACTGGGGAGAAGAGGACGAGATTGTCTGCATAGAGAAAGCGGGAAGTATTCGGGTTGGATGGTTGGTTATTGGCATAGATATTAAAGAGAAGCGGTGCCAAGACACTACCTTGGGGTAGGCCGTTTTTCTGTGGTCTCCAGCGATTTTTTTCTGAGAGAAGGTGGACCTGAAAACGGCGGTTGCGGAGAAGTTGAAGTGGTTAACCGCCTCTGTGGTCTAGTGGTTAGACCACCTGTCTCACACCCAGAGGTCTCGGGTTCGATTCCCAGGGGGGGGGCAACATTTTCTGCTTGGTTTGGTTGGTGATAGGGCTTGTTCTAAATCTACCTGGGTAGCTACCGCCATCTTATCTAAGTCTGTCGCCATAACAACAATGTTAACAGCATTGTTGTGTTTCGGCAGTTAGAGGTAAGATAGCCAGTTCCTCTGTGATTGAGGATTCCGGGTGAAGGTCGCTTTCACCTTCGGCCTGATCGTCACTTACCATCAGGTGAGATGCAGGCCAAGAGCTTCCCGGTTGTGGATTAATAAAAATGTTCTTAGAGTATTCGAACAAAATTCTGATAGGTAATCAATGTCTCCACCTTCCACAACAGCCGTTTGAAGTTGACTGTATCGTATCGTGTCTGACAGGTCCACCACTACAGCACCTGTGAATTTAGCTGTCTCGAAATCATCCTCAATGTATTGCATGAGTTTGAGGGACTCGTTGCAGCTAGCTCCGTTATTAATTTTGCATCAATAACGTTTGTAAGATGGTTTAGCAGTTTCTCGAATAACTTATATTGTATGTACGAGTATGATCACACTGTAAAGAGATTGGGTGGAAGTTTTTTGGGTTGTCTGCTGCTTTACCTGGCTTACGTATGACTTTCTCCAGAGATGGTAGTGAAGCTGCTGTTTCCAGACAGTTGTTGTTTAGTTGCAACAACCAAGATACAGCAACAGGGCCAAGCTGTTTGATTTTCTTAACCGATATGTCGTCCACTCCGGAGGCTTTTCCGCATTTAAGACCCCTATTAGCTGTGACGATATTAGTAAGGTTGAATGGTTTACGAATATCGTCGCAAACGATATCAGGTTTTTGTAACTTAGGGACCATACTGGAACGGCGGTGTGTTGGTTTGCCATTAACAAGCAGTTGGTGAGCTATCTGGTTGGTGGACTTGACTCGGTGGTGCGGGTTGAGGGAACTCACTGCTCAGCTTTCGTATTATACTCAAAGCCTTTTTTCTGTTATGAGTCATATCGACGTTAGTCACAGTGTAGATCCACCTCTCAAGTCTGCTTTCGCCTAGTTTCGATAGCAGTGGTTACCTCCAAGAAAAGGTCAGTGTGATACAGTGATATGTATGCAGTAGTTCATTGGAGTCTGTCGACAGCCCTGGAATGTTGGAACTCCTGCAGGCCCTTAGGATAATTTTCGGGTAGTAGTTGACACAATCTCAACAAATTAGCTGGACTGCATTTTATTAACGGCAACAAAATGTTAAACACATAAAACTTTCTACTGAAAACTAAACATAAATTGCACAACTATATGTTTTATCTACTGTCCATCTACAGTTCTACTGGTACAAAGTAGAGTGCATACCGGTACCGGCGTAGTATTCGATAAAGTCGCCCGTTCTTGTTCGACGCCAATCTAACATTTCGTTAACTCCGACCGGGCCTTTATTACCAAATCAATTTGTTCCTAATATGTACGGAATGTAGGCAACTATTGTGTATAACAATACGGTTTATTTATTTCCAATTTGGTAAAGGATAAAAGGAAGGCCGCTAAAGGAATCGCAAAAGAATTGGTTTCTCTAGTTTCTGAAGGTTGAACTTGATTATGTTAGTGTCCTTGATCGCACAATATGTGTCAATTTGATACATAGGTAGATTCTCGTAGATACTACCCACGATAAGGAAATAGAACGTGGAAGGAACTGTCGCGTTAACATCGACTGATAATGGATTTTCCGAATTGGTTTATAGGAAATACATTTCTGTTTCCTAAAAAGTTAAATTATCATATAAAACTTTAATAGCTATTATTAGAACAGAATTATCACTTTATTATAAAAACCAACTCGTAATCAACATTAAATTTATGTCCTTTCGGTAAGATTCCTTTGTCGCCTTTTCTGAAACCAATGGAAATACAGCGTTGTATTTCAGACATTAACACACAAACATGAAGAATTTTGTCTTGTCTTTCTAAATACATTGACGAGAAGACTAGTAACACAATCATCGTTATCTACTTTACAATACAATCACAAAGTAGAAAATTTTCCAATTTCCATTGAGTGCGGTCCGCGGCGCGCGGCGGGCGCACGCGAGCCGTCGAGTGGCGCCGCAAACTCGCGCTTGTGGACTCGCTCTAACAATGTACAACATTGTTCACGAGTACTGCCACTCGGCAAAAAAGAAAAGAAGACTCACTAATGAGCAACGATAAATATTGACTCGGGTTTTCACTTGCGCTAATTGTATTTCATTCACCAATATCAGAGCTTTACTTCTTATTTTCATAATACTGCTTTTTATGGTTCCGTAGTCTACAAGGAACCCTTATACTTTCGCCATGTCCGTCTGTCTGTCGGCTTTCGTCAGAGACTTTTTAGTACTAGAAAGCAGTAATTTGGCATGGATATACATACTCGTACTAATCACGCCGACAAAGTGGTGAAATAAAAACATGTTTTTTTTTTCGGTATACCTCCCCTACATTTAAAGTGGGGATGTTTTATTTTTCTCGTGTATCCCATGGTGTAGGGTGTAGTAGGAAAGTTCGTTTATTTTTTTTTATTTAGGGATCCGTTTGCTTAATATTAAGCTTTATTAAAGTACTGATTTTTGTTTGGAGATTCGGTCGTTGATCATCGAACAGCACGGTCGTTTCGGGAGCGAGCTCTGACACAAATTATTTTTACGAAAAAAAAAGTTACAAAATTACGATACATTTGGGGCAGCTCTGCACATTTGACAAGATCGCGCCGCTTGCCGAATGTCGAACAATGCGTTGATACTGGTGTATTTTATTTTTATTTTGATGCTGCTGCGACTTTACTAATCACCAAATAAATACATTAAAATAGTGCTAAAGTGAGGTACCTACCTAAGTGCGTTCCTGATCTCAGGCGAGCGTCCCAGAGCATACAACTATTGAGAACCTACACATCCTACCTACACATCTACACAAGACAACTCAATAGTTGCCTCAATCTCAGCCCATTTTTACAAAGCTACATCACATTAACCGATGAGCTAGCGATCTGAACGCCTGAATAGGAACACTCTTCTATTCACTCAATTACCTATTCCGCGGTATGTAGTTTGTTTCAAGCGGTCCTGTACCATCAGCACACAACCGGACGATGCTGTCTACAAAATAACAGGCATACAGTACATTGTTAACACGTCGTCGATTATTTTGTTGACGCTCTTCGTTGTAATGCTGTAGCAACAGTATTTGTTGTTCTTGAGTCTTTTTGTGTCGATACAAAGAGAGACAACTACAATGAAGGACGTTTTAACTGTAAAATCTAAACGTCTCTACCCCAAATTACTTTCAGTGTGTGGTCTACCAAGTTTTCTATTAATTGCATGCAACTCACATTGATGGTGACCCCGCAAGCTGCTCATCCTTCACTTTAACTTTGTCAGTGTTTATGATTATACCTTTCCTCGCGAAGAGCTTACTACATTCAACGTTCTTTAAAACGCCAAATTAATTTCGCGGTTAAACAAGAGCTGAAAGAGAAGTTTTCCATTAATTAAACAAACAAACGATTCTTCCACAATAGAACCTCAGCAGCTCTGTGGCGCAACACGGTCCGGACTCCGCACGCACTCGAGCCGGGCCCCGGAGGAGGCAGGCAGGCCGAGGAGGGGGGCTCCACAATGATGCACATTGTTACCGCTCGTTCAATTATTTCGTTGAGAACACATAGTAGATGTAAGTTGACAAATAATTGAACGGTACCAACCTTCAATTGTTGAAGCTCCATGTATTGTTGGATGCGATTGACAATAGACGGGTTGGTTATATTTCGTTATATCAGAATATACTTTTGGTTCATTGTTGTTAATTAACAAAATCCCTACTACCATAATTTTTACAGAAACTAACTTTGTAGTTGTATAGTTGAGTAGTTGGGAGCAGTGGTGGCCCAGTGGTAACGGCCGTGACTTACGAGTTGTTGGCCGTGGTTCGAACCCCGACCCAGGCGCTTTAATTTATGTAAATTATTTTATCACCACTGCTCTCAAAACAGTGACAGAAAACATCGCGAGGAAACCGGCATGTCCTGGAACCAAAAATTCAAAGACTATGTGACATCTACCAATCCGCACTGGGACCGCGTGGTGGATTATGGCCCACTCCCTCTCACCGAGAGGAGGCCTGTTTCCCAGCAGTGGGATCATTATAGGCTGATTATGTTATGATGACTTTGTAGTTGCAGTAACTATTGTGCAGATTCCTTTTTCTTGTTTGTAGTTACAGTAGCTATTGTGCAGATTCCTATTTCTTGTTTGCAGTTACAGTAGCTATTGTGCAGATTCCTATTTCTTGTTCGTAGTTGCAGTAGCTATTGTGCAGATTCCTATTTCTTGTTTGCAGTTACAGTAGCTATTGTGCAGATTCCTATTTCTTGTTCGTAGTTGCAGTAGCTATTGTGCAGATTCCTATTTCTTGTTTGTAGTTACAGTAGCTATTGTGCAGATTCCTATTTCTTGTTTGCAGTTGCAGTAGCTATTGTGCAGATTCCTATTTCTTGTTCGTAGTTGCAGTAGCTATTGTGCAGATTCCTATTTCTTGTTTGTAGTTGCAGTAGCTATTGTGCAGATTCCTATTTCTTGTTTGCAGTTGCAGTAGCTATTGTGCAGATTCCTATTTCTTGTTCGTAGTTGCAGTAGCTATTGTGCAGATTCCTATTTCTTGTTTGTAGTTACAGTAGCTATTGTGCAGATTCCTATTTCTTGTTTGCAGTTGCAGTAGCTATTGTGCAGATTCCTATTTCTTGTTCGTAGTTGCAGTAGCTATTGTGCAGATTCCTATTTCTTGTTTGTAGTTGCAGTAGCTATTGTGCAGATTCCTATTTCTTGTTTGCAGTTGCAGTAGCTATTGTGCAGATTCCTATTTCTTGTTTGTAGTTGCAGTAGCTATTGTGCAGATTCCTATTTCTTGTTCGTAGTTGCAGTAGCTATTGTGCAGATTCCTATTTCTTGTTCGTAGTTGCAGTAGCTATTGTGCAGATTCCTATTTCTTGTTTGCAGTTGCAGTAGCTATTGTGCAGATTCCTATTTCTTGTTTGTAGTTGCAGTAGCTATTGTGCAGATTCCTATTTCTTGTTTTCTCTTATCGGGTTAAAGTATATTCGTACGTCATTCATGTCACAGTATGTCAGCCAAAGCTTGGCTACTCCTCGCGGTAATTTAGCCAAGTAGGATTTTATCAGTCCACTAGCTGCGTCCCGCGGTATTACTCGCATTCGATCCCGTGGGAAAAAAGTACCCTTTGTCTTAACCATAGTCATGCTCTACCCATGTGTCAAATTTCATCCGAATCCGCTCTGCAGTTTTGGCGTGAAAGCGTTATAAACAAACATACTAATTTTCCCATTTATATATATTTTTTTTTATTTAGTTAGGAAGTTAGGAATAAAGCCTTCCCTGCGTGCGTCAGGTGACACCTTGTTAAAGTACGTATACAATTCCATTGTGGAGGTGTGCAACAGTGACGCGTGTCGTTGGCGCCAGTAATTAAAACACGAGGATTCGCCAAGGCATTGACATTATTGAGTGTCTGTTATGCAAGACAACCCACGATAATGTTCCAAGAATTCCCTTGTAACCAGAGGTTTTCTGAAAATGCATTTACCTACTTGTGCTTTCTTCGTTGTGTACTTCTACTACTCCAAGCCTTTAGAATTCCTTGATAATAATATAAATTCCAATTCCTGGTTTCCAGGGCTTTGAATTTTCCGTATAGAATGGTAAACTTAGTTTCTAGTAAAAACATTAGTATAATACAATCTTGTTCTTAATATGTTGTAATAACACCAAACGATTATTGCAAGAGACATAAAAACTAAAAGGTAATATAAAATTCTGACCTTTGTTCTAGCAAGCAGCTTGTATTTACGTTAATAGCGCAATAGCAACAAAATCGCGGGCCTGTCGCGGCTCGATATTGTGAGTGGGGTCACCTGGCGCTGGATCTACCTCCACCACCCACTACTTGCACCCGCGACGCTGGCTAAGTACGAGGAGCATCCCCGGCGACACATTGACAGATCACCCGGAAAACTTGATAGCGATGAATTATGTCATTGATGTATGAGGTTGTTGATGATGCAGGCTGCACGATCATGTAAGTAGCTGACATCAAAAACGTCAATGTTTAAAATAAAGTTAAAGTTAAAGTATTAGGTATTAAAGTTTTAAATACCTAATACTTTAACAATATAAACAAATGTTTATTTAAAACTTTATGTAAACATTTTTCTTTATTCTTTGCGTGAAAAACGGTAGAAATCTATGCAGAGTCCAGAGAAAAACACTTATTTACTTTTACCTGAACTATTTAAAATTCTATTATATGACAAAAAGGATTCACTTTTTACAGCAAGTCCAATATATAAAACCCTTATTTTAAGCAACTTTAACACCGGTTATGGCATTATAAAATGATGAGTATTTTTATAACCAAATCCACTTTAAGAAACAAACCAGACACGTTTAAACAAACCGAGCATAAATCAAAACTCGTACATTTGACAGAGCAGATCAAAGAGTTCTGACGAAGCTACGACCAATATCTGAATGAAACAATAAACACTCGTCTGATCGGTACACTTCCATGAACACGTTATTTAAAGATGAATTTAAAAATGAAACGATATTTGAAAACGATTCCACGAAAGTCACTGATTATAGTAAGTTATTGTATTTTTAGGGAAAAAGACTGTAACAATTTGACTTTCAAAATTGAAATTGACCGTTTATTAAAATGCCATTCTTTGCCAGCCGAATGAAAAACCACAGCAAAACGTAGTGTGCCAATCTGCTAAATAATATATTTCTCCGTCTGAATGATATTTCAAATATTGGACGCTCAACACAAATTCACATACATACCCACATTCTTCATAGAAACCGCTAATAAGCCCCCAAAGGCGCGCTAAATTCCGTGCCGTTTGTGTATGTGCTTTTCGCGACAAAATACAGGAAGTAAGGCATCAATTTGTTTATAATCTATTGTCAGTTGTCGATCAGGTACGCACGTGATAGCGTTGTAACAAATGCGTGTGACACGTTAGGAGCGCCTCCCCCGGAGCCCGGAGCGAACTGAATTGCTATTATGTCGTATATCATCCGCGGTAACCATCGGGATGAACGAATGTTACTGATGGGGTAGCAGATTCTGATAGAGTTATTTATATAGGGGGTGCGCGGTTTAATATCGCCATGACATTTTGGTATGTGCAAAATGCTTTAAATTGTGGCACAAAGCGACGCGACGTAAGGCCACTGGAAATTTCGCAACTATTAAATTAATTAAGTTACATTTGACGCCGGAGAAATTAAAAAAAACGGTAGGTGTCGCAGGACACCTGGACAACTTCGCTCCAAAAATATTTATTTATTTAATTATTTATGTACACACAGTAAAATACATACAGATACGACATAATTATAATTTGAGTACAAAGGTACTGCTTATTTCTTAAGAAATTTCTTTCAGCAGACCTGCGAAAGGAGAAATGAGAAAGAAATGTAGACAATAGTGTGTGAGAACAAAAAGAGAAAAATATGAATTTGCGAAGTCTTATACTAAAACATATCAAATATACCTACACGTATAACGTAATTAATTAACATATACTTAAATAAATACATAAAGCTTAAATAAGTAAACATACATATTATAGGTATATAAATACTCACAGTAGAGAAGAAAGATAATGCTCTATTACTTGATATTTAAATTGTGAAACAGTTTCGTTTTTTTTGTTTTGTGATTTATTTTTGATCTGGTTTTAATTTTTCAATCTAGTATTAAGTTGCCTGTCCTTGTATCCCGCGTGTCGCCACACCTGACCTAGGTAGCTAATATAATGATTGCAGCATAGTTTAGACAATGCGTTTTGCGAGCACAGCGCGGCAGCGGTGCAGCGTTATTTACAACATGGCCAGAGCTTAGAACGCTCCGTGCAGGTGCTGCAGAGTTTATACCGACAATAATAATAAGATTTACATGTCGGTGTTAAAAAGCCAACTAAGGTTTTAGTAAGATTAGGTAAATCAGGATTTACCTACTAAATGTCAGATTAGGTTACTTTGCGACTTTATTTCACAGGCGTAACACTACAGATTTTAATACATGCTATAAAAATATAAAGTAAACTAAATTTTTACTTCGTTTTCAAACTAAAACCAATTAATAAATTTTGACTTTGCAAGCCTACGATCCTTTTTACCCGACTGCCAAGGAAGGGTTTTGTTTTTCGCGCGTATCTTGTACGTATGTATATATGTGAATTTCTTTATTACCTCGTTTCTTCCAAACGGCTGGCTGGATTTCGTCAGTTAAGGTATCGTTATATTCGTCTTAAAAACAGGTTTTTGATAGGTGTTTGAAAAAAAAAAATGGCGTATTTTTGGCACGAAATAGGCGCGTTAATAAAAAAAAAATACCAAACCTATCGAGAAGGAAATTAAAAAGGAATTACAAAAATATATATAAATTATATGTTTAAATTTAAATAGGAATAATAAATTGGTTTAAAAAGTTTTTGATGGTTATAAAGTCTAAAATAAAATAAATAAGTTTAAAAAAAAACCCGACTGCAAACTCACTTAACTGAAAAAAGAAAAACAAGCATTATAATCTAGAGAATTTTATGGTATTGCAGGCAATTACAAACAAAAGCTACACCATATTTTCAGGTTTATTGCAAGGTTTGTCCCCACCTGCAATACCATAAAATTCTCTAGATTATATTGCTTGTTTTTCTGTGCTTGTTAGTTATGTGATTTTGAATTCAGGTTTTTTCTGAAGCTGATTTAATAGTTACTGAAAAGACTGACTATAGAAAAATATTGTGCCAAAACGTTTCGTTATGTGTAAAAGTCAACTTAAAACCGCACAGCACTACCGATTCCAGATAACCTTCAGGTTAGAGGCACTTCAAAACTGGAGCAGAACTATAAAAGTTGCGGCGGAACGGGATATTCACTGGGCTGGTAATTAGTACAACTACGAGCCAAGCTTCGTAGTTGTACTGAGATTCATTAGCAGCTACCTGCCGTGTGCTTGAGCGTGCGCTAGGTGATGAGGCTGAATGCGTGAGTAGACACGAGAGTTGGAGAAGAAATGTCGGGGTAGTATTGTTTCACTCGGTACTGGGAAACGGATTGCTTAGCAAATTGACTTTCAACTTAATTTGTCAGTAAATTCAAATCACAATGTCATTAGCTGTTACTCGTATGAAAAAGCTGTAAAGACACAAAATGACATAGTAAGTCTAGATAGAAGAAAAGAAAAAAAAATAGTTTATTCTGCACAAACTAAACGCACATTAGAAAAAAAAACAAATTACAATATTTACGAATTAGCCAAAAGCCTCGTGTTCAATATTTAACACAGGAAAGTTTGACAAATTGTGTCTATTGCTTGCTGTCAGGGCCAGAGGGCAACGAAAATCTATATATATAAAAATAAATAGGTAGGGTAGGTAGGGTAGGTAGGGTAGCTAGGGTAGGTAGGGTAGGTAGGGTTTAGTGCTACCCGTGCGAAGTCGGGGCGGGTAAAGCTAGTTTACAATAATTGATTAATGTGTTGCGACATTTAACAAATGAAAACAAACAATCAAACTTACAAAATGCCGATTGCAAAGTGGAAAAATAACAATTTGTGTAACAAGCAACAACAATAACAAGAACTTTAGCTGTGCGTCGCATCTGTGCAAGAATAGGTCATTGCTCAGCTAAATGCCGTGACTTCAGACGAACCTATTGTCAACAGCGCTGATTTTCAGCAAAAACCTTGCGAATGATATAATGACGTCCCCCGTGCAGCAATAATAAATCAAGGTAAGCAAATTTTCTTACGCAAATGAGTGTGAATAGTATATATATAGCATACACAGTATGCACATTAATATAAAATTACTTTATATAATTACATATAAAGAAAAAGAATACATAAACGGAGATTTATAATAATTTCAATGAAAATAAAATATTAAGTAAATTGCTGCGATGTGTTTTCCTAAATCTACTATAATAGTAGGTACTTAATTATAATTTCATCTATTCATCATGGGAATGGCGCTGGTATGGCGGCCATTTGCAAAACCCATAGCGTTCGCAAACGACAACCATGCTTTATCATTCAGAGCGGTAAATTCTCGTAGTGTTCTCTTCACTAAACGATACATTTATTTGACTGTTCATAGTAATAAGCAGAAGCATATTATATTTTTGAGCTCTTTTAGGATAGTTGTAGGTGCAAGTTCATTGAAATGTTGGCATTTAAAAAGTTTCTACTGCCGACGCTGAACATTCATCTCCGCAAAATTATGAAAATTACAAATTTTCAGCCTGTGATAACTACGATCAAACTTTTGCAAATTATTCCCAACTTAGTACGAAAAAATTGTGCAAAAATTCAAATACATTAAGTGCGCTAGGTTTTGAGCAGAAATAAATTAGACTCCTCGTAACGATGACAAAGTATTCTGTGACAGCAGGCGGTTTATACACCGCCGCTTGCCAACAAACTCTGGAAACTTCATGAAACTATACACGTTCCACTATGACTGTGGTACACTCAACATTTATTAAAGGCGGTGAATAAAAAAGACACAGAAGGCTCAATAATTATATCTTGCAATAGGTAATACATAGTCTGGTCATCATCATCATCATCCTGCCCTTATCTCGATTTATTTGACGTCGGTTCAGCAAATATTTTTCTTCCAAACATCTCTATTAGCCGCCATCTCAGTAGGCACCGTTTTTGTAGCCAGAATGGAGTACGTAACTGCAGTCATTGTCGTCAGTGGACATTCTGGCATCTAGCTATCTATTGCGTGTTGTTCTTTGTTTAACAAATTCGCAGCATGTCATTAACATTAGGAAACAAGTGAATCTCTGAACTCATTAGTTAACAGAACATTGCGCCACTTTCCAGGAATACTTCAATTACGAGCGACACCTTAGTACCACTGGGCTAATTACCTACCTCATTTTCTGGGCAAACATACTTCCTATGCCCCTACAAAGGTGTTTAAAATACTTTGCCAACAAAGTTATTTTAAAATATTATCATCATCATGTCCTTCGTGAGCTTGCAATGCGATCAAGCGAAGAGTTGCTAGAATACCTCAGGTTAAAAAATACGATGCATGAAGTCTTCTTGAAGAGTAGTCAGAGTAGTCAGATAGGAAACACCGACCTCACCTAGCTTATTTTTAATATTTTTTATAAGACGTGTAAAAGTGATTCCGAAATCCTATTTACAGAATAAACAATTTCATTTCATTTCATTTCATTTCTTGTACGAGCAGAGGTCATATTATACATCTTCAGCCTTCGCATTCAATCTGTCCCAGCCACTTTTTTAAAGGTAAGTTTACCTGTATCATCGGACATGTTAGTCAGTGTTGTAATACGACTCTTTGATATTTTGTTCCGTGTTCTCACTATGTTCTCACTATTGTTATTTGTTGTCACATCGCATCGTATTCTCTTACATAGGACAGTGGCTGTGGTACAGAGCACAGAAGGACGCAGTGACTGCGATGAGCCACTTTGCCACCAAATTGCGGCTTCAAGTAATTAGCCAACTTCCAGCCGCGCATAGTTGCCTATAGTTGAGTATTGTAGCGCCGAGACTGTCACACTCTGTTTACCCAACTATTGCACTGATACCTCGGCACGCCTAATCGTTTTGCTTTACGTCAGACTATGTAATAAAGACGAACGGTTGGTCATATCTCATGTGTACAGAATAGATCTAGACAATATTATACCATGTGACATTAAGTATTACATACGACAGTTACTATCGTGTAATGTTGTCTCTAGCGCAAACTCTACTGAAGTTAATCAGAAGAAAAATATTGCTTTATATTTATAATAATAACGACTTAAGTAACAAACATAGGTACACAAAATATCTCTGATACTGATGCAGATAGTGTCAATAAAATGCTTGAAATCCAAGTTGTTCATTCGTATTCTCGAGGTTGGTAAAATTTTGAAGCTTTAAAGTTAAATCCCATTATTTTGTAGATAGTAGCAGTAGCTACATCTCTAGATTTGTCAAGAAAATAAATGCGATATCAAAGTACTTTTATGCAATAAAACTCACAGTGTGGACACAGGATACAAAGGTAAATAATGCTCTGCCAATTACACTCTAGGGGTAGGGCAGACAAGATTGCGTGAATTCGGTTTTTCAGCAATTTGTTTCTGTCACAAAATTTTGTAGCACACATAGCATACGGTTGACTTTTTATGACACTATTTTAATTTAATATTGAAAATGCTAGGAAGTAACCGGCTATATACCTATTTGTAACCAAATAATATTCCGTAAAATGTTGTTTCGGTGTGGTGAAAATATGGCAAATAAATCATTTGGCAAATGAAAAAGTTCAAAAGAGGCATAGGCCAATAACAAAAAGCTATTAAGTAAATCGGCGAATTATTTATTAGTTCGGTAAAATAGTAAATTAGTAGTAGAATTATTTATTAGTTCGGTAAAATAGTACCAATGACACATGATACTTCATTCATCATTTTGAACTGGGTGAAATAGGTTAGGTTAGGTTAGAACTGTGACAAACCGCGCGTGAGCCGAGCGAGAGTAGCGAGCGGTGCCGCGGCAGCGCACTATGGGACCAAACAGTATTTTCCATCTCAAAAATGGTTTTGTCGAAAGTCGTAAATCCATAGATAGTTTTATGGTTTTATACTCTCAAAAGATGGAACTTACGAATAAATTACAAAATATAAAAAAATATAAAGTTTTACGTTTATAAAATGAACCTCAAACATTGGGCATAAATATTTTCATGCCAATTAAATTACCGTTAAGGGAGTTCAACACATAATTATTCGGAAGTTTTCCAAGGAAACATATTAGTGTTATACATCATTAGATAGCTTAGAATATACACTTTGCAACCACGTTCAGTTTTTGTAAAAAAAATATTTTTATTTAATTTTTTAATTTTTTTTTTGTGAAGTAAAGAAAATTTAGTTTTTGTTAATTTCAATTGGAGTTTTCGTTGTTGCCGAAAGCAGCCGGTGTCAAGTTAATTACTCTATTAGAGACCTTATCTACTCAGTAATATGAGGATTTAAAAAAAACTTGCGCGTTTTTTGCGCCAGAGGTGATTTTGAAGCAATAATGTCAATCGGGGAAAAATCCTCGAAAATTACGGTTCTTCTTTTTTATTATGAAATATTATATTTAGTTATTATCCTTTGATGTCTATATTGTTTTTTTCTATTTCTATGATAAAAACATACATTTGCAAATTAAAAAACTGCTATTATATTTGAAAGAATCTTCCCATGGCAATTTTGTTTGGGGTGGTCACCTTAACCACAAGTATGATAAACTATATTGCTGCGGAAGTTCTATTTATCTGTTGTGGTAAATAATGCGATGAGAACTGTTATAATCAATTGTCCCATGGTTTTTGCACAAGGCACTAAAATATTAGTCCTTTAAATACCCGTGTATGTTCAGCATACGATTCATCAAAGTGTTCAGATACTTCTTTTCAATAACAATTAACGCATAAAAAACATTATTATCTAACAATGAATGAATTCGTTTGTGTTCGACGCGATCTTTGTGATCAAATAATAAAAGGGAAAAGTACTTCAGACCTCAAAAAATATTTATTGGAAAATTTTCAACTATCAGAAACTGACGTTAATACTGTAATAGAGAGTATTCAAAAAAATCTAACATCGAGTTGCAACAGAAATGGACCAAAGCTCAAAGAAAGCCGGACCGGTTCGAGAGCCTATACTCAAATTGGTTAAATGGTGAGTTTAAAGTATCATTGAATTCTTGCAGTACCTCAACCACTGTAAATTCTGGTTTGAATACTTCTGGTGAACGTGGAAGACCAACAAAACAATATGACGAGTGCTCGGAAAACACAAAGAAACGAAAAAATATGGAGCTGGTCCAGGAGTATGGAATGGGACATGTCCGTAACGCTTATGTGCAAGGTTTAAGATCCATGGGGGAAAATGACGAAGCGTCGATTGTGACTATTATCAGATATAAGGAAAAAGAAGAGAAAAAAGTTATTCTACAAAACATACTCAATCCAGATAACGCACTTTCCTTTACAAAAGAGGAAGCATTGAGTATATGCATTGAAACTGATTTAACCAAAGCACAATATGCGTACCTAAGAAAAAGGCTCGTTGATAAGAATTTAAGTTCTGTATTGCCTTCGTATCAAACACTAAGTGAAGCAAAAAAGGCTTGCTATCCGCCTGCATCCAGCATTACGGTGACAAATATAAGCGCAAAAATCAACCTGCAAGATCTCTTAGACCATACAGTCTGCCGTATTATAAGGATAAAGTCAGGATCGACTTACAATCGTCTCAAGCTTTTCACTAAATGGGGATGTGATGGATCCTCCGGGCAAAGTGAGTATAAACAAACTCTACCGGAAGAAAACGAACAAATATCGGACGCTAATTTGTTTATAGTGTCCCTTGTACCACTGCGACTAGTAGACGAAGAAACTTCTACGGTCATATGGAAAAACCCTACTTGCTCATCTGTTAGATATTGCAGACCAATTTCATTAGAATTTGCAAAAGAAACTCCCGAAAAAACTACAGCGGCTGTCAGTGAAATTGAAGCCAAAATTAATCAATTGATTCCAACTCTTGTGTCAATAGAAGACAAAGTCATCGAAGTTAAACATCAACTGTTTATGACAATGATTGATGGGAAAGTTGCTCAAGTGTTGACAAACACATCATCCAGTGCTACCTGCACTGTTTGTGGAGCAACTCCCAGACAAATGAATGATCTTTTAAAAGCTACAACGAGAGTTGAAAATGAAAATGCGTTTAAATACGGATTGTCGACGCTACACGCATGGATAAGATTTATGGAAATGATCCTCCATATTTCTTACAATTTAGGTTTTGAGAAGTGGTCTGCAACAACTCCAGAAAACAAGCAACTTAAAGAAGACAAGAAAAAATTTGTCCAAAAACGTTTCCGAGAAGTGCTTGGCTTGCATATTGATAAACCACGTCAAGGTTCCGGTAATAGCAATGACGGTAATACGGCAAGGAGATTTTTCCAAAATTACCAATGTTCTGCAGAGATAACCGGAATTGATGAAGAATTAATCAAGAGACTATATGTAATTCTTCAAACTATGTCATCGGGATTTCCTATAAACGCAGAAAAATTTGGTCAGTATACATTGGTAACCGCGCAATTATATGTAAGCAAATATAACTGGTACTACATGCCATCTTCGGTCCATAAAGTACTTATACATAGTGCTAAAATAATAGAGCATTATGCAGTTTTGCCTATAGGACAATTATCAGAAGATGCCCAGGAAGCTCGAAATAAAGATTATAAGAAATATAGGTTACATCACGCTAGGAAGTGTTCCAGATCAGCAACAAACGAAGACGTTCTGCATATTTTGTTATATACATCTGATCCTTATATATCTAGCTTAAATAAACCAAGTTTTCTAATATCCAAAGAATTATTTGACGAAGCTAAAGAATTGTTGGAAATAGAAAGTGATGAGTAGGATAAGTTTAAGTAATGATTTTTTTTTGTCATGTAACTGTTTGTTTAATAATAATAATTTAGTTTTAAACTTATTTTAAGCATAAGTGTAACTTTTATTGCTATTTTAATATAACTGTATGATTTTTTGTATGAAATTTCGTATAACTTTATCTTTGTCATTTTTTTTCGGAAAAAATATTTTTTTTAGAATGATGATGTTTGATTTCTTTTATTGCCTAGATATTCACAAATACGTGAAAAAAAACTCAAGGAGATAAATCACAAAACAACAGAGTTATCGATTTTTGAGATGGAAAATACCGGTTGGTCCCATAGTGCAGCGGCCGGCAAACGCTACGTCCAAGTTGCTCGCAGATATTATTTCACCATTTTCTAATTATCCGGGTTTTCGCAATATCCGAATGATCAAATTACCCTGTGACATATATAATAAATAAATATCGATATTTAGGACATTCGATACTCTGTACTTCGATATTTAGGACATTCGATACTCTGTACTTTCGATATTTAGGTATTTCGATGTTACTTTTGTAGATAATTAGATTTTAGATATATTGGACGTAGGTTATCTAACTATTCGACATTATAAACTTACGTTATTTTAATTCTCGGTTATATGGTCGTTCGATATTTAAGTTTTCGATGTTTTGAACATTGACATTTTAGCCGTAAGTATTTTAATTTTCGACGTTCAAATATAACAAAGAAGTAGTAACATTTATTTAATAGAAGTTCAGTTAGTTTCTTTTTGTAAGTATCGTTATCATCACTCTCAACTTGAAACAAATGGGGGTTGATTTGTTGAGTTACCTCTATCTACTTACTCAAACCCCATAAGCTCTCATAAAATGTATCACACTTCTTTGTTATGAAACATTTTATTGCACCAACACTATGTAACAGCACCGTAACAAAATTATTAATAACAATTATATAAGTAATTAAAGTTCAACAGGTATGGGGTAACACTGCACCCCACAGTCAAGAGAGCGGGGTGTGTGTGTATGTGGGGTGTAACGATACTCCTACACACCGCGGCTTCCTGCCACTATATTGTTTTTCTAGAGAACACAGGCTTTGATATTGTTTGCGATAAGTTCAGGACCTAGTGGTAACATCATAGGGTGTGTTACAAACGTGAAAGGATATTGTCAGCATCATTTTAGCAAATAAATTCAGGGCCGCAGTATTAGAAGACGCAGCTGAACATCTCTACATTTGTTTTTTTTTTCGACTGCGACAATTCAAAAGTGCCTGTAACTGGTTTATTTGAAATAAATGCTTTGAGTTTGAGTGTTTTGCCACGTTTGAAAACATCCAGTGATAAAATATCTCTGATGTTGAAAAGGTTAACTGTAATAGACATAAAGCACCTGCATTACTGTCGGGGGGTGAATGTTTTCACTGTGACCAAATTGTACTTTGGGACCATATCTGAAATAGCGGCAAAAACGCATACATTGCAGAAAGTTTTATATATTTTCACTGGTCTACTACTTTTTTGTATGAAAAAGCTGTTTGTTTTTTATTATTAGAGAGTTAATCATACCTATTAAAATAAGTTTATTCATGAGTGTTTTTACCCTCTGAAAGCTTGCCCATAAATTCAAAGTCAGCCTCTATGTTGTGTAGCTAAGGAAACATGAAATTCTGTAAGACTACGGGACGTTGGATGGCACCGCTACTATCCTAGCTCCTAGCCCGGCTATTATTCCGTCCTACACCCGAGCAAATATATTTAAAGCGGAAGAAATTACGGCTCTTGTTGCAAACTGTTATTACGCGCTTTCTTTGGCACATAAAAGCTTACCGGAGGACTCCAGAAACCTGTATTACTTTACTTTACTTTACCTGGTAATTCCGAAATATGAAGTAAAAAGTAATGTGGGTCTTCAATGGAATATATTAGGATGGTGCTGCTGCTGACCTCTAAAGTAAACATTATAGTAATTTTTAGTAAGAGAGGACGAGGTTAGGGTAAGTGGAGCGACGACGGTGGCTGCTAACAGATAGATGAGAGAACTCGAGTAGATACGTCAGGAAGTAATATGGGGACTGTGATTATTATCATCAGTGCTAAGTTCGCTATTCGAATGATGCTTCTAAAGTATGTAACTATATACAAAGTCGTAATATCTCCATACATAAAGTAATAATAACAGAACGCTTAGTTATTATTTCACCGCCGCAGGACTTGGTATTAACTTACTAACTAATACTACACGCTAGTTTTAACAAACAACACACTAGTACAAACTAGTGTAGGTCTAGGTAATAACTACATGTTGATGTTACTGAACTTGTAGCAGGTAAACCGTCTTCAATCTAAACACTTGGGCAGCGTAGGTGTTTTGTTACTATACTTTTTTTGTTACTGAAACTTGGAATCATGTTCATCATAATTTCAGCCGAATGACGTTCACCGCTGGACATAGGCCACCCCCAAGGGTCTGTGTCTTGTGCTTCTTGCATCCAGCGGATTCTCTCAAAACCTGAAATAATTAGGAATATTCCTCGAAATATCTAACCGATAGTCGGTTAGATATTTCGAGGAATATTCCTCGAATAGTCTTGTTACACTTGCGTGTACAAGAGTCATTTTATTCGATTCCATGTATAGGCACTTTAAAATTAAAGCGAAGCCAATAGTCTATTTCCAGGCTATGGAGAATAGAGCGAGGTATAAGCATGGAAAGGTTTGCGTTGGTTACTATCTTCTGAGGAGATGACAAGATCTCGGAGAAAATTTAAGTTGAGAGAACGAGGTGGCGAAAAAGGCAATACGACTAGATGAGCTGAACTCATGAAACTAGTGGTATACTAAGTGGAAGGAGAAATGCAAGTACTCAAGTTAGGTAGCTTTTTGAGCTGGCAGTGGCAACACTAATGTTGTGGGGTGTACTAAATTGTTCCACAATCAGCATTATGAATTATCCTTATACTACCTACATACATTCATTATTTGCTAAGCCATTCCATGTATTTAACTTTTAGCCTTTTTTGCGGTTTTTCCCTGGTTTTTATCCGGAATAACAAGGCCCCAAATAATCGTCCTTGCGGCACTTGGTACATACACCAAAGTAATTCTGTGTTCCTTTTTTAACTGGATGTAGAGAAACCAAAGATGGTTTTTAGGAAAGCAAATATTAGTTTTTTAAGAATTTTCCTTATACCTACTAACATGAACTAGTACATACATCTACGTAATATCTGATGCTGTCGAGCTTTGGAAAGAGACCGTCACACAAGTATGAGTGACGGAGACGAAGGACGCCCTACAAAGCCGAATTGTATCTAAAATTCGATATGCCAATTATTAACGCCGGTTACCTTCTGTAATTCTGTACTAGCGTACAATCATGCATAATGTAGGTCATGCATACCGTCCAAGGTAGCCAAGACGTCAGCTCCACTGGTCAGGTCAGTAATTAAGTTAACTGCGAATCTACGATGTATTCACGCACCGAGTGAGCACACAACAATTCAATTATAGTTTACACAGCATTGTGCGCCCTTGTGGTACATAGGCACACAGACACACAGCACCTCGCTCCATTAGTTGCAATAATACACCAACATGGCGGCGCTGACTTACTATTACAATTGCTATTGGAAATCAAGTAACCCTAAACACCTACCATAGTATACCTGCTAACTAACTACGTGTCAACTTCGGCCGTTTTTTATGGTTTAAAGTTGGCTGCTGCGTCGGAGACGTCCGGCTAACCGTAAGCAGCATACAAATAAAATTTAAATTAGTTGCAGTGTGCTAGTACCATATTATGAGAACAGCCGGAGTTAACGGTATTAACCATTTACTGGGGCCGCAGGAAAGAGGCTAAACATGTATCTGTATTATCTTGATAGCACAAATACATGTTTAGGCATACCATGGTAGGCGTAAACTGTTATTCAAGAATACCAGTTTAAGTGTAAAAACTAAAATGTAGGATACCTAATTTCCGCATTTTGGAACCATCACTGTCACTATTGCTCACCAATCTTGGTTTACTCTCAGTACCAACGCACGAATCTGTTATAGAATAGAATAGAAAGTTTTTATTTCAGACCGGAGTCCATAGGGTTAGTAACAATTTTACTTAAGTTCTAGTGTTAGTAGGTTACAGACATGAAAATATACAATTAAAATTCAGCATGGAGCCGCATCCACCTCCGCAACATCGGGGAGTCCCACCGATCTGCGAATACGCTGAGAATACGCTACGTTATGGCTAGCTATCTTAATCTTACTAAAAACATTTTAGATATAGGCTAGTTTTTTAATTAGGTAGGTACGTAAAAAGTTCTACCGATATTATGCATCTATCGTCCCGCTGGTATGGTGGCACTTCACATCGCTATTTGGTATTCGCTTTCTTTATTGTGTTTTATTCGGCTATACAGGGCGTCCCACGGATATGCCACATGGAGGGAAAGTACCTTGAATATTGCTGATGGAACATTTTACTGGAAGAAGACATTATTTGAATTTTAAAAACAATTTAAACTGCATTCATAGATATTTAAATAATTACATGGTTGAACCGGGAATCGAACCCGTCACATGAGAAAAATAATCACCTTTGCTTTATCATACCGATCGAAAGGCTTCATCATAAGGATTATTTTTTGATAAATAACATAGTGTCACAAATAAAAGGAAGACCATGAATTTTAACATTTGATATGAAATTTGGTTCAGAAAAAGATGGCCGCTGAGATCCCCAGATCTAACCCCGTTAGATTTAAAACTGGCAAACAGCGGAAACTGTCGAAATAACGAAACTGTCTAATCGATACAACTGACGAATCAGTGAAACTGACTTATCAACGAAACTGGCGAATTAATAAAACTGACGACTGAGGGAAAGTGACCAGCGACTGGTCAGTTTCGCTCAGTCTTCAGAAGCGGGCTCCACATTTTGAGCATTTGATAAGTTGATTAATTTTGTATTAAAATGTTAAAATTCATGGTCTTCCTTTTATTTTTAACACTATGTTATTTAGCAAAATATTTTCCATGATGAAGCCTTTCGATCGGTATGATAAAACTACAGGTTGATTATTTTTCTCGTGTAACGGGTTCGATTTCCGGTTCAACCATGTAAGTATTTAAATATCTATAAATGCAGTTTAAGTTGTTTTTTAAATTAAAATAATCTCTTCTTTCAGTAAAATGTTCCATCTACAATAATCAAGGTACTTTCCCTCCATGTGGCATATCCGTGGGACGCCCTGTATAGCGTAGAAATACGAATAACTCGAACACACTGTCCACACATCGTCATGAACAGCAAATATACCGAACATTCAAGAATATAATTTATTGTTGCTATCATTTTGCTAATCTGAACGCAAAGATGGACGTGTTGATGGCAGCAGCGACTTATTATTTCCTCTGCGTTAATTACCAATACATGTAAGGCGTAATATAAAACAACGCACTCTCCTGAGCATGCCATTTAAGGACGGTAATCGAACTTATTCGGTATATTCGCAATTCTTTGATATGTGACCAAAAACCGACAACCGGCGGATACGAATTTTCGTGTATTTGCGTATTCGTCATAATCGTGAAAAATAGGCAAACAGTAACTTCACATCGTCGTATTTGGGCAAATAAGACGAAAGCGCGAACACGAATAGCGATGTAAAGAGCCACCATTAAATATTTTGTTTTTTTTTTGTTTTAAATATTTCCACCACTAACAGCACAAAGTACTTAGTGTAAGTACACCATTGCTAAAATCCGAGTATTCGTTAACCGGACATCAATTACTCATACGTCGTTGGCGGTATCGGGTCGCTAATTTAGCTCATTTGTCTGAGGACCGCCCCGCACCTCGCACCCCGTACCGCTCTGACAAATGACTGCAAAGTGTTTATGAGCACCACACGGCAACCCGCGCGGTCACCAGCAAGATTCGTTAATTATATGCAAATTATCTTCCCCTGATTTGTAGACTAACTTGTTAGAATAAGGTTCCGGTATATACATTAGTAGGTAGACAAACGGACCAATAAGTGATCCCGTAAGGGTTCCGTTTCTTCCTTTTGAGGTACGGAACCCTAAAAGCTGGCTAAAGTAGACTCAACTTTCATGGGGTACTGTTTAAATGTTACAATAAAATACCTACCTGTGGGGAGGTATTTTATTGTTCAACTTTATATAATTCCAACTGAATGAAACGAAATATAAATCTTGTATTGAACGCCGACTATGCAGCTAAGCATATTATAAGTTGGACGTTGTCATTGCTGACAAAAATGCTTGGGTCAATCATGCTGTCTTGCTCCACAATCACAAGGGCGCATACACTTATTGTTTACTATTTGTATTAGGCATTTGAAAATACTTTTGGAGCTGCTGAAGATTGTAAGACTTCTTTACATTATATAGATTCAATATTTTAGTATTATAAAATTGCATAACGCATGTATGACTACTATGTACTATAAAGCTACCATTTACTGGTTATATCTTTCATTGACTTGAATGTGCCCTGGCAGTTGAGTATGTTAGTTTTAATAATACATCTATGGTTGAGAGTATGTCATGCTCGCTCAAATGTCTCGCTGATGATGGCGCATTTGTTGGATCATTCGGTTTGCCTCAATATGGTTGAGCTAAATGGTGCTGATCCATGCGACATGTTCGTAAAACGGACGCCGTCAGTTGGGTTGGGACTGGTCATCTCTTAGCTGCCATGGCTTACTTTAACGTCTTTCTTTTTTATTCTTAACTATGGACAGTTTTAACATGCAGTTCTTTCAACATCTACAAAATAAATATATAAAAGAGGGTCCTTGGAGTTCCTTGACAGTTCTTCTCCATATGTAAGTACCTGCTACGCTTTGGAATGGGCTTCATATGTTTAACTGATCGACTCCTTGACAATTCAAAAGTGCCTGTAATTGGTTTATTTGAAATACACTTCTCTCCTCTCAACAAAATCTAGGGTATTCATAGTAATTACTTTTTATTCTAACATTTTTTAGGTTACATATTTTATATGAATGGAAGCGTAATTTAATACAGATTTTAATTGTTGGATTAAATTAAAAGATTGTTAGTAAAAAAAATTAAATGTATTAAGAAAATCTAAAAAGACAAAAAAAAACAGACCAACGACAGACATCGACATACACAGCCAGTATAACTAGTTCAGACGAACCAAAAAGTTTCGTATATACACATGACTCTGAGGAGGTTCTACCGAAACCTAAACTTTTAAGAGTTTCGCGAAGCTTACTTCAACCAAGAAAAAAATGCATTCATTCATTTCATAAATGGATTTCTTCAGAAAACAAACTTTTCCATCTTCTTGTGTAAATCCAAGAGGCTGTTGCATGAATACTTCTTCCTCTAGATTGCCATTACGAAATGCTGTATCCGCGTCCAAATGCTTTAGCTTATATTCGATCTCCACGGCAAAAGCTAACAGCATACGTAAGTATGAATTCCTCACCACAGGAGAGAAGGTTTCATAAGAATCCACTCCTGCCTCCTGACTTTACAGAATTTCCTAAATCGTCTCGTTTCAATTTGTAAACCCATCTACAAGGAAAAACTTTCTTACTTTCAGGTCTATTGACTAAAATCCAAGTTTTACTTTCTATTTAGGAATCATACTCATCTTACATCGCAGCAATCCAACTATCTTTGTCTTCTGCGTGCATGGCTTGTGAGAAGCTAAATGGATCTTCATTTATTACCTCTTCCGTACTGTATAACAAGAAATCTGGTTTCTGTCGTTCTCTCATTGGATAGCGACGTTCTTCCAATGACACACCAATAACACTGTTGCTTTGTTCTACTTCTACATCTGAAGCATCATGAAAACAATCAGTGGAACCATCACGAACATGCATGCATGGAGGCACTTGGGATAATTTGGGAAGTTTACTTTCAGTAAGCATACAGCGCGCCTTTTCAACCAGTGTGCGATTTACACATTCAGCTACGCCATTAGATTGAGGGCTATAAGGAGCCGTCGTTTCACGCTTAATACCTTTTGAAGTTAAGTAGTCTCTCATACCTTGGTTCACAAACACAGTACCATTATCTGTTCTGACATTGTAAATTTTTACTTCCTTCTGCCTTTCAACTGCATTCTGAAATTCACAGAATTTAACTTTTACTTGAGTTTTCAATGAGATAAAGAAAGGAAAAACCGTTCTCGAAAAATCATCAATAAAAACTGAAAGATATTTGTTTCCCTGAAAATAATCGTGTGACATCAGACCACACAGGTCCGCATGAATTAGTTCTAACAAAGCAGTTCCTCTTTTAAATTGAATTGATTTGAAAAATTTCCTTGACTGCTTACCCTCCAAGCAATATATGTATACATGGTTCATTGTCCACCTTATCGTAAGACACACTTAGAGCCTCACCTTTTCTATGTTTTATCCATACCTATACGGCAAAGTTTTTCTAAACGCCTATGCCAAAGTCTGCAATCTGACGTATCAAAGAGCGCATTAGAGGCGATTCTCTTAGGAATATTTACAGTACTTTTTAAAATGTACAGTCCACTACTTACAGAACCGAGTAAAACAGATTTTCCATAACAAGAAAAGTTTTCATGAAAACTAGACCCTTTTTATCAAAAACTACATATAAACCGCTTTCATAAGCTTTCCTAACAGAGAATAAATTACAATTCAGGTCAGGCACGGCAACAACACCCGTAATTGTTCTTTCTTTACAATCTATAGTAGGAAAAGAAATATTACCTATACCTCTGCAACTTATCTTCTCTCCATTTGCAACCGTAACAGTATCATTACTACCTGCTTCATTATTCAACCTTACGTTCTCCAGGTAATCAATATTTGGCACATGTGATTGGTCAATAATAAAAGTGGTACTCTCTCCATCGACACTATTGAGTGCTGTCTTCAGAGTAACTTTTTTTACGCTCTTTTCCATATCCTCCTTTTTTATAGGATAAACGGGCCTTTTATGACCAGGTTCACCACATCCATAGTTTTTGTTTATTTTCTTCTTCTTACTATTTTGGGAAGAAAGTTTACCTTGGGATTTGATCAAAATCAGATTTCGTGCAAAATTCAAAAGTCATTTATTCAAACTAGGCTGAGAATCAGCACTTTTCGAACGTCAAAATTACATAAGACAGCCCCCAAAACGCACACCCTTCACCACTTCCTAGTGTTTTGCTTAGCTGGGAAAAAGAAGTGGCAACAAACTCCCCAGCAGCACTGCTGTCTGTTCAGGTAGAGTAAAAAAAACTTGATTCTACACAATAGTATGCAAAATAATTTACGTTACTCAACACTAAACAGTCACTAAAATTTCCCATAATGACAGCTAGCACACGCCAATATACCAACAAAACAATTGAAATTTATACTAGAGCGAAAATAAAATCTCAAAACATAAACAGAACTTAATACTGGAATAAAAGCTTCCAGGCATAAAGGGCGTGCCCGCTTACATACTCGTATAGCTAATAAAACTGTAACTCGAAGTCACATATATGATAAACTAGGACCATTGAAGTAAAAATAAATAAACAGTAAGGCAAGAATAATATATGATCAATTGTCGAGGTCGCTTTTATTGCAATATAAATCATAAAAAGTAAGTAGTAGATTATGTCAATAACAAATGAAAATAAAATTAAAATAAATTGACTTATACAGTCAAATAAAAATAAACAATTACATAACTCATATAACCTGTAAGTAGGTAAACTAATTCTGGAGAAAGAACATGAACATTGTCTTGAATTAATCACAGTGACCAACTATTCGTATTGTTAAGTAGTCGTTGATAGAATAGTATGCCTTTGAACAAAGGTTGGATTTTACTTTGGCTTTAAATGCATTAAAAGGCCAATAAATGAGTTATGAACCTTAAGAAGCCGGTGAAATGGAGCTCGTAATTTGTCCTTATTTCTGGCGTTAATATTGTGAATATCACCGTTTTTAGTGTATATGTGTATATTTTGCCTAATATATAAGATTATGGCGAAGATGGATTGTGGTGCCACCATGAGAATGCCAATAACTTTAAAGAGATCTCTTAGAGAAACTCTGACACTTAGCTGGTAAATATCTGGAACAGCTCGATTTTGAAGAACAAATATATTTTGAATATCAGCTGCTATCATATGGTATTCTGCTATCAACAGCAGAATACCATAGGACATAACGCTATGGAAATAATTAAAATAGACTAACTGAGCTGTATTAACGTCAGTGCATTTTCTTACTTTCCTGACAGCGTAGACGGCCAAACTGAGCCTTCCCGCTAGGTTTGATATATGTGGGCCCCACTGAAGTTTGGCATCTACTGTTATGCCTAGAAAAACTGCCAAGTCTACAGTTTCAAGCACCTCATTATCTAAGACGATATTGGGTCCTAGATTTCTAACATTCGGTAAAGCGAACTTTATTCATTTCGTTTTCTTGGAATTGAGAACTAAGTTATTTATTGTAAACCAATCCGTAACCATTGTGACTGCACTGTTTCCGTCGTCAAAATCTTGTCCATTACTGTCTACTTTAAAAATAAGAGAGGTATCATCTGCAAACAGTACCACAACACAGATACCCTTTAAATAAAATGGTAAATCATTAATATATACTAAGAATAAGAATGGACCCAGTATTGAGCCTTGAGGTGCACCTATCTGAACTGGTAACCCGGATGATTTCACATCATTAAATTCAACACATTTGAACCTATTATGTAAAAAAGAATTTAATACTTTGAGATCTTCGTTTTGGACACCGTAATGACGTAGTTTACGCAAAAGCGTGTCATCGTGCACGCAATCAAAGGCCTTAGAGAGATCACACAAAACTCTAATAGCATTTTGCGAGCTCTCCCATCCGTTAAAAATGTGTTTCAACAGAGCAACACCCGCATATGTGGTCGAACGACCCTTTGTTAAGCCATATTGTTCATCATGAAGGAGGCTGTTTAAATTAAAATGTCTTAGCAACTGCTTGAGTATACATTTTTCAAATATTTTGCTAAATGCAGGTAAGACAGAAGGGTAGGAAAAGTTCCTAAATCAACACATTTATTAAAAGTAACAGCTAAATAGGGGGCTACGATGTCTATTATATTACTTAAAAGTTTAATGGAGATTCCCCAGAAATCATCAGTGTTTTTAGACTTGAGTGTGTTAAAAACATTGACAAAGTCACGAGGTGTTACATGTTCGAAGCTAAATAAGCTACTACATTTAGGCACACTACTATGCAAAAGGTTTTCACCTTTAGACGGGGACGAATTTAAGGAGCGAGTCGTAGTTATACGTATAGGTATGTTGGCAAAAAACTCATTAAATGCCTCGGCTACGCCGGCTGCTTTATTAACTAATTTATCGTCGACCATAATCTCAAGTTGTTTTTCTTGTCTAACCGACTTACACGTTTTATTGTTAATAATTTCCCAAGTGGTTTTACTTTTTATTTGAATTTTTAAATATTATTAAATAATTTTGAATAATTTCTGGCACACTCTAGGAAAGTAATATCAAACCATATAACCCTTATAGTGTCGCTCTACTTTTATAAATACCTGGAGTAGCCCATTGATTAAAGCCAATGGAGGTACCATTAATGTTAATGGTTTTGGTCCTAAAAGTATATTGGTACTCTTTTTGCGCAACATCAAAATGGGGTCCATAAATTATATTAGGGTTCTCGTGTTCGACTATAGATGGTGTAATTCTATGAGCTATATTATTTTTAAACTTGATGCAACGACTAGCTGTATAAGGCCTGCATTCCATTTAATGGCATAGCTTTTTATTTAATGGCATAGGGAAGCTAGCTAATAAACCACAGTGGTCAGACGGTAAGTCACTTAAAACTAATTTATTTTTGGCATCACAATCACTAAAAATATTATCAACACAAGTTGACGAAGATGCCGTGATCCTAGTAGGTTGAAAAAACAAGTTATTTAAATTATAAGACCTGAACAGATTTGAGTATTTGATTTTAACCTATTTAGTGAATTCTTCAATACCGATTTGAATTGAATTGAATTAAATCTACAGAGTGGGGGGGGGGGGGGGGCTGCACAGCCTCTTAACTGAGATCTGCTTTGGTATAAATGTTGAGTTAAATTCTGTACAATGCATAGCAAAACAGGATTGTGCAGTTCATAAGGATCATCACAATATGGCAAGTAGGGTAATTTACTATTAACTTTGTTTTTAAAACTCTTTTTTTTATTAGTAGGTAATATGTCAGTAAATAATTAAATATATTATATAAACATGTACCTGAGGTGGCGGTTATTCTAGTAGGCTCCAAAAATAAATGATTAAGGTTATATGACTGAAATAAATTTTTAATTTTTGGCTCATCGATGAGTCCTATAATACGAAAATTAACTGATAATCCGCACTGCAAATTTTATTCGCGCGGTTTATATTCAGTGTATGGCATTGTAACAAGCGCGAATTTTAAATGGCCAGGACATGTACGTACATTGATGACACGGTTGGCGCAGTGGCTGAGCGATCAACTGCTGCGCAACGTGTCGCGGGTTCGATCCCCGCACGGAACAAATATTTGTATGATCTGCAAGTAGTTGTTCCGGGTCTGGGTGTTAGTGTATGTGAGTTTCTATGTTTGTAAACGCACCCACGATACAAGAAGAAATTCATAGTGTGGGGCGACGTTTTAAAAAAAAAAAAAAAAATAAGGTGTTGCAGAATTGCGATAATTTCGCGGATTTTTTATCACGGTGCGGGCTAGGTCTAATTGGCGGTGGCACGGCCTATATACTGTTTACATTACTAACGTTATAAATTGCACTTGATTAGAACTGGTTTACTGTAAAACTAACTATATAATCGCCGCTATGACGAATATCGGTTGCGATTCTGTGATATTGTTGGCAGCTAATCTGTATGATAGTTTGTTGTTTACGTTTATCCAGCCACACATTCACATTTCTTTTTATCACGAAATTGTACATGTTTACCTACTGAGTACAAATTACACATTCTGGGTTCATTCATCGTAAAATCGTAAACATAAAACTTTTTCCTCCACTAATCGACTTTCTACATAATGCCAACGTACCCTAAGATTGATTCCTATTACGAAAGGATGTCTAGATAGGTTTCAAAGCGAATCATAAAACAAAGTTTGTTCATCAATCTCGCCAATATTGCTTGAAGATTTTCCCGCTCGATGCGTTCGGTTAATACAGTTTTTAGCGGCGCTCAATATCGCTGGCATGTGTGTCAATGTCGTGGCAAGTATGGTAATATTCCAAAACTTTGCCAATAAAGGGGAGCTCTCGGGGGTGAGGTGGCGCGCGGGGGGCAGGCCCACTTTCCGGGAGCGTGTGTTTGTCCACGGGCTTACTGCGGCATCGGAAGGACGCTGGAGACGAGTTTTGGAATAAAGACCAGCTTTCTTTGAGAAAAGATGTTAATTAAGTCCGTATGGGAAATACATTTATTTAGCAACTATATAATTTACTGAAGGGTAATATTTACAAGTGGGTCCATAACAACTTATGACTAAATAAAAATAGCAAAATTATATATTATATTCTAACTTAACTAAAACTATTCAAAAACTAAAATACAAGTCCGTATTAAAACAGTCGCGTTTGTAGTCTTATTTTTTATAAATCTATGACAATTAAGTAATTGGATTCTCGCCGATCAATGCGAATTTGTAATATATTTCACACAGGTATTTCATGTATTTCATATCACCAAAAACACTGCATGTTATGGGTTTGTGTGTTTCTCGTACCGTATCGTCAATGGAGCGTTTGCATTCTCTGGACACGCGATATCTACCAGTTCCAACAAAAGTTTAAATATAAAAGTTACAAATCTCTCATCGGAATAAAACTATTTCCGACTGCCACATATTCCAATTACGTACCATTTCAATATTTGGCAATACATAGCGAGCAGTGCGAGCGCAATATTTTATTGTTATCCTCATGTACAAGTTTGCGCTATCATAATAAAATTATCCGACTTACTTCTGTTTATAGTCATCACTTGTCGTGATTTCGACAGGTCGCGCTTCTTCATTGACATGAAATATATTTGACCCAATTTGGATTTATTCCCTTAATACCACTTTGCGTACAACACAGATCAAATCTATGTTTGCAGATATTCATAATATTTGAAATGTTTACATTTCGAGTGAGTTGTGTGAGTGGTACGATGAATGGATTGTGTTAATAGAATCGTAGTTACCAAAATAACACCAGAATTACGTTAGTACCAAGTAGCCTGCAATAGAGGATTGTGAAAGGATCAAGTAAAAGCTTTTTGTCACAATAGAGCGACGCATATTGAATGTTATAACATGGGTGACAAAAGAACAGTGGTTTAATAGTTACGGTAAAAGTAGCTAAGGCAATTTCTCGGTAGGTGATACAAAATAATACTTACTTTACAAGAAAAATCAGTGATAAGAAAGAAAGACTAAAGCTAGATCTGTTCTACCAAATGTGGCAAACACTGACATCTATTTGTCGTAAACTAATTCTAGAACTAATAGGTTAGTTTTCATACAAGTTTTACAACAGACTGTAACCAAATCTACTGCTTACGAAGAAACTTTCCAATGACAGCGTAACTTTTAACACTAACGTGACCACGTGATAACATTATTACCTCCAAGGATGTTCTGTAAATAGGAGTAACCGTCCGAAAAAAGGTATTAATAAAGCCAACCAAAAGTTTTTTGTGACAACGTTCGAGTTCAAAATACTTGCACCGCAGTTGGTATTAATGAAAGAATAACAAATTAATAACTCAATATAAAAATAAAGTGTATATTAATAAACTACTCAATAATCCCCGTAACTCACAGACACACAGTATACACAGTCTAGCTAATTTAAAATAAATTCCTCAATAGTACGTTTATAAGTGCAACAATTACTTACAGGCTATAACAATATGCACCATTTATGGTTTTATAAATAATATTTACAAAGCCAAAAAGGAAATTTACAATTAATATTATTCAATCATTTTTGGTACTTCATGTGTAGCAATAATAATAACATAAATTGCATTAGTCCAATTTTCAACTAAAGCTGATGCAATAAGAAATTTTTGTCACTTTTAATATAACAAACATTATCAGATTTAATTTTCCTATAGCCAAATTGAATTATTCATTTAGGTACCTATTTTTTTATTTATATATACTTTATTGTACACCACAAAAATACATAGCAAAAAAATTATAATCAAACACTACAAATTATACAATGGGCGGCCATAACGCTTACCGCGATCCCTTCCAGGCAACCTTAGAATGGACAGTGATTGACCTGGACATAAAATGGGGCTGTCGTTGATGCAATTAATAAGTATACAATAAACTAGAATAGATACACAGATAAATACATATCCTAAATAATAGATTCATAAATACATACATACTAAATATATAAGCAACGAAAATAAATGAAGATAATTACAGATCAAGATCACAACGACAAGTAATGATCCTTCACGAGTCTCTTAAACACAGTAACGATTGCGCGGGCTTTATTTCAACAGGCAATGCATTCCATATACGAGCGGCCTGGACAGTGAAGGATTTGTCGAGGAAAGTTGTGGAATGCATAGGCATTTTATTAAGCTTCATCTTATTCAGTAGTTGAATACGGAACGGAACTATAAATTCAATGTCTACCCGCCGTAAGAATATCCCGTACTCCCGTTCGAGTTAGAACGAACAATTAATTTGGTGAAAATTATGATAAACTTAGTTAGCGGATATTTTGGAGAACAATGTTTGTGTGCCGAGCTTGCAAAGCTGCGGCTTGAAGAAAAACAGATGGTGTTAGCTGCTCGACAAACTTTAAAGTGATGAGAGAGATATTGTATTCCCGAAATTTTGCAATTTTGTTATTGTTCGTTAGTGTATTCATTAAAACGATAATAATTTCGGGAAATAACTCGGTTGAGTGCGGCTGGAATAAGGGATAGTACTTAAGTCTAAAGTTGTTCTGTTGTGAACTTTGCAACTCTTGTTAGATAAGTTTTAGTAATCCTACGATTCGAGTTCCTAATAGAACTGAAAGTGGTGTTGTCTTAATTGAACGGAGTTAGTTCAATTAAGACAACACCACTTTTAGTGGGATTACAAATTCACTTAGGGGATATACAATTATGCCATATTGATTACTATCTAACATAATCATAGTGCAGACATGAATCAATTTGTATCGTACTTTACAATAAAATTTAGACCACAGTTGGAAAGTGAACTGTGTTGATTCGAACGACCATTTATGCAGTTTCGTGTAGCCGAAACACTTACATAATATTATCAATGTTGGTGGTCCGGCTCACTATGATAAAAATAAAGATCGTGTTAATACCCTTATAGGCACGTACAGCCAGTGTTCAGCGACTAATAACAGTAGAGCTTAACGTTCAATTTGAGCACATTTCGATGGTTCATATAGACATTTGAAAGTTTAACCGTGAAACAATTTTTAATTATGATATTTTAGCTTAAAAGAATTCCAGAGTTGGTCGCATTACTACTTGATGGTATCCACACAAAAATAATTATATTCGTAGATTTTGTAGCAGTAAAAAAATCAGTTTTATGCAGAGTTGAAGTCCTTAGTGAGAGTGTTGTGAAGGAGTGGCGGGCGTTGACGCTGAAGTCGCTTCAGCGTCAACGCCAACGTCCAAATGTCTTCAACGCCGAGTGCTATCATTTTTGAGTAAATATAAAATGTTAAGGGCCCTTTGGTTGTTTTATGAAGTTGAGTTACTGTGCAAAGTCGCCGAGCATATTTTTTTAGTGGCTGTCTTTGATCTGAACTTAAAAGTTTATTGTAGTAAAAATCTGCACAAAACATTTTAGTCTCCTTTATTTTACCTTAGTACCTATCTCGTTACTTGTGGCTACACGTGGAAAATTCACCACTTTGTTTGACTTACGGTTAGACGGTCCATTTACTTCCCATGGGTGTCGTAAGAGGCTACTAAGGCAAAATATATTGGGATCACCAAACCTTTCAAGCATGGTGTTATTATAGCAATATCCCCTAAAGATATTTCGTTATAGCGATCTATGTGAGAGGTCAATAATCAGCAGTGAGCAGTTAGGAATTGATTTATAATCATGATAGAACTTTTCATGTTCCAGCACGCGTAGCATGACAATCAAACATTAGAAGAAACATTAAATCGAAATGCCATAGTATCTCGACACAAAAGCGTCTGTTATTGAGAAGCCGGTTTTTATGATCGGAAGTGTGATTCAATCATCGTCAGCAAAGGACGGACGAAATAAATCGTAATCGTAACGTGATTCGCGAACGATCGTCTAATTATTTTTCGATAGATTGCAATACAGTCGAAGAGAAACCTATTGCCGCCTGCTCACGTTTATCCCCTCCGTTTATACTTCCGCTGTTGTTATTAAATTCTTCGTAAAATCTCTCTCTTATTCCGACAATTTTTTTGCCAACGTATCTCAAAAGGAGACGGGGAAATATTTTGAAATTCCATTCATTGCTGCCGCGGTCCTGAAGTTTTCTTTTGTTTCAAGTCTTTTTTAGGGTTCCGTAGTAAACAAGGAACCCTTATAGTTTCGCCATGTCCGTCTGCCTGTCTGTCCGTCTGTCTGTCTGTCCGTCTGACTGTCCGCCGCTTAGCTCAGAGACGGTTAGTACTAGAAAGCTGTAATTTGGCATATGTATAGGTACATATTAATCATGCCGAAAAAGTGGTAAAATAAAATCAAGAAAACATTGTTTTTTTTAGGGTGCCTCCCCTACACGTAAAGTGGGGATGTTTTTTTTTTCCTCATCTACCCCATGTTGTGGGGTATCTTTAGAAAGGTCTTTCAAAAATATTGTGAGTTTGTCGAAACCATTTTTGGATTCAGGGATGCGTTTGCGAAATATTAAGCTTTTAACTGAAATTTTTTGTTAGAGTCAAGTGTGTCCCCCCCCCCCTTCTAGCTAAATGGTTGTACTTGGACTTGTGAAAAAATTCACAGCAGTAGTATATATAACGAAATTAAAAGGAAAACTATCAGAGGTAAGTAGGCTCTACAGGTTAACGAGTAATAATCGACCAACTTAAATTTGCGGTTTGAAAAACATGATCCCCATACATTCCGTATGGGAGAACATGTTTTTCAACTACGTTCTTGGGATAAATTCATTCCAACTACGGAACCCTTCATTGTGCGTGGTTCGACCCGCACTTGGCCGGTTTTTTTAATCATAAAACGGATGAACTGTTTGATTGAATCAACGGGTTATTCCTGATTGTGTGAACTGTGAACATCCTAAATGAACAAAAAGCTTGGTGATTGTGTATCAGTGTTATACGACTTGTTCAATATAAATAGCTTGGTGATTGTGTATCAGTGTTATAAGACTTGTTCAATATAAAGAGCTTGGTGATTGTGTATCAGTGTTATAAGCCTTGTTCAATATAAAGAGCTTGGTGATTGTGTATCAGTGTTATAAGTCTTGTTCAATATAAATATCTTGGTGATTGTATATCAGTGTTATACGACTCGTTCAATAGAATCGGGTCGTATTTGCAGCTACAAACGTTATGTGTGGTTACACGTGAATATTGTAATATACTGAGATAATTGCAGGCTGCACTCCGCCGAACATATCAAGCATGATTGTGTGTTCGACGTGCGCAGTTTATGGAACAGTTTGAGTAATGAAATTGGAGATATTATTATACAACTTAAGTTTAATAGCAAGCTAGTATCATAGCCTGCTTCGTTGCTTGCTTAAATATAGGTTCCATAAATCTATGCACTTTGCAGCCATACATAAACACAGTTAATTCAATAAACATTATTATTATGAGTATTAGTATTATATAATAGAGAACTGTCAAGTACTGTAGAAATATCAATAACATGGCACCCCAAATAATGAACTATTTACACAAACTAATGATTGACGTACCACAGATAACAAGATAAAGCTTGATGATAGCATGTGATATCAGATCATTTATGGGTAATGGTAAATAAAAATAGTTCCATTTTCAAATACTAAGGAGCCAGCACGGGTCTCTATGGTATCCTAAACAGTGTTATGTTGAGCAGACCTGAATAGGTACAGCTTGAAAAAAAAAACCCTGCAGGTCATTAGTATTGTGTAATCAGTTCTTTGTCATAAAGTATTGTATATTTACCGCAAGCATCCCGATGCGCGAACTTTTATTACACAATGCTTATTATAATTTATGAGCAGTAGGTTACGTTGCGGCGGCAATTAGGCTGTGTCACGCTGAGAACGCGCTACGACTTGCGAGAAGCTTTTGTTGTTATTTCTGGTGTTATAGTGTCTCTGAAATTTTAAAATATTGTGACATGCTTTGTGTTATAGGGAATGAGTGTTATGAACCTAATTTGTTACAAGCGAAGCAAACATAAGCCCTCGATACTGTAACGGCTAGGGCTGCGCAGGGTAGGCCGCGCAGGCCGTTAACTGATAGGTAGGAAGAGGTAGAAGATAATTGAAACACTAGGATAAGTTTATACATTTAATTAGGTAGTAGGTAGTAACACAGCTAGGTCGTGGTTAAGTTCACCAAACACTAGGAGTCCTGAGCACTCGCACACATAGGTAAGAAGGGTACCGTCCTTGGCAGAACGTGGCCGACATGGGGGCCTGTTCAGCACAGGCTCAGTACTAGGCGGGACGGGCCTCGTAAGACGACAGGTAGTGAGCGTCGGTAGCAAGTGGAGGCCGCCTGTCAGCACAAGCTCGCGTCGGTAGGCTGCAGGTACGGCAGGCATTCGTTAGATCTCGGTAGCGTGTGTAGGTAGCGTGCAGGATTGAGTAAGAGGTCATGCCCTCAGCCCGTACCAAGAACCCCTAGATTCGGGGCACATGGTTATTTTAGAGGATTGTCTGCTAGAATAGCTGGTCGCAGATGAAATGACAGAGTATAGATAGCCAACCAGTGTTGTACCTAGCGTTTTATAACTTCGGTAGTATTCGAAATAATTCGTAAAATATTCAAAAGTATACTTCGATTGGCAGGTATACTACCGCAGCAAGTATTAACTGAAAAACTTGAATTAACGCCATCTAGCGGTCACGAGTAGATCTGTAAATGGCGAACTCCCCTCGTTACTCGCTCGGCGACGCGATGCCGGTGCTCCCCTACACTTTGTGTGCACGTGCCCACGATCCTCGCGGCCGTTCATTCATAAAATCAACAATTTAACCTATTTTTAATTTAGCCTTCGTACCTACTCTGCGGGAATATTTCCGAGTAAGTAGTTATCTACTTGTGACTAGGTACTTATTATTTTATTTTTGTATGGTTGAGTTAGAATGTGTCGATTTTTTTGTGAGTGGATACTAGGTACAAGTTTAGATTACTTCGTAAAAATGTTTTTGCCTTACGATTTTAGGGAAAAAAACCTAAATAATTAGGTAAGTAGGGAATATGTAAGTACCTACTTTTTACGACGATGTTTTACTTTTCTTTGTAGAAGTGTTCAACCAAAATCAATAGTTCAAATAAGTATTTATAGAAACAGTTGAAATAATATAATAAGTAGGTACTTAATTAGGATTACCTTTTTCTTAGGTAATAAGTACCTAATATAATATGGTACTTAAGCAATTTTTTATATTCATCTTAGTATCTACCTACGTTTAAACCTCTCCATCACTATTACACCTAAACCGCATACAAAAACATATTACGTAAGTACTTATTTAAGTAGATGAAAAGAAATATTGGAAAGTTTTAAAAATCGTATATTATTCAGTTTTATTAATAAACGCAAAGTAATATAAAGTCACTGGCATTAACGCCATCTAGTAGTCAATAGTCGAAATTTAATAGCTAATCCAATAAGTTCAGTACGACACAACTTAGATGTAGCATAAATTTGAAAATTTGTATTCATTCGTTTCAATTTTACGAATGATATGATATGATTTAGGATATGTATTTATCTGTGTATCTATTCTAGTATATTGTTTACTAATAATTTGCACCAACGACAGCCCCATTTTATGTCCAGGTAAATCGTTGTCCATTCTAAGGTTGCTTGGGAGAGATCGCGGAAAGCGATAAGGCCGCCCATTGTATATTTTGTAGTGTTTGATCTTTACTTTTTTTGTATGTATTTTTGTGGTGTACTATAAAGTATATATCAATATAAATAAATAAATAAATGTATTTGGTTTTGTGAAATACAATAGACGACGTATATTTAGTAATCTAATCCGCTTAACAGATCTTAAAGACTCGTAAAAAACCCCGTAAGAAATCGACACGTGTTTCACCTCTCAACGAGGCATCCTCAGTATGGCTAATATGCTAACAACAAGCGCGAGAACGCTCTTTTTCACGTTTTTTCAAAATTTGTCTACGATTCTGACGTCATTCTAATTTCTAACATGACCGTAAACGACAAGTAAACTTGAATAATAATAATAATAAAATAATAAAATAATTTATTTGCGTAAAACATGGTATACAATGGTGTTTAGCATGGGTTAGAGTGGCACAAACATGTTTAGCTACGATAAAACATAGCATGCAAAAATTTAATGTCACAGGGTAATTATAATTAAGTAATTGTAATAATAATTGGTAATTATAATAATAAATGTTAGAATAGAATGTCAATATTTTTTGTCCATAAATTCTTTCAAACTATAAAAGCTATATTCATTTAGCCATTTGTATAATTTCTTTTTAAATAATCTTACATTTAATAGTTTTAAATTATTTGGTATTTTATTATAAGTACGTACACACATTGCTAGACAGCTTTTATTATATTTGGTTAGCTTTGGTAAATCATTTAACACCAGTCCATAAGCATCACGTCTGCTCCGAGGACATACATCGCTTGCTGTCTTGAATAGTTGTTTATTCTTGGTCACAAACACACATATTTCGTAAATATAGAGAGATGGAAGCGGTAACAAACCAAGTTTTTTAAATATTGGCCGACATGTAACATGTTCATGTGACATGAAAAAGGCACTTTGACACTTCTATATCTCGCGACGAGAATCCGATGTTGCAAATTATTAAAAACAAATCATTTTTATGATAGCAACATCCGCTTAAGATTCTGTTTCATTCTATGAAATGAAATGAAATTATTTATTCTGTAAATAGGACATAGGAATCACTTTTATACGTCTTATAAAAATTATTAAAAAAATAAGCTAGATGAGGTCGGTGTTTCCTATCAGACTACTCTGAGAAGAAAGGCCGAAACAAACTCAGAGGTCGCAGTCTCTTTTAAAGTTCAGACATAATCTTGGTCAAGCCATGTGAGGACCATGTAGATTAGTGTCTGAAATGGTCTTTTGAGGAAAGAACCACACAGATTCGAGTGGACCTGTCCAGTCAGTGCAAGCATTTGTCAGTAATCGTGAAGCTCAACTCAGAACTTAAGGAGCTCAACTCGACGAACAATACCAAAGACAGGGTATTTGGGTAGGCCGCATCAACTACTCAAACTGCCAGACCATCATTAAAACTAACTGAGAAAGAAAAAATAAATGAAAACGAAAAAAAAAATTTAAAAAAATATCCACTTAGTCCTCACATTCACAATAATTAAAATAATATAATACTTTACAAAGTAATCGTGTCATTTTGCATATAAATTTCAACAATGTCAATGTGTATATCAAACTGGTTTATTGTGATGAATAATTAAAATGTCAAATTTTATGGTTTTCACAAGGCTTAGCAGAGCGAGCAGCTCAATCCCAAGCTTTTCTATCTTCTAAATAATCAGAAATTTTATAGTACCCTTTTTTACAAAGCTTGGTTTTAATACAGCTTTTAAATCGTTTAATGGGTAAGTTTCGAATGTCAATGGGAAGTTTGTTGATAAAACCGAATACATTGACCCATGAACGTTGCTTACTCTGTGGAGACGCGTGCGATGCACAGCAAGGTTGTGTTTATTCCTGGTGTTTAAACTATGAATATCGGACATTTTCTTAAAATTTAATATATTTTTGTGTACATACAATAGGTTTTCAAAAATATATTGTGAGGCTACAGTCGGAATATTTATTTCTCTAAATTTCTCTCGAAGGGAATCTCTTGGATCTAGGTTGTAAATGGCTCGAACAGCCCTTTTCTGTAGAACAAAGATAGTATTAATGTCCGCACAGGTTCCCCAAAGAAGAATCCCATATGACATAAGACTATGAAAGTAACTAAAATAAACAATTCTGGCTGTATCTACGTCAGTTATCTGTCTAATTTTTTTAACAGCATAGGCGGCCGAACTAAGCCTTCCTGACAATTTTTCTATGTGTGGGCCCCATTGTAATTTACCGTCAATAGTTATTCCAAGAAAAACTGTTGACTCAACAGGGTCCAACTCTATTCCATTAACTTGAACATTGGTAGTTAGCTGCCTGACATTTGGCGTTGAAAATTTCATGAGTTTAGTCTTTTTTTCGTTCAGGAGAAGATTATTTACATTAAACCAATGCACAACTTTAGAGAGTGCATCGTTGACTTGTTCAAAGTTGACTAACTGACGTTTGATTTAAAAAATGAGGGAAGTGTCATCTGCGAATAGTACGATCTTGTGATTATCCCTTATGTAGTAAGGTAAGTCATTTATGTAAATTAGAAATAAGAAAGGACCTAGAATTGAACCCTGCGGAACGCCAATGGTGACCGCAGATCCTGCAGAGCTCTTGCCATTAACATCAACCCTCTGAATTCTGTTATTCAGATAAGAAGTCAGAAGGTCAAGAGCCTTGTCCCTCATGCCATAGTGGTACAGTTTCCTGATAAGAGTATCATGATGTACGCAATCGAAGGCCTTGGACAAGTCGCAGAAAATGCCAAGAGCATCTTGCGACTCCTCCCAGGCCTCGAATATGCTCTTCAGTATTTCCACGCCCGCGTTTGTAGTTGAACGACCCTTTGTAAAACCAAACTGATGGAGATGGAGTAAATTATGTGCATAGAAATGTCCTAACATTTGTTTTAAAATTAATTTTTCAAAGATTTTGCTCAATGTAGGTAATATCGAAATAGGCCGAAAATTTGTGGGATCAGTTGTGCTACCAGATTTGAACAGTGGAATCACTTTGCTAAGTTTCATCAAATCAGGAAATACACCAGATGCAATACAAGAGTTAAAAACAATTGCTAAAAAGGGTGAAATAACATCAATTATTGAAGACATGGTATGTACTGATAATCCCCAAAGGTCAGCAGTTTTTTTTACATCAAGCTTTTTAAAAGATTCTATAATGTCTTTAGCAGTAATAATTGTAAATTCAAACAGTTTGTCACATTCTGGTACACATTCTTTAAGTATTGAGTAAGCAGAAGTGGAGGACGACAATGACAGAGTTTTGGTTGTTAAAATGGGAATATTAGTGAAGAAATTTTCAAACTCAGTTGCCACCTCCACGTCTGCCTTAATATCTACATTATTGATTTTTAGATGGAAGTCACGATGCCGAACTGTCGTTCTTCCCGTTTCTGAATTAATAATATTCCAAGTTGTTTTAATTTTATTGCCAGAAGATTTTATTTTATTTTTAATGTGTATGGCTTTTGCTGAGGAACAAGCTCTTTTAAAAGTTTTAGAATATTTTTTAACAAATTCCTTAAATGTTTCATCATGGTTATAAGTTTTTTCATGGTACAATTCAAATAATCTCTGCCTACTTTTGTAAATACCTGGTGTTGCCCAATCACTAAATATAACGCGGTCAAAAACAGGCAATGTTTTAGAGGTGAAAACCTTCCTAAACTCACAATTGATGAGGTTAAATAATGAAGCATACGCTTGGTCCGGGTCGTTATGATAAGGCAAACCAGGTAGCTTTTCCATTAAATTATTTTTAAATTGTCCTAAGCGACTTTTATTTACAGGAACAAAACTCGCAAGTTTTCTTTGAGCTCCGACTGATTTCTGAGGGAAAGTGACTAACTGGCCACAGTGATCGGAGTCCAACTCATTTATAATTAAATGGCTAGAAGGTCTTAAGTTTGTAAAAATATTGTCAATACAGGTAGCACTAGTGGCAGTTATTCTAGTCGGCTCAAAGAATGTATTATACAAATTATATGACTTTAATAAAGTTACAAATTTATTTACTACAGCAGATTTTTCCAGTATATTAATGTTGAAATCTCCACAGACTACAACTGTTTTATTACTGTTAGAAGTCTTTAATAATACTTCTTCCATATATTTCTCAAAAATATCATATGAAGCACATGGGGGCCTGTACACGCTCATTACAATGAACTGCTCAAGCTCAATGCAAGCTATTTCAATAACTCGCTCAACAGAGAGGCTCACAATATCCTTACGTTCTAATTCCTTACCTAGCACACCCTGTATATTTTGATGAACAATTTTTAGAGTATTATTATTACATTTATTTAGATTACAACAATTTGATGGGTGAGATATTAAAGATGAACTTTTTGTAACATTTTGATGATATAAACCAGTATTTAAATTTTCTTCATTGATTAAGCAAGAGGTTTCCTCTATTGTCCTAATTTCTAATTTAAATGATAATTAATGTCAATACTTGTTGCCAAATTATTGGCAGAATTATTTAAAAAGTCATTGCATTGCTCAAAAGAAGCAAGTTGTTTAGCCAAATTTTTGGCTGAAATAGAAAAAAAATATGATAGCGACACAGCTATCTGTCTTTTGTAATATTTTGAAAGATAGTACATAACAACATTATATATATCTCTTGTCAAATGAAAATTATTACCAACATAATTGTTAGTATCAACTAGATGGAACAGATTATTATTTAATGTCCAATTATGCAATGCCATATTTATTTCAAATCTTAAGGTATTTTCTTCCTGTGGCAAACTGTTACTATATGGGAATGTAAACAACACAATTTTTCTTAAAGTAAGATTACACAAGGTTCTATAATATTGGAGCAATTCTCATTTGTTCACATTTCTCCTATTACCCATAAAAATTAATAATGTAGTGTTCTGGTTAAAATTACATTTAATAATTTCTTTGATAATGTCAAATAATGAAGAACCAGGCATACAGTAATTTGTTATAGAGTGTCCTGGATATTCATCTGTTAACAAGTGGCCTAAGTCCTTTCCAATCTCATCGCAAAATAATATTAAATCATTTTTTACAATTTGTTTGGATTTTGTATTTAAACTATTGATAGCAGGAAATATCAAATCAACACATGACTGCGGTAAGGTGGTATCGCATGTTGTCAATGAATGGCCCGGTGTAAGTACATTGGATGTTGTTTGACAGTGCTCACAGTTGTTTGTTTGTGAGTTTACCAGCTCATTAATTGCCAACACATATTCCCTCATTAGATGTTCAGAGGTAGTAAATTTGTTAGTCATTGAACTAAGTTTGTCCTGTAAATGGTTAAGTTCAGATTGCAAGTACTCTGTGTCAATGTTGTATTTCCTAGTACTTTGTTCCAAATGAAAAGAATACATATCTAATTGTTTTAGTAAATTTAGCCTTTCTCTATTAAGTTTAACATTTTTTTATTCATTCAATGGTGCCGATTCTCTTGTCACAAATGCCTATAAACTAGAATGAAAATCACCAAAATGTTGTACATTCTTGTCAAACGACGTTTTCCCACTAATATCGTGTTAAATGGTCAAAAATCGAGATAAATGAGGTGTCATGTCGAAAAAACATCAAGTTTGACAGAACGAGTCGACTATAGAGAGAGTGAGTAATTGTCGCGTGTGTCATGTTAGGCCTACAGGACGACGATTGACTTGTTCCGAACTCGGAACCGACGTGTGGATACGTCAACATATTCTATGACCGTAATTTGCAATGGTAATTGTGTCGCCATCTAGATAGTCGAACTCTTGGCGAATAATACGCGAATGCTACGCGAATAATACGACGGGAATACTTCGGAATATTACTCTCCGGCAACGCTAGTTGTACCACGTTTTTTGTGATTTGGTTAGGAAGTTACTAATTGTGATATTTTAGCATCACTCGACTAGTTACTGTTGAGACCGCTCAAAACGGTACAATACAAATAGGCACGTATTGTTTGGAAAAATTGTTTTGAAACTTCACAATAGTATGAAAAAAACTATCGATAGTCAATTTGAATGTTTGTACATGTTTTTTTTTCAACATGAAAATATTTATTTTTCAAACAATGATCGAGTTTTTCATTTCCACAACCTAGCCGCAACGTTACCGGTACATGAACAGGCGCCAATCGAGTGTTTGTTCATTATAAACTGTTCGCCGACCGGCGCCGCCGCCGCCGCGCTGGTGTACCACCAAATGTAAAAAGTTACAATTGATAGCTATGGTATTGCCACACGGGTTTTTTCGTGTTTCGCCCAGTTCGCATAAGTAGGTTGGAGATAACTAACGGCTCATAAACGTTGAGTGTTTGTTTCTGAACACGCCGGTGATACACCCCTCCGAGCCACAAGCCACGAGCTCCGAGCCACGCGACTGAGCGGACAAAGTTTTTATTCACGGAATGGGAGCGGAGGCTTTGTAGAGAAATAAAAATAAACAAAAGAAGAATATTATGTTATACCACATCTAAGTTATGAAACGCTGAGCGAATAATATGACTAAAGCTTTTGTATTTATAGACTTTGTTCTTTATTCATAATCTGTGGGTTATAGTTTTAACAAACGGTCTTTAGGTAGGTATGCTATGAAATAAAAATAGAAAAGAAGTTGTTTGATTGTCACTGGAGATTTCTTTCGTACATGTCATGCACACAGACTAAGGTATTTTACTTCTTATCTAAAAAGTTTATACTTACTGCTAAGCTTATAAATGTTAGCATACTGTAAATGCAGCTAACTTCACCAATTCTGAATTAATGAACAAAAGCTATCAGTAAAGTATAATCGAAACTCAATAACCATATTAGCGTGGACAAGATAATGCCGGATATAATATCTGGGCTTGTCTCACCACCCGAGGGAATGCGCTAAAAGCAAAGTTAGTCCACATTATGCCACCATATACGAACACACAGAAGAAACACTTGGAAAATTTAGCTGTGTAGCGCTTTATTGATCTTGATAAAAGAATTGGAAATTACAATGAGTTGTTACTAAATATAACCAAAAGGACAACTCTTACTCTTAGGATCTCTACGGAAAAATGAGCCACAAGCCTACGTTAATAATAGGTAATAGTATCTATCTGGTTTCCAGTTGTTAGCTTTTTGAGCACGTTGTATAAGGTTGATTTTCTGAAGTTATGTATATGTTGTGGCAGTATCGCGGCATGAGCCGATCGGTTTCAATATACCCTGCAGAAACTTGCGAACTTTTTAATGGATTGTATCCTTTTTTTCTGTCAGTGCTGACGATGCAAATAATGGACCGAAGTTCTGCTGGCGCTACTTATCTGCTTCCAAATCCTACGTTCGGTAATATTTAAAGAAACTTTTAGCATCCATATCAATATAGATTTTATTTGGGTTATGTAAATTATAGAGCTAGATTGACCAGCAGAACTTTTCAACTTCCCCAAAGGCTTCTAGTAAAGTTGCACGAATAAGCTAGTTAAAGTACGCATGCAACTTTCACGAACAAATTCCGAAAATAACTTACGTAGCCATTATGTTACTCTACTGTTCTTAAAAGACGTCGTAAGGATCACGTAGACCTAACTCCTAATTTAGTTGTCTGACAAAAATAATAAGGTCCTTGTAGTAGAGACCATGTAACGCAGTTAGTACGACAGTCACATACAAGAACATCACATTACAAACAAGAAAATATTCTGAAAACTAAACACTCGCTATCTCACATACGTCGAATTATCTGACGATTCTGAAGACGGTACACGACTTGACGCTTCAAGTGTATAAAGTCGAGAATTCCTGGACCATCTCTGTTAGTGGTCAGTGTCCGAAAATTCCGAGACAATTCAGGAATCCCAGACTTCTAGACGACGAAACTAAGTCTCTTGGGCAGAGCACGGTTGGGAAATAATGTCGTCTGAAGACCGTGGTGACTGTGGGTTATGGTGCTAGGTGAAAATTTGGAGAATGGTTCATTCTAATGACAAACGTTATACAATTTCGAAGCACACACACCCACACTCTCACACACTTACGCATAGTGCACATTGCGCTGAAAATATTCTTCTGACGGTGTTTATTATTTTATGTTCTGATTGCTATTAAATAATAACACTTTTAAATGTGCTTCGCGATTGTAACAATAACAATCTATTAATGTTATGCGCATTGTAATATGCCAATACCACCCAAGGACTCCACGAGACAGGCTCGACCTAGTGTGGAGTTTATAAGCAAAGTACTTACTTCCTTTGCGTTTTATAAAAAAAATGGTAATCTAGCTATTAATATTAATGTAAACTGTTTATATGGAAATGTAAAGCACTGTTTTTGGCAAATGAACATTATCATTATCAAGATGTAATTGTGTGGCCTTGTGTGATGTAAAGAGCATACCTTCTGTCGTGTCTACGACAGCGATATATTAGTAATGGATCTGTAAGTGAAATACATAATGTTGTGTATATAGACGCGGGCGGTTAGGGCAGGCCGTATTGTTCGCAAACTTCATAGCTAAGAGACATTTTCCATCGATTTGTCGCGTACAGCGGGCTTAGGCTGCCTGTCCATTGAAGCGGAGCGAGGCAGCGGAGAGGAGAATTGCAGCGGAGTGGAGCGGGGTTGCGGACAGTGACTGTCCATTGATGCGGAGCGAGGTAGCGGAGCGGGCTTACGGACAGTGCGGAGCGACGTAGCGGAACGGTGTTGCGGACTGTGCGGAGCTAGACCGAGTTCACGCGACAAGTAATAATTGCCCGCTCCGGTTCCCCGCTCCCGGTTTTGTATGGATTTTTAAACTAGTTCGCAAATCCCTGTCCACTGAAGCGAAGCGGAGGTTTTATGCAATTCCATTGGTTAATTTTGGCACACCGCTACTCCGCTCCTCTCCTCTCCACTCCAGTGGACAGGCAGCCTTAGCCCTGAAATGTATGACATGCTCAGTTGTGGCAACCGATTAAGATTTAGTACGAGCCGGAGGAATATGTTATTCTAAATCTTAATCGGTTTCCAGTGTGCGCTTGAGATGTCAATAATTATGGCAACTACACCCAGTATATGAGTAACAATTTATAGCAACCCAAAAACACAAAAAACCTGCAATTATGGTGTAAAGGCTTGTGCAGACCAGCGCGACTTGTCGCGCGACGCCACACCGGTCATTATTATACTGTGCAAGTTTTCTTAGAAATTCTATTGTTCGTGTCCCGACGCGCGACAAGACGCGCTGGTCTGCACAAGCCTTTAATGTTTTTAAACGTTTTATAACTAAGTCGGTGTTGTTATATATTTTACAATAAAAAGGTTCGGTATGCTTTCAAAATTATACAAATAGGTATGTTTAATGATTATATTTTCAGTAGTTTAAAAAAAGAAAAACATATTAAACAAGATTATGAGGGAGATTATCTCAGGGAAACCCCGTTTTCAGTAAAAGAGTATATTTGGAAGTAAAACAGTAGTTTACAGTTAACACAAATAAAACGATGGGAACGAAAACACTAAATAATAATGTTCGCGTAACAATGGCGGCACGAGGCAGGCACTTGGCGACGTTGCGCGGTACTTAAAAATACGCGTCTACGCACAATGCGTGTGGGTAGTGGACTGAGGCCCTGTGCCTTCTTCGCAAAATCGCACCGGCCAGGCGAGAGAAAGAGACAGATTATTCTTTATATCGTGCCGGCACGGTTTTGGTTACCAATCACAATACCAAAATTTGAAGCACATACCTCAAAGAAAAACGGAAAAATAATAATAATAATAAATAATAATAATAAGCCCCCTAAACAACCACACGTCCTGATTGACCATCTAATCACGTGGGGGGCGGACACACGAATCAGAAATTACTGGCGTGGCTAACGTGGCTCTGGAAACCCATTCAAAATGGAGACACGATCGAAAAGTAAACGTATAGGGCCGCTGCCCGGGGCGATCACCGGGGCGCAACTGGAGCTGACGCTTGGTGTATCAGCATGCGAACCGTCAGCGGTGAGGAGTTGAACAGGCGGGCTCCCACTGACAAAGATGCTACAGCCGAAATCACTGACGATGGTGACAGACTGATGGACAGGACCAACACCCCTGTAGAACCGTATAGTCCAAGCACAGTATCTTACACACCTTCTAGACCATCATCACCATCCATACCATCGTCACCTCCCATTACTAGTTTAAATTAAATTTCACCCACTCCGACCTTGAATGTTGCGCGGGAGGTTAGTTCCTTCTTACCCGCGTCCACCAAGGCTGGAAAAGCAAGAGTTCGCATGAGATGGAGCAAAGAAGTAAACCTATTTATCATGCGAACTTACTTTTATATCACTAAATTAGAGTCCGACATGACCACCTACAGACAACAATTGCATGAACTTTTTACCCGACAATACCCTGAGATAACCGTTTCAGAACAAAGAATCTCAGATCAGCGAAGAGCTATAGTTAGAAATAAACTTTTATCTCAACAAATAATAGAACAATTAAAAGAAGAAACACGAATAAAATTAGAAGAAGCTGAAAATAATGCAGTCGCTAACGCTATCCCACTATCACAAAACATAACCGAAATTGCTGAACAATTGCACATGTAAGTAGAACCTTATACTCAATCTCAACCATACAATCAATCGCAAGCTTACACGCAAACATCACACACATCCACACAAACCGAATCTATAACCATAACTCTAGAAAATGATATTGAAACCTTAACCGGTGCAGATCAAAATCTGACAACAGATTTGTATATCCAACAAATACATGACAAGTTCCGAACAACCCTAGCACAATACTCTGGGATGGACCCAACAGTTCGACCAAAACTACCTAAACTTCGATATACCCCTAATCTTTTCCGTTTAGTTAACTTATTTAATGAAAACATACTTAATCAATTTATTTCCGATGACACACAACTTATAGATATACACACACTTATATATTGCACAGCCGTAGTCATATCTGAAGAACTTAACTTTAAAATCACGCAACACTCAAGAAACACAAGATCAAAACAGAATATCAAACCAGCATGACAACAGAGGTTAGAAAAAGATAGAAGTATTTTCACGCACACAAGATACGAAAATAACAACAGAAAACCTGAAGAGTTCTTAGACACCTTAAAACAAAAACTAGCACTTAAAGTTCATAGGCTCAGAAGATACAAAAAAGCACAACAGCGCAAAAACGATAATGCCATATTTGCCACAAATGAAAAAATGTTTTATAGAAACCTACACAAACCAGACACTGACACAAATAATGAGAATAACACAGACGCACCTGACCGACCTACAAAAGAGCAACTAGAAACATATTGGTCTAGCATTTGGGAAGAACAAGAACAACATAACGACAAAGCAACATAGATAACAGAAGAAGAAACAAAATGGAGAGCAATAGATGAAATGGAATTTGTAGAGATTACAGAGGCCGATATCACACACTTAACAGGCAGGTGACATAATTTAAAATCTCCTGGTATAGACAAAATACACAATTTTTGGTACAAAAAGTTAACTTCATTATACAAACCCATAGCAAAAAACTTAACAGAAATTATATTAGGACAACAAAATATACCCGATTTTATTGCAACAGGTATAAAATACATGCTGCCTAAAACTGAAAATTCACCACAACCTTCCCAATATAGACCAATCACATGCCTACCTACGATATATAAAATATTAACATCAGCAATAACAATGAAAATTAACTCACACATTGAACACCACAACATAATGGCGGAGGAGCAGAAGGGATGCAGGCGGGGCCATATGGGATGCAAAGAGCAGTTAATTATTGATTCTACTATCCATAAACATGCCAGCACAAAGAATAGAAATCTTCATTGTATATATCGATTATAAAAAAGCTTTCGACAGTGTTCCACATTCCTGGTTGATACAAATACTAGAAATTTATAGGATAAATTCAAAAATAATAGATTTCCTACGAAACATAATACCACTGTGGAAAACCACACTTCAAATAAATTGCAATCACAATAATGTTACAACGCGACAAATATCTATCAAAAAGGGTATCTACCAAGGTGACTCACTGAGTCCTCTGTGGTTCTTTCTCGCACTAAACCCCCTGCCTCATCTGCTGCAGCGCTGTCGGGCCGGGTATTGTCTCAAACACACTACAGAACAAACAACAGTCTCACATCTCATTTACATGGACGACATTAAACTATATGCACAAACGGAAAAAGATATGAAGGAATTAGTAGAAGCTACAGCAGAGTTTAGTTTAGATATAAACATGCGATTTGGTCTGGATAAATGTAAAACACTTCATATCATACGAGGCAAGATACGACCCGGCAACTATGTAGTAAATAACACAGACACCATAACAGCAATGGAACCGACCGACTTATACAAATATTTAGGGTACACGCAACTAAAGGGACTAGATCATGTTAGGATTAAAGAAACACTTACTACAGAGTATAAAAAGAGAGTCAACGCCATATGTAAAACTCAACTGTCGGGTAAAAATCTCATTAAGGCCTTAAATACATTCGCCATACCCATATTAACATACTCATTCGGAGTTATTAAATGGACAAAAACAGACACAGAACAATTAGAACGAACTACACGCACCACTCTTACAAAACATAACAACTTACACCCTAAATCTGCAATAGAAAGACTTACTATCAAAAGACAAAACGGAGGGAGAGGCCTAATAGATATCCAGCACCTTTGGCGGAAACAAGTCTGTCGACTAAAAACATTATTTCACTCAAAGTCCCGCACTAGTAACATTCATAAAGCCACAGCTCAAAATGATTTCAACTACACACCACTTAACTTAAATGAACAGCCAGATACTCCACAAATTACTAGCGATGACCCGCAAAAACAAAAAATTGAGGACTGGAAGAAAAAGGTACTTCATGGTCGTCATCCTCATAACCTAGAACAATCCCATGTGAACACAGTAGCATCAAATAAGTTTCTCAAAATAGGCAATTTATTCCCAGAAACTGAAGGTTTTATAATTGCAATACAGGACCAGATTATTAACACTAAAAACTACAGAAAATTTATTATCAAAGATCCTTCAGTAACAAATGATAAATGTCGCAAATGTCACATCCAACCAGAAACAATTCAGCACATAACAGGAGCTTGCACAACCCTCACACAGACAGACTACACACACAGACACAATCAGGTGGCAAATGTCATTCGTCAAAAATTTGCAGTCAAATACACACTAATACAAGACACAAATACTCCGTACTACAATTACAAACCACAAACTATCCTAGAAAATGACACACAAGCTATACTACGATCGCGCCATTCTCACCGACAGAACCATTCACTACAATAGACCAGATATAACCCTACAGGATAAAATAAATAAAGTTACTTACATAATAGATATTGCCGTTCCCAACACACATAATATTCAGAAAACAATATCTGAAAAAAATCGTAAATACGCAGAACTCAAAGATGAAGTACTTAGAATTTGGCGCCAACAAAAAGTCTACGTGATCCCTATAGTCCTCTCCACAACAGGCGTCATCCCGAATCATCTTCTCCACAGCCTTAAATTACTAAACCTAAACGAATCTGTCTATATCACCCTACAAAAAACTGCAATTTTGAATACATGTCGAATCGTGAGAAAGTTCATGCAAATCGATGAAATCGAAATAGATCCTCATCATAACACATTCTCAACATAACACACCACACGCTGCATTTACTTGGTTTCGGCCCGTAAATGTTGCAAAAACCAGCTAAAGAGCTGAGAAGAAAAAACTCTGCATAAATAATAATAATAAAATAATAATAATAAAAATGTATTCAAGTATAAGTATAAAGTAAAATTATGATATAGATTAATTACGTGAGCTTAAAAAAACTACAGATTTAAAAACTGCTCTATCCACATACTATGGATACGCATACGCATGGCTTAAATACGGTATTATTCTTTGGGGAAATAGTGTAGATAGCAACGACTTGTTTATCCTACAGAAAAAGTGTATCAGGATAATGGTTTATATTGACAACGACGTAAGTTGTAGACCGCATTTTAGGAAACTAGACATACTAACTTTGACATGTATTCATATTTTAGAAATATGTAAATTCGTTAGACAATATCCACACTTCTACCTTAAAATTGCGGACCAACCTCGCCGGTATGCACCACGTTCACGGTTTGAAAATATGCTCGTAATACCGCAATCTAAGCTAAAATTACACAGCACGAGCCCCCACGTAACATCAATTAAAATATATAATAAAATACCAAACGACATAAAAATGGAACAAAATGAAAATATATTTATTAAACGGCTCAGAAAATTACTGGTGGAGAAATGCTACTATTCACTTAATGAATTTTTGAACGATGACATTTAAATAGAATGACTACCGACCACCATTTATTCAGCATTTATTCAGCTTTAGACATTTATTTTTATTTGACGTTTATTCGATTCTTTAATACTATTTTAATCTGTGACATTGTTTATTTATTTTGAATGAATTGTTTATTTTTTATTGCATTTTTATTTGACTTTTGATTTGACTTTTTATATTAATTTAATCTGTGACATAATTTATTTCTAATGAATTAATCTTTGAATAATTTAATTTGTTTATTTGAAATTAATTATTTCTTTTTATGATTTCTAGAGCTAGTGAGAATTTGCAAAGACGTATGTAACATATTTAAATGTGATATTATATAATGTAATTGTATTTGATTGTTTTTTAAAGATAATGTTACTACTCATATTTTTATAAAATTGTTGTGCCCGACAGGGTCCATGTGAACTTTATTATTATTATTAAGACCTTGTAAACACATGTGATATGCAATAAAGATTTGAATTTGAATTTGAATTTGAATTACAATCGAGGAAAATTAAATTCTAACTGTAATGTAGACCTGCCTGATCTAGGTTTATGAAAAACCTGTGTTTCAGGCCATCAATTTACATCAAACATTTAAAAAGAAGACAACAATAGGTTTATTACTAAGCTAAATTAAAAGAAGACATGATATTTTCAATGACTTAAAGAGTAACTATTTATTTGGGTATATTTTTTTAAGACTAGATTATTTAAGATATATTATGTTTAAATAAATTAACAAATAATATTAAAGTAGATAAACTGGATACTGTTATTAATTATGTAAATGAAGAGACTTAATATAGAGTAGATAGATAGAGATATTATTTAAAAATTTCTAGTAGTTTTTCCGTGTCTACGTAATTAAGTTTTGACAAATATTCCTGTACTAGTAAGTTACACCTATTATAACTTAAACTATAAATCTTTAGCACTCTGTTAAGCTGGTTATACAAGTAGGGCCCTAAAAATAAATAAAATCGATTAGCAAAAGCATGTTTAGTCTGAGAGTTAGTACAAACCAAATCTTTTCTTCTCTTATCTGAAGGTACTGGGTTAAAATAGAGTTCAGTGTGTTGGAATAAAACTACATTCAAAACAAATAATTGACGTACTGTTAGCACCTTACATGCCATATAAAGCTGGTATGTAGGAAAAATGGGCGAAAAGTGGCAACCTTTAAAACTGCTCTTTGGGCGTGTTCTAGGTGGAGTAAAATTGATTTAGCGGCCCCACCCCAGGAGGTTATGCAGTAGGTAATAATAGATTGACACAACGCCAAATAAATCTGCCTAATTAATTTAAAGTCGGCAATGTTACGTAAATTTTTTAAACTGTATATTAGTTTACGTACCCTGGTGCATAATACATCGATGTGTTTGCGGAAATTCAGGTTTGTGTCAATCGTGACGCCTAGATATTTGATATGATCGGTTTTAGCTAAAGTGGGACAAGTGCATGCAATGTCAGCATAATTTAAATTACAATTGTTATGCGCTTGAATGTTTAGATTAGTAAGCGTTGGATTAGTGTTTCTCATTGTAAATAATAGGTACTTGGTTTTATCTGTATTTAAAATTAAGAGATTTTTATGAAGCCAATTAGACACAGTATTAAAGCCATTCTGTGCTACCTCATAGACCTCGGCCTTTGATTCAGCTGCAAACAGTAGAGCTGTGTCATCCGCATATTATGACATAATTACACACTTTTGGAGTGTCAAATTGCACAGGTCATTTATATAGATTAAAAACAAAGTAGGACCCAAAATACTGCCTTGTGGGATTCCATAACAGCTATTCTTAAATTCAGAACTCATCCATTGACTTATTTTTACACACTGATGGCGGTCGGTATGGTAATCAGATAATAGTTGCAATTGTATTCCCCGTATTCCCAGAATTTCCAGCTTGTATAAAAGCAAAGTACAAGAAATTGTGTCAAAAGCCTTGGCAAGGTCTAAAAATATCCCTATGGTATGCATGCCGTTATTCAAGTTTGTGCTTATAAAATTTGTCAGATGGTGAACAGCTTGGCTTGTTGATCTTTTAGGCCTAAAACCAAATTGATGATCAGAGAGTAATTTACTACTTTCAAGATAGTTTACTAGTCTGCTGTTTATAATTTTTTCCAAAATCTTGGAGAGGCCTGTTAAAATTGAAATTGGTCTGTAGTTATTTAAACAATTTTTGTCTCCAGCTTTAAACACAAGGGTGACTACGGCTTTTTTAAGCAATTTAGGAAATATTCCTTTTGTTAAACATAACTGAAAAATGTGAGAAAAGGAGGGGCAATGACGTATTCAAATCTTTTGAGTATGCTATTAGGTATATCGTCACATCCTACGGCACAAATTTCCTTTAATCCATTTATTATACTTACAACCTCATTAACATCAGTATCTAATAAGACAAAAGAGTTTCGTGCTGCATGTCTTAGTTTGGCTTTGAATAGAAAAACATCTATTAGATAATAGGTTTTTTTCTGCTAAGTTTTTTCCTACGTTAATGAAGAAATTGTTAGCTTTATTTGCCGCTTCGATAGGGCTTAGCTCAGAAGATAAAAGATCAAGCGTCGTTTCGGGATTTTTGGACCTAAATGTGTTAGTTTTTATGAATTTCCATATAAGTTTACTGTTATTACCTGCTTTCTGAAGTTGACTTTGATCATATTGGTTTTTAAACTTTTTCAACAGATTATTACAGAAATTCCTATTACGTTTGTAAGTAGTTGATAGTAGTTCATTATCCGGTGCGTTTTTCGATTTTTGGTGAAGTTTGTCTCTATTTCTAATACAGCGAACAAGTCCTGGCGTAATCCATGGTTTAATATTACTATACTTTCTAGGTATTACTTTAGTAAACGTAACAAATCGACAAAATATTGTAGAGAAACATTTGGATCATGTGAATCGTAAACGGGGTCAAAATTAATACCGCGTAAGTACCGGTTTCAAGACTCGTCATATTGAGTTTAGTATAGCTGCGCATGCAGTTATTTCTGAGTGAGGATATTTGTAATGTTAGTAAAACAGCTTGATGATCGGTTAGTGACGAATTAGTAACCAATGTTTTGGATGGACTTTTCGATTTTATAAGGATATGGTCTAGACAAGAGCCTCTCTGGTGGGTAGGGTGATAATAAGCTGGTAATAGTCCATGAAATGAGCAGATTTTGAGGTAATTATGTGAATGAGTATCGATTTTTTCGGCAGCAATGTTTATGTTGATATCACCTATCTATCAGTATAATATTTTTAAAGGAAGATAGTTTTCCTAAGTTACTGTTAAGCGAATCCAAAAACCGCTCAATACTTTGGGATGGAGGCCTATAAATAGCCATAACTACTGTATCAGGAATACTTGTAATTACTAAGCAGTTGCAGTCTAGAAAATAGGGTTCATCTACTAATGTTCTTAAATTATTTTTAATATAAACCACTATGCCATCATTCTGGTTGAAAGTTCTAACGCTTTTGTGAAGAGTAAAGCCACCGAGAGAGGGTATATTGGCCGTTTGTTTGGATAACCAACATTCTGTTAGAACGATAATGTCGCAGCCTATATCAAGATTTTGTAATAAAACTTGGAAACCATTAAAATTCCGGGTTATACTGCGTTTATTTTTTGTAAGTAGAGTCAATGTTTTATCTCCAGTATAGACTATGTTTTTGCACTCCTCAACATTACAGATTTTAGCTTCAGACTCGGAAAACTCATCTAGATCACAGATTAGCTGATTGGTCATAAAAAAGTAAAAATATATGTAGAAGTTAACCTACTATCTATGTGCTGAATTGACTAGGTAGTCGGCAGTGCTCCTAGGCGCCTTCGTAGTCCATGGAATTAATATAGTTGTCTTCTGCATATTTACGTGCTGGGCAATTTACATCACCAGTTGGATGATCATCTTTCCTCTTGAAGCGTTTGCAGGTCGCACATTGAGGCGGAGAATCTTTATTATTGCAGTCCTTGAAAGAATGTCCTGTTTCGACACAGAGGTTGCAGGTAGGGCTCGTTTCTCTGCAAAATTTGGCTGCGTGTCCGAACTGCTGGCAGTTAAAACACCTGGTCACAATAGTGAACATAATGTCCAATTTATAAAAATTCGGCCTTGGTCCATCATAATTTTCCTGATATTAGCAGGAACTTCCAATATATAATTACAAGTAGGACGATCTTTCTTTCCTGACTCAATTTTATACTTTCTAAAAAGGACTCACGAGTAGTGTTCGGCAATTTATCTGTCAAGTTTTGGACGTAAATGCAACCAAATACCTCTTTTTCAGTTAGGACTACGGGGACACCAATGACAGCAATCCTGGGCCGGCGTTTGGATGGTTCTTCAACTGTAAGGCCTGAGGAAACTAGCTTCTGTGAGCTTTTTAATTTATAAATGTCGTCTTTGTTATGCGTCCTAATGATGACTCCTCCGTTTCTAATTTTCCTTAGACCACGAGTATGGAGTTTTAATTCCTCTGGCGAGATAATTTTTTGTACCAACGACTTGGTTTCGTCACTGGTTTTGGTTTTATCGCTGGGATATATAGCGACCGAACTGAGATTTGCTGGGCGAATAAACTTATCAGAGCCTGTCTTCACCATATTAGCATAGGAAGTACTTTCTGGTTTGGTTCGGCTCATCTTCGTTTCCACGACCTCTTTGAACTGGCAAAGGGATTCCACAAGATTCTGCTGCACTTGAAGGTGCTTGATGGTTGTGTGCGCCTGGATGGACTTCTGCTTCAGGGATTGGTACAGCACGGCCATCTGAGACGTCCCATGGTTTACTTTTCGACAGAGATTGGTGACACGAAGTTTTTGGTCGGAATTCATTTTTCCGTCCGCCACAATTGAGCAAATTTCGGTCAAAATTGTATCGATGGACCCAAGCCGTCTCTGAATCTCCGCCGTAGAGACGACTTCAGTCGGTAATTCGTTCTCCGTGGCTGCTGGCGGCGCTGGTTCCCTTGTCTGGTTTTGATGGGCAGGCGATAGCGTCGGTGGGGGACTTCGTCGTACCAATTGACTGCGGCCGAAGGGCTTCGGTTAGACATACTACTAACACCAAAAACGTTGATTGTTTATAAACTATTTAGTTCATCTTTCACAACAAAAAAAGTTGTTAGTCACACTCGTCACTTCCACAATAAACTGACTCCGCGAATTATTGCAATAACATTATTCGTAATTACTTAAATCAATATCGTTATAATCAACACTAAAAAACACGCCTGCTTAGTCTCGTGGCTAAGTAATATCGGAAAAAGAAGAAGAAAGAGATAGGAAAAAGAACCGTAATAGGAAACTCGGTCTGGAAGTAGTGTATATTATAGGTACTTAGGTAGACAATTGGAAAAAAAAAATGTTAGGTATTTTTTGTATTCCAGCATGACAAAGAAAAATTAAAAGTTAACACATGCAGAGTGCTTGAAGAGGAAACGGATGGCAGAAAGAGGAAAAAAATAAAAAAATCGGAATGGAGATCATTCCGATTTTTGCCAAACTAGAGATGTACGGTGCTACCGCACATTCTGCAATTCAGCAGTTTACGCAACACATTCATTTCCACTCATAATACTTAGTTCAGTTCGCGTTAGGCTATCAAGGCAGCCAGGCGTTCTCGTTACAGCCAACAAGGGCTGCGTCACTCACTTCATTTCCACACCATCAGTCAATTAAGCTCATTTAACCTTTAAGTATCTTTGGAAAAATATTATATTGTTTTGATACTTTACCTTCTTTCATTCCATTTATCCCTCATCTAAAAGTAATGTATAGTCTAGCAAGAGATCACACAAGAGAAATTACGAAGAAAAGAAAGATAAAGATAATTATCATAAAAAAGGTGAAGAGACGATCATTTTTTTTTTTTTTAATTCATCTCATTACTTATGTTTTTTTTTATTATCATAATAAAACATTTATTCACTATTAAAAAAGATTTATTGTTATTTTATTTATAACTTGGTGTTGCAGGAAGTGTAGGCATATATAGCATGAACACGCGCAACCACGCGTGCGCGCCTCCCACGCCCCGCGTTTCGCGGTCGTTCCCACCCTTAGAGTATACACCGTGACTTGTGAATCACAGTTTTGCTAGAACAAACGTTGTTCAGACCATTCTGTACCATCTAATAAAAAAAAACATCATTCGTTTTTGGAAAAAACACAAACAAGATAAAGTTTAAAAAGTCGGGACTATCGTTTCTCCCTGCAACACAGACACTGCGGCGCTCGCGTCTCAAAAGTAGACGCGGCGCGGCGCGCGAGCTCGCACGGAAAACAGCATTGTCTAGATACTGGGCAATGTTCATACCTCCATTAACGAAATTTAGTACTTAATCACTTATTTTTGTACGTCTAACTAGAAAATACGAAAATTAAGGTTAATTTCGGACAGTAAAAAGAAAAAGGTATGGCTTTGACTATGGTAAACTTTGGTAGGGACCTATTTTCTAGCTATGCACGATTGCATGACGCACCGTACCGATAGCGCGGCGAGGTGGCTGACCTCTAATTTTATAATTTCGTTCTAGGTGCGAACTTACGGTAGGTACTATCAGACATAGTTTTAATTATTTCCTGTGGGTACTAGGTACGGGTACTTTTTGTATCTAACGTTACATTACCTAGGTATTATTTATTTATTGGGATATTACAGGAACACGACAAAAACAAAACTTACCACAAAACTGGGCCAGTGGGTCGTCATAGGGGCTGATTCCGGGCTAGCTCCGTGTGCACCAAGACAACATTTGACTCCAAGAGTACATGCGCCTAGCTTCCGCCAGATTGCCACCAGCAATTACGTAAAAACATTAGTTTGAACTAATTTTCACAAAAAACGCGCGTTGTAATACGGGTACTTGTTGTATTGTACCTAACGTGAGATTATTAGGTATTATTTATTTATTGGGATATTACAGGAACAAGACAAAAACAAAATTTATACCACAAAACCGGGGAAGCTTCGTGTGCACAAAGAGAACATTCACTCCAATTTTCCACTTTCGAATAGTTAGAACTCATTTCCCAAAAAAACCCGTGATGCGTGTCAGTGACGTAAGTACATCGGATGCGTACGTGTCGCCCGCTCGAGAGATTTCGGTAGACTGGCTAACTGGCTACCGCCCGGGCGGCGGCGCGGGCGGTGCGGGCGGCCGCGGCAGTCAACAAAAGAAATGGGTGGAACGATACTTCGCGCGGTTGCATGTCATTGGCTTAATTTATTTGAATTTCGGCCCGCATTGGCTGGACATCCATGTAGTCCACGTGGACTCCTCATAACTCTTTTGAATGCCATATAGCTACCGCGATGAGTACTTTGATGTTACGGTTAATGTTTGAACACGTTTGAGCATCATACGACTAATTTGAGAACGCCTAGTTCAGTTTGTTTTAATAACATATTTTGCTTTAAAATGGTAGCAGACCATGGTCTGAACAACGTTTCTTCTAGCAAAGCTGTGATTCAAATTTCACGGTGTATAACACTGGAGAACCTTTAAGCACAATATTCCGAACAAAAAAGTCTGTCACTTTTAGCGGGGGACGCGGTAGCGGAAAGAGAAGTCCGTACGAGTAATTTTTATTTTATCGATATCGATATTCATTCGGAATTTTGCTTGAATCCATGAATAAAACAGCTGTTGCATAAAATAGTTACATTTTAATAAGAAGAGCAAATAACTTCAATTAAATAAAAGTAACTCAATTTGTAATAAGTAAGTAATCTCAATAAAAAATTAGGTCAAGTTCAATTTTTTTTTTAATATACAACCACTTCAATGGACATAAACAAATTATAAAATATTGAACAATAAAAAAAAAAATAAACAAAAATAATTACTAAGTATTTTTTACTAGGAAATTATCGGCATGTCAATTTTGGTTTCAAACATGACCTCAACACTACGGTAGTATCGTTAACATTTTTACTAGAGGGCATAATCGCATGTCAAGTGCGCGTAAGTTTTGCTGATTTGACGTATATTTTCGTAATGCAAAAGAAAATTATTTTGATCTATACGAACATAAAAACGAGATGTAGCGCGACTCGGTGACGTCACAGAAGCAACGTGAGGAAAATACTCGATTCATGCTACGTTTTATATTGAATCATGGTTGAATTGAATGAAAAATCGAATTATAATATGGGGTTAGGATTTAAAATTTCAATAAAAACAGGACTAAATGTTAAAAAAAGAAATTACGTATGGAAAGTTATTCAGTTCTTATGTAAATTTGACGTATATGAACTCTTTTTACACCATTTAACAGCACAAATAGGCATTTTCACGAAGCTCCGCGTGCTTTAAAACGATTTACGAAGTGCGTTAGCGCGGATGTCGTTGCTGATTCGCTTAGCTGTCCGCCGTGTGAGGAGGAGGTCCTCGACGTGTCATTTCTGATAACGGTGTACAGTTTGTTGCAGATGTCATGCAACATGCAATGTTCACGCTGTGAAGCAGAGCCTTATGCCTCTCTACCATCCAGAGGCTAACCATGTCGAGCGGAAAAATCGTGACCTCAAGACTCAGTTGACCATCTTAGTAGACGGACCCCGCACATCAGCAGTGGCCAGTAGTTCTGCCATTCATCCGCTTTGCGTTGAACACATAACTGACTAAGATAACTCAACAGACACTTGTTTATTTAACACTCTCATTATCTTCGCGCTGTCATAGAGGCTGAAAACTATGTTCCACAGATTATGCCTTATCTGCTGAAGCTTGCGGAGACACTCAGCAACAGCAAGGAGTACATCGAACATCAGCTAGACCTTCGTAAGGCTGCGAAGGACAGGACTCGTAAGGCTGACGAAGTATCTTTGATCTTGTCTTGATGAAGTCGCCCGTTCTCAGTAATGCTGCTAAAAGTGTCAGCTCCAAGCTCATGCCTAAGAGGGATGGCCCTTACCTGGTGCAAAAGACGGTTAGTCCAATTACCTACCTCTGAACGTTCCCTGGTTCTCCGGATAAAGTCATCGGTAAATACCACTTTTGCGACTTAAGGAGGTATCATTCTCGAGATGGTGAATGTCCTGAGGTTCCGCAGCCGGTTGCTCCTAAATGTTCTTGTGGTAGGCCGCGTAACGGCTCGTTCACGACCTTGCCACTGTGAGCGGCAGCTAAGCGCGGGGCGGCGACCGGTAAAATCAAAAGTATAAAAATGTTTGAAGCATGCCACGAGACGCCGCTCATAGCGAAAACGCGCGCGGTTTTATCCGAGCGAATCGCTATAGCGGTGCGCGGTGCGGGGAGCGGCAGGAACAAAAGTACAAGCGAATGAGTGCGACGCCACGAAACAGAGCGGCGCGGACAGCGGTGTAGGAGTGACGTACTCAGCGGCGTAGCTAAAAACAAAAAATGTTAGACGATTTTGTTGCGGTATTGGATACCGAGGCATTTATCACCGAAATTTTAAATCGACCGCCTATATGGATGTGTACTCATAAAACTTATCTGGATATTTTCTGTAATCTTCGTATAGGTCACCAAATTCCGCCATTTAAATACCGATCTTTATTCAGTTCGTGCACTCCTTCTCTCATATTAAGAATATCTTGTTTTAAAAATGTACTGCTTTATAAACAGAGAAGGGATAATTTTGATAACGCCATGATTTTGAACACGTTTTGACTACCTAAATATGTCCACCGCGGCCGCTGCAACTAACCGCTACTGAGGGTACGTGCCGTGCAAAACGCACCGCTAAACGACGCCGCCCCGTTCGCCGCGCCGCGCTCCGCTAAGACCGAAGCTTCGAGTTCTGAATCAATCGAATTCTATTCGAATTCAATACCGATTCATACTCTTGAATCCGACACTAGCGCACCATCGTGCGGTGGTTCAAAGCGAAACTAATTTCGATCGAGAGATTCGTTAGGATCGAAAAGTACGTACTACACACGCCATCTGACAGTTGATTATCGAGTTGTTGGATCGAAACTAAACGTCAAATTACACGATAGCAAAGAAGCTACTTTTTTCAGATCGAGTGAGGTTTTATTAGTGTCATTTACTGCTATATTTCTTCAAATTCATTATTATTATGGCTCGCCTTGCGTTGTTTTTCAATGTTCTTGAGGAAACAAATCGTATGGTTATTCGTGCAAGAAGAAATATGCAAATGATTAATCGTTATATCACCCGGGTATGGAAATGGATTCGGAAGAATTTCGGTGAAATTCGTTTGTCGACGGAGTTGTTTGATGTATTGGTAGAGGATTTAACACCATACAAGAAGAAACCAACCAGACGAAGTGACATTTCAAATTATTACGTATGTTTTAACCAAACAAGACAGTACACCATTACCATTCATTCGGATAGCATAAATATTTACGTTATCTCAACTGTGTTTAACTTACTTTTGCCCATGACTACAGTCTTTTGTTGCACCCAAGGAATTTAATAATATTGCGACCTCTTCCCATTTTTGTTTTGTCTGTTGGCGAGCTTGTGAAGATATGAATTGAAATTAAATAATTAACTCTTATAGCAGCAGACACACAAATAAACTTTTGAACAACAGCGCTCTTAGCATAATATTTGACACTTGACAGCAGTTCGGTTACAGATTTTTTCGCAAAAATTATAAAAAATCATGTTTTTTCGAAAGCTTTTATTTGTTATGTGTAAACACAGGACTAGGGTATCGTTTTTTACGTGGGAAAGTGATAGAGAAGTTAAAACATTCAATTACTAACCAAAGACTTTTGGCGGTGACGTAATCCACCGGATACGACTAACGACGCTGATAAGATTCGAACGGTATGTCGATCTTGGTTTACGATTCGAACTGGTTCGGGAGTAATTAGTTTTAAATCGAGTTCGGATCAGAAGCGAGTTCGAATCGAAAACCAAATCAAAATCGAATCGTTTTCGGGAATAAGGCCCCAGGCCGTAAGCAACGTGTCATAGTTGACGTTTGAGCACCTGTGGGGGCACTCAGTTGGTCAAAGGGGGGAGTATGTAGGAAGAGTAGGCATATACCATGAACACGCGCATCCACGCGTGCGCGCCTCGCCCCGCGTTGCGCGGTCGTCCGCACCCCGCTCCGCGACCGCCAGTCCGGCCCGCATCACGCTCGCAAACTTCACGATTTTGTTCTTTCGTTGTCCTACTTGAATTGCCTGAACTTTTAAGAATTTCTGTGTTTTGTATTTGTCTGAATTATTATATTGTGTAGTTTTGCTGTGCAGAGCTGTATTTTATTCTATTCGCCCCTACAGTGTGTTAAACCAATTTTGGTGTCGGCTATCAATTTTGGCGACTATTCTGGATAACAGTATGCTAAACAATCACTGCAAAGATTTGAATATAAGACATTTTGTTAACATTCACGTAAGCCTTTCCCTAGACCGCGTGTCGTCAAATATATTCGCGTAAAATGCGTGTAGGTCTACAAACGTTTCGTATTTGTTCGTCTAGCGAGTAATGCTGAGAGATTGTTTTCGTGATCCGAATACTCCGCGATACATTACTAAAATTATCTATATATTATATTAGATTTTATGCTTAAACAGTGATTACGAGATATACGTCGGCAATTATGCGCCGAGATGTATGAGATGTGATAGTCATGACTTGCTTTCTTATGAATAAATTTTATATTTTCTGGACCTGTAACCTGGCTTCCGTATTCGTTAAAACTAAACACTTTTTATTTTGAATAGAAATGTACTTACTGAAAGGAAATGTTGATATTTACAAACAAAATATTTCTATGTACGTACTTCATTGGCAAGAATAAACATGGTTATAAGGTCAGGTATTTCAACAATTTTGTATTCATATACCAAACTTAAACTCGACGCATTTACACTACTCAGTAAAGTCTAGGGCACATGCCAATTCAACTTATTCTATATTTGATATTGAATTTATATCTTTGCATTATATAAATTCAATCTCTTAACAATGAAAATCTTTATTATTTCATTAAAATATACATAAGTAAATAAAGTACCTAAATAAATCCTCATAGTTCAAAATTAATAATTATACATTTTATATATCACATTCAAACCTAACCGTTTAATAAACATTTTTTTAAAGCATGGTTATGCTTGGAAGTTTGTTATTTAACGAGAAGATGGATTAATTTGTAAAATGTTTCACAGTTTTATAGCTATAAGTATGTAGTGAATCAACATGTGTTATTTAAATAGAAAAATAGATTTTCATTTATAACAATAACATCATCACAGAATCGGTTACATTTTAATGGTTTAACATTCATCGAATTGAGCATTTACTTAGTTAATATGTTTAAAAATACTTATGTAGATAAGATAGTAACGCAGTGGCGCATCATCTCTTTCTATTACTTGCTGTAAGCGGCTACGCATACCGCACACCATGTTCCAACACAAATCTTTTCCTCTCATGAGCACCCGTGTCGAAGACACGACCTCAGCCAAATTGTTTCTAGTTCGCACTTCGGATGTGTCCCAATTTAAAACCATTTGACCCCATAGGTTTTCTACGGGATTCAAATCGGGGCTTTTAGATGGCCAGTTAATAACTGTTACATCTTCTTGAGCAGCTAACCAATTCTGGACAATGCCTGTACGGTGGATGGAGCAGTTATCTTGCACGAAATAAATCTCTGTTTGGATAGGCAATTCGCACAGTTGGCAGCATGACATCACGCAGTATCTCCAAATACTGACTACTATTAAATCGACCACCAACTTATTTATTTATTAACTAATCATCACTATCATTACAGGGATTTCCTAATTAAATAGTGTGGCCATAATTACAATTTTATTATTTACTATAACATATTATATACATTGTGGTTTTTGTGAAATCACTCAGACTTCTAGCAATTCACCAGGTCCCATAGACGACATCCAACCCCAGTAGCCCAGGGTTATTCTACCGTTGGTTCTACAAGGTAGTAAGCATTTCTCATTGTAGCGTTATCCTTTTCTCCGCTATAAGATTTTACATCCATCACCATGGATTTAAGTATTCCTGGGCAAAACGGACCCTTTCTTGGCGATGAGCAGATGTTAGTACAATTTTCTGTGCCGGTTTATAGTTTACTTTTCTTTTTTTTTTTCTAGGTTGTAAGAAATACTTATCACACGTCTTCAAAAAATCTGTTTGTATTTAGTCAACTTTAAAAGTAAAATAAAATATTAACACTTACACTAACTTAAAGATTTAATCTAATGTTACTTTTCACGATTTACGTCAAATGTTTTACATAAAATATTATGTTTGTGCGTAGTCACTGTTATTAGGCGTAGACTGACCTGTGTCAATTAGATCAATGTATTATCGATCTACCTCACAGTAAATATATTTTACTTCGTAATCTACTCATCCTTGGTAATTATAAGTTCTGTGGACGTAAAGATTTTTTATTTACTCACCTGTTTACAAGATAAGTTAATTAGGAAAAAATCATATTGGCCGTTAAAAATCATAAATGAAAACAATTTAAAAAACATTTTTTTAATAGGTGGATGATGATTTCCAGCCCGCACACTATCGTTCGTTACCAATCCAGCATCGAACCGCGAAGCCACAATAGCCTGTTGAGAACACGCGAACTTAGCGATTAGGTAGTAGCCGTGTATACACTAAACATATATACGTGTATACTCTTAATAAGCCTTTCAACCTTATCGACAACAAGATAATGATTAAAATGGCTTAAAAAGATGATTTATTTAAATGAGGCGGGACTTAGCAATTCGATCCGGGCGTCGTACATACCGAAAGCTCAGACAATGTTGCGCAGGGACTGTACTATGTACCGACTATAAACCTAACATTTAGGTACTGGGTATGTCTTTCATTGACTTGAATGTGCCTTGGCGGCTGAGAGTATGTCATGCTCACTCTAATTTCTCGCAACGGTGGCGCGTGTGTTGGATCATTCAGCACCCTTCAAAATGGTTGAGCTTAATGGTGATAATCCATGCGTCATGTTCGTGAACGGGCGCCGTCAGTAGGGACTGGTCATCTCTTAGCTACTACGGCTTATTTTAATTTAATTTAATTTTTGAATTGTTAATTTTTTGTTTTTTTTTATTTCGGACGCTTTTAAAACATTTTGCATCGTTCTCACATGTATAACTTCAACATGAATGATGTAACCGATATTTTGTAACCATATCATGATTTAAAAGAGTGTCCGTGGAGTTTCTTGCCCGTTCTTCTCCATAGGTACACACTACGCTTTGGAATGGGCATCTAGCTTCATCTTTCTGACTGACCGACCCCTTGACAATTCAAAAGTGCCTGTAATTGGTTTATTTGAAATAAATGCTTTGAGTTTTTGTGTTTTTTGAAAGTTTTTATGTTTGTGTGTTTGCCACTCCATCACGCAAAAACGTCTGAACAGATTTGGATGAAATTTTGCACCAAGGATACTTTTATACCCGGTAGTACGTTCCCGTGGGAATAATAACCAACAGTCATGTGGGCGAAGCCGCAGACGAAAGCTAGTTAATTATAAATTCCAGAATCATTTACGAACGAACAAAATTTTTCACACGCCAATATATTCATATATCATTAACAGATCTATTTGCTAAGTCAGTTCGAAATTTAAATGAAATCTTTGATATGCTACCTCCCTGATTGGCATGGGTCGAAGTAAAAAGTTATTCCATTTTTAAATAACACGACAGTTACGAGTTTTTAATCCCCAACGCAAAAAGCGGGGTGTTATAAGTTGTAACGCTATGTGTGTGTGTCTGTCTGTGGCACCGTAGCTCTTAAATAGGTGAACCCATCTGAATGTTGTTTTTTTATTTGAAAGCAGGGTTACTAGCGATGGTTCTTAGACATGATTAATCAGAATCGGTTCGGCCGTTTGAAGATTATCAGCTCTTTTCTAGTTGATAAATGGATGTAAGCGTCTTCCACAAGTCTGATCGATTTGAAATTCGGTATGCTGTGACTTCAATGATATTAGAAGAACATAGTAGGCTGTAACTTGATGCTGCAGCATCATCTGGAATTTGCAGTATACCCAATTCCTTTACCAACTTACAGTACAGGTATCGTGTTTGTGCTCATTGGAATGGTCTCAATAAATAGGTTATGATATGATATGAACAGAGTTTGGTGATAGAGTAGGAAAGAGAAATGAGGAAATGTTTGCTACGGGAGTTATTTAAATTTTAATATAATTTCATTTGTCATAGTACTTTATTTGACCGCTAAATACGACAGTTATGGATTTTCTTGTAATATTGCCGGCCGCCTACTTGCTTGACCAGAACAGTAATTCCGATTTATTTCGAAGAAGGTTGTCAAAATAATGTTCGAATTTCCAAGAATGTTTGAAAAAAAAAAGAAAATAATAATAATAATTTGGATACTGCTGTGACTTTACTAACCGACAAATAAATACATTAAAATAGTGTAGTACGAGAAAAAGTACTGTAAAATAGTGTATAGCGTGTGTGTAGTAGGAGGATATTAAAATTGTGCTAAAGTGAGGTGTGTTCCTAATCTCAGGCGAGCCAAGGAACCCAAGATGATCTGGTGAGACCTTTCCATTGTCCTTCAGGGCATTACTTCCCTCTGCAAAATCGTTATTTTATTTAATAAATTATGGGACAACATTTCTAGCGCGCATGTACAGTGGTGAAGTGTCTGGCGTTTGATGTCAAGCGCACATTCAACTATTTATTTCATTATTTTCTAAGCTAATTTTAGCTCTAGATTTAGCATAAAAGCTATCTTCTCATAAAACTTCTTATTTTGACCAGTGTTCTAACCTCTTGCATGCTGACGATTATAACATCAAGCTTAATCCCCATAAACTACCCTTAACTAATTGGCTATTAGCCATACAAAAAGTTCCTTCAACAAATATTACTTCTGACAGCCATTAATCAAGTTTTATTATACCCGTATGCGCGCAGGACTTCAGTCGGTGTAGTACCTACTTTGCGCAAGCTTTTTATGGGATTGCACATGAGTGGCCCACTCACAAAAAAAAACAAAAAACTTGACCCGGAAATCTAAGTCTACATAACAAGATGCATGCAACAAGATGCTACAGAAAAACTAAGAAGCAATAATAAATCTCCGGGCAACCCGCAGCCCTGTCAAAGTTATGTATCCCTCAAAACGAAACCCAGTCTATTACCCAAACAAAAGTTTTACAATGGTAATGGTAAGTTTTTACAAAAAGTTGGTGACTGCCCGTTTACGGGCTGACGTCCGACCACGTGTCTGTCCACCGAGACCTCGCTACCTATGTTTCAACGAACCGAGGTGACACCAGAATTCGATTAACACTTATAAATAACATTCATGAGTTTCTTCCTAATAGCTAGCTTTCTCAGGAACAAATAATAACAAAATACATAACCGCGCAGTTTAACGAGACGTTCTGGGGAGGAAAAGACATCATAATCGCTGCGTCCGAATTCTATCTCGTAAATATGCATGTGCAATAACGACAACATACTGGTTTATTGGTGGTGTGCGGGTTTTTTTAACAGGTTGCCATTGGATTTAAAAACTATAATTTACAAGAGCTCTTATAGATATAATATGATAGGTCGGAACTCTGAGCGGTCCTACTCGAGAAATGTCTGTATGCGATAGACGATGACTTAACCACGTTTAATATTCGTTAATGTGAGACTGGGTAATGTTGGTATTAGTGGCTTGTATGTAATGCTATTGAATTTTATGGAAAAAAAAAATGTTTTTTCTATAATTTATTGTGTTGTGAATGTGTTAGTTTTATAGTTTTAATGATCGTGTTTTTATTTATTTATGATTTCAAACACAGCGTGAATTACTGCTGAATAAATTGAATTGAATTGAATATTCAGTTGCCGGCACTTCAGTACCCGGAAACATAAATATATTATAATAGGATCAGCATTATGACAGCAAGGCCATGAGGGCCGATGAACAATACAAAAATAACCTGCAAAGCCTAACACAAGAATCAACAAACCAAACCAACCATCACAACATAACAAATCGGTAGGTAACAAATACAACACAAGAGATGAGCGAGGGCAGACCACAAAACCCCGATTCCGGAACAGCCTCCAATTAGCTAGCTCATTAATACCGCGTGAAATATTAGAATCAACATTACGTACACCGATATCAGGGGAAGTCGAGGACGACAAAGTATACACAATACTTAGAAACCCGCCTTCTTGATCAATTAAGTACACTTGCCCAGACCTGCGTATTGCAACTTGGAATGTCCGTGGGGCCTCGTAACTGGACAAAAAAGAAACAAAGCAGATGCGGACCTTTCAAATAGGGGAATTCACGTAGCCTGCCTACAAGAAACAGGGATGAACTTAGGAACGTAAAACTTCCACTCATTAAAAATGGTACCTATCTGGAACTGCAGATAAAGCTCACCGGGGATTTGCAATTTTAATCAGAAACGATGCGCAAATCGAAACAATAAACAGTAAGAAGGATACTGACGCGATGTCAATCACTAGTAAAGTTGATAGGGGAAGCGACAAATCTGCTCCTCTTTATATAATTAACTCTCACATCAACAGCTCGACCTCTAAAGCAACCCAGATCATTCACAGGTCTATTAAACTTGATTAGACAAAAACCAAGGAAATGTACTCTATTAATCCTAGGCGACTTTAACGCCTATATTGGTAGACAGGATACACTAAACTCTCAACGCAAAGGGCTGAGTCACCAAAATCTACATGATTAATATTCTAACTACTAAAATGTTAATGGTTATAGCCAATAGGGAAAAACTTCAAATAGAAACAACAAAAAGGACATCATCATGCAGGATAACAGGATCTACGGCCACGCAGAAATCCCAATTGGATTACATTATTACGCTACAGGCAACAGGAAAACTCCTTAGGTCCGGTAGGGTCCCTCCGACCATAAAATAATCTGGGGACAACTTCAAACAAGTCAAATTTTAAACAAAGTTGAAAGCACCAAACACTAGACACAAAAGAATCGGACAACAATTGAGAACAAAGATTTCAACCACAAACAATGCTACCGATGCCGCTCTCAATAAAAATCCTCCAAAACAAAATACCAAGCATGCATAACAAAAAACTGGAAAACATAGCAATCAACTCAGCAGTGAAAAGCATCAACATATCATGGAGCACCATAACTGGAGTTTGAAAAGCGGCTGCCCAGGAACCTTAGTTTTATCAGCCGATTAACCCTAGGGACCATCGTATAGCTCTTGCCAACCTACAAAAGGCAAAATTCTTACAAAAAGAAAACCTGGTAACCCAAACTCGGGTAAAAGAATGTCAGGCAACATTTCAAAAGGTTAAGCTCCAAGCACTGCGATATATTTTAATACATCGAACCAAAAAACGTTAAACAACAGGATAATCAAGGTATGCATGAACGAACGAACACACAATAAATGGTGTGGACAGCAAAGTAGGTGCATCATCAAAGGAAAGGAAGTCAAACAAGGTTGCCCGTTATCCCCTCACCGGGTTTTACAGTGGTCATGGATAAGGTCCTTAGAACACTCGAGGAAGAAACCCATCTAATCAAACTAGACCAAGATCGTGAAATCTCACTCCCTCTGGTACTATCATTCGCGGATGACCTCATCTACATTAGTTGTTATCATTAGTTAGTAAACCCCTAATAGCTAGTGTCGGCCTCCAAATAAACGAAACAAAAATACTAATTAGAGACCCCATAACTACATGGAAAGCGACATACGTGTCAATGAATGAATTAAATCTACCTACAATCGTTGAAATTAAATACCTAGGCACATACATAACATCTACACTAAACAGGAGAAGCACAATAAGAAAACGATGCGAACAGGCCACTAGAAACACAAATCAAAATCATCATTACTACCATTCATAGAAAACTTAAAGATGGACGGGCAAGCAGCCAGACTCATGTATAGAATAGTAATCGTACCTGTATGATATACGGTTTGAAAGTATCGACAATCACCAAAGCTAACAAACCAAGACGAGAAGATATGAGAAAGTTATCATGAGAGATTTGATTAACCACGCTAGGAATAAACCAAGCTAAGGAAATTACACGAAATTTTAGACGGAAAAAACAGTAACCAAACTCATCAAGAATCACAGGTGTGCTATCTCGCAGACGTTCACAGACGCGGCAAACCTCACCTGTTACATGCAGCAATACAGTACAAGCCCAAATTCAAGAAAGTAGGCCGATTGGATTACACTTGGAACGACAATCTTAAACAGGACATGGCGCACTTCGATAAGGAAATCAACTTTTGGATGGACACGGCTGAAGACCGATACAATATCAAGAAAACGGCCAGCGAGAGGTACTAGAAACCTGAAACGGACAGCGAGTCCTTTGATGAAGACACAGAAAACAGTAAAGTCTAAAACAGCACAGCAGGGAGATAGAAAAGAGCCTAGAAAGCAACGTAACTCCGCCACAGGATTCACAGGCGAAGATCGACTAAGCCAACTGGCTGCGACGTCGTAAAAAGATGCCCATCCATAGATAATTAACACCCGTCTCTCCACTATTCCAATGCTTACTCTAGGATGCATATCCGGTATGGCTCTCAAATCCTTCCTTATCCTAAGGGCACGTCTTCCTTACCATTACCCGCGCCCCCCGGTCTACTCCTAGATATGCAATGGCCTTTGTAGTCCCATGAAACATGAGGCTTCATGGGCTAGTGCAAATCTTGGGGTTCATTCGATTTATCGAGTCTGGTTAAACCACGCTGGGATCGGTGCATTTCATTCATTCATTCATTCATTCATTCATTCATTCATTCATTCATTCATAATGATTATATTTGTTCGAAATTTTAAAAAACTTATTAAGACAAAAGCATATATTTTGGAATAAGGAGGGAAAACTTCGTCTCAGAGTACAGTATTTTGAAACCTAATAACTTTAGAGATTACTGTCCAAGATCGTCTTTTTACCCGACTGCCCCAGAAGGAGGGTAATGTTTTTCGAGAGTATGTATGTATGCATGTATGTCTATTTCTTTGGCACACTTTGTAGCTTAAACGGCTTGATGGATTTTAATATACAGAGTGTTCGGCAGACGGTTGAACATACGAAAATGGCGGTCGTCTGCTACGTGTTTAGGCCCAATAACAAGACCCGGGCCACAAGGATATCAGTTAATGATTTTTTTAATTTTTTTATTCTCAGTTCGTTCGTAAAAATAATTGTGTCGGTTTTGTTATTTTTAAATGAAATTATTGACGTGTGAAGTTTGAGCAACGACGAATTTCGTTTAAATATTTCATTTAATTGTAGAATATCACAAGGTATTTTGTTGTAACATTTAACACAGTACCCCATAAAAGATGTATGTGCTTTAGATAATCTGAAAAATGGTTGATCTATTTTATATTTATTTATAGTATTATAGAGTTGAATCAAAGTCTTTGAACAAAGAAAGTAATTATAATAAAAGTAAAGAATTTTATCAATGTTTTAAGAACTATCCCAAATTATTTAATTAAATAAAAATGTTTTTATTTTATTTTGACTATTTAAAATTTTTGAGCTTGAATGTCGACACTTAGGTTTGGTACATACCTGTCAAGTCAAATAATTTATTTCAATTAGGCACATATAAAGGCACTTTTGGACGTCAAAATCTACAAAAAATTAAATTGATTCTAGTCGCCCCTTTCAAAAGGTAGTTTTCGTATGGAGAAGAATGGGCAAGAAACTCCGTTACTCTTTTGAAATGTTTTCACAATATTTTGTATACATTAATTACATCGCCACATCGCAGCGGTAAAGTAGCGAATCTGTCATTTTCGCGTAAAGCTGTTTTTAACCCGCCCCCAATGTGGTAATAACATACCGTGGCAAAGTTTCTAATCTGTAATAGTTTGCGAGACGAGAGTATCTCGTATACGAAATATAGCAGTAAATGTGCGAATTCCAGATTTTGAGAATCAATCACCATGGTAAATTTACGTAGTGGAAATAAGATATGCTACCAAGGTTATTTATGTAGTCCTCAATGGAATGTCCGTTGTAAACTTGCAAATATGGGTAATTTTGTGGTTTTACTTAAGGTCAATAAAACTATGTGCCAAATTCGCAATTATGTAAAAATTATTTGCGGATGACCAATAATTTGTAACATTTTAAACTACGAGTAAAATAATAAATTTAATGCTATTCATAGATAAAATACATTTTATGTAACAGTAGCGAGTTTAACCCTGTAATCATCTATCTTTAAATTTTAAATATAAATTTATGCATATTTTTAATGAATCTTTAATGACATGAAATTAAAAACTCTTGAGAGTGGAAAAGTTTGTTCTTCTTGTAATTCAATCAAAACTATGCTTGTTTTAATTATTTTGTATTCAGTCTAACAATACAAGTACAACTTTATCAAGGTCCTAGAGAGGAGCATAGTGTTTAAGTCAAAAGATAATTTAATTTAAGCTTGTTCACTGCCATTATTATATGTGACTATTTTTATCATTTGACATAAATTCTGATACCGAGTATAAACATTTTCCTAACAAGGAAGCTTTTAATTTAGTTTCAAATGATTGAGAGCTATAAATTAATAATTTTAAATCAGTCGATAACCTATTAAATAACTTCACTGATGGATTGACTTGCTGAAATCTAAAAAAACATCGTGCAGTAATGTTGTTACATTAAATAGACGGAGATTTGTTCTGTAATTATTTGGACCCATCCGTCAGGTATATAAATCTTTAAGCTATTTTCATCAAAACGCAATCTTTGGAAGCTTCATTGAGTTCAAATTAAAACCGAACAAAGGCAAAAGTATAACTATAATACCTAAATCTGTTTATACGGGCCGACTGCCTATTTGGAAATTATGTAAAGATGTCCTAATACCAAGGAGCTATCATAGCCCAGTCAATAACAACAGCAAACACGCATGTAAATGATTTATTTATATGTTGTAGTACAGTAGTAGTTAATACCCAAGTTTGCAACCCTGAAAACCTTGTGCGACTCCCATGGTGCTCGAAAAACTGCGAAATACTGGCATTTTATTCCGTTTTTTTTTTTTATATACCTTAAGGACGCATTTTAGGTATCTTTGTTCTTTCGAGGAAACGGAACGTTTACAGTGGTCGATGGTCGATCGACTTGATGATACACTCAGAGCCATTGTGGCGGGATACTTCAGCTATGTTTTCAACCACTTTAGTAAAAACGTAGCTATGATTTTCGATGGATACCCACAAGATGCAGCTATTAGGAGCACTAAATCATAAATAATCATAACATATCGATTATCGAAAGGTTAAGGATTACATAAGTGTTAAACTCACCAATGTTACATGAAATAAATTTATTTTATCTATGAATAGCATTCAATTAATTATTTTACCATGCTGTTGGAAACACTGCTTTGGATCTTCATATTTCTTATTTGGATAATAGGATCAAAAGAGTGGTCCTTAACGGCAAGTGATCCCCGGGTTTTATTGCCTTGATATAACTATTTAATTCTCTAACTGAACAGACAGCTGTGCTGCTGGGGAGTTTGTTGCGTCACTTCTTCTTCCCAGCTAAGCACTAGGAAGTGGTGTAGGACGGGCGTTTTTGGGGGACTGTCTTATGTAATTTTGACGTTCGAAAAGTGCTGATTCCCAACCTAATTTGAATAAATCAAAAAAGTAAGTAAATTTTAAGTAGAACTACTTGTATTCCTGGCTACCTCGTCACTTTCTTAATATATAAAGGTACAAAACAACGTACAGACTACAGAAAAGTTGTACAAACAAAACACAATACAGAAACGATTTGAAGCTAACTTAGAGAGATAAGCTAAGCTAGCTTTGAATAAGTCTAGATTTCGGAGCAGAGTGGAGCGTGCGTTCGACTTGGCATAAGATCGTGCACTATCTACCTCCGATCTCCTCAGGGGAGTGATGTGGCGGCATATACATCGCCACATGCGAACAACGCATCAAAGACCTGACGTCACACAAAAATCCTGACGTCACACAAATCCTTCATCGCGCAATTCGAGATTACTGCGCGAACAGTATGTATATAACTTCCCCGCCATTAATCGTTAACAAAATTATTATAAGGGTCGGTGGATATCACTTGGGCATGAATTCATGATACAAAGCAATGACCGATATCATCAGGAGGTCTAGTTTAGCAGGTTCTAGATCAGATCAGATTAGATTACAATCATTGTTAAGTATTTCTACAGTAATTAAGTTTTGTTTTAGGGTTCCGTAGCCAAATGGCATAAGCGGAACCCAAATAATTTTTAATCACACATTTTTTTCTTAAATTAACTACCGCTAAAAGCCGCCTTCACGACTAAAGGTGCTACAGATTTGCTCGATTTTTCACGATCGTTATTTTCGTTCGTTAAGCTGTGTTTTGACGATGAATAATAAGCGCTCTTGGATCATACTGCTCAACTGCTGCAATATCCAGTCAAAGAAAGTCTTAACATAACACATTGGTACATACATAAACGAGACTATAGCGCCTCCAACACGGATAAGTTCGTTGAATGTATCCAAAACCTTGCCTTTGATGAAGTTTATAATGCAGAAACAGCAGATGATGCTTTTAGCAGATTCCATGATTTATTAAGACTGTTATATGATCTCTGTTTTCCTTTAATAAAAGTCAAAATCTCTATAAACATACGACCAAAATGGATATCAAAAGGTATCAAAGTTTGCTCCAAGCGTAAACGTCAATTACTTTGGAAATACAGGAAATCACCATGCCAACAATTTAAAGATACATACAAAGTGTATAATAAAAGATTAAAAACAATAATTAAATTAACCCAAAAATCTCAAAATGATTACTATATTAAAACCTCAGTAAATAAAGCTAAAGCTACGTGGAAAGTTATAAATAATTATAAAACAAATGTCCACCAGCAGTTCAATTTTTTTTTACAAAATAAATGTAAATAATATAATAATCACAGATCCAATTGCTATAGCGACTGAATTCAACACTTTTTTTACAACTCAGGTACCAAATAAACACTCCATTAACAAAAGCCCTCACTATAAAATTACATATAATAATTCAAACTCACTCTTTATGAGCCCGTGTACTCCAGAGAATATCGTTCAAATAATAAAATCCCTAAAAAATACAAATAATGCGGGGTATGATGGAATATGTACTAAAATAATTAAGGTAGTGGCCGAAATAATAGCGCCAGTACTGTGTTATATAATTAATAAATGCATTGAGGACGGGGTCAATCCATCAAAATTAAAATTATCCGTTGTCATTCCAATATTTAAAAAAAACAGGATAGAGAAAATATGAATTGTTATAGGCCAATATCTCTAATACCTATCTTATCAAAAGTTTTTGAAAAAGTTATCTATAATAATCTGTATAACTATATGGAAAAACATAATATCCTTGCGGAAGAACAAATGGGTTTCAGGAAAAATATTAACAACGCATTTCACACTTTCCTCAAAACGGTACTAAAAGGAATGGATGGTAAAAAACATGTCTCAGCACTTTATATGGATATGACGAAGGCCTTCGACTCCGTCAATCATGAACTATTGTTAAATAAATTAGAAGTGTATGGAATACGGGGAAACGCAAGAGATCTCATAAAATCGTATTTAAGTAACAGAGAACAACAAACTGAAATATCAAGCATTTCACAAATCACAAAAGTCGAAAAGAAGAATTTGTCAACACCAATAAAAGTCTACAAAGGTGTACCACAAGGGAGTATTCTAGGCCCTCTGCTTTTTGTTATTTATATCAACGACCTTCCAATATCCATCAAATCTTCCATGGTTCTATATGCTGATGACAGTACTGCAATAGTTGTATCTGAAGACCCTACGACACATGAACATGAAATGAACGATACGCTATCATCTATAGTTAACTGGCTAAATTTAAATCACCTTAAAATAAACCTAACTAAAACATATATAATACTAAAAAATCATAATTAAATAAATTCAATATAAATTATGACCAAATAAACATAGAAAAAATAAAAGCTACAAAGTTTCTTGGACTACACATAGACTCAGACATGACATGGAAGACACATATTGATCAAGTATGTACAAAACTAAGTCGATATTCATATGCCATCTATATGCTTCGTAAAGTGGTAAATCAAAGTGCACTTCTATCTGCTTACCACGCTTACGTTGGTTCGACACTAAGATATGGTATAATGTTTTGGGGGAATGCCACTGAGAGAGAAACTGTCTTCAAAGCTCAAAAGAAATGTATCAGGGCAATATGTGCTTTAAAACCTACAGATTTGTTTTTATTTTTGTTTTTTTATAACGTTAATGATTATTTGAATGATAAATGTAATTAAATTTTTAAGTTAAGAAATAATAATAAAATTATATTATAAATGAGTGTCGTAAATACCCCAATAATTATATTTGCTATAGATAAATGTATGATTAATATTTGCACACCTATTAAGGTAGGATATGGTTAAAGATCTTCAGTTTTATGTGTCACCTCATGTACCTACCCATATTCAAGCAAATAAATAATTTGAATTTGAATTTGAATAACATCCGAAAACTTTTACAGATTTGCTTACAAAAATAAGACGTCTATCGTCTGTTGCTTCCGAATTTACTCGATTTTCTTTGACCGCGTGTCGATCGTCAGTAATTAAGCAAATCTGTAGGTACCATACAGAACTTTTTTGTTTTTCAATTATTTTAATGTAACCCCTGTCCCTACAGGCGGACATCACACGAATAAAGCCGTAAGGAAGCCTTCCCTTATCGGAAAACTATGAATTTTCATTGATTTTTAGTTTATTTTATTTGACTTTATAAGTCAAGTTATTTTAATTTAATTTTATTTTCCTTTATTACATTTTAAATACTTATAATTTTATTTTATTGTTGACATAATCTACCCATTACAGTGTTATTTTTTTAGGAGTTGTATTGCAATATGGGGTTAGCTAGTGAGCTCGACAATATTGATCATATTATTTCGCCTGAGCAACCGGCAACAAGTTCGTCATGCTCCCTTAGATGTCACTGCGTGCGGTAGCGTCGGGGTGACTGGTCGTGTTACTGATCATGGTTTTGTTATTGCTATTATTTACTCTTATAACCTTATGAGTTATTAATTGTTTATTTCATTTCACTGTATAAGTCAATTTATTTTCATTTATTATTGACTTAATCTACTCTTTACAATTTTTTTAATGAGTTGTGTTACAATATGTAATTAGCTAGCGAACTCGTCAATTGAACTTATATTATTCCAGCCGAGTAACCGGCAGCAAGTTCGTCATGCTCCCTTAGATGTCATTGCTTGCAGTAGCGTCGAGGGTCGGGTTGCCTCCTTCCCTCAATGATCTTTGCGTTATGCTCGTGAACCGGTGCAGCTTGTGGTGACTGGTCGTCTTGATAATCATGGTTTTGTTATTGTTATTAGTAATTAACTATTTATTTCATTTACCTCAATGGTCCTAGTTTATCATTTATATCTTCTAGTTACAGCTATATATAGTTATATATAAGCGGGCACGCCCTTTATGCCTGGAGACTTTTATTCGGACATAACTTATATGTTTTGTTTTTATTTTCGCTTGATTATAGATTTCGATGTTTTTGTTGGTAAATTGGCGTGTGCTAGCTGACTTTATGGAAAATAATTTTATTTAATGTTTTGTGTTGAATAATGTAAATTATTTTGCATAATATTGTATAGAATCAAGTTTTTTTTCTCTAACTGAACAGACAGCAGTGTTGCTGGGGAGTTTGTTGCGCATTTCTTCTTCCCAGCTAAAGCACTAGGAAGTGGTGAAGGGGCGTTTTTGCAGTATCTATCATTAGTACTATCTGTCATTTTGCCGTTCGAAAAGAGTTGATTCTCAGCCTAGGTCGAATAAATAAATTTTGAATTTTGATACAATATTGTTGCAGAAAACAAGGCAAGGCAAATAAAAATACGCCCTTAATGAATATGTTTAATTAATAACCCGTTTACTCTGCAATCAGCATTTTGTTTTTGTTGTCATTTGCATATGTCACAAGAGTAAATTACGCAATATTGTCTTTGGTCCGTGGCCTTGACATCAACTAATGAACAATATTGTTTATATTTTTTTAGTTTTATTTGTTGGTTGAATACGAGGCCTTTGGCTACTTTTATATGTGTGTATTTTATGTCTTTTTGTCTTTAATGTGCGTTTTGTTTTTGCAGAATAAACAATTTTTCTTTCTTTCTTTTTCTTTCAACCCTAAGTAAGCCAATTTACGCGAGTTATTATAATTAAAATTGACATTATTAACCAGATATTATTACGACCTGAAAAACGAGCTTTGTATAAGCTTTGGGAGACTTTCACACTGTAAAAGTGCACAGATTATCTTTGCTCTTAAAATGTTACAATACCTACGGTTAGAAAACTTGCATCCTTTAACACTTAGCCATTATTTTTGTCAACCGTTCAAGGGTATTTTGACGATTTTTGTGTTCCGTAAACTAATAATAATCAACCTTTATTTTCATTTAGATAAAAATTCACCCCAAAAAGCTAAATATTTCTCCGCAGAAAATAGAAGTTTGATTGTGATCGTTCAAAATGTAATAATTCCATTATTTGATAGAGTGCTACGCTCTGTTCAGTTTTTGCAGACTTATCATTTAGATGGATTACGAGTCTCACTGGAGACCTCTGTCAGTTCCCGAGCGCGTTTAGTCGTGAAGGACGTGTTCCAACCACCGATACTACTTGTCGACGTCACGAGTTTCATGAAGTAGCCACGCAAGTGTGCGTGTAATCGGTCATCGACCCACGCCACGGCGAGGTTAACACGGTTTCAGGAATAGAGCTCATTTATATTATCGTACCTTTGATGTGAGCGAGTTAAATTACGTTTGGGAAATTATTTTAGTTTTTTTTCGTACTAATATATAATAAACTCTAAAGTTACTCTACTTTTTCACGCCTAAACCAATGAACGGATTTCGATAAAATTTGGCAAGGAGATAGATCCTGGATGACCTGGGGAAGGACATAGGCAATTTTTGTCTCAAAAATAATCCTAAAAGGGATGAAAATTAGTAAATAAGGGAAAACCAACACGATACATAATAATAAATGAATAATTATTATTTTAAGTAAGACATTTAGAATCATTTTGTTTTATATATTTTAATTACGGGCAAGTGTGAGTAGGACTGGCGCCCTGAGGGTTCTGTCTCAAAGCTGTGCTCGCTCGGCGGGTTAACTTTTAATAGAGTGGAGTGAACCGAATGAATTGAATGAAATACAAAACAAACTTAACTTTACAGTTGATATAATAACTATAAATTACCAATTTTCGGATTTTTCTCTTGAACTGTAAAACTAAACTTACGCTGCTAGGTCAACGGGAAGCACCATATAGGCTTTGATTTATGTGCGACTGTCAACATATGCGGCATAAATTGCCGTATTTCTTTATTGCGTCGATGTGAAAGAAAGAACGAAAATACGTTTATTTGCAGTACACATGACGCAAGGTAAGAACAAAACACAAAAATAAACGATTTGGGGGAAAATATGCGTCACATCCACGCAAAACGGCCATCGCTCAGCATAATGCTGCGACCCTATGCGAGACAGAGCCCCAGCGCTGGTTTTCAGCGCAGCCGGCATTGACGTGGAACATTTAAAAGAGTGTCTGTGGAGTTTCTTGCTCGTTCTTCTCCATAGGTACCTACTACACTTTGGAATGGGCAACCAGCTTCATATTTCTGACTGACCGATTCCTTGACAATTCAAAAGTGCCTGTAAATGCTTTAATTGAAATAAATGCTTTGAGTTTGAGTTTGATTTTCTTTACAGCTCCAAAACACCGTAGATTAAAGTTTTTGATTTAAATAAAAATCTTTATTGCAGACCACACGATCCATAAAAAACACAAAAAATATAGCAAAAAAGGGTTATTAAAGGGTTCCAATTTTTCATTTTGATGTACGGAACCCCAAATAAGATTATTTGGGTTTATTATCTGCGTGTCTAGACCTGCCTTTTACCTTTTCACGTGGTAATGGCTGAACAGATTTAGATGAAAGGTACTAAGTGTCCGAATGAATACTAATTATTGTGTTTGTCTGGTGAGCAGTGGAAAATAAAAGATGTTTGTCTGTTACTCACGGTTATCAATATAACCGTGAGTCGCAAACAAAAATCTTTTATACATCTATTTTTTAAGGACAATTACTTACACAAAACACAGAACATTCAAAGGAGAAAGGCACATGATTTAGACACACACAGATACTTTATAATACGGAGAAGAATGTCTTATGAAACTTAGACAATGATCCTGAAGGGTTGGTGAAAATACTAGTTATCGGAAGGGCACAAAGTTGCGTGGGCTTTGCGTTGCGACAGTGAGATCGGACTAAAGGTCAGGCAAGGTGACCGAACGCGCGCTGAGCAGCGCGACCCCACTCAAGCGCATCGACTACTACACCGCGTGGCGTAGACGCGGCGCGGTTCCACAGTACGTTATCGTGATGAATGGTATCAATATTATAATAAAATTAGATGAGTGTAAATGATTTATAGATATAAGCATATAATTGTTTAATGTATATGTTATGTTTAAGTGTGTGTATAGATACAATTGTTTAAGATAGAGATATATATATATACATATATTATTGTATTGTGTAAGATAAATGCTAAGGATCGCCACAGGTATACGGATGGGCCATGACCTGGGTTAGGACATAGGATACTATGAATCCCGGTAGTACGTTCCTGTGGAACAATGTCCGACCTTTACGCGGGCGAAACCGCGGGCAAAAACAAGTAAATGTATAAACATGCTTAGTATTGATCAAGGTTCTCAAGGAACTTGTCACCAGTCGCAAGGCTCCTAAATTAAGTTTTATATTTTGCAGTATTGTGTGTGGCCTGTGCGGTTATTGCGGGCAGCAGTTAACTATCTGCAAGTAGGTACACGTGGCCACAAACAGGCGCAGTCTACACCGGCCGCCGCACGCGCGCCGTGTTAATATACACGTAAACATACGCACTAAATCAACCACTATTTATTTTAAATTATACTGAATTTAGCTTAGATTGTTATTGTAAAGGCGTACACACACTGCATCGTAGCACTTTTTATCTGACAAAACGAAGGCTGTGTGCCCGGAGACACAGAGAGAGCAGAAAAATATAGCGTGACAATGGCATGAAATTCCTTCTGTAACAGATGATGAATGCCAATATCTGGAGTTCTGGATAAATACAGATTTTTATTGGTCATAATTTCGTTCTTCCAAAAAAAATACAAAGAAAAATAACTTCAGTGATTCAAATTGCAAAAGAAAAGTCCCATGACACGTTAGAATAAGCAGCTACGCAAATAAAGAACACATAATGAATGCTAAAATATTCTCTCTGCACAGATTCAGTACCTCCACATTGTCGAGAATTCTTTCAACTTTGTACTTTTCTTTCACTTCACACACATACTTTGAGAACAGCTTTTTTCTCCTTTGTACGTTATATTTAACCTGTATAACGTTACCGAGAACTTTCAGTTAAGAATAGACTCCTACATAAGTTTTTGTGCTTCATTTCGGCGACCACAATTATAAATATGATGCTGGACAGGAATTAACACCACAGTAATGTTTTGTGAACTTAGCATGGAAATAACCTGTGTGTGGAGGAATACATTCATTGATGAACTCTATGTGCTCTATGTGCCGCTATCAAACACGACCTCAGTAATCTCAGTCTCTTTGTTACACCGCAGTGCATAGCAGTCCTAACGTCAATAGACATACATGAAAACGATCCGCGTGAAAAGCTTACATGTGTGCGTGTTTGTATATAATGTCTGTGTGTTTGCATGACTATAACACCGGGCACTGTTTTTATGCTCAATAGTTGTATCAAACAAACAAGTGAACTTGTTTGCACAATAATAATATATCGCGATCACATTCGACGCGCAAATATTGCCACTTGCTGACGAAATTCCGCGCGTAATATAGTGTATTTATAAACATTACTTGTTCACTGATCTGGCAATATAATAAAACATACTCCTTGCAAGTTTAAAATTCAATTAAACAAATATAAGACTAGTTGTGTGATGAATGAGATGGGTGTTGAATGATGTGTATGTCATCGGCCTAGAATGTACAAACAATCTCAAGAATGTGTCTTAGAAGTTTGAACTATTTCCGGAACTAAGATTTTCTCCATAAAAATGATGTCTAGGTAGGTAGGACTCGTAAGCAGGATATCATCGAATTTAAATTCAAAATATTTCATTTCATATAAACCTACATGTGCACTTATGAAATTTCAGAACTATGTCTGGTGCGGTTTTACTTCGAAAACTGGCAATTATACGAGCTGCGAATATCGCCGGTTATTATGTCAACTTCAAGTATTTGTGCTTCAGGATATGACGGGCAGTTTACTACTCAAGTTATGATTCGGAAACATTTGCTTTAGCTTCTTACATTCGTACTGTAGAATAAGGTTTTACCTTGTTTTAATTGGTAAGTAATAATGCTAAGGGGCTAACAATTTATTACTATTTGACTAATTCTAAAACTTCCCATTTTATCATTAATTTTCAAAACTGTTACATGAGTATTTCGTAACGATTTAATATCACATAAGCATTTAAATAAACGGTAGCTGATTTTGGCAGAACCTTTGAAAACAAAACGAACAAAATTAAAATAATACTTACATTACCTTTTATTTCGAGCAATTATACTTGTTGTTTCGTTTTATGTGTCGTGATCGCCCGCGCGCCCGCCTGGGGAAGCGGGCGCGCGGCGTGCGTCCGAAAAAAGTTTTATTTGAGCGTACATTATTGTTCACGGACACGACGTGTCTTCGAAACGTGACAGTGGGTAAGCACGCTTATTGTGACCGGTCCTTTAACTTGGACAACTTATAATGAGACCAGACTTGCGCAGTGTCGGGGAGTATCGGAGAACAACTATGAAGATTTTATTATTGAGTCTGAATATGAACTACCTACTTTTTGTGAAAAACATATCGGACTATTATGAAAATGGAAAACTTTTGTACAGAGGATTTAGTTAATTGAAATGTCTAGTAATACAAAAGGTCATAGTTTTTTTTTCTATCTTTCGCCTACTTTTAGTTAGTCACCTCGCTGTTTCAGGGTCAACTAAGCTCAAACTCAGCAAGCACGACAGCGCCGGGTCAAACGCTCTCATCATATTATGTAATCACCTATCTTGTGATGCAAGATCATCAGTACCTCATCAATCAGTACTTGCCTTTATAAGCTGAGCTTTAGACGTAATTAGTTTTAGAAGATGCTATCATAAAGCAATGTTTCACGCCAAACAAAAATCTGGAGCGCTCGTAAATAGATCACCATCCGGCGCAGTCGCGGGCAATGCGGTGCGGTGCGGTGCGGTGCGGTGCGGTGGCAGCAGCGATCAGACAGTCGAGACATGTCCTCTTAAGCCGTTACCGCTGCGTGTCACAAATAAATAACACACAACTGACCGGATTACCAACACAAAACTTTTAAGCGTTCCACAAAACAGATTGTTTTATTCTGTTGTTATAAAATTTAAATAAGGTTTGTTTATACCGAACTCGGAATTAGTCTAGAAACTTAGCCCGTCTGTCTCCATCAATTGTACGTACAGTACGCACACGCTGTGCTCCATATTTAGTTAATATTAATAAAGTTTTGCGAACGCTCGATTTAAGGCGCCATTTCATTGCACGCGACTCGGTTGAAACACACGCGACTTACTAACAATGGGACGTTCTTACTTCTTTCATACGAGTCGTTACTTATCTACGTAGGTACATAGCTACTGCTTGCTCAATATTTTACGTAACGTGCGTGTCGGTAATGTTATTTATAAAGTTTTCTTTGTTACAGATACGAAATGTGTCGATTTGCGGTCGGCAAGTAAATTACAGCTGCAACGCGAACATGCGGTGCACGTTCAGCTGGCGGGCGAGTGTCGCACGCGAACCGCTCCTTAAAACTAATATTCTTTTAATGTCCTTTAAGTTTAGATTTTTTCTGCAGACTGATGTATCGTTGGCTTCCGTTTATAAATGATATCAGTGCAATGCTACCGAAGGCATCTGACGTCATGCTACCAACTGGAAGTTTTAGTAGATTCATTCATAGAGGCCAAATGAAGGCTTGTGCAGACCAGCGCGACTTGTCGCGCGACGTGACACGAACGATACAATTTCTAAGAAAACTTCACAGTATAACAATAACCGGTGTCCGTGTACCGGCGCTGGTCTGCACAAGCCTTGAAACGAAAGCGTACGAAACCTTGTTTTTCCAAGGGTTCGAAACTTTACCGTTTTATACCTTTACACAATTATTATTTATGTGTGTGCATAGGAAATGCACACGCGTTCTATATCCTTGCTGTGACAACACTCGTCGGCTACTTGTCTCCGCGATTACTCGACGTTAACATGTCATGCGGCCTTTGTCCCGTCATAACTTTACGCGACCACTTAGTAAATTAACATGTTACACAATAATTAGATTTATTTATTATTTGTTTGGGCTTCCTCTGGACATATCTGATATATTTATAATTCAGTCTGACTTGGGTTGGACTTTTAAACAGAAGGTTTCTGTGTATAATTCACGGTGCTTTGGTTCCGTTGACGTTTGTGGCTAATTCTCAAGTCAAATAGTACGGACAATGTGGAGCATGGCGCTTGCTCGGTCGGCACGCAATATTTATTGTTTCCTATAATTATCGTGACCGATTTAGTTCATTCGCGGTAGGTGGAGCTAGGAGCCAAGTTACAGGAAATAAGTTTAATTCACTAGCATTATGGGACCACGGCTATTTTGTGTTGACAATTTATGACCCACTTAACCGTGTGGTTTCCTGCTAATAATAGTGTGTATTAGAACAAGCCAAAGTTACAGGACTCGGTAAGAAGGTTGGAAAAAGTTTTGCTTACAGGGCCTGTATCTATATAGTCAGTATGATCTATCTTCAGAACTGGACATTTATGGATATAAAGATTATGAGATTTAGAGGCGCCGCCGGTGCTGTTTTCACTACAATTTACATCAGACGTTGAAACAATACACTTCATACAAAACACGTGACATTGTCACCGATTGATTTAATGCCATACCACGTCATACCGCGTCGCGCCGCGTGCGCAGTGATCCGTCAAGATCAAAGCATGTGTGACGTCATAAAGCGCGTTGTTTACGAGCGGTGTCATTCATAACTGTTGCAGTTCAAAGCGACGTCGAATTAGACCGCCGCACGGTGGATCGAAAATCGGCTGTAGAAGACATAGGATCTCGATGTCTTAAATGTTATTTTTTTTGCTGGAAATGACTTTTGCCGCTCATTACTGTTCTATAAAATGTCATATGAAGTAATTGTGTGCACAAATGGAAGAGTTATAATTTTTATAAGAAAAAAATGTATGGAGCTGACATGAAAAATGAGGATATCTCTGGAATCGCTAGGATAGCCATTATATCCTTGCACATTGTTATAGTACTATTTATTTGTGAATTTTTGACATACTTAATGTTGCGTCATCTCTTGTGCTTTTTTTTTAACAATCGTCAAAATTAAATAATAAAAAATGTTTATGATATGTACATTTTAATGCTTAAATATGGCTATACCAAGTGTAATTTACAATATTTTTTTTGCTTAGACCAAAACATTCTAAGAAATCACAAAGTCGTATTACCTACTTTGTGATTTTTATTTGAAATGACATGGTAATTATGAATTACGTAATACGTAATCTTGTCTAATGCCTCAAGTCCACATTAGCTAATGATTAATAAAACTTAATACCTATATACCTAGTTAAAAGGATACGTACCAAAATAATTTGGGGTACTCGCTAATTTAGCAATTAGTGCAGGATTAACTTAATGAAAGTAATTAGATAAATGTGATACCATCATCAATAACAATAAATAGTCAAACATTGGATTCACAACTTCAGTTCATTTAGAGCATTTCTAATACTAACATCTATCCTACCGTGTCTTTTTACTCAGTGATCGTGAATAATGGAAAGCATTATTACAAATTTGGATTTGTTTGTTATTCTGAGCAATCAGGATGCTTCGTCTTTCGATCATGAACTATTGTTCAACACACTTGTTATTCGACTGGGCTCTAGCCTTTCAGATGAAGACAGTGTTACCGTGAAAGAATTTTGTCGAAGATTTACACGGGCAGTTCAAAAGAGATGGTTACGATCCCACAGGAAAAGTGAAGTTTTTAGACGTGATTACAGTAATTGGCTTGAGGCAAATATTGACTGGCCAAACTGCGTGCAAACCAATTTGCTCATTCAAGAATCAACAAGTGAAAATATTCCTACTGAACCTGTACCTGAACCTGTACCATCAACTTCAACAATGAAATCAACTTCAACGATGACAAAAAGATCTCGAAAGCCGTTTGAAGATCTAAGTAACAAGCAGAAGAAGAGACGATCTGATGAACATATAGGCGATGACCCTAATGAAGTAGCTTATTCAGCTGCAGCACTTTTGAAAGGAGATGGTCGTGAGGATATTGCATCTGTTATTGAACATATGCTCCAAAATCCAGAAGCAGCAGAAAAAATCAAGGAAATATTGAACAAACCAGCTCCTTCAACAATATTTTCACCAGAAAAAGCACTGGGTTTGCTACTTTCATTAAAACTATCGAAATGGCAATATATCACATTAAGGGAAACGACTATTCGAGAAGGTTCAAAGGAGATATATCCGTCTTACTATAAAGTGCAAAAAGCTAAGCTACAGTGCTACCCTCCGAAGACATTTGTGACTGTAACGGATTCATCTGCTAAGATTGCACTACAAGCGTTACTAGATTTAACAGTGAACAGAATTTTTGAAACTATTCGTAGTCCTGATGCGATACAAGATAAACAATTGATATTAATATCAAAGTGGGGATTTGACGGTGCATCTAACCAAAGTAGATATAAGCAAAACATAGAGAGTGGTCAAGATGATTCCAGCATATTTATGACCTCTTTGGTTCCATTAAAGTTGACAACTGACGGTGATACCGTATGGGTGAATCCAAAACCCTGCTCACCTAGGTATTGCCGTCCAGTCCAGTTTAGTTTTGTGAAAGAAACCAAAGACGTTGTCATAAATGAAAAAACTGCAATGAATAACGAAATTGAAGCTCTCGTTCCCTCAAAATGTCAAGGACATGAAATTAGTCACAAATTAATGATGACGATGATTGACGGCAAAATTTGTACATATCTGTCTGAAGCTAAGTCAAATGCGGCCTGCTACCTGTGTTTGGCTAAGCCTACAGAAATGAATAAGTTAGATGTCATTGCGTCAAAAACCATTTCTTCTGGTGTGTATGAGTTCGGATTATCATCACTTCATGCCCGCATTAATGTGATGGAATGTCTTCTACACATAGCGTATCGTCTCGACTTCAAAAAGTGGTCTGCAAGAGGAGAAGGTCATCAAGAGTTATTGCATTCACGAAAAAAACTCATTCAAGATCGATTCAAAGATGATCTCAACCTTTTGATTGACATCGTTAAGCAAGGATCAGGCACAACTAACGACGGGAACACAGCAAGGCGGTTTTTTGAATTTCCTGATAAAACTGCAGCGATCACTGAATTAGATGAAGACCTAATACGCAGATTTGCTGTAATTCTGCAAGCTATCACATCTGGAGAGATTGTAGACGTGCCGAAATTTAAAGAATACGCTAGAACAACCGCTGAAAAATACGTGGAACTGTACGATTGGTACTACATGTCATCAACCGTCCACAAATTGTTGATTCACGGAAGGGACATAATTGCAGAAAATGCTATTGTACCAATTGGAAGTCTTTCGGAAGAAGCTTCAGAGGCCCGAAACAAAGACTTTAGGAGGTTCAGAGAACACCATTCTAGGAAAAAGAGTAGACAAGCATCAAACGAGGATATCCTCAATATGCTTATCGTCTCTTCTGATCCTCTAATTTCTTCCACAAGACCAAAATTAAATGCCCACAAGAGGCAGACATACTTTAAGGAAACAGTAGAACTACTGAAACTTCAGGATCAGGAAGCTCCGACAGAGTTCTTAGAAGTTATATCTATTGTAGAGCCTGATTCTGAAGTGGATTCTGATGGTGACGAAGTATAAAATAAGTTAACTTTTATTGTTTATGTTAGGTTAGGTTAAGTTATTTTTTTTTTTTTTATAATTTGCTTTTATTTTTAATCATACAATAGTTTACCATTTATTGTTATTGACTAATGATCACCGTTTATCTAATTACCCTCATTATGGTACATATCCTTTTAACAGGTATTAAGTTTTATTAATCATTAGCTAATGTGGACTTGAGGCGTTAGACAAGATTACATATTATGTAATTCATAATTACCATGTCATTTCAAATAAGTAGGTAATACGACTTTGTGATTTCTTAGAATGTTTTGGTCTAAGCATAAAAAATATTGTAAGTTACACTTGGTATAGCCATATTTAAGCATTAAAATGTACATATCATAAACATTTTTTATTATTTAATTTTGACGATTTTTAAAAAAAAAAGCACAAGAGATGACGCAACATTAAGTATGTCAAAAATTCACAAATAAATAGTACTATAACAATGTGCAAGGATATAATGGCTATCCTAGCGATTCCAGAGATATCCTCATTTTTCATGTCAGCTCCATACATTTTTTTCTTATAAAAATTATAACTCTTCCATTTGTGCACACAATTACTTCATATAACATTTTATAGAACAGTAATGAGCGGCAGAAGTCATTTCCAGCAAAAAAAATAACATTTAAGACATCGAGATCCTATGTCTTCTACAGCCGATTTTCGATCCACCGTGCGCCGCGGACATCGGGTCGACGCCCCATACGCTCCCGGCGCACCGGGCACATTACACGTGCGTTTTGGAACGATGTACACACGATTAGATGCTTATACCATGCGTATACGGGCACATATTTGAACTTCGAAGATTAAAATACCTACGGGTAAAATGTCAATGTTCAAAACATCGAAAACTTAAATATCGAATGACCAGGAAACCGAAAATTTAAATAACGTAAATTTATACATTCGAATAGTTAGATAACCTACGTCCAATATATCTAAAATCTAATTATCTACAAAAGTGACATCGAAATACCTAAATATCGAAAGTACAGAGTATCGAATGTCCTAAATATCGCTAAGTATTTATTTAATAAGTAT